>CM052895.1:7231435-7314248 GCA_028534135.1 Potos flavus | reverse complement strand
AGGGAAAATAGTGCCTCAGTTCCAGGCACCACTGAAGCAGCTCTTACTCAAGTTAAATAATCTCAACCTTGCTAAATCTTACAGTCTTCATTTTACTTGAATAGTGAGTACCATAACACAATGGATGAATTCTTAAAAGATTTCCTTTGGCATTTATGATGCAATACTCCCCTGATTTCACTTCTACATCCCTCTGTATCACTCCTTCAATATCTACATTGTAAGCATATGGTTTGTACAATAAACATCAATATGCTTCAAATTTCTGCCCTAAGGCCTTTCCTCATACCATTCTTTCTTCCTCTACCCTCTCAGTCATATACATGACTTAAGTTAACTGTTAACCGATAGGTGAACCTTTCACCAACGTATATCTAAGTCCACATATCTCCTCTGAGGTCCAGAATTTTCCATCTAATTTGCATCTTGACATCTGCTCTTTGATGTCTCAGAGGAGACTCAAAGTCAACATGTCCCAAAGTGAACTTACAGTCTTCATTCACAACACTGATTCTCTGACAGTGTTCACTATCTCAGGGAAAGGAAATGCCATCAATCTTGTCATTCAACCAGAAACCAGGGAGTTTGACACTTGCCTCTACATCCAGTCTGTTAGCAAGCACTGTCAATTTCACTATATATATATACACATCTATCTATCTATCTATCTATCTATCTATCTATCTTAAATCTGAAATATTGGCAAGATGCTTTCATTATAGGAATTAAACAACATGATTGACCTCTCTCAAGAACAATTCAATCATTATAAAAAGATTCAAGAGAACTAAGATGTCAAGCTACTAGCTGGGCTATGTAATACTGGGATTCCTATCAACTTTGACATTCTTAAAGAGCTTGCTGATTTTTGCCTCCATTTTTTAAGACAATTTAAAAAATTTTTCAAAAACTCATCTTTGACTCATTGCAGGATCAACCAAGTGGTGAGTAGTTAAACAACTTGAGGATCTCAGTGGCTCAAAGTGATGAAGTTTATGCTCAATTTCTGCTACATGTCTGTTTAGGTGAGTAAGGATTCTGTTGTACATCTTTCATAGAGTCAAGCAGAAACCAGCCATGATTGGGTATGATGACAGAAATAAAGAAAACTCTGGATCAACAATCAGAAGAAAACTCTGTAGTGGCCAGCAGACGCTGAGTCCCAGAAGTAACACATATCATTCTCGCTCACAGCTCATGGGCCAGGGCTGTTCTCATGTGCATCCCCTGGTAGGAGGGCCAGGAAGGATGTGCCGATTAAGTGATGAGCTGGAAACATTTGCTGACAGTACTGATGATTTTCACGTTACTCAGAAAGAACTATTTTTTTAAAACATGATTTAAGAGCAAAAGCTGAAACTTTAAATTCTTTGGATGTACCCATTATGGGTTAATCCTACTGATACCCAAATCATTTGTGTACCTGGAATATGATATATGGAAGACAGTAATTTTCTTCATTTTCAATTAAATTATAATTTTAATGATACTTCTATTTTCTTAGTACCTCAAATAGTAATCTGAATCAATCGATTACTACCTCATCAACCATTTAGACATATATATGATTATATGATTTCTCAATTACCATGGTCCCCTTGTTGGGGAGACTTAATGAAAAGCAGAGCTTATCCAAAAAATAGATTTATCTTCTTTGGGCTCTGATTAACTCTTTAGAACAGACGAAATCCTACTCCTTTGGGACTAAAGTCTCGAAATTCTCTAATTCTATCTATTCTGCTTTCATCCACTATTTTTTTTTTAAGCTTCATTTGCCCTTTCCAGTGAGTGGCTATAAGCCCAAGAACTCTATTTCCTCAATGAAACATTATTTTCTTAACAATTCAACATGTCTGAAAGAAGAAATGATGCACATCATTTCAAAAGCGGTTTTGCTGTAGTCAAACCCCCCATCTTCTTCTGAGGATAACAAGGAGCAACTAAGTCAAGTATACAGTGCTTCTGGCAAACTCCTAGTGACACTATGACTGCATTCATCTGTAACTTGGTTTCCCAACTGTGTCAGAAAAAATTTCCCTTCCATTCAATATCAAGGACCCTTCTCCCCAGCCATGTGAAAGTTTCCTGACAAGAAGATTTTTAATGCTGTCTTTAAGTGGAACATTGAGTTACTGCACTTCCATTATCAGAATACAGGATGCCTGATTGGCCAAGGCTACAGGAATTTTAGTTAAATTCTTCACCAGGGAAAAAGAAGCACTCAAATCCTTTTCCCATAGCTCTAGCTAAATCATATAATACAACTTGGCAAGTGCAGATGACATCCCATTATAGCATGTCTAGGTTGCAAGCCCCATAGGAAACAGTCATGAGCCCCTCATGTCAATCTATAAATTCCCCTACACATAGAATTCTTTTTAACGGAAGGCAACAACTGTAATTAAATGCGCAGAATCAGAGATGTCCAACTTTGTGAACAACAGCGTCATATTTAACTTTACAAAAAGCACAGGACCATTTTCCAAGGTCTGTTAAGTATGACTGAGGTGATAAGAAGCTTTTATAAAACAAAACTGGATGTATTTCTTTTTGAGTTGTATATTCTCGAGACCTGTTTAGACATAGCTACTAAGTTTGACTGATAATCCTAACAGAATAGGTAAGATATTCTCCAGGGAATATTCCAAAATAAAATATTCTGGGAAACAAAATGGTAGCCAGAAGCAATGAATTAATAACGGAGACATAAGTATGCAGTCTATTACCAATGATTAATCACTAACTGGTGTGCACAGACTTGACACGTAATGTTTGGGTTCTTGCTCTCTTCCTGTTTTTCATGGGTTTAAAAAAAAAAAAAGCTTGGCAGTTAGTTGTCAAAGGGATTTGGCTCAAAATGGCAGAGAAAAACATTAAAAAAGGTTTCTCTGTTATGTGCTACTCAATACTGATAAATCAATTATTTTCTATTTGTGTTTCATAGAAAGATATAATCATTACTCCGTTCTTGTAGATCATCAAGACGGTTCTTATGTGAAAGATTTCACCTCTTATTCTGATGAAAGAGCAAAAAGCAAAGTGGGGAAAATCCTATATTTGAAATCCCACGTCTCTAAGTTGTCTTTATAAAGTATCACAACTCTGTGAAAATTCTGATTACTGACTCAGATTCTGGAGGAGTCTTATTATAATTCACTGTTATTATCTGTCTAATCAGAGGAGAAAGGCACAGTGATTTGTGCCTTTAGGGAAAATTCTTCTCAGACCCACTATTTCTGTTTGTATTTGCAATGGTTTTAGTGCAGTGCCCTGGTTTCTGATTTCTTAAAGACTGACAACCTCAAGCTGAAACTCATCTTTTCTGGGCCTCTGTCAGCACTGTGTAAACCTAGTGTGCCTTATAAATAGTACTCAGAAGGCTTCCATGAAATATTCTGCTATGGAGCCCATTCTATCCCCATTCTCAAATTCTGAAAGCTCTCACAGCTGCCGACACCACAGATAGCCACTGAATGAGCTTCACAGGTGCTATGTGTGATAGAAAAACACATTATTATTTTTTCTTTTTTTTTTTTACATTATTATTTTTTCTTATGAAAATATTATCAGCTATACCATTGAGAAATATTTACAAAATCAAATCGCAGCTCTGGATGTCACTTTGAAAGGTCATCAAAGCCTCGAAGAGCATTGTATAATTGAGGGAATTTGTTACTTGTTTCTTTACATTTGGGGCGTTGCTAAGAATGGGACCATTATTGCTAAAGTTTTCTCTGAATGTAACTCTAACTCTATCATTGATTAACAATGATATAGGTGGTAGACCCCAAAACACTGATCGAATGTGGGACTCCGTACGTGGATATTGCAGTGGAAATTAGAGACTAAAATGATAAGAGATTGAAAGGAGACATGTACCTAGCAGCCAAGAAACATTACTTGGGGCTTCCAGTCTGCCCTCTACCCTATATGGTTAAATGGTGATTTCGAGTATGCCAACAAAAAGCATTATCTAATAGTGAACAACTGTTTTTCCATTTGCACTGTAACAGATCTTTTAGCAAAAGCAGGTTTATTACCTGAGTTATCTCAGTAATTGTCTGAACACTGCCATTTGTCCGTGGAACACAAGCCAAAACAAGGAAATAAAGCTAAAGTGTTAGGCATGAGGGACATCACCCTTCCTGTAAGCACTGATGCTTGCTGCCTGCTGCCAAAAAAGGAATAGGAGAACTAAAGATTTTTATGAAGAGCGTCCGCCCCATTCTTTGCGGATGACTAAGGATAATTGTGCCCAAAGTCAGGAATAGGAGCAAAGGGTTTTGTGCTTGCTTCTAGCTTCGTTCTTTCATTTATTCACTTCACTTGTTAATGTATTCATTTAACAGTTTCTTCTCCTGCACTTGCTGTCACAGGCCCTAAGGCATTGATAGTGAGCAGTGAAGAGATATAGATTTTGTCTTCAAGGTGTGTCCAGGGATTTCAGCATAGAGCTGAGATATCAAAAAATGAAGGACGTCACTTAGAACCATGGATCGTCTTGAGTAAAGGCAAGGCTGGGGTTCAGAAAGAACCAACAGAGTCACAATCAAAGGGTTAGTACAACAGGGCGGACTGTGGGCAAGTCAATGCCAGGGATTTGGGGTTCATTCTCCTATGCACCCCCAACTCCACCCTTTCTGATGGCAAGTAACAGTACAGAAATAATTTAGGAGTTTAAAGAGTAAGTAAAGAGAAGCTTTCTGAAAAAATTCTCCCTCCCAAGTAGAGTAACTTTTTATTAATGGAAAGTATGTGAACCACAGTCATCTGAAGAAATGTGGATTTTTTTTTTTCCAGAAGCCACAATTCTCAAACTTTAAAGCTACGTTATTTTGTCTGCAGAGAAAGTTCCACAAAGCTTCTCTTTCTAGGTTACCATTACCACTTTTTTTTTTAGGAATCAAATTCAATTTCAATAAATTATTTTTAAAATTAAATTTTAAACTCTGGTTTTTATAATATGTTATTAAGTTGGGCAGGAAAGAGGGGAAGGTTATGGCATAGCTATTTTCAGTGAAACTTTTCAGCTGATACATCATTACCTATACATAGTCTTAAACTATAACCCTGTAATTGACTATACATTTAAACACATTTTTTATTCAACTAACATCTATGTGCCAGTAAGTCTAAATGCTGAGGATAAAGAAGTAAGAAAAACAGAAAAACAGTTCCTTCTTTCATGAAACTCCATTCTTGGGTGAAGGGGAAGTTGGAATATAAAAAAGGCAAATGGATAAATAATGCATAATTTGTCACATATTTGACCTTGATTATGAAAATGACTGATTAACGACTGCAGAATTAAGACAGTTTCATGGACTCCTTGGTGTGAAACAAGAAAATCTTGGCACTGAAAACATTCGGCTGGTCTTTGAGTTTGTTAATGTTGATTGAGTTATGTTTTCACAGTCCTCGGAAAATGCTATGAGCTATTGAATTACGCTTATTAACTCATATACAACATTATCATTCAAAATTTACCATGATGCCAAGTAAAGAGAGTTTTTTCCATAATTTAAAGATGGCGAAATGTTGTATATTAAATTGAAAAAAGATAACAATAAAGACAGGTCAAAATTAATTAAAATAGTTGTATAATTGAATTTTACAATAAAAAGGAATCTTGAGAATAATCCAGTTCAAATTACTTTTTGTAAATTCAAAATCAAATACATAGGCCAACAACACAAAGACAAAACCTAAGATCCACAACTCATCAGAACATGTGGACATTAAGAAGGTATTAAAAGTTAGGGATCATAAAATGAATTACAAACCCTAACAAAGTGAGATTTATCCCAAGTATGCAAGACTGATTCAACATGAAAAAACTGATTAACGGAATCCATCACATCAACAGGCTGAAAAAATTATCAAATGAAAATGTGAATAGATGCAGAAAAGCTTAAGACAAAACCCAATATCCACTCATGATAAAAACTCTCAGCAAACTAAGAATAGAGGAGAAATATCCCAACTTGATAATAAACACCTACAAAAAGTGTGTAGCTAACAGTGAGAATGCTTAACAGTGAGAAACTCAAAGCTTTCTAAGATCAGGTATAAGGCTATAGGGATATCTCATCTCACAACCCCTTTCCAACATTGTACTGGAAGTACTAGCTAACACAGTAAGGAAAGAAAATACAAGGTATACAGAATGGCAAGAAAATAAAAATAAAACTGTGTTTGCTCACAGATGACATGATCACTTATGTAGAAAAAAAAAAAAAATTTCCAGAAACTAGTGATTGTAGGAAAGTTGTCAGATACAAGGTTAAAAATATACAAGTCAATCATTTCACCATATACCAGCAATGAGCAAGTGGAATTTGTGATAAAAACATAGTACGATTTACAACGGCACTTAAAAAATTAAACACTTAGGTATGAAACTAACAAAATATAATCTACATGAGGAAAATATAATCTGTATGAGGAAAACTACAAAAATCTGATGAACAAAATCAAAGAATTAAATAAATGGAGAAATATTCCATGTCCATCTATAGGAAGACTCTTGGCCAGTTCTTGCCAACAATCTGAAGAGACCTAAAGAGATTCAAGACAATCAAAATCCCATAAAGTTATTTTATGAATATTGGTAAAATGATCCTAAACTTTATACAGGGACAAAAAAAGTTCCATAATAGCCAACATAATATTGAAGGAGAAAAACAAAGCTGAAGGACTTATACTACCCAACTTTAAGACTGACTATAAAGTTATAGTAATCAAGACAGTGTGGCATTCACAAAAGATAGATAAATAAAGGAACAAAACAGACCAGAAATAGAGCCACATAAATGCAGACAATTAATCTTTGACAAAGGAGCAAAGATAATACAACAGAGCAAAGATAATCTCTTCAACAAATGGTGTGGAAACAACTGTGCATCCAATTGCAAAAAGAAAAAAAAAGAAATCTACATAAAGACTTGCCCTTTCAGATAAATTAACTGAACATGGATCCCAGACATAAACGTCAAACACGAAACCATAAACCTCCTACGAGATGACACAGGATGACACAGGGGAAAACCTAAATGACCACAGGTTTCAGTGATAACTTTTAAACATAGCACCAAAGGCACAATCCATGCAGTAAATAATTGAGAACTTGAATTTCACTAAAATGAACAACTTTTGCTCTCCACAGGACAATACCAGGAGATAGATAATGCCATGAGAAGATAAGTCACAGAGTGGGGAAAAGTATTTGCAAAAGAAACATCTCATGAAGAGTTCTTATCTAAAGTATACAAAAACAAAACAAAACACCTCTTAAAACTCAACAATAAGAAAATAAACAACTTAGTTAAAAATATGCCAAATACCTTAACAGACACCTCACCAAAAAAGACATAAAGATGGTAAATAGGCATAGGAAAAAATATTCCACATTCTGTGGTATCAGAGAAACGCAAAATAAAACAGGGACGAGATACCACTATACATCTATTAGAATGGCCACCGTCTGGAACAATGACAACGCCAAATGTGAGGAAGATGTGGAGCAACAGGAACTTACTGGTGGGAATGCAAAATGGTAGGGACACTTAGGAAGACAGTTTGATGGTTTCTTGAAAACTAAACACACTCTTTAAGAATATAAAGGGAATCTAACACCTAAATCTAACAATTAACTCATCTTACTAATCCCTCAAAGTTGAATTCGTAAAGTTCAACTGTAAAAAATCCATCAAAAAGAATAACGGTCACAATTTATTGGGCACCTACTATGTGCCTGTCAATATACAGGACTTTCTACAATCCTATGATCCACCAGGATATGTTGTCTTGGTCCAACACCTGTTGAACTGTCTGGATTCAGATCCAGGCCTCAAACCAACACTTGTGTTCTCTCTAGTTCTAGGTCAAAACTCAGATGACTAAAGTCTACCCCATCTGTTCTCCTGTCATGACTTTCTGCCTCAAATTCAGAAATTAGACATTAAAAAAAAAAATTAAAACAATGTGTAAAGACAAAAAAAGTTGGCCATCCAAATTAAGAAGTTACATTCCAAAAGAAAAAAAAAAAATGTACAGAAAGTAGACAAAGGATTCCATGAGGAAAAAAATATATATATATTCAAGTGTGAGTGGAGAAGCATCATGCGATTAAGCAGAAAAGGAGGAGAGAAAGGATAATGAAGTGAGAAAGCTAATCAACTCTTAAATATGTGTTTCCTGAAAGCAACGAAAGCAAAAGAAAAGTTCAAGTTTACTGATGTGAAAAGGGAAAGGAAATGTGGGGAAAACCAAACAGCAAGCTAAAAGATGTTATATCCTAAGAGATATACGTAAAATTAAAAACTAAAAGGGAATGGGTGCCTAGGTGGCTCAGTTGATTAAAGCGACTGAGTCCTGACTTAGGCTCATGCCATGATCTCAGGGTCTTGAGAACCTGAGAACTTGGGCTCTGCACTCAGTGGGAAGTCTGCTTGAGATTCTCTCTCTCCCTCTCTGCCCCTCCCTGCATGCTCTCAAGCTCTCTCTTTCTCTCTCAAATAAACCAATCTTTAAACAAAAACACTTTCTGGAAAAAAAAAAAAAAAACGAAAAGGGAGGAGGACAAAAAAAAGCAACAAAGGAAAAGAAATTCAAAATAGATACAAAATGAAATGTAGTGAGTATTGTTGGTATTACCTTAGATGTGATTTTAAAAATGTCAATAATGATTGAACATTATGCAATGAATTTTTTTAATAAGTTAAATATTAAGTGTAGACCTATTAAAAATAAGTATAAAAATGGGGTTGCTAATTATATACCAGGGCTAGGATGCTTTTGATGAGCAAAACATCTGCTGAAGGAATTATATCCTGACAATACTAATTGTTAACAAAATTCGACAACTGATTATTACGGAATGCTTTTCTAAAATTAGCCTATTATGAGTTTTCCATATTCACTTTCTATTCATATTATTGTATATAGTATTATAAAAATATAAATCTTTACATTGATCTGTTTTATATGCCTTTATATTATATACAATTGTCTTTCCTTCTCTCACTGACCTAAGTGATTCGGAAATTGAAACGAGAAAAGTGGTTTAAAAAACAAATTATTTATTATTGCAGCAAGAAGAGTTTACAAAGACAGGCAGATGAAAAGTACGTGAAGTCTACGTACTCCAGAAACCTGTGTAGATAAACCATAACAATTTCTACTTTGACAGGAGGATGCACAAGAGGTCACTTTTTTTTTTTAAAGATTTTTTTTTTACATTTTTTATTTATTTATTTGAGAAAGACAGAGTGAGAGAGAGAGAGAGAGAGCATGAGTGGGTGGGAGAGGGAGAGAGAGAGGGAGAAGCAGACTCCCCACTGAGCAGGAAGCCAGACACAGGGCTGGGTCCTAGGACCCCGGGGATCATGACCTGAGCTGAACGCAGATGCTTAACCAACTGGAGTCACTCAGGTACCCCCACAAGAGGTCACTCTTGACGGGAGGCTCAGTGATTGCTCAGAGAACCAAGGGCTGAGGTGGCAAAGACTATCCCACTATGTAATGGTAGCACCAACCTTCTGGAGCATATGCTACGGTTTAATTTCAGATCCATAATTTTTTTTCTATTTTTCGTCTACCATTATTGAATATGGAAAGATGGAGAGGTAAAATTACCTTCAAGTGAGGATAGTTGAAACTATTTTTGTCTCTCAGTTAAAATTCTGGAAATGAAACCAAAAAATAGGAACACGAGATACATGCTCCCAAATGGTCTTGGAGTTCTCAATTCACGAACCACCTCCATGGTTTAGTCAATTTCCACAACCTGAAAATTTTCAAGGAATATTAATGTTTGCCACGGAGACATGCTCTCTCCCCATTAAGCACTGTGCTAAGGAGCTCTACAAAACTACTCCACGTATTTTATTGCCATCATTTCACTAAAAGAGAAAATCGACCAACTAAGTACCTTGCCTAAGTCCACCCAACGAGCAAGTTTCATAGCTAGGAATAAAACTAGATAATAATAACTATGACTGTGCTTTTCAGTTTCCTGAATCAGACTGTTGAGAGCTAGAGTCCATCATTTTAAGGATATCCTCATGCGTCACCAGAGCAAGTTATCACTACCTTATACCTACGGTGCGCACAAATGTACCTGCAATGACCCAAACCTTTGAATGTACCTGCAATGACCCAGACCTCATCACCAAAATGAGTAGGTCTCAAAGACAAAAATGAAATGAAACAAAAATCCCCTTTATTAGTTGGGCCATGAACTCCAATCGACCTTTCTATAAACACTGTGAGTGAACCTGGTAAGGTAATTCACTTGGCTCATGTACACTGGGCCCAGTCAGGCTCAGTCTGACACAGATGGGACTCTTGGGACCACGTGCATAGGGACTCCTCCTCTTAGAGACATCTGGATTTCTCTCTTACCATCTATTCATTTAAATGCCTCTGTCTTCAAGTCAGAGCCAATAAAGCAATGAAAGAACAGAAAAGAATACCCATTTGAAACCATACGGTGTTACAATAGAAAAAATAAATATAAGGGAGGAATCATGTTTTAAGAGCAGAGAGAAGACCCACATGAAATGCAGAGATATTTTACAAGCAATCTCTAAACGCACAACTTTCAACATGGACCCACGTTGCCCTTCTCTTTACTTATGTGGCATAGGGCCTTCCTGAAAGCGTTTCTAAACATAACTTCTATTTTTGGCAGTAACTGAAAATTGAAAATGGAAAATACTCCTCGGTATGTGAGGAGTTTTGCCTTATTGGAAAAAATCAGGAAAGTGATAGAAATAAAATTGTAGCAAATAGAGAGAGAAAGTAAATTTGGGTTAGAGAAGCAGGAACACATGTGAATACATAATGAAGGAGACTTCAGTTAAATTATCAGTGAAGATATGGAATTACAGAGCTAAAAGAAAATGCCCTTTCCTCAATACTGAAAAGAGGTGGTTGAGCATTTTTACTCAAGATATCTAGTAACTTAGGGGCGCCTGGGTGGCTCAGTCTGTTAAGCATTTGCCTTTGGCTCAGGTCATGATCTTGGGGTCCTGGGATCAAGCAAGCCCTGCATCGGGGGGGGGTCTCTGCTCAGCGGGATGTCTCTCTCCCCTCTGCCCCTCCCCCACTAGTGTGCAAGGATGTGCACACACGTGCGTGCTCTCTCTCAAATAAAATCTTTTTTTTTTAAAGGGAGAGAACTAGTAAGTTATACCAAGATTAGTAAAATAATAACAAAAGTAACAACTACTTATATAGTGAGGCACTGTGTTGAGCATTTGCATTCATTTAATTTGCCCAATAATTCTCTATAGTCGGTATAACTCCCATTTCACTGAGGAAGAAACTAAGACTCAGAGAAGTTAAGTAATTCGTTTTCAATTGCCTCTTGAAAGTAACAGAACCAAGACCAGAAAAGATTAGGTATGAAGGGACAGAGTCTTATCAAATGAATAAAAAATATATCTGAAAGACCCAGGAAATAATTACCAGAAGAAAGGCATTGGGTCCAGCTGAAGCAGACTGGAATGTGTTTTTTTTTTTTTTAAGATTTTATTTATTTATTTGACAGAGGGGAGAGAGATCACAAGTAGGCAGAGAGGGAGGCAGAGAGAGAGAGGGGGAAGCAGGCTCCCTGCTGAGCAGAGAGCCCGATGCTGGGCTCGATCCCAGGACCCTGAGATCATGACCTGAGCCGAAGGCAGACGCTTAACTGACTGAGCCACCCAGGCACCCCTGGAATGTTTCATTCGGTATTCAATAGCATGAATTAATGTTATTTAGTACTATTCATTAACTTGGAGGAGTGAGGTGGTATTTTGTTTACTTTTTAAAAAGAGAATACTGGGGCGCCTGGGTGGCTCAGTGGGTTAAAGCCTCTGCCTTTGGCTCAGGTCATGATCTCAGGGTCCTGGGATCGAGCCCCGCATCGGGCTCTCTGCTCGGCGGGGAGCCTGCTTCCCCCTCTCTCTACCTGCCTCTCTGCCTACTTGTGATCTCTCTCTCTCTCTGTCAAATAAATAAATAAAATCTTAAAAAAAAAAAAAAAGAATACTTTTGTTGTGCAAGTGCAAACTGAAGTATTTGTTGGTGAAATAATTTAAAGAATGCCAGGGGCTTGCTGTGGATGAAGAGTGGAGGGGGAAGTAGGTGAGGGAATGAATGAAGCAGTATTGGTTAGACATTTGGGTTTCCTGCCCTGGGCTACAGGAGCACGGGGCCCACGGGACTGTTCTGCCTACTTCTCTGTATGGTAGACATTTATCAAAATGAAATGTTAAAAAGATCTCCAAAGGAAACACGCACAACTCCTTAACAATTGTTGTAAAGGATTACGAGTAAACAGAATAAAAAACAGATGGACTACATTTCTAAGTTGAAAATGAACAGTTGAGCACAAACCCTTCAGATTTTCACAAATCTGGATTCCTTGGTATATAATAATTTCATTATCCTGAACCACCAAATATAGATTTCATTAACAGACCATCTGGGTGCTGACCTTACCACCAGACCTTGCATTCCCATCTAGTTAAGGCACAGCTACTAAGAGAAAAAACAGCAATGTGTGCGGATGGAGAAGGCTGCCCGAGCTAATACTGAATTAAAATGGTAGACAGCAAGCAAGAGCTAGATGCACATGCTGGATGAGAAGTGAGACAGTCACAGGGGCTGCATGTGGAGGGAGGCCAATGACGGGTTGTCAGGCATAGAAGTTTCTGCCTCTTCAGAAGCACTGTAAATAGAGAAGGGCTGCCTTCTTAAAGATGACGACTTGTAGTACAGATAAGATCGAAGTATAAACGAATCCTGAAAATAAATCCCATCTTCTCTTTTTGCCCATTGGCAGTGACACACTTTTTTTTTTTTTTTAAGATTTTATTTATTTATTTGAGTGAGTGAGAGAGAGAGAGAGAGAGATCACAAGCAGGGGTGAGGTGCAGGACAAGCAGACTGCCCACGGAGCCAGAAGCCCGATGCAGGACTTGATCCCAAGACCCTGGGATCATGACCTGAGCCGAAGGCAGATGCTTAAATGACTGAGCCACCCAGGCACCCCAGTTATTATGGTTTTAATGGACACACCACATGTAAAAGCACACACACATGTGGTGCCTGGGTAGCTCAGACAGTTATGCAGCCGAGTCTTGATTTCAGCTCGGGTCATGATCTCAGGGTTGTGAGCTGGAGCCCCGCATTGGGTCCATGCTCAGCAGGGAGTCTGCTTGAGATTCTCTGTCTCCCTCTCCCTCCGCCCCTCTCCCCACTTTCATGTGCGCTCTCTCTAAAAAATAATCTTAAAAAAAAACAAAAACCACGCACCCATTATTTTGCATTAAGACTCAAGAAGATGACATTTCAAAGGAATGCATGTTGAACAAGAAGCGATGTAAAAATGTGGGGGAAAAAAGAGTCTAGGAAACTTTAAAGAATGCTTCGAGGTAACAATGAAACTCAAGTTGTAGAGTTAAAAGAGGTTTAAGACCATTCTGGCTTTAGGCTTTCCACACATCATTCACATCTACCACTGCAAGTCACTTGAAATTAGGTATTCCAGCAGTGAAGTTTCTATTTTCTCACTTCAAGCAAAAAATAAAAATGTGAGACCAAAAAAGGTAGGGGGAGGATTCAAATATGGCATTTTAGTGCTAAAATAGGGTATTGGGGTGGATGCCTGGGTGGCTCAGTTGGTTAAGCGGCTGCCTTCGGCTCAGGTCATGATCCCAGGGTCCTGTGATTGAGTCCCGCATAGGGCTACTCGCTCAGTGGGGAGCCTGCTTCTCCCTCTGCCTGCTGCTCCCCCTGATTGTGCTCTCTCTCTCTTCCTCTGACAAATAAATAAATAAAATCTTTAAAAAAATAAAATAAAATATAGAAATGCACGACAAGAAATATACGGGGATATGGAAAGGCAACAAACGAAAAATCTGTGGCTCTAAAGATGTCGCCTCACTTCTGTAATTTTCAGCTTTGTGGAGATTAGTAACAGTGAGAGATGTGTAAAATTGCAAGCCATGCTGAACAAAGGGGACACAGGCTTTGTATGCTGGTACTGGGACTCCAGAGAAGACAGAGCAGTCACGAGCTCACTCTGAGTTAGGGGTTTTTTGAAACGAGACATCTCCATGTCCAAGGGGAAACAGGCAGCTCTTACAGTGATTTATTCTACTGAGACATTTGGGGGAAAGTTTGTAATTTAAATTCATCTGTCACATATGTTCTATTTTGTTCTGCATTAGAGGATATCCACATAGATTTCTATGCTATGTGCTATTATTTATGAGCATGCAAGAATGTAAGCACAAATTCTGATAACCAAAATTGTTTCCAGTGTGAGTTTTCTATCTCAAAAAAAAAAAGTATGAATTTGTGGCCCAAAGTATAGCAATGGGCAGAGGTCAATTGAGCCGGGGAGGTTAAGGGAATAGAGTTTTCGAAACATCTGGGAGTGCAGGATACAATCACAAACATTATTATGATGTAAATCATGGAAATTTATATTATTAGAAAGACACGAGGAGATCTATTTGCGAGGGCCTGGAAAAGAACCAAGCAAAAAGGAAACAGAATATGGAGAAGGAGGCAAAATGATTTCTTCCATGTTGATTTTGTTGCCAAGAGTCTCAATTATTACATGAAGAAAATGCAACAGATGAAATGGATTTGGTGATTGCTAAAGTTTATAATACATTGCCTCAAGGCATCTTAGTGAAGACTTAACTCTAATTGGCTTGAAAATGAACATTATCATCTCATAGAAACTGTAAACTTGATCTAGATTAGATAAACTCAGACCACCGATCAAATCAAGGTACATTAAGTGACTACAACTGTAGAGATACCAAAGTCACTATTTGGTTGATTTTTCCTTGCTCGTATTCTCTCCTTAGTCTAAAAGGTGCTCACATGAGTGATATCTCCCACCTCCTTTACTAAAAAGGAGGGAAAGAAGAGAGACTATGTAGACTAACCATACATAGTAGAGACTATCACAATGTACTTCTACTGTGGCAACCATGAATTTCCTAAGGAAGCGAATAGCATGTGCATTGGAAGACCAGGGTAGGAAAGAAAACTCATCCCCAAAACGGCTTGAAGACTTCGTGAGGATATGTATCAATCTTTATGGGAGGCGTGTCTAAAAGAGCTAAGAGTGAAACTGACAGCTCCTATCTTTTCTGCATCTGCGACAAAATTTCCAACGCATTTCTAAATTCAAAGATATCCACATTCTAGGATTTGAAATGGCTTAGGATGCCAAAAATCATAGCTGCTTGGAGCACTAGGATGTCGTCCAGGGAAAAGTCTGTTGGTGATGAACTCAGAGAAGAAATAAGAAAAATGAATCTCAAAGGAGAAGGGAGTAAGTGACATCAGCCCAGTTGATTGGGAAGCCTTTTCTGGTTGAAGCGGGGCGCTGTATTCCGTGAACATTCCTGGCAAATAGCACCAAACTCTTTTCTTGTGCTCAAGATACCTAGGGTAAGGAAGATTTATCTCCACTGAGGGAAGCCTTGCTCTTGGTATCCAAGACAATGTTACAGAGGAAGCTGAGAAATAATTTTTTGGATTGCAATTTGAGAAGGGTTAGTAGATGTGCAATTACTCTAACAAGGGCAAAAAGAAAATATGGTCCAGAGTAACCTCCCCTAAAAGGGTTTCTGATAGCCCTTTTTATTTTTTAATATCATAAAAACAAATGAGGCAATAATAAAGGCTCTACATGAAGTAACTTGCTAGGTATTTCTCACTCTGCAAGTTAGGTCATAAATAATAATTTTACATTCTAACTCCAGTGTTCCCCATCTGGCTTTATGATAAAGGTCATAAACCAACAACTCATGGGTCAGTCCCATCCATCAGATTTCAAACCAACATTTTTTTTATTTTTAAGATTTATTTATTTTAGAGAGAGAGAGGTGGGGGGAGGGGTAGACAGAGAGGGAGAGAGAGAACCCTGAAGCCGACTCCACATTGAGTGTAGGGCCCCTTGCAGGGCTGGATCCACGACCCCAAGACCACAACCGAAGCCGAAACCAAGAGTTGGCCTCTCAATTGACTCAGTGGACTGTTGTTCCACTCAACTGACCACCAAATTTTTTGAAAAATAGAGTTATGTTAATATTTAAAACTTGGGAGGGAAAATTTGTCTTTTCTTTGACAAAAAGACGAGCAATCCCAGGGCCACATCAGCCAGATTTGAGTTTTCCACAGCTAGATTTTCATGAAGCAGCCCTGTTAATTTTTCAACATTTCCCATCTGAGTCACTTTCTCCTTGTATTTCTCCTGCCTGCCCCGGGGGGGGTATCGAGATCTTGAGCAATGCAACGTCATATCCTTACAGATGTATTATATTCGTTAAGTAGACAATAACTTTTCATTTATATTTGATATGTAATACTTGAAATAAGTTCTAGTAGCAGAGAAGAAAGAGGAAATTAGTCACTTAGTTTTCTCAGTGATCCCCATACTACTGGGTGAAGACATTATCAGGACATACCTACTGGAGCTGGAGGCCTAGTGCCACCTAGGAAAAAGCATCCAGATGCTACAGTCTTTGCAAAACTAAGCAAAGAAGAGAAATACCTCATGTAATCAATCAACAAACAGAATGGTAGCCAGGGGCATCGATTTCCCTTGTCAACCTTGCTGCTTAGGCACCTCTGCCTGCCCAAATCCCTGCTTAAAGATGGAAACATCTCCGGGTTTCCTTGTCTAAGGCTAAGATTTTGATGAGAGGGAGAGCATGCGTGAAGAACTGAAAGCCACTACGAGTGAAAGGATAAGAGCGTGGACAGTCAGGGAGCATTCTGAGGCTCCAACTAGCAAGAAATGTTGCCTAGTTTCTGCTCTGTGATGCCACCGAGCCCTGCTCCTCAGAGGCAGTCAAATCCATCAATGGTCTACTTGGTTGTGCTTCCTTCTTGGGACTCCATCGGGCCCTGCTGCTCTGCAAAGCCAAACCCAGCCTGTCTACTCCAAATCTAACCACAACTGAGGAGCAGACCCAAGGAGACAGAGAGCACTGGGGGTTTCTGTTTCCAGCTGCTGGTGTGTGAATCTCCCTCATTAACTTCTGAGATCGCGCGAGAGCAGTCAACCATAAAATGCACCCGTCACTCAGGTTGCCAGGGGCCATGAGTAAGACTTCGCTGGCCTGACTTTAGAAGCTTTCCGGGCTGTTCTCCATAAGGCAGGGCTAACAGGGCAGGTGTGACAGAATCATGAGCTAGAAGCTGCCTGGGAAGCTCTAGCCAGGCTTTTCTATCAACTGGCCGTGGCACCGTCCCCACTTTGGGCCCAAATGCCCCAATTAGGCACGAACAAAGAGCGAGCTGAGCAAATACGTCAGGAAAAGGGCTCCCCTGGGAAGGAGGGAAGTTCTTATTGATGCAAGCCTTGGAAGTCAAAGGCCCGGGCACACTCCGCAAGGACTCCTGGAGGAAATGAGGTCTTGCTGAGTATGTGTGAGGACTGCCAAAGGCATCAAGGCACCGGGTTATTCCAAAAACTCCAGTGGATTGCTGTCTCTGCTACACCAGAGGGCCTGGAATCACTGAGAGAATCACCAGGAATAGGTCGAGCAGGACTCACAGGTGGTTTGATAGGGGAGACAATGAAATCACACATCACAAAACACCTCTGCTTATTTAGGACAAACTACGAAATACATTAACTGGAAAAATAATCCAATAATGGTAACTAGTGCCCTTGGACGTATTTGTTACATGATTCATTTTTTCGTGAGACTGGGATTTTTTTTTTTATTCTCACAACACGACTTCCTATCTTTGGGCAAATACTGTGGTTTGTTAGCCATAAATATTTTCATATATAATGAACAATAACCTTAAGGCAAAATACATGTTTCCCTAGTCCAGAGACTTTTTTCCCAGAAGTTATTCAATTATCTAATGCTCATTAGAAACACAAAATGTGCTATACACTTAAAGGATGGATAAAAGGAGGTATGAAGAAAACTCAAGAGATTTTTTTTTTTTATAGCAAAATCAATTTTAGTCAAGCTTTCCTTTAGGTACTAACCTGTTTAGCCAATTTTGTTCTTACTTGGAATTCCTACAGTTAATTTGGTCATTACTTAATATTTATAGAGCACTTTGAAATGTCTTAGCGTTTAATACCATCGTTTAGTTTTTCTTTACAACATTCCCAAAAGGTGTAAGCAGTAAAAACTTCTCAGGAACAGAACAGGAAATCCTAAACTTCCATCAGAAGAGATATTTTTATAAGGCATTTTGGGTGGTGAACAGATTAAGGAAGTCAGCTGCGTATTCATTTAATCAACTTCATTTTGAATAAATTCTGCCAACATTTATTTGAACTCAGCTGTGACAATAATCTTCCAGGGTTTAATTATGATTAACTACAGCAAAGCCTAGCAAGGAGCTAGAATTTAATAGAGGGGTCTTGAGATCGAGGCTCAAGTTGGAAAGGTCAGCAATTCCAGAAGAGCTCCGAAAGGCAGGCCATCTCTGACAGATGGCGACTGATTTCAAAGTTTTCCCAAAACCCCCCTTTTTGCAAATCTATTCAGTTTAATGTCTTTTGGTACAGAAATAGCACTTTCCTATGTCCAATCAAAATCCAGGCTCTAGAATAAACCCATCTCCTCCTGCTCATACCTCACTGAAAAGAGAGAAATTTCGTTACAAGCTACTTATAAACCTAAAAAGCAATGACTTACTTTCTTCAAGTAAATGAAGTGCTTGTCCCTTAAACCACATGACCTTTATTGAGTGTTTCACTTTCCACTTCCCGGCTCAGTTGGGACTGATTAGAATAGTTTCCAGATCTCATGCCACAGCATAGATTGTCTTTAAAAAGAATGGTAATAGAAGCCCAATAAATACAGAACTCAAAAAAAAAAAAAAAAATCACAAAGGCACCATTACAATGGAATTGATTTCAGCAAGCATTTAATGAGTCTCTACTATGTGCTTAATAATGGGCAATAGGTTGTTCACGTAAAAAAAAAAAAAAAAAAGTAGCTCCTTTTTACAGTAAAATTGAAATATAGAGCTAACAGCACATTTAAATATTCCAGTAAGAGAACAATTATAAAAAAAAAATGCCAACTGTGTAGTTTAGACAGAATTAAGAGGCAGGTAAATGTGAAATAAGAAATATTCTAATGCAAGAGACAGGACTTGAACTGAAATTTGAGAGTCCTCCACATAAGAAGGAAAAAGAGAAGGAAAGTACATTCTCATTTTTTCTTTTTTAAGATTTTATTTATTTATTTGAGAATGAGTGAGAGAGCATGAGTGGGGGAGAAGGGCAGAGGGAGAGGAAGAAGCAGGCTCCTCACTGAGCAGGGACACCAACACAGGGCTCGATCCCAGGATCCTGGGATCATGAGCTGAGCCAAAGGCAGATGCGTAACCAACTGAGCCACTAGATGCCCCGGAAATTACATTCTCAACCAAGGAAGCAACAATTTAAATAACTGTCTAATTAGAATGGTCTAGTCTTAGGTTAACGATGGAAAATGTCTGCATGGAAGACTTGTTCCCACAGTGAGGTGAAGATTAAACTGAATGATTTAGGGAAAATTATCCTTAAATCTCATGGAAAGGAGGACTTTGGTCCATGTGTGAATTTTGATCTGAATTTGAGATTAATTTTAAAAGATAAGACAACGAGCTATGATGTGGGAGGTGAGTAATCTAATGCCTAATAAAGAGACCAACAGATCTACTGAGAAACAGAGATGGGATATGATGAAGGGGGTGGTTTGGGGGAAGCATATTTTAAGACACAAGAAAGAAAAGTCAAATGAGATCAAGAAAATCCATTAAAGCTTAAGGCTTTTAATAAATAAAGAGATCAGGAAGGAGACAAACCATAAGAGACTCCTAAACTCACGAAACAAACTGTGGGTGGCTGGGGGGTAGTGGGGTTACGATAGGGTGGCTGGGTTATGGACAGTGGGGAGGGTATGTGCTATGGTAAATGCTGTGAAATGCGTAAGCCTGATGATTCACAGACAATGTACCCTGGGGCAAATAATACATTATATGTTAAAAAATAGATAGATAGATATGAAGACAGAAGTTACCATAATGAAGGAATTCTTACGATAGTACAAATATTCCTTCTCTCCAACTGCTGTAGAAGTGACTCCTTAAACTCACCCCTAAGATTTCTTTGCTTCCTCACTCTCTTCTTTTCTTAGCTACTCTACAAATTCTTCCTGGTTTGGCTGGTTCACTGGCTTCAACTCTTTCAAGCATGTGTACTTTTAAAACAAATATGGGCCCCACATTTACTTTTCTGATGCTAGACTCTCTGCTAAATATGCTCAGTAGATATTTCATAGACCATCCTTTATATTCATTACACCAAAACCAGGACATTTCACCCAAATCCAGACCCTCCACAACTAACCTCTATGTCCTCTATGGTGAAGCTATCAAATGATATAAGCCTTCGTTCTCTTTCACAAAGTTCCTTATAACATCATCTCACTTAACTTCTCTATCTTCTCTGCCTCCAACTTCCGTCTTTAACATATATTTACCATCTGCTTGATAGAGTCACTTAGTTGCTACACGAATATGTCATTTCTTTTCCCAGATCTAGAAAACCTATTCCAAATTTTATAGCATAATATCCAAGGCACCATTCTCTCTTTCCTGTCTTTGTTTCCAGAAACCATCCAACCCTAGCATCCTTCCACTTCCAGAATATATCCATACTTTCCAATATGGAGCCACAGCTATGGCTTTAGTCCATACCTGAAAATCTTCCCCAATTCTGTTCTCTTGAAATATTTTTTACTGCTTTTAAAAGAAGCTCAGAAAACATCTTCTCCTTTGACCACTCATCCAGATTTAATCAGTAATTCCTCTAAGTGATCACTACACTTACATAGATAGTTCTACTGGTAATTTACTGAATAACAGCTATATAGTTTTATTTTTAGATTTTATTTAAGTTCAAGTTAGTTAACATACAATGTATTATTATTTTCAGGGGTAGAACTTAATGATTCATCAGCTGCATACAACACCCAGTGCTCACTACAAGTGCCCTCCTTAATGCCCATCATCCAATTACCCCAATCCCCACCCACCACCTCTCCAGCAACCTTCTGTTTATTCCCTATAGTTAAGAGTCTCTTACGGTTTGCCTCCCTCTCCATTTTTCTATTATTTTAATTTTCCTTCCCTTCTCCTATGTGCACCGGTTTTGTTTCTTAAATTCCACAAATAAGTGAAATCATATGGTATTCGTCTTTCTCTGACTGAGCTATTTCGCTTAGCATAATACTTTCTAGCTCCATCCAAGTCATTGAAAAATGGCAAGAGTTCATTCTTTCTGATGGCTGAGAAATATTCTATTTATATATACACCACATCTTCATCCATTCATTAGTTGATAGACAGCTTGGCTCCTATTTGCCTACTGTGGACATTGCTGCCATAAACATTAGGGAGCATGTGTCCCTTTGAATCACGACTTTTGTATCCTTTGAATAAATACCTAATAGTGCAACTGCTGGGCCTCAGGGTAGTTCCATGTAACTGATGTAGTTATCTATCATTCTATCGGAAGCTTATCAAACTCTAAGATTGCTGGCTTACAGGTTTCAGACTCATAGGTGCTCAATAAATGTTATGAGCTTTTACTTAATGGCCTTTGCTGTAATCTACATAAAGATAATAATTGCCTGAAAGACAGTACTTTTAAGAATTTTAGGTACTTGTCCATTTTTTTAATGAATCTCTAATTTTTTTTTTCCTTGTGAGAGCCTTCCTATTCTTCCAATCATACTCTGTATGATGCCAGTCCATTAGGCACCAAAAAACCCACCAAAAAAAAAAAAAAAGTCAGTCTAATGGTTTCTATGACACAAAGAAGGAAAACCCAAAAAAAATGAATTGAGCACCACCACTTTGGGGCTTAAACACAGTAACAGCTCTACACACCTTGTTTGCATAAGTTTCTAATGCAACTAGTTAATATAATGACATTGCAAAGAATATTTGCACAAAGTAGAATACCAGACTCCAACATCATTTAGGGTTTTTAGGAAAAGTGGGTGTTCTGGTTCAGGCACTGAAGTCAGAAAGAACAACTGATGTCTAACTTGTGAAGACTCACATACTTCATTGGCTGTTAGGAAGATTAAAGGGAACAGTACATGCAGAAACGCTGGCTTGTAGTTACCTAAGCTGATTGTTACTCTGATTGTAATTGCATTATCCATAAACTGTGGAAGACAGAAGAGCGAGCATGGGCTGTAGAATCAGACCAATCTAAGTTTAAAATGTTCGCCAGCTGTGGGATCCAGAATGATTATTTAACTTCACGAAAACTTTCTTTCTTCTTTCTTTTTTGTTTTAAAGATTTTATTTATTTATTTGACAGAGAGAGAGAGAGATCATGAGTAGGCAGAGAGGCAGGCAGAGAGAGAGGGGGAAGCAGGCTCCCTGCTGAACAGAGAGCCCGATGCGGGGCTCGATCCCAGGACCCCGAGATCATGACCTGAGCCAAAGGCAGAGGCTTTAACCCACTGAGCCACCCAGGCGCCCCAACCTTTCTTTTTTCTTAACTGTATCTATAAGCAACATTAGATACAACTTCCTAGCTTTAAAATGAGACAGACATTGCAACTAGCATGAAAACCGGCACAAAGAGGATACTAAACAAAGTTGGTTCTTTTCTCTTTCCCTCATGTAAAAAGCCAACTTTTCACTTATATTTTTAAGAGTGGAAGTTTTTTTTTTTTTTTTGTTGTTGTTGTTGTTTTTTGTTTGTTTTTTAAGAGTGGAAGTTTTTAAAGACATTATAGATTCTCTACTAATTACTTCGGAATTTAATGGCTTACTTACTCATAACAGATGTAAGTTTCTGAGTGTTAGCTCTGGCTAGAAGCCCTTCGCTAAAATGGGGTCAGGTTCTGATTTTTCTAAAATCAACAGTAAACAAGCAGAAATGTCCATTTAGGGGACACAGAATTACAGTATTACACTAAGAGGTTTTAAAGTAAAGCTTCTGTGATTATACATAAGTGGCTCGAAAGTCCTTGAAACACCAGCAATCCCAACAAAATTAAAAACAAAAAAACCCCACCATGGATCCCTGTCATCAGCTAACTGCCAACGTCTTTCCAAAACCATTTCAACCTAATTTAAGTAGAGTCAAGCCTTGCAAAAAACAAATGTTCATGGTTTTAATCCTGCTGTTGGCAATTTAGACATACAGCCCTGGTATTTTTCACCAGTTCTGAAAGAACAGAAAGACAAGTGTGGAACATTAGGAACAGTAAAAAAAAAAAAAAGGGGAGAGAGAACTATCCCATTATTAAACTTTACAGGTTTTTACCAATCTGTATGATCTATAGATTTCTAGTTACTACATTATACAAAGTTGAGCTAAAACAATGCCAACTATACACTTTAATTATTTCAAGAATTCAGAATGTCATAAGCAATGGTCCATATTATGCCTTCTCCTAGTAGAATCAGTGCTTTGGGAAAATTAAATAAGGACTTTTTTTTTTTTTAACCAATTCTGAGGGCATGTAAATATGTAATTGTTGGACAAGCTTTCTAGACAGGCTTAACAGACCTCCCTCACTGTGATTTTTATTTATTTATTCATTTTTAAATTCAGGTCAACTTCCTGTTAAAAATGGAAAAGGACATCAAGTGTTCCATTTTCCCATCAGAACCTACTTCCTTCTGCATCTCCTCTCCTGTAAATCCCATTTATTACAGTTGGAAAAATTAATTTTGATTAATGACCTAATTTGAAGAGAGATGAGTTTGATTAATCACCATTTTCTAGGGACGTGTCAGATTTGGAGCAAGGCCTCCTTGTGGCAGTTCGTGGGTATTTATGGTCTCTAAGTACCTGCTAAGCTTCCTAAATACACTCACTATATGTCATGATTCATTGATTTACAAGTGTTGTGCATAGCTTTACAGAGGAACAATCTAATACAAAATGTATCAGCAATACTGCCTTTCCCACAAGTCGTAATTTTTGTAAAGCTGAATCAGTATCTGCTTCTCCTGTGAATACTGAGTATTACTGGCATGGGTAGGATTGGCATGGTATCCATCTAGGGATACCATTTGCTGCCTAACTGCAAATTCACATCCTCTTACAGCTTAAGTTACCGTCTTTGTGTCTGGATTTCAACAGTTTGACTATGATATGTCTACTTGTGATCAGCTAACAATTGATCAGAAACTACCTTAAAGACTTTGAACTATTAAGTCTGTCAGCATTTGTTAAGAGCTTCTATATATAGACACATCTTCAGTGCTCCATCAGGAAACTTGCAATTCTGCCTTAGCCTTCACTTCCTGATTGCTCAGAGCCTCAAGTTCAGGTCGAGGGGAAAGATGAGCGTCCTCTTCGGGTCTTTTCCTGTGAATGAGCACAGCTCTGGCTATAAAAGTGTTCTTTTAGTTTCCCAACTATGTGTCAGAAGAGCTTTCCAAAGTCCCCAAAGAACACTTCATTTGCTGATTTTTCCTTGAAGTTGTTTGGTCAGCTTCTTGGTAGTACCAACTAGTACCACTGCCTTAGGCATCTGCGGTATCAACCAATTTCTGCTGATTGTTTTTCATAAACGCCCTAAGAACAAGGCTGAAGAAAGGCTATGGCTATTTTGCACAGCTCAAGTGCTGTGTCCGGTCAGAGACAAGCCTCGACTGACTGTCCCTTAGGGGATTGCCAGACAACTGTTCTTAACAGCTAGTGTGGTTGTAAAGCTTTGGGTTTCAAAGATAATATAGATCTTGGAAGAGGGAATTGGGAAAAGGGCAAGTTAAAACACCACGAAGTTCTCTAGTGTTACTGAGATTCCACCGTTTTTCGTGAATAAATACTCCTCGGATTGTTGCAAGCTTTTATTTAATTTCCAGAGTTCCAAAAGATTTGATTTTGGCAATATTTGCCAGTCATCATTTTTATATTGGAGGGTAGGTTTGGAGGACTCCTTCCTCCACAGTCTGAAGTACATCACCCTAGATATTAGGTTTCTGGCTTGGAGTTCGATGTGTTTCTTCTTCCCTTCCTCAAATACCTATAATAAAACAAACTTCTACACTGTCCCTAGCTTTATGGTCTGGATTTTAAAAAATTAATAAAAGCGCGCGCGCGCGCACACACACACACACACACACACACACACACACACACACACACACAAGACAGCCCTCAAACTGCTTATCCTGTCATCTTGAATCCCCATGGGTGAGCGCCATGGGGTGCTCTTGCCTACGAAAATATGCCTTAGATGTTGTAAAAATGTAGAAGTGGTAGTGATCTTAACAATCCTCTATCTCATTTCACATTTTAAAGATGCGAACACAATGGATTCCACGATTTTGTCCTAATCACAACAGAAACTGCCAGAGCTGTTAGTAGAAAATGGCATTTCTTCGTTCCAACTAAATGATAATGCTCCTCCCTCCTTCAAACCCAATTTTAAAATAGGTTAGCTAATTAACACCTTTTATTAAACGCTGGAGACAAATTAACTGTGTTGGAACACATGGAAGGTCGATCTAACTAGAAATCAATGTAATTTTTGCTTATGAATTTGTAGCCTAAGAAATATTTAGGATTGACATGCATAAAAATAGAAATATATAATTAAAATGTCCAAAAATCCAAATTATATCAGAACTCAACTATTTAAATTTGTGGGGTTTTTCCAAGTGACTGGAGTAAAAATTATAGTCATAATGAGGCACCCAGGAAAGGATAGGTATGGTTAACTCATGCATTTGGGCTGGAAAGGACACTTTCACTCTAATTCATGGTAGCCTTATAGCTCAAAGTAAGTCTTTCCCAAATTCTTCAGCTAGAATCATGCCGCCACAGCCCTTTACTCATAGCTTTCTTATAGTACTTACATAGTACTTAATGGTGTAATTTAACTCCTTTATCTACCTGCCTTTCCCACTACATTATGTTTACCTCTGAAAATAGACACGGCTACTCTAGATCCCCAAGATCAAAAAGAGTGATACAGTATGTATCTACTAATTGTTATTCGAATGGATGGATGAAATAATGCTTGAATTAACCTTCTACTTTGTGTGGGCAAATAGAGACTGAGAATGGATATAATCTCATGAATTTCATCCTGGAGGTGGGTGGATCAATGCAATAGATTGTGTTTGTTGACGTTCAAGGGGAAAGCTGAATTCAGCTCTATGAGCTAAAAGGACAGCTAAGAAAAAAAAAAAAAAAGTATGCCAGGAATTTGTTGCTTTAGGTAAATGCAGGTACCAAAACTATGCCTGTAGAGCCTGGGAATGAATACACTACTCACATCAGGAAACTCAACTCCCACATATGCAGAAATAGGGAGTCCAGACAAGGAGCTATGTATTAAGAGCAATCTTAGTCTTTGTCCTGATGTCATGCCATTGATGTTTTTATTTTTTGTTTTGTTTTTGTTTTTCAGTAATCTCCACTCCAACGTGGGGCTTGAACTCATGACCCAGAGATCAAAAACCACGTGCTCTACAGACTGAGTCAGCTAGGTGCCCCCAGCTATTGGCTTTCTACTAAAGATAAATCCGAGGTATACTCAACAGATGGTTCATAACCACTTATGGCTATTTTTAAATCTGGTTTTGCCAAATTTAACACCAAAAAAGTAAAATAAATAAATTAAAAAAAAAAAAATACCACAAAGTCTGCTAGTCTTACTAAGTGAACACAATTCACTGGTGGAAATAAGACCAAAGGATTTCATTTGTTGTGAATCAGCTACTGAGAAACTTTTCTGTTCACATCTACAATTTAGCATGATAAGAGATATATCCTGAAATAGCAAAAGCAGACCAAAACCACATGAAGTTGAATATAACAGATATTTAGAGACGCAATGAAATGAAAAGTTTAAGAATGCTTTTGTAATCAAGAATGGAATACTCAGCTAATGAGTGTACCTTATTAACTGAGTGAATTAATGAATTAAACTCATTTTCAAACCTAAGGATGATACAGTATTTTCACTTCTATGATAAGAATAGCCCTTTAAGAAATGAGAGTTTCTTGTGAAAAATCCATGAGGACTATACATTCATAAAGCTAAATCATACTATATTATCTATATGTTTCACCCATTATTTAAAAAAAAAAGCTACATCATCTATTTTGAGCCCTAGACCACCTCATTAAAATTAGATAGTTATAAATTATTTGATATTGCTCTGGGAGCATTCACCAACCCATGCTTCCTATTAAATACTATCCAATTTTTTATTATTATTTTTAGGTTCCTAACATTCTGTCTTCAGTCACTCACTTGTTTTTACTTTAATGTAATCCAATAACTGCAAGAGTCCATGGGGGAAAATAAATCCCAAAAGTATTCTCTATGCTCCTTATGCACATTTTAATGAAAAAAAAGAAAAGAAAAAGAAAAAGAGTGAAGATTTGTTGCTTTGCACTCAGTCAAAATAGCTCTGATTTTTCCATATGCAAAGACTTACCGTCTGTTTTTTTTTAGCAACTTTGTGTATGCATGATTCTTGGAAATGGTAAAGACCGTTGTGCATATACTGATGGGCAGCACTTTACGTTGATACTTTGATAACATAGCAAAGGACAGAATCCCAATGCTTTCATTTGTAATGTATGTTGTATTATGACCATAGAGGTCCAATCACAAAATGTTCATCTTTAATTTCTTTTAGAGCCTTGTTTCATTTCACAGCTATGCTACATTTCTTCGATTCTTAATTGCTTTCCTAAGTTTCCTCTCAAATGTATCTCTCAACATAAAAGGATGCCAAGTGTCGTCTGATAAACCATTACCTAGAGAAAGCGAAGGCAAAATACAATGTGGTGAGAAGCATCAAATGACAAATTAGGTTTGTTGAAATTAAAGTTTTTGAATATTGAAATTAAAGTTTTGTCAAAATTTAATTTGTGGCTTTGAAGTTTTCATTCTTTCAGGACTCCAAAATCTAAATGCTTCTTCCCTAATTCTCTATATGATGTTATCTATGGCTGAGATCACCTACATTATATACCAGGTCATTCTAGAGAAATGCTTTCTGCTAGATAAGAAAGACAGAGGCATGGAGGAGAAAGAGAGAAAAAGAATGGGAGAGAGGGATGGAGGGAGGGAAAAGGAACTAAGGGAACTAGGAAGGAAACAAGCAAGCTCAGTCTCTGAAAGCTGTAACAGTTAATAGAAATGTGCTGAGTGAATTACAGAGCCCCACATCTTCATCCTTTATGCCCGTTTTGTTCCAAAGTAAAATGAGTAACAACAAAAAAAATTATTTTTCCAAAATTCCAAGCTTTGAAACATTAAGAAGTTGGGCAGACATAACAGCTCTAGTGCACTGTATTTTTTCATCTATCTTGAAAAGTTATATGACAGGAACACAGCCCTTCCCTTGACCACCACAACCACCTTTCAGAAAATCATGAAGATTTGGGGATACCTGGAACCAAGGATACACTCCAGTGTTCATTCTACTTAATTATTGCAGTGTGTATGCACCCATGAGCCTTCGGTCAAAATGAAACTTTGAAGACAAAAGAGAAGGAATTAGTTCAGCTTCTCTTTTTATTACACACGTGCATGTGCACACACACGCGCGCGCGTGTGTGTGTGTGATGTATACACATGCATACAAGAGAGGAGGAGACTGAAAATGGAATTTCTGAATACTGGGAATCTTAAGTGCTCGTAGTTTTATGTATTTGCCTGCTTATATAGAAAGCAAGAGAAAAATGTATAAGCCTGGAAAAACAAAAATGGAGTGGCTTTCCTCAGATAAGAGACAAAGGTGGAAATCTGGACCATTAGAAGCAGGTTTTGCAGAATGCAAAGACTTGTTGTCATCAAATTTTTACAAGAGAATTTGCCTTATTTCCTTCTGAATTTTACTGAGAACTCAGCAATAAAATTTATGTAACTTAGCCAGAATAATTTATCTTTCCACCTCTGTTATCACTCACCATCTTTAACAAAGTCTATTTTTCCCCATTATGTCACCTCTGCACTGATTTTTCTAATTTAAACAAGAACACACCTGATTAAGGAGCAGATGTCTTATCCCTGGGTGGTTGTTTCATTTTTACTTAACTACTGTACTGCACAAAAGAGACTAAATTTACTAATGAGGTAACCGCTCTTCAGGTAACTAACACTTAAGTTAGATAACTCTACTGGTCTTTCCCACTTGTTACAAAGCCATGTGTCATATTCTATATACAAAATCAAAATAATGCTATTACCAAAACCAGCCAAGAGATTTATAGGAAAAAGCTCTGGCCTTCAATAGAGAAATCCTTACCAGCTGACTAACCCTTGGAAAGGTCCTAACTGCTCCCATATTCAGGTTTGTAATCTGTGACACAAATGTGATAATAGTGACCTCTCAGGGTTGCTATGGAGGTAGGGCTACACTTGGCTATGCTTGCCATGCCATAATTCAACAGTAATATAATATTGTAATTAAAGGTTGCATGATTTGAAGTAATGATTTCAACTTGGACCCAAGAAGAGAATGACTCTTCTTGTCCTAAAGGGAGTTAAAAACTCCCAAAGGCATGGCCCTCAAAACACACAAGATCACTTTAAAGAACCCCATACCAGGATCCATTACTGCATTCATTCATTCATTCATTCACTCACTCATTCATTTCCCTATTATCTATCTATCCACTGTCAACACTACCTGTTTGACCAAGTCTTTGATTTGCATAAGTCTTTTATTATTATTATTTTCCGTTATTGCATTTGGAAAGCAAGGGAGTTGTAGCATTACAGAGCTGTTCTTACTTCTAAGTTTATTAATCAGCTGGTCTTCAGGAGAGAGCAGTTTAGAAATAAATGTCTTCTAAATTACGAGAAAATAAAACAAGCAAGAGTTAAAGAACGGGGGCGCCTGGGTGGCTCAGTCATTAAGCATCTGCCTCCGGCTTAGGTCATGATCCCAGGGTCCTGGGATCGAGCAGTGCATCGCATCAGGCTCCCTGCTCAGCGGGAAGCCTGCTTCTCCCTCTCCCCCTCCTCCTGCTTGTATTCCCTATTCTCTGTCTCTCTCTGTCAAATAAATAAATAAAATCTTTAAAAAAAAAAAAGTTAAAGAATGTAAGAGAAACAAACATGCAAGCAAAGGCAAAGAAGTATTTATGATTTGGAATTTTTTTCAGATAGCAAAAAATGCATTGTCTCATAGCAAAAAAAGAATAAACAAGACAGATACCCTGAGGCTGTATCAACTATACAAAATAGAGATCTGACCTTTATAAAATTTAAAGATTGGTTGTAGAATAACAAGGTGGCAAAAGCCAAGTGCCTACTGCATTATGAAAACATGTATGGTGGTCTGAAAGGTGAAACGTAAGCTTACAAGTCAAAAAAGGAAGTTCCAGTACCAGAGATATAAAAAATGTATTTATAAATGCCTAATTGGAGTACTGACACACATGGCCTCCTCTGGGTTCCACTACTGGGAAGAGTTGGGAACTATGGCGCCATCATAGGAAGAAGGCAACTATTAATGCAAGAGAAGAGGGCCAGGTAGTCATCCATCCCCTTGCCTTGAGGACCAGAGAAAATGAGGTTGGTATCTGCTCTTCATCCAACCCTCTACTACCCCCACACCATCACCTCTTCAAAACAAAGTAAGGTGTCTCTTAGCCATAAAATATCTGCACTGAAATGGACTAGGTACCTAGGTATCACAGAAGTAAAGCCACTGTCCTACATAAGCTATCTTTTTAACCAAAATAAAGACTGATATTTCAAAATTGATTTGGGTTTTAAAATGAACTGGCAGTGCCTTATAAATATTTGAGATTTTTTTTTTTAAAAATCACATAAAGACAAATGATGTTATTTATCTAATCAAATATTTGAGGCTATAAATAATTAAAACACATGCATCTTATTGATTTGAAGTTTAAGTAGGAAGAGTAGCTACTGATTATATTTCCCTTAGAGAGTAAAAGGTTTTAAAGTTAAGAAGAAAATGCTTCAAAATATAATTTGGATTTTGCTGAACACAAAGCTTTTAAGAAATGTGTTTGAAGTTTAATGAATCCTGAAATTTTCTCCACTCCTCGGAAGAAATAGTTGAGTCAATGCTAACAGAAAGTAATCCCTTCCAAGAGCACCATGCAGATAAATGTGAGAGTCCTAGAAATAATGATGTTAATTTACAAAATGATACCACGGCCTTATAATCTGTCATCATAGCTTTCCCCCTTAAGACAAGGGAAGGCATTTGAGTGTGCAAAACAAAGAGGTAAGAGACAAGGTAACATGTGGTTATCCATTTGTGAGATTTATGGCAGCAGAAGGAAATGGAGCTTGGGGAGAACCAGTCCAGAGGTAGACATGCATCACTGACTGAAAATGATTTGGGGGCGGGTTGGAAAATGATCAACGGACAGGATGGCAAGATCTTTCTGACAGATCTATTACTAAATGTATAGAACCACTCGTGCACTCTTCAAACTCGAGTTTCTTCATCATGCACAGCAAAACCCAAAATGCCTCATCACATTAAAGATTTGTCCTCCAGGGCTTAAATGGTGCTGTGGAAAAGAGTGTCCTTACAGGTTTATGTACAATGTTTTGACGGCTGTACAATTATTTGTGGCTTATGAGAATGCGTTTTTAAACTAGTCCAGAAAGTTGACCTTTTGGAGCTCATTTTGTGTGCCTGTGTGTTTTGAAATAACTGATATGTACCGCGTTTCCTTAGTTAATTGTAATGTTGGTCCACTGCAGTAATAAAATGGTTATATATTGAGTATCTGGGATGGACCGCTCTGCAGTGTTACGTCATCACTGTTTATAACTTTGTAATGCCTTCATAAATGTGATTCATTACACTAATAAACATGCAAGACGACTGCAGCATCTTGCTGTTTCTTTGCCCAAATTGCTTTGGCCTTGATACTCAGACATGACTTTCACCTCCACCGTGAGCAGGATCTTCGAACATCTGTAATTTGATTTCGCAGACTTATTTTACTTTATATTTTCCCCAATATTATAAAATCTCATAAAAAAGTAGATCATAGGATATGTTAGAATTGTTTGTAATTAAAGAAAAATATCCCTTACGAGAGAATACAGAAATTATCAGAAGGTGAGAAAACAGGACCTCTAGTTTTAAAAGCTTTAAAAAACCAGAAAATATCTATACTGCAGGCAAGAAGACTGTTAGTGAATTACTTGCTTTTTAATAAACGAAGGGTGTTGGGAGAGACCAGGTCAAATAGAGAGTATTTTGCCTCTATTTCTAGTACAAATAGAAATTAAAGAAATGAAATCAAATTGTAGTGGAGTTTTTGGTGACAGAGGGAAGAAAGGCAAAGTTTCTGCTTTCAGTGTTTATGATTACTTGTACTACTAAAAGCACCACATAAAAAGACACTGTAAATATTCTGTGGAGATCTTTAACAATAAACTAGAGTTCCATTAGTAAAGGATTACCTAGTAATTTTTTTTCCCTAAAGTAGAGAATAATTGAATGGTCTGTGTTTGGCTTCAGTAATCTGTTTTGTGAAAATTCTCAGCTTCCCACAATCCTGTGCTAAGGCTCTAATGTCTCCAATTAGTGCCAACCAGTTACAAAAACAGATCGGAAAAAAGAAAGATATCGGGACTCTTAAAAAAAAAAAAAAAAAAAAAAGGAAAGATATTGGGACTCTTATTCTTATTCTTATTCATAAATAAAATTAACCTGCAATGTCTAGCGTTTGCCCTGGGCAATTAGGACTACTGGGCTTTATCCTAGCTCCACCACACATGTGTCAAGTTATATAATGGTATGGGGTGGAGTCACATTCGATTCCTAAGTGGTCTGCAGTCTAGTCTGCTTGACCGACCTTGATATTCTACTCTGTTTCTATCAATCTCAAATTCAGGGTTTTAACCATACTTCTTATACTCAGAGTTGCCAGGTGGGTTCCTTCCTAATCATAGGGACTACCATAAATCCAACTGGCAGATGCCTGACATTTTCTATTTATAAAATAAGAACAATAAAACTTGACTTGCATAGTTTTTCTGAGAGGTAAATGAAGTTTTATGAGATAAAATATATGAGATAAAATATATAAAATACAGCAAATGCTCTAATCATTGGTTCTTTCCTCCTTAGGCTCCCAACCACTAACAAAGACTGTAAGCTTTAATGGCATACCTTTACCAGTACAAATGACCTCACTTGGTCATTGCCAATCGCTAAAGTACACTAGAGCCCTCTGAACTTGTATGTCATTTGGACACCACTATGGTTTGTTCAGTCTTTCCAATTTCCGCTGTCCTTAGTTTTCTCAAACACTTCCCCACAGGCCTGCCACTTAGGTGTCAGTGTGCAATACAACTTAATCAGGCTCAGTTATGGTAACATTCTATAATAATAAAAATATAGATGAAGTTCTGAGTCCAATTACGATGTAAAAGAATGAGGAAGACTGACATTACATAAAATAATAAAAGAAGCCTCCAGGCTAAAAAGCAAGAGCAGCATCGTGTCATGGTGTTGCACCATTTATAATTATAATGATTTTATAAAAATACCAAAGAGGATGGGATGCTAAATGAAACCGTACTGTGGTAAGGTTTTTACACAGTGAGTGAAATGACATTAAATTATTTCAAGACAAACTATGCTTGTTTAAGCGTACACATGCTCTTCTATAGAGCAACCATTGGCAAATAGGTACGTGAATAGACAGCACCTTAAAAAAAAAAAAAAAGATAAAATACTTAAAAAGATATGATTAAAGCAAAATCAAGGAGATGAGAATCTCAAGAACAAAGAAGAAACTGGACAGATAAAAACAAATAGCCAGATGGTAGACTTCAACTAAAGAATACCAATATTTAACACTAAATGTAAATGGATTAAATATTCCAATTAGGAAGCAGATATTTTGAGAATCGATTATTTTAAAAAGGCAATGAAGAAAGAACTACCTCTACTGTATGTATAAGAGACATACCTAAAATATAAAGATACAAATAAGAAGATACAGATAGGCTCTAAGTATGCAGTAAGATATATTATGAAAACACAAATCTGCTATAATTATCAGAAAAAGTAGTTACCATAAAAAAATTACTACGGATAAAGAACTACTTATAAGGTGCCAACCCATCAGAGTCATGAATATACTAATTTGCAAAGATCTAACTGTAGAGTTTCAAAGTACATGAAGAAAAAACTGAAAAATTGAAAAAATGGAAGTGGAGAATGGAAAAAAGACATATGCACAATCGTATTTGAATATTTTATTACTCTCCCCTTAGTAATTGATAGAATAAATGGATAAGAAGCATATAAAAAATCTGAATCATATTATCACCCAACTTAACCTAATAAAAGTTTATACAACGCTATACTTAGTTGCAGGACATACATTATTTTGAAGTGTACATGTAACATGCATCAAGGCACACACTATGGCAGGTCACCAATGTCTCAATGTATTTCAAAGAATTTAAATCATAAAGCATATAGAAGCATAAGAAAAAAACTGAAAAATTCTCACTCATTTGTAAATCAAAAAATCTAAGTCTACATGAACCTGCAGTCTAAAAAGACAGACAAAAGAAATTAGAAAATATTTTGAGGTAAATGGAAATGAAAGCACAACATAAAATTTATAGGATGTGGATATAGTGATGATTAAATTTAAAGGTTTATAATAGAAAATCAGTATCTAGGGGCACCTGGGTGGCTCAGTAGGTTAAATGTCCAATTCTTGGTTTTGGCTCAGGTCATGATCTCAGGGTCAGGGCATCGAACCCCAAGTGGGGCTCCACACTCAGTACAGATTACATGCTTGAGATTCTCTCCCACTGACCCTCCCCCCACTCATGCTTGCTCTCTCTCAAATAATCTTTTTTTTTTTTTAAAAGAAAAGGATCAATACCTAAAATTAGTGATATAAGCTAGGAATTGACAAACTTTTTTCTTAAGGACAAATAGTTTAGGTCTATGGATGATGGTCTATATAACAACTACTCAACTCTGCCATTGTATAATCAATGTAAAAACATATAGCTGGCCTATGGGCTGTAATCCATGAACCATGATCTAAGCTTCCATGTAAAGAAGCTGGGAAAGGGAAAAAAACAGAGAGAGATAGAAGCAAGACAAATCCATAGGAAGTAGAAGGGAATAACCAGTGAGTATAAAATAAAAAGTAATTGAGTAAATCAACAAAACCCCAAATTTGGTTCTTTACAATTTTTAATGTAATTGATAAACCTGGCAAAAGGATCCAGAAATACAGAGATAAAATACAAAATACTAACATCAGAAATGAAAAATAGGTCATTACTACAGATCCTATAGTCACTGAAAACAAAACTATATAAATACTAGGAGGAGCTTTACAGCAACAAATCAGCAATGTAGATAAAATTAAAGAGTTATTGAACCCCCCCAAAAAAGAACTTATCAAAATAAACACAAAAGAAGTAGGAACTAATTAAGTTTGTAATAGAAAACTTTGCTCACAAAGATAACTATGTTCACCTAGATGACCACAGTATCTTCTATTAATACTATTAAACAATAGTAGCAATAATGATAAATAATGCCAATATCATACAAACTTTTTCAGAAAGTGGAGGTGGGGAAAAGAACACTACTCAACTCATTTTATGAAATCAAAATAACACAAAAAGAAAAATTGGCCAAGGACATTTGAGGGGAAAAAAGTTTGCAACCAATATCTCTTATCAATATAGAAAATCTCTTACAAAATCTTAGCAAATCGAATTTAGCACTATATAAAACAAGACAATAAATCATGGCTAGTGGAGTGGATCCATAAATGTAAGCTTGATTTGATATTCAAGAATCAATAAGTATAATTTATCACACTAATAACAGAGATAAAGTATGCTATCATCTCAAAGGGTATAGACAGTCATTTGACAAAACCTAATATCTAGCTATAACCTATCATTCAGCCATCTAGCAATACAAGGAAACTTCTTGAATGTGAAAAGTACCCGTGAAAAAACTACAACTAACATGTTTAATGGTGAACATAAATACTTTTCCCCTAACCCTACAATCAGGATGACATAAAGATGTCTATTTTCATTGCTTCCATTGAATTTTGTGCCGAGTAGGTTAAAAAGAAATAAAAAGTATTAAGTTTGGGAAAGGAGAAATAAAACTCTACTTGCAGAAAACATGATTGTTTGTGATAAAGATCTGAAGAAATCTACAAAAACACTAAATCCAGTGAGTGAATTCAGAAAGGCCTCAGGATAGAAGGTCAGCATACAAAATTCTATCACGATGCACGGGTAACAAAAAGGGGAGAAAAGAAAATTAAAAATAAGTATCATAGAAAAATATAAACCACTAAGGAACCAACTGTGTAAGACTTCTGCACTAAAAACTACATAACATTGCTGAGAGAATTTAAAGAACAAAAAAAAAAAAGAAAGAGATACCATGTTTACATGTAGGAAGAAGTAGTATTTTGAATATAGAAATTTGATGTCAATTGTTTTATAAAATAAATGCTGAAAAATAAAAAAAATAAATGCTGTGTATCAATCAAAAGGCTATCAGGTTTGGTGAGGCTCTTGGGGGTGGGGTAGACAAGCTAATACTAACATTTATATGAAAATATAAAGGCTCTAAATTGGTCAAAACTTTCCTGAAAAACACATGTAGTATTAGAGGAATTAAATAACCTGATTTTAAGTTTTATTATGACACTTGATTTTTAATGAGTGTGGTTTTAGTATAAATATAAGCAAATGGAATAGAAGAACACAAGAGTCCAGAAATGGATTCACACAAATATAGTCAACTATTCCTTGACAAAAGAGTCCAAGAAATCATTTCAATTGGAATTCATGCCTCACACCATATACAACTGACAAGTTATTGGACACAACATCTGAAACTAATGATGTATTATAAGTTGGCTAATTGAACTTCAATTAAAAAAAAAAATTAGCTCAGCATGGACTGCAGACTTAAACACAAAACCCAAAAATATAAAGCTCCTAGAAAGAGGAGGGAAGTATCTTGGCAACACTGATGTAAATAAAGACTTCTTAAGTAAACCCGCAAAATGCTAATCTTTAAAGAAAAGACAGTTAATTTAGACTTCATTAAAATTAAAAACTTTAGCTCATCAAGAAGGTAAATCATTTACCAGGATCTGCTTCCAGGGATTATTATCTCCACTAACAACTGGTTATGTTTGGGTTTTCCCAGACACGAAGACAAGAGAGGGGCAATCTATTTGGTAGATAATATCAGGAAACTTTAGAAAGAGAGTAGGGAAATGAAACGAGGAAGTAACAAAGTCAGTAATAGCTATGTCCTCAAAAGTACACTGGGACAGAGTTTAAAATACCCCTTAGAGATTTCCCAACTGAGTGACAGACTGTGCTATGCATCCTAGGACAATAGCACTCACTGGCTGAAAAATGTTCCCCAGGATATAAACTCCTGGCACTTCCTTGCTTGAGCTGTGCCTGTTCCCTCCACCAGAAAAGGCTCACAGGAAAAGAGGTATAGAAGGTTCGGCAAGAATCCCTGAGCAGTAGAAGTTAATAGCAAGAGAATACAGTCTCAGCACTAACAAAATCTGATGCATATATTGCTGAAAATATTTCCCTAACAGCCATTTTAGGACTAAAATTTCCTGTAAGGCATCAACAACAGAATTAGATGGAGGCGGAGTTCAGAATCCAAGGGTATGAGACCTCATGGGCTGAGGTTTGAAGACTCATCTAGGGGAGTTGGTTGGTAGCTTTGTTCCTTCTGCCTCAAAGGCTCTCCCTATGCACCTTTCTCTTCCCAGCTAACTCCTATTATTCAGAACTCGTTTTAAAATCCTCCCTGATCTTTTCCCAGCACATCATGCCCCTGTAAAAAGCACACTTTAACACCTTAGACATGGCTTTGCTAGCATCCTTCCCAATTTAAATTACATAAATAATAACATAACTTAGTTTTGTCTCACACTAAAATATTATCCCCATAAATGTGGGGACTGTATATACTTTCCATTGCTGTATCTTTAACCTTGAATAGTGTTTCTAAAACAGAGTAGGCATACAACACATATTTGTTCAGCTGACGTACTAATAAATTGACTAAGAACCACAGAATATTTTAGATTACCTAGGGATGGTTTTCCCTTGTAAATTATGAAAAATAGAAAACTATCCAAGGAGATCTATGATAGCCAGTCAACAGAAACTTGTCCAGGCAATGAATATACACCATTTCACAAAGAGGATTCTAATAAGAAATACATGGAGAGGGAGGAAACACACACAAACACACGGAAAATCTACTGATGTTAAAATATACAGGTGAAGAATTTATTTGAATGAATAAACTGACACAAGAATAACAAAACACTAGAAGAGGGGTGTGTAAGATCCTCAGCACATATAAAATAGACCACTCGAAACTTGGAACAAGAGCACATGACATGATACTAGTTATAGAATATCCTAAGATTCCACTGAAAGACCATTAGAACTAAAAAAAATGAATTCAGTAAAGTTGTAGGACACAAAAATCAGTACACAGACATCTATTATGTTTCTATACACTAAAATGAACTGCAGAAAGGGAACTTAAAGAAAACAATTTCATTCATAATTGCATTGAAAGAATAAAATATCTAGCAATAAATTTAACCAAGGAGGTAAAAATTTTAAGACATTGATGAAATAAATGAAGATGACACAAATAAATGGAAAAAAAATACCATGCTCACTGATTCAAAGAGTTGATATTGCTAAGATGTCCATATTATACATTCTATGCAGCCTCTAGCAAAATATCAAGAGTGTTTTTCACAGAGTAACAACAAATAATGCTAAAATTTCTATGGAACCACAGAAGACCTTGAATAGCTAAAGGTGCCTTCGGGGGAAAAAAAAAAAAAAAGCTGCAAGTATCAGAATCCCAGATTTCAAAATATGCCTCAAAGACATGGTAATTAAAACAGTATGGCACTGGCACAGAAATAGACACACAGATCAAAAGAACTGACTACAGAGCCCAGATATAAACCCATGCTTATATGGTCATTAATCTACAACGAAAGAAGAATATACAGTGGGGAAAAAAAAAAAAATCCTCTTCAATAGAGGGTCTTGGAAAAGTTGGACAGCTTCTGCAAAAGAGTGACACTGGACCACCTTCTTATACCCACAAAGATAAACTCAAAATGAATTAGAGACCTAATTCTAAGACCTATGCCATAAAACTTCTTAAACACACACACACACACACACACACACACACACAATCAGTAGTCTCTTAGACATCAACCTTAGAGTATTTTTTTGGTTATGTCTCTCCAAGCAAGGTAACAGAAGCAAAAATCACCAGTTGGGACTACATCCAACTGCAGAGTTTCTTCACAGCAAAGGAAACCAGCAACAAAACAAAAAGGCAAAAGTTATTCGCAAATGACATATCCAATAAGGGGTTGATATCCAAAATACATAAAGAACACATACAACTGAACACCAAAAAAAAAAAAAAAAAAAAAAAAAAAAAAAATCAAAAATATTAACATTATTTTCACCACAACTTGAATATATCCCTGTTTTAAAACATCTAAATTCTTGTATTTTCCTGTTAAAAACAATCCTCAAGAATATTTACTATCATGTCTTTTTATACATGTACATTTCAATAAGATATCATAACAATGCTAAAGAATATGAATTTTAGATTTTTAAAATTTTGAATATTAATGATGCATTACCCTTCGAAAAACTGTTCTATTCATATTGTAAAGAATATTCCCTACAACCTTGCCAATGCTTGTTGTTATTTTTTTAATGCTTGTTATTATTAATCATCTTTTAAACAATGCCATTTTAATAAGCAAAATAAGACTTTACTTCTTGTTGTGTTTTCTTGATTAATAAAGACACTGAGAGGCTTGAATGTATTTTTACTTCTTGAATTACCTGATCCTATTTCTTCCCCTTTTTCTAATAAGGGAGATAACTGTTTTACCACATTCTTTAAGGTCTTTATGTATCTCTGATACAAATATTTTTATAGAACATATAGAGTGAACTTTGTGTTTGCTTATTTTCTACCCTGTCCCTTGTTTATAAACTTTCTAAAGGTGACTTTTATTTTGATGAAACACAGAGCTTAATTAAGCACATCCATCAGGGTCAGATTTTATGTGGACAGACCCTGGCTTTGTCACTTACCACCCGTACGACCATGTACAAACTCCTTAACTTTGAGTCTCAGTTTTATCCTTTTTCTAAAATGGGTGTAATAGTATTGGCTACCTCAGATTTAATGGGGACCAAGTGATTGGCCATTATTATTTTGCCTTCATTTTTATTATTCTGAAGACTTTCTATTCGTATTTATCTTTTGATTAGTAAGGCCCATCTCCTAACAAATTGGAGGAGAAATACGGATTGCTGTTGAGTTTTATTTAGTTTCTATTTATTTACATTATCTATAGGGACCCACATATTATCTACAAAATGGAAATTAATAAAGCCCAGACACAGCTTTTTTCAAACAAGAATCAACCATGTGTGTGCCTGTTTCAATCAATCAGCGACAGAGACCAGTTTTTGTCTTTCCACTGATAGCACCCAGATCACTACTACATGTCCAGCTCCAAGTTTGTGTAGAAGTTTTGAAAATGGAATCTTTAGATACATAATCCATAGAACATTTTACACACTGAGCAGCAGTCCATAGAAGTTTGTCAGCTATTTAAAATCCAAACTGGTTTTATTTACTGTGGCACAAAACTGGAGTCTAGGAAGCCAAATGCTGAGTGAAGGAATGGGTGACCACTAGGATATTAAACACACAACAGAGATTTAAAAAAAAGAAAAAAGTGAAGGAGCGCCTAGTCAGTTAAATATCTCTTATTTTTGGCTTAGGTTGTGATCTCAGGGTTGTGAGATCGAGCCTGAGGTGGGTTCCACGTTCAGCGTGGAGTCTACTTAAGACTATCCCTCTCTCTATCTGCCCCTCCCCTCTGTGCTCGCACTTGCCCTCTCTCAAATAAAAATAAATAAATCTTTAAAAAGAAAAGGGGAGGGAGGAGGAGGAGGGGAAAAGAATAAAAGAAAGATGACACCAAAAGAAACAATAAATCCTTGCCCCTTTCAACTCAATTTGTTGGACAGGGTTACTGAATGCCTTTGCTATAGTCCCTATCACAATCTTTATAGAACATGTTTTGAGATTTTCCATCCAAGTCACCCTTTTATGGATCTGCTAGACATTGTCAATGTTGCCCTTGACCTAAACGGAATTATCCAGACATGGCAGTGGCCAGAGCAAAGTGGATGTTTGCCTCGGTCTTTATATTAAATTTTTACAACCGCTGGCCAGATTGTATGAACTCTGAGAAGTGCCTCAGAGTTTCTGTATTTCTGCCTCATAGTGAAGTTGTTATCACTTTAACTCTGTAACTATAGCCTAAGAGGTAAAATTCAGGTATTCCTCGTATATACTTCAGTTCAGATATTTATACATACTTATGTATGTGATTTTTAAAATTAATTTTATATGTATCAACTTTACAATGTATCTCTGAGTTTTTATTATAACCTATAGAGTTAATTCTACTCTGAGTAATAATCCTGCATTTTCCATATCCAATAAATGAGTAAACCATTTTACTTCTTACATGCCGTTGACTATCTTTAATGTAATTACCTCCATATTTATTTACTTGCTAGAGACTCTAAAAGGTGAGATAATTCAACAGTGACCACACAGAGAATAAACAGCAATGCTAGTGATTGAACTCAGGTCTCTCTAATTCAAAAAAATCCTTTTTTCTTCCAAAACACTGTATAGGTGCAGAGCGTGGTGGAATTCTACCTCCTCCTACCAACATTATTCTTTTTTCAGATCAGTATCTAAGTTATTTATAAAGTAGGTAAGCATGGCAGGATCAAGGACAGAGCTCTATGGCATGCCACCAGAGAACTCTTCTTGTTTTGTGTTGGCAATGACCCATTAGTCAATACCTCAATAAGAGTAATTCCACCAGCCACAAGTTGACCTAATTTTGTCAAAGCCCAACGCATACATCATCATCACGTTCATAAGAATACCATGAGAGACTTTGTCAAAAAGCTTGCTGGAACATGAAACATGATGTCTACCTGCAGCATTTCCAAAATTCTGTTAGAGTAGAGAAATTGGGTCACCACTATTTAAGAGAATATACTTGGTTTTTGCCCTTCAAGACTTGTCAAAACCCTTACAATGTCAGTGTCCACCGGGACTCTGAAAGACAGCTTGTCTCCTATTAGGTCCTTTGCCAGAGAATCTCCCCCCTTTTGAAAGGTACTAGGTCTATTATAAGACAAATATCCCACGGAGTATACTTTGCTAAATAACTGGCTCACCCATCAGTTTCAGTTTGAAATCTCTGATACAATGTGAATTGCAGTTAGTTTGCTCTAACTTCATATATCATTGATGACCTGGATAAATATACACATGCAAACACACACACATATGAGTCTCTCTAGCACATACAAACACACACCCACACACGCACACACACACGCACACATTCATATCATTAATGAATTCCAGAATTCTGGTGGACATTGGCATCAAATTAATCATGTTTGTTTCCTTCCGGTTGTCCCACAGGTAGGCTGCTTTTGTGTGCCCGTTCTCATTCCTCTGTGTAGAAGCTACACATGGAAAGTGGCAAGCATCCATCACAGCCTCAATGTGAAGAAATCTCACGTAGACAGCACATAATAACTCTACAGAACCTGCAATCTCTTGAATTAGCCAGGCCACTCAGTAATGCATATCTTGCTTACTTGGTTTCCAAATCCTTCCCACTACTTCAGCAAAATAACTTTGAGAAATACTCTCCTGTGCCTCTTACTTTCTATAGCTTTTCTCCAGTGTTTTACGTGTGTGTATGATTTATTATTTCCGCCTTCAGATTCATTTGGTTTTTTTTTCTTTAATTTTTCTCAGAGCCTTCCTTCCGTTTAGCTATTTGCTTTCCAGAATCAGTGCTGCCCATGAGATTTTAGTCATGAAATAACAAAACAGAAGTGTCCTGAGCTGCTTATCTCTTACCTGGGAGCAGGGGGAGGAAGAGAACATCAGTTCATAGCCCTGGAAACATAGTGTGACGGGCACCTCTTCTTCCTCACCTCGGGTCCTCTCCAACCATCTTTTATCCTAATTATTGCTATAGCAGCCGGACTCATAACTTTGTACCCTGCCAGCAGCTCATCATTAGAGCATCCTGTATGTCTTGCTTCCTTCTCTGGGCTTCTATGAGTTCACCGCACGATACACCTATGGGAACTCTCATGGCAGTCATTATGCCCAGCCTAGAAGAGAGAGGGAGTTACGCACGGGTGACTTCGGACCCATGGGGCATGAGAGCTATTGGGTAAATGTTCTTCCTTATGTTCTTTAAGCAGACAATTCTGAGGCTCATTCTATACACCAGAAGGTCCCAACAAGATCAAGCTCCAGGCACTCAGAGTGGTAGTAATTGTACATCTTTCTGAAATTACGTTTCCCTTCTCTGTTCCGCTTGTTGCAGGCTCTTACTCCTACTCCGTGGGGTTGCTTCCCAAGTTAACTACCTGGAGGCACACTCTTAGCTTTAGCTCTTCACAGGGGAACCCAGGCTAGGACCGGAAGCTTTATGGCCTTCGTGTTTGAATGTGACATTCATTTTTAGCTCTCTCTTTTTTTTTTTTTCCAAGTAGGAAGTCTTCTTGCCAAAATAGGATTAAAATTCACCCTCAAATGCCCCAATATCCAGTGATCCTTCTGCTCTCATACAGAAGCTGCAGCTGCCAAATAATACACAAATACAGATATGGAGGACACTGTGAACTCAAAAGAAAAAGATGAAAGTGCAGGATCACAGCCATTATTCAGGTTAGGTTGGGACATAGATAGGAATAGAAAATCCTTAGATAGAAATACATTGACGAGCTCCGGGCTACAAGATCACTTTCATTATTTTTATCGATGCATTAAATCCAGAGGTACCTGTGCCAGTGCATTTTGGGCGGGACAAGCCACTATGCATATTGTAGGTTGAGGCACAATAATGCCCTTAGCCACACGCGCCAGTGGGATGATGAAGGGATTGCAAATATTTCTTCCAAATTTATTACATATAAATGCACATGACTGTCATTTAGAGGTATTTGCAGGAAGTCCTGTGAATCCTCTTGTCCTCCTCTTAAAATCTAAAATTTGAATCCCCATACATTAATCATAACCAAGAGTTCATACTATGAGTCCATACAACAGATGTTGCACCCGTTAATCAGGATGTTTCTGGTTCTAATAGAAGCACCCATTTAAGCTGAATTAAGGACCAAGAAAATGTTTTATCTCCTGTTAAAAAACAAAAACAAAAAAAAAACTTGACTACAGGGATTCCAAGATTAATTGATCCACCTGCTCTGTGATCATAACAAGGACCCAAGTTCTTTCTGTCAACGAGCTGTCAGCTCCTTCCTCACTCTGCTTCCAAGGAAGCTACCATTGTCTGCGGTGTCATTTTCACACTGCCAATGTTCGGTGGTGGCAAGTGTACCTTGGCGCTTTTCTTAGGGAAGGAGGATTCTTTGTATTGAAACTCTTGAGTTCTCGTTACCAAGAATTTGATCATATGCCCCAGCTAAACCTACTGCTGGCAATGGCAATGAAATCGCCATGGCTGACTTAGGCTAATAGTCCGAGCTGGAATCAATGTCGACAAGTCAACCACAGCATCCAGAACATGTATCTCACTTGATATATTAGAATCAAAGGCTCTTAGGTCCAGAGTAAACAAAGCCAGATAAAGAGTCCCCTTAACCAAATGAAGCTTGTTTTACTGCACACACAGCAACACAGAATTATTTTTACGCCACAGGAAAACCTGGTTCAGAAAGATTTCCAGCACAATTTCCCAGATCAAAGTCTTTTCGGCAAGACCCAGATCATTATCTAAACACTGAGCATAATGAGGTCACTATAAACAACACTTCTTTTTGTGTTTATCAGCTTCCATGTGACAAAGTTACACACTAGAGAAGTTCTTTGAAGTTCAAAAGAGGACAAATAAACAGCTGATGTAACGGGACTGTCTCATACCTTTTAAATTACACCCCTACGTAATTTATACGGGATACATGAGTTTGATTGGCAATTGTAAAATTTCTGTCCAAAAGTCCAACGGTTGGCTTGAGGTCAAGCCCAACGTGAATGAGCACTTATCAATGTGCCAGGTGCAACTCATATTGTGATGAAGTTCTGATATTTTACAGGGGGGCTTCTCTCCAGCTTGAATCTTCTGTCATTTTGACAATTGAATCTCATTTGCAAGACAAGGATAAAAAAGACAAACCTACATCCTGACATCTTCTGACGTCTCTCCGGAGGTGATGAATCCCTGTTTTGGTTAAGTCTCAAAATAATTGAGCAATGGAAAGTAAATGAGAGAACAGTTTTCACAGTAGCTTCTGTCTTAACCGTCTGTCAAAGCATCTTGTCAGGTTACAAAACAATGATTTAAATCCCAAATGCAACTCATCTTGCACCCACGTGAGGCGGTTACACATGCATGCTCAAGATACATGTGTGCGTATAACAGAAATATTCTCCCAGGTTGTGGAACGTGCCAGGTTTTATCCCTATATTGGTAAACAACATGAAAGAAATATCCATACTCAAAAGTCCAAATCACTGTACCATAGAAAACACAAAATTATTACATTTATATTATTATTTGAAACTAATTTGATTGCCATTCTAGAAAAGAAATATTGACCTAAAGACTAGTTCCTGAGTTCCAACCCTGCTGCAGATCATCCAAGAAGACAGGGCATTTATCTTCAGAGGTTTCAAATATTTTTTTCATTTATAATGTGTTAATGATTTATTATGCATCTATGCCTATGGAACAATCACATCTCACTTTAATTCACGGCTAAGTATATCTAGAACCGAAGTTCCATTGATCTCCCCTGATTGGTATGATAAATAATAAATAAAAATTTTGTTTTTGACAAAATTCCCTAGAATACGTACACTCTACTTATATTTCCCCCTTGAAAATAAAAGTACTCTCTCTCTCTGTCAAATAAATAAAAATAAAAAATTAAAAAAATGGGCGCACCTGGGCCTTCGGCTTGGGTCATGGTCCCAGGGTCCTGGGATCAAGCCCCATGTCAGGCTCCCTGCTCAGTGAAGAGCATGCTTCTCCCCCTCCCTCTGCCTGCCGCTCTGCCTACTTGTGCTCTCTGTCAAGTGAATAAATAAAATAAAATAAAATAAAATAAAATACTAACTGTACAATTGACAAATGCTGGTTTAAAAAGGACAACTACTCTAAAGGCTGCCGTCATCGGCTTCAACCCGTCGCTTAAATTTTATTGAGCACTTACTTCTAAATACCAGAACAACGGTAATAAATAAGAAAGAGTTCATTGGCTCCAGTCGAACCCACAGTCTGGTGGCTGAATTCATTCACAGGAGTCCTTTGAATCGAGACCCTGATCCATGTGCTGACTCTCACTCCAGGGGCAGTGGCGGGGGCAGGGATATTATTCAGTCCTCCTGCCTCCCTTGCCGCGCACTCAGGGCAATCAAAACAGTTCTCCCGCCTCTGGAATTAATACAGATAAAGTCTCAATCTACCCTTATAAGTGAGAAGGTGCATTTGACCACCACTTTTCAGTTCTTGAAAACCCTCTTTCCCTTTGTCTCCTTCTTTGAAATATCCTCAGCTATGCATCCTTAAAACTTGGTTCGGTAAGTTGCGGCATTTTCCAAAGCACTACTTGAGAAAGTGAAGTATCGTTACTCGACATACAGATTTAAATAAATGGTGTCACCCACTGTCCCTTCTTCTTCGTGTAGTCAACGAGGAGAGGGTAAACAGCTCTCAGATCCATCAAAGCAACAAAGGCTGGCGGATGATAAGGAAATGGGTATCATATCATGTCATCTCTCCTCATTTTCACTGAAAAATTTTTATTTAACTAAGAATCTCAAATCCTTCTCCTCATTGAAAGAGGACTATAAATGTGGACTATTATCATTTGCAGTATCTAATAGGGACAGATGCTGTGCCAGTGCAATAAACACTTGTGATACTTAATCAATGAATATTTATTGAGCAGTTACTACATATAGACACCTTCCTAGGTGCTTGGATACAGCGACGGGCAAAACAAAACTCCTTGCTCTGGAAAAGCTTACATTCATTTAACAACATCCTTAGCAACCTCTTGAAATGGGTGCTTTTACTAATCTCATTTCTTAGAGGACAGTATAATAGGATTTAACGGTTAATTCATTTGCCTAATGTCATACAGCCATTAAGTTCAAAGACAGGCTGTGAATCCAGGTCCCTATGAGTCTAGAGCTTGAATCCCTAATTACTCTAAATATAAAACCCAATGCATAGTACATTCTAGTTGACCAGGAACTCATAGCAATTGCCTTAATCTTAAAGACTATGAAATGCAGAAACGAAAAAATACAGCTTATTATGATCAAAAGACTTAGTCCCAGCAAACCAGCTACTTCCTTCTCGAATCCCCGTTTCCAAAGTTTACAGCCACAGTAACAAACAGTAGGGGCAGTATGAAATAAACAGTAAGTGGAGAGGCCCATGGAGTCTGGAAAACTTCTGTTCTTAGTGCATGCTGATTACTGCATGTGTGATGCTGCACACTGACATAATGCCTCCAGGCTTCTGGTTTCCTGTAGAATGGAGTATACAACACTACCTACCGAAACAAGCTATCATGCGACTCAGGGAACGAGGCTGCATGTCCAGAGCTCAGCACAGTGCCTGATACACAGCTCACACTCCAAAGACACTGGACCTGACTCTTCCTGTGTGAGCAACACATGAGGCAGAAGAACTACCCATGTTATGGGTACAAATACCAGGTACATTTGGGGAGGCTAACTCAGGGTTTTTCACAGTCCTTATTTTCGTACGGCTTTAGAAGCTTCTCAGGCAGACATGCTTGAGAGAAGAGATAGGTCTTCGTCTTACAGGCACCTTATTAGTTGCCTCATGCTTAATTCAGAGGCACATAAAAGCATGGATGTGTGTTATAGGCTAGGTACCAAAATTTGGAGAAAATCGCCTTAAACTAAAAACACTTTTAACACCAAACTGGTTATGTTTCTGATAAATAATGCACGAAGAAAATTTCAAGTGATATTTCTCACTTTTAAACTTAAAAAAAAGAAACAAAAAACCCTGATAGTTCCGTTTCTCAGCTTTAGCTTTAAAAGCGCAATTATATGTATGTGTGTGTGATTTATATATATGTGTGTTTCTGTGCATATATACATATATATACACACATATGATATATACATATATAATACATATATAAATATATTATATATTATATATGAATATGTTTGTGTACATATATATGTGTATATATAAAATACACATTTATATAAATATTACTATATATTTAATATAATTTATAATATTTAAATTATATATTATTACTATAGTAAATTAAATATTTAATATAATTTAATATATTTAATTATAATTAATATAATTTTAAAATATATATATATATATGTAATCTCTAGATATATATACTAATCTTTGAGTGTGGACAATTTAAGTATATACCACTAAGCAAGCCATAAAAGGGGTGCCTGGCTGACTCAGTCAGAAAAGCATGAGTTTGAGCCCCTTGTAGAGATTACCTAAATAAATTAAAAAAAAAAAAAAAAAAAAAAACTTCAGAGGAAAGCCCTAACAGACAAAATTGATATGTCTGACTTCGTAGAAAAATCAAAATCATATATAAAAAAATTCAGAAGACAGACTTTAAAACATATTACAAACCAGAAGAAGAATAGCAACACATGTGATACACAAAATTATTTCTGTTCTATATAAATAGGTCCCGAATCACTGAAGAAAAATGACAAATTCCTAGGGAAAAGAATGGACAGAAGATGTAAAAGGCTTTTCACGTGCAGGAAAAATGAAACCACAAATGGTACTGAAGTACTTGAGAATGTTCAAATTTACTCATAATTGAAACACTGCACACCAAAACAAAAAAGCTATTTTTTTTTTTTTTTACCACTATGAATAACATATATCAAAAAGCAAATTAACAGCCAGGACTGGCGAAGTGCAGGGAAACAGACATTCATTGTTCATAGGAATATAAATTTGTGCATCCTCTCTAGAAAGAAACTTGATAAAGTATTAAGCACATATATACCACGGTACTAAAATACAAGTATCTTTTTACTTAGTATTTCCACTTCTGGATTTTATTTTACAGATATGTAGACTTTATACACAAAGAATTCAATAAAAAATGTCATCATTTTTTATGGAAGACAAAGAGTAAAATCGATGTACATTGGGTTGGCAAAGCAGATTATATTAGAGCCATACAATGGTGTAAGAGGTAGATCTATTTATACAGGCTATGACGGAATTATCTCCAAAATATATTAAGAGGACAAAAGAGGGCTCACCATAGTAAGTTCCCATTTGGGTAAAAAAGAAGATAGATCTGACAGCTAGACAAAGAGAAAAGAGATTTTATTTTTCAACTCTGTGTTGTGCGTTCTTTGCTTTTTTAACTTGTTAAAATATATATAGGTAGGTACTACTCGAAGAAGAAGAATTCTAAACAGAACAGAAATGGCTGGAGAAACAAAAGGAAAACAAAAACATAAGGGATACCGAGAAGCAATTTAAAAGGTATACAGATTATTATTTATGATGCATTCTGAAGAAAGTTCTAAAAACATGAACATGAATAAGAAAATGATATAGTAAGTTAAAAATTACCCACACCAAAGATCTTAATCTTCACCATAAAAAAACCAAGCAGATAATGAAAATTGCACCACCTAGAATGTGGCGTTTCAGAAAAATGTACCTTAAAAGAATGGCCTAAAATATTCCAGGTAATGAGCAGGAAAAATGCTTACCCACCAAGAACTAAAATTGAGTTTAGTATTGATAATCTTACCTACCATTACGGTTTCTAAATATTAAGGATGGAATCCATCAAAGCTCTAGGTGGAAATGTATCTACTGATTAATAATTCTATACCCAGCCAAAATATCATTAAGTCTGAGGGCAAAGTAGGGAAGGACTTTGTCAGACATGAACAGAATCAGTGATAGTACTTCCTGTATATTCCTTCTCTAAAATTCATTCAGTCATGTACTTTGGGAGAAAACAGTGATAACTGGATGACACACAATCTCAAAAAGAATGGTAGTAATGCTAGAAACAAAAGAAACTAAAGCCACGAATAATGGCTATCTAACCACCAAAAAGGAAATCTCCCCAAAGTGTGAAGCAAGTCACAGACTCCCAAGACGTATTTCTTTAATAAAAAAATTTAAAAAAATAAAAAACATCTCAGTATCTGACTGAGCAGATACTATAAGATGTTGAAATATTCTAGTGATAGATAGTAGAGTAACAGGTTATTCTGTTCTTCTGAACTAAGTAATATTTAACTCCTCGGATTACCCCTATAGAATGTTCTGTCTCTGCAAATACTACTTCCTATTCTTAATATGACACGGCTGCATTTCACCTTTTTAAAGCACTCTTTAAAATTAGTTTATTTAATATTGGCAGTGGAGTATTTATTCAATTTAGTAAGCACTTAGCTTCTTCCATATATAAGATGAGAACGGTCAAAAGGAAGTTTCGTTTTTATAAGTGACTTCACGCAGAGCTGACCAAAATGAATGAATGAATGAATAAACCTACCTCATAGTAAAATCTCCAAGAGGTGGTATAAATAGCAATAGAAGCAAGGAGCTGTGCATTCAATGGCATGTGTCTTGAAAAACCTCATTAATTCCAGGAAATATTGCCCAAGTCTTCATTAATTGGAAAGTGCGTGAAGGCTAGGTTCTTGAAGGAATATGCCACAGTATACTGTGTGAATTCAGTTTGAATTAAGGGAAAAAAAACAAAGTTTTCTTTACAGAGACTTAAAAAGCTATAATCGCTGGCAGGCCATCACCGTCAGCCCCAAGGACACACAGAAGCAGATAAAACCTCACTTTGTCATAAGCTTCATGGCTTCAACTCCAGTGATGTTTAGAGAAAGAAAATGTTCAATATGTGTAGCTATCAGATTATATCACACTGTCATACAGAAGTTCTACTATAGGGAAAACAGTTTTAAATTCCTTTCTCTGGACCTATCATTTGATTCTAGCATCTCTCTTTCCTCCCATCCCCAAAGACCTACACATTTTATTAAATTCAAGTTTAAGGTCAATTTAAAATAAAATTCATTCCTGACACCATGTAAGAGCTATGGATACATACATTAGCTGGGAATAATCACTGAATATTTTACAAACTAATGGGCAGTCATGTACATTAATAAAAACCTAAGAAGTTCTTGCCCAGCAAACATCCAGGTCATTCTTTAGTTACTGATGAGTATCGGCACTGACTACATCAGAGAGTCAGGGCACTGTGTGAAGACACTAAGCTGTGAGTTGTGTTATCTGTTTAGATGCTCTGCAACGCTGCCTGCATAGATGGGTAAAATAAAAGAGTGGATGCCCCAGATTTAAACTTGATGGGGCATGATTGGGTTTCCAGGGTTGGTGTTTAACTATGTTTTTCATTATCAGATCCACTGGAGTAAAGTTTTAGAAAAGTAACAGAAACAAGAGAGCACAAATCAATAACTATTTCTACAACTGTGATTTATGTCAAAATTAAAAAAAAAAAAAAAAAGCCTTTGGTATAATCCTAACAGTGGGTATTTGATGGTCTTACACTCAAGGTTCAAAAAACTCAACCATGCCTGTGAACCTATGTTCAAACCTCACCTCCTTTCTCATTCCACCCCTCAGTAGGGAGATTGTTGCTTACTGATTTCACAAGAGAGCAAACTTTTTAAGAATTTATTTATTTATTTGACAGAGAGAGCGCGCGCGCGCGTGCACAAGTAGGGGGAGCAGCAAGCAGAGGCAGAGGGAGAAGCGGACTCCCCGCTGAGTAGGGAGCCCGATGTGGGACTCAATCCCAGGACCCTGGGATCCTGACCTGAGCCAAAGGCAGATGCTTAACTGACTGAGCCACCCAGGCTTCACTGAGACAGCAAACATTAATTGGGATGGGTTAGAGAATAGGATTTACTAGGAACAGAGGTAACTATATTGGGGCAGATACCGTTTCTCTCTCTCTTCGTATGCTTCTTTTGTGAGTCTTGAGAGCCAAGATAGGGCAACCCCCTGAACCAAGGAATGGTCTGCCGATGAGAGGTCTGGGCTCCTATTTCCTTTCTTGGGCTTCCCGTTACTGACAAGGCAAGCTGGATCGGAGGTCTTTTTCTCAACCTGAGGGGACCAGGCTATGGATGATCTTCTAGACAGAGAGGAAAATGCTCTTCTTTGACCTCAGGTAGTCTAGGCTAGACATCCTTCACCACCAAAGCCTGGAGATCTTAGGAATGTAAAAAGGGTCCTCTGACTAATACAGCTGTAAATCCAAGCAAATTTGTTCTATACATATCCCTACCTGCTGCCCAAGAGACTACACTGGGGTTTTAGGTCAAAATGCTTGCAAGTAGTAATTGTGACAGATGGAGCAGTCCTCACTCACAGCTTGAAATCTCTGCTTCTGTAATTAAATAAGTATTGGAATGGCTTTGGAACTTAAGAGCAGAGCGAGTTTTTCTTTTGGTTTTTTTGTTTGTTTTTTTGTTTGTTTTTTTGTTCTTTTGTTTTTTGAATTTTAGAGAAGTAAGCCTAAGATATTTAACTATTTAAATACTGTATCTCTTGAAGTGCCTGGGTGGCTCGTTTGGTTAGGCATCTGCCTTCAGCTCAGGTCATGATCCCAGGGCCCTGGGACGGAGCCCCAATTTGGCAGGCTCCCTGCTCAGCGGGGAGCCTGCTTCTCCCTTTCCCTCTGTCCTGCTCACGCTCTCTCGTGCATGGGTGTGCTCTGTCTCTCCCTCTCTCAAATAAAAATTAAAAAATACTGCGTCTCTCAATATCACATTTTCCTAGAACTGGGATTACAATGAAAACAAAATTGTTTTCTTATATTTACAAAAGGTACAAAAAGATCCATAATGCCACACTCAAAATCCAGAGAAATTAATATGCACGTGGACATAAAAACAGAACTTGATGGAATTAATATGAAACACTCAGACAATGGACTTTTGCAGGATACCAGAGAGCAGGGAATGGAGTCTACTGGGAAAGCAAATGTCTGAGAGCTCTTCACCAACATCTCCTGGGAACACAGATATGCTTTGGGACAATAGAGAGCCTCATTACGAGCTCCTGGCCACACAAAATCAAAGAAGAAATGCCAAGTCAACTAAGATGGATAAAAATACTGATTCTTTCGTGTGAAAAATCACGTACGAAAATTAATTTTGAGGAGTTTAAAGTCTTACTCAAAAGCTTATCTTGGGGAAAACTGGCAGGCTCAGTGGGTAGAGTGTGTGACTCCTGGTCTCAGGGTTAGAGTTCAAGTCCAACACTGGGCATGAAGACTACTTAAAAATAAAATCTAAAGCAAAAAAAGAAAAAATATATTTTCTCTCCAAGGTCATGATCACACATAAAAATCCACAACTGACCTTTCTCATCATATTGTATTTGCTTAGAAATAGCCCCCTTTTTAATCAATTATTTTCTTAAAAAGATTTCTAAATAGTTTCTAAATAGCATCCAAATTCCCTTGGGTATTAATTTATTCCTAATACAAAGTACACATTCCTGGCTTTGGGAATTTTACTGCACTTGTGTGCAACGCCTTACTACAAGAGTTACAGCTGGAAGTTAAGTCTTTGAAATCCCCTTTACGATTGGTCCCCTGATAAGCTCCACCTTGTCACAAAATCTTGCTGTCACAGGGAGACCTGCTGATTCTCTACTAAGATAGCATTCTCCTCCCACAGATCCAGCCCAAGAATGTCAAGCTACACAAGAAAGAGCCCTGGTCAGTTTCAGGTAATGCTTAATGATTCCCTTTATGTTTAACCAGGGAAAATGACAGTGTGGTATGCTTTAGAACCTGGAAAGGTTGAATAAAAATCATCTTCTTTTTTGCTTATCCTCGGCTTTCATACATCACACCCGGTGAGATTCGCCTTGATGTCTGGAGCCGAACTACCTCTATTCATATTTCATTACTAAAAGGCTCAGGATAAACCTGGATGAATTTCAATTATGTCTGGGATACATTAGTATCTGAAATGCACTAGACTGTATCTTTTATTTTCTCATTGGTTCTTTTCTTTTCCTTTCTTCCTTCGTTCCTTTCTTCCTTCTTTCTTTCTTTCTTTCTTTCTTTCTTTCTTTCTTTCTTTCTTTCTTTCTTTCTTTCTTTCTTTCTTTCTTTCTTTCTCTCACTCTCTCTTTCTTTTTCTTCATTCTCTTTTCTCAGGGCTCCATCCTAGGACCCTGGGATCATGACCTGAGCTGAAGGCAAATGTTTAACCAACTGAGCCACCCAGGCACTTTTCCTGACTGTATAATTTGACAAAGCTCTTTGTGGTAGAGGTACTAATGCACCATGGAAAACATGTGTTATGGATAAGAACTGTCATTCTGCTCTCCTACACCCGCTCCCATTTACAACTATTCATGAGACACCCAACTTCACCTTGTAAATGATTCTATTTCTCTGTGCTTAAAGACACCGGCAGACACAATGCAATGTTGTAAATCCTGCCCAGCTTCATTGAAAGCCAAGCTTTCTGCTAATATTAAGGATATAAAAAATTATTACTACATAGCACCATAATTTAGTTGAAAATAAGATTCTGTACTAAGAAAAAGCAGGGTGCCTGGGTGGCTCAGTCCGTTAAACATCTGCCTTTGGCTCAGATCATGATCCCAGGGTCCTGGGATCAAGCCTTCTATCTGGCTCTTTGCTCATCAGGGAGTCTACTTCTCCCTCTCCCTCTGCCCCTCCTCCTGCTCATTCTTTCTCTCTCATTCTCAAATAAATACAATCATAAAAAAAAAAAAAAAAGGCGGGGGAGAAAGCAAGATATTTAAGTTACTGATTTTTGATACCGCCTTTTGTGGCTTTAAAGTCATGTTCTTTAAAAAACAGTAAAGAAAAATTTCCTCTTAGCCAAGCGATCAATTATATGATTTCACTTATATAAGTGGAATCTAAAAAACAAAATAAATGAAGTAACCAAATAGAAAAGCAAGGGAAAAAAAAAGAACATAAATACAGAGAACAAACTGGTGGTTCCCAAAGGAAAGGGGTGGGATGATGGGCAAAGTCGGTAAAGGCAATCAAGAGGTACAAACTTCCAGTTATAAAATAAGTCATGGGGATGGAACGTACAGCAAAAGGAACACAGTCAATAGTATCATAACAGCATCGTATGGGGACAGATGGTGGCCACACTCATGGTGAGCGCAGCATAACGTAGAGAAGTTATCGATTCACTATGTTGTACACCTGAAACTAAGATAACATTGTGTGTTATCTGTACATCAATAATAAACAAACAAACAAAAAATCTTGAGGGGAAAAAGTGGTAAACTCATATTCACAGGGGGAGGTTTCAGCTGTTCACGAATTAAATTTAAAAAAAATCATCCAACTATAGCAAAAGAAGGAGGAGGAGGAGGAAGAGGACAAGGAGGAGGAAGAGAAGGGAGAGGAGGAAGAGGAGGAGCTGGAGAAGAGGAGGAGGAGGAGAAAAGAGATCACAAAGGTTGAAAAATTAATTGCTAAGGGGTCTCATTTAAGCTCTACCTTTAATTTACATTAAATTAATATACATTTAAAGGTCTACCTTTGGGACGCCTGGGTGGCTCAGTTGGTTAAGTAGCTGCCTTTGGCTCAGGTCATGATCCCAGGGTCCTGGGATCGAGTCCCACATCGGGCTCCTTGCTCGGCAGGGAGCCTGCTTCTCCCTCTGCCTCTGCCTGCCTCTCTGCCTGCTTGTGCTCTCTCTCTGACAAATAAATAAAATCTTTAAAAAAAATAAAAAATAAAAAAAAATAAAGGTCTACCTTTAATGATGTCATTAAAAACCTAGTTCACGTTCATCTTTAAATATACTTGCATCACTGCTTAAAATGCAATATTTGCATGTTTACACAAAGACCTCAACACCAACGTTCATGCAGCTTTATTCACATTAGCTCAAAGCTAGAGTCAACCAAAGTGTCTCTCAGCTGGTAAATGGGTACTGAGAATGGAGCATCCCTATGCAGTGGATACTACTTGAGAGTTGAAGGAAATGAACTATGCCATCACTGAAACACAGATGAATCCAAAGCCACTCTGATCAGTGAATGAAATCAGACAGAGAGTTCAAACTCTCTTTCCATTCATGCTGCCTTGAGGACAAGGTAAACTATAATGGCAGAGAAGAAAACGAGAAGGTCAGAGGCCAGGGTTAGGAAAGGGGGTAAACTCTAACCGGGAAGAAAGCAACTCTTGGTGGTGATGGTATCATTTCACAACTTAGCTGGAATCATTACCCAATTCTGAACATGTATCAGAACTCATCAAACTATACATTTAAATTGGTCCATTGTGTTGTATTAAACTATTTTAATAAAGCTGATTTTAAAAATTCAGTAAGTATCTGTCAAGGAGATAAAAGACTAAACTAGATAGCCCTGAAAAGGAGGTTAAAAAAAAAAATGAGTAACAAACATGAGCACATCAGCTCCCACGTACAGCTTGGGCCAAAGTCAGGAGAACAAGTTAAAATGTCTGTTCCATCAGATTCAGGCTGTGCAAAAGGGAAGCATAGTACTACCTCACACTTAAAGTTTCTATAAAACCTCAATGAGTTAAATGTGCAATGCAGAATACGTGGTTCATAGCAAGGACTCCAAAACTAGGCACTATGATCACCAAGAGAAATTATTTAAGCAATGACTTACAGTGTTAATATCCCTTCTTCACCAGGCTTCCTAGTATTTTTTTTTTGTTAGTCCCAACCTCTGCCTCTTGGCCACAGATCCTAATTTACCCAAATGACCCCCCTTTCTAAGTTTCTGTCATTCTTTGTTCATTTATTTATTTGTCAGATACTGATTGCTTGCTTTTCATGTGCCAGGCACTCTGCTGAGCACCAGAGATAAAGTATTAAACACATCACATGTTGTCTTCTACCCTCCTGGGAAGGCAGAGATGAAACAAACACATAACGAAACGCTTATGTTCCAACAATGAAAAGTGCTACCGGTCAGAAGAACATAGCATTGTAGTAGATAATACAGAAGGAGCTATCTTAGACAAGCACTATATGGATGTCTTCCCGAAGAAATGAATTTTTACATTAAAACATTAAAAAAAAAAAAAAACATTAAAAAAAAAATGATGACCTTGAAGAACTAGATAACCAAAACAATGAGAGTGTCTCATGGGTCATGAGAGATGACGAAAGCAGAAGGACATAAGCTGGAAGGGGTAGATGCAGGCAGATGGTGGACAAGCTGGTGGGTCATGTTAACATCACCCTTAGAACAGAGTCCTCCTCCACAAAATAGCAACTAGTGTCTATCAAAGTGGTTTCTGTAGCAAACAATATTCCAAATACTTCACCTGAGTTATTTCTCTTAATCCTTACAACAGCTCTGTCCAGGTAGTTATTTATTACCCTGCCCCTTTTTTAGCACAGTCAACTGAGCTTAAGTAATTTGTTCAAGATGGCGGATAAGATCACAACAGCCAGGAGAGGAATGTCTAGCTTCAGAACCCGCCCACTTAACCACTGGGCTATGTGGCTTTTTGTTATGGCATACTTCTTCTCAGTTTATGACTAAAGCATGTTGTCACAGAATCTATTTTATGAATTGAGACATTCACTCCATCTGCTGTGGGAAGAATGCATTATATATGAGTAAGAATGAATGCAGGGAGAACAATTAGAAAGTAATTGTAGAGCCAAGACCAGCTTCATGGGCACACAAACCGTGCAGGTGCACCAGACCCCACACTTAGAAGTCTGCTGCTCTTGGTTCAATTCTGTTATGGTGGTCTTGAAAAACTAAATTTATGAGCAAGGGGCCCTGCATTTTCATTTTGCACTAAGCCTCACAAATGACATAGCCAACCCTCGCAGTATTCTATTCTGAGATTCCAGTGGCTTAGGTTTTTCCATTAATTTACTCACATTTGATGACTAGGGCGATGTGCTGCCCTTACCAATATCCTTCCTTGGGGGCTGAAGAGAATTGCCATTTATTAAGGACTGAGCTAGGCTAGATCCTAGGGCTTTATATATACGATTCAATTAATCTGCACAACCACTTTAGACAGCAGATTCTATTATCAGCATTTTGTTAAATGAGAAAAGTATGGCTCAGAGAGGTTAAGTAACCTGACATAGCTGGGAGATGACAGAGCTAAGGCTGTAATTTCCAATTCATTCTACTAAACCAAATCTTTTCTCTAAGTTCTTAGTTTGTATCGTCCACCCTATAATTCTACTGCCATGCTCTGCCCACTGGTTGGGACACCTCACTCCTGCCCGCAGCTCTGGTGTCAATCCTCTATCCTGACCAGTTAGTGGAGACTGACCTTCCAGAAGAAATCCAGTGACATGCCCGTCCCCTCCAAGGGCCAGAACTGACCATTTCCCAGGCCTTAATCATCTGGAATTTAACACACATCTTTTATTAACATTTCCTTTTTAGACTAAGGTAAAGTTCCATGATAAGTCCCCAAAAGGATGCAAATTTTTTTTTTTTTTTCAAATCTTGTAACACATGAGCCTACTAGATCCAAAGGTTGATGCTATGATAAGGCTGTTGACAACCACACGGCTTTTTTTATTTGTTCATGTTTTGCTGCTTGCTTAAGAAGTCTATGGATGTTGCAACTCTGCTTCATTGAATCATAGACTGTCTAATCTCCAGGGATCGGAGAATTTACCCAGAGCCAGTATGATGCTTAATTTCCACTCCAATTCCCCTGAATATCAGATAAAAGTTCGTAGAGTTTAGCTGTACTATCCCAGGGGCAAGCACGGCAGGAGCACAAAAACCCAAAATCAGCCTTGATGAGAATTCTGACAGTTTTACTACGTAAGGTAAACATTTCTGCCGAACATAAGAGTAAAATACATCTTATTCATGTTTAAGTTTTGGAATTCAGTCACCTATTCAGAACAAGCAAAAAAATTGCTATGATCTTATTTCTAAAAGCAAAGTTTCATTATCATAAAGTAACTAATTAATCAATGTGGTTTTCTGACAATTTTTGGTTAACCATATAAAATTGAAATCAGTGTTATAGCTCTAATTACATGGAAGAATATTCGGTATGTGTTTCAATTACTAATGAGAATTTGGTTCTCAAAATCTCCATTTCTAACCCATTACATGCCTCAAAGGAGAAAACACAATTCTATTACACTATTTTGAATAGTGGGGAAGAATAAGACATAAATAAATAAATAGTTCTATCTTTTGCTAAGAGTAACTTAAAGATGCATCATTTCCCATTTTTTGGATATTTATTGCTCAGGCCAGATACCCACTTAAATGCACAACTTTCCGTCCTTTTCAATGGTAGGAGTCTCACTGTAACGCAGTGCTGATTTGTTCATTAGGAACAAAAAGCAGGTGGCTGTGAAGGATGAGATACCTAACAACATTCAAACTGAGCACTCATCCTTCTGCACTGCTCAGAATGGAATTCAACTTAGAGCCTGTTGTAGAGTTTTCTGGAACTCTGAGTTCCATCACAGTCACAAATGCCACCTGGATAAGCTCCCAAATAAACGAAGTGGAAATATGGTTTTCTATCGCAGGTTATGGTTTACTTAGCAATTTACTTAGCAATTAACGCAGAGTAGAAACTTTTCTTGTGACTCTTGGTCACTGGTTGTGTTTTTCCTTTCGGAGTACTGTAACCATTCCCCGGGTGAATGGAATGAATCATGAAGATCCCCACATTCATCTTCTCATGCCCAAAGTGATGCTAGGGTAGCTGACTATTCAACAAAATAGATAAAAAAAAATTAAACTGAATTTCTTGAAAGGAACAGAAATTGTGATAGGGTCTGGAAACTGTACTTGGTAAAACAAAGTTTATTAGAAAATATCAGAGCTGGTAATCCATATCATGTGTTCCATAAATGACGAGTCATCTAAGGATGTGAACTTTAAGTCAATGATTCACAAGCAATAGTCTTTTAGGTGGATCAGTCACAAAGCTCTAATTAAAAATCTATGTATAGTTTCTTTGTCTTTTTTCCCCTTTGCTCATTTGTTTTATTTTTTACATCCCATTTATGTGTGAAATCATATGGTATCTTTCTCTGACTGACTTATTTTGCTTAGGATCATACGTTCTAGCTCTAACTATGTTGTTGCAAAGGGCAAGATTTCACTCTTTTTTATGGCTGAATAATATTCTATATGTATATGTGTGTACATATATACACATACATACCACATCCTCTTTGTCCATTCATCAATGGACACGTAGTTGCTTTCATAATTCAGCTGTTGTAAATAATGCTGCTATAAACACAGAGGTGCATGTATCCTTTGGACTTATTGTTTTTGTATTCTTTGGCTAAATACCCTGTAGCCTGATTGCTGGATGGTAGGTAATTCTTTTTTTTTAACTTTTTGAGGGACCTCCATAGTGTTTTCCATAGACTCTAATTATAAAGAACAAACTGTTGGTCACCAGAGGGGCAAGGGGTGTGGGGATCGGTGAAACAGGCAATGAGGATTAAGGCGTGCACTTGTGACAAGCACTCCTTAAGACTCATTGCCTATTTCACCCTATTTCACTTGTAATGTATGGAATTGTTAAATCACTGCACTGTACACCTGAAACTAATATTATACTGTATGTTACCTAACTGCAGTTAAAATTAAAAATGTTTAAAAATTTTAAATAAGTAAAAATCTGTAAGTAGAGCTTATAACTAGGGTGCCCATATAATTTATCCTCTAAGCAGAGGTACTTTTAAAAGTAAAAGGAGGGTTTAATAATTATAGCAAGACATTAGGAATAAAGCAGGATCATCATGGACACAATAGGAATGTATACTTGAATTATAGATGACTTTTTCCCCTCAGTGCATACCCAATTTAAGGAAGACCACTCAAGAACAAATAAATAAAGTGGATGTGCAAACAGAATACTGGAAAATTTAAATCAAATAATATAAAACTACATATAAGCAACACAGACGTTTTACAGTTAGAAGCAGAACTGTGAACCACAGTTCTAGCTGGGGCAGAAAAAAAGGTACTAATAAGCATTTAATCTTTAGCTAAAATGAACAAAATCCAGAAAAAGAGGGTGGGATAGAAAAGGATCTAGAAACTATGACATAGGAGAAACATTTGAAAGGACTGAGGAGGTTTAGCCAGGAAAGAGAGCATTTAGCAGTGGATCATGAAAACTATTTGTGAATTCTTAGTGGACTGTCATGAACAAGAGGGTTATACTTATTCCCTGCGCTTCTGGAGGTCAAAGCTAGGATTAGGGCTTGAGAGAAAGAGGGAAATAGATCTTTAGCTCAATAAAAAAAGACCTTTTTTGGACAAGGGAGAGCAGCTAATGACAGAAAAACTATCACATAGGTTAGTGAATTCCCCAACACTATTAGTACACAAGAAGAACACGGACAATCATTTATCATTTTCCTAGAACATGCAATATACACCAGGCCCTGTGATTAATAGCTAACAAGCAAAATCCTATCTAAAAATCACAGCAATCTTACATGATTATACTATAATCATCTCTGCTTTATAAAGGAGGAAACCAAAACATGTCCAAAGACATAAACCTAGTACAGAGTACAGATACAGGGTTTAATTAAATTGATTTCTAAAAGTTCTTCTGTCACCTATGTAATTTTTAAACCTGGCTTAAATTGTCTTCAATGATAGTCAATTATTTCTACTTGAAATAAGGGCAAATCCAAAGACCACATGACAACAGGCATGGTGCTTGAGTTTTCGCTCCTCATCTTGACTCTGACCTTCTCTCTATACTGACTGAATCCGCAGGATATTTCCAAGATACTGCAGTAATTCCAGTCATCACATCCAGAAATAAGAGGACACAAAAGCAGAGAATAGATCTTGTGTGTCTCCTTCTGAAGTGTCAAAAAAATTTTTTTCCGTAGAAGGCTGTAGCACATTTCCCCTCACACCTCATTGGCCAGAACTCTCATATGATTGTCTCTAACCAATCACTGCCAAGGGGAGTGAAACCATCATTATTGAATTCCATCAATCAGGACTTACCCTTGCTTCAACTAGGGAAAACGTGGGCACAAAAAGAAAACCTTTCTGTTAATAAGGAGGTAAGAGTCCAAAGGATATTAGTAGACCCTATAGTCTTTTTACTCAAATTATGCTTCAGAGATCAATAGTATCTATCACACCTGGGAACTCGGCTAGGTACCCAGAATTCCAGGCTCCACCTCAACCCCACTGAATAAAAATCTGTGCTTAGTCATGTGATGTTTAAAGATTGAAAAGGCCCTCCCTGCACTGCCTGTCATAGGCAGCCCTAGATGGTGCCAACTTATCAACACATCATATAAGGTAGTAAAGTCACAATGATAGAACCAACATCGAACTTGGGTTCTGGGTGTGAATTGTGAAGTAACAACTATCCAGCCCAGAACTCAGGCCAGTCATATGGATCCTGAGTGCGTGTTCTTTTCATGTTGCTGCATGATGGCCGCCATCATGCCAGTTACCAAGGATCTTCATAAAGAATGTATAGATGAGTGTACATGTAGACATATATTTTTTATGCTTCTGTTGCTGTGCAACACCAGATTGCTCTTTTTAAAGAGTCACGCAATCACAAATATATTTGGCAAATCCACAGCCTTTATCATCTGGAGAGTGATCTGCCTTACAGATAATTGGGCTTTGAGGGGAAGGTGGGAAAAAGCGGTGATTTGTGAATTTGCATTTGAAGATGCCTCATTGGAATACTATCATAATTTTGAGACAGATAATATGCCAAAGACAACATGGCTCTGCGGAGCCTTTTATGGGATGACACAGTAATTAATTGGTTGCATCGTGGCCAAAGGTTATTATCTGAGCAGCTGCTTCTTTACAAAGCCTGCATGATCTATAGCCAAAAGGGTTATCATGAAAGGAAAAAAAAAAAAATTGTTTTTTTTTCTTTTTCACTTGTGATAGTATTAGCCCTGATCAACCAGAAATTAAGTTTATGGCCTGCATTCCTTTCCTGTGCAAGCCTTCTGCAATCTTTGCCTAGCAATGGGAGAAGCAGCTCAACCAGGCAGTCGAAACATGAGTAGAGAGGGCTATCATCTACTTGGGGTTCACCTCTCATCCTGAAGACTAGATCTATGTATCCTTCCTTTTGGGGTAGAGAGCACTATAAAAGCCTATGATTTTAATAAATATACTGCATCCTCAAAGATGCAGATTCCCACCCTTTCAAAATCTTTCTTCTAACATTTCAGCTCTAGCTTTAGGAGGCCATTCCAGCATTCTGTGGCTGGATGTTTCTTCCATGCTCATGACTCACTTTCGAACTCCTTGTTAAGTAGATGTTCAGTAGGTCCCCTGGCTGGAAGCTACAGTGCATTATTCCGTGGCTGTATGGATTAGGCATTACAAGCTATCGGACAGTGAACATGGATGAGGTTATGCAGGCCATACGCAAAATAGGTATTTTTCCCTCTAAGGATGAACTTCTGGCCCTTCCAGGATGGAAGGGGCTCAATGTGGTCAATTCTACCAAGTGTCCAGTTGGTCTCCTCAAGGAGCAGTGCCATATTGGAGGCTCAGTGTTTTTCTGTTTGTTTTGAATTTTTGTATTATTGATGAACTGACACTCCAAAAAAGTAGTAGGAGGAATAGACTTTGTAAGGAGGAGAAAATGCCATGAGGCCTTTACATGGCCTCTGTCTGTGCCACTAGAGCCAAGTGACTCATGTTCCCTTCATTCCAGTTCTTGGGTAACCAATGACAAATGCTAGCTGATGTCAACTGGTTGGTTTGTCCAATGTACCTACCATGGTGGGTGTTTTCTTGCGATCAATACACACTGATGCAAAATTCTTCACAGTTTGTACCTCTATCCATCCACACTCTATACCTGCTTATCACTAATCTTCCAGTTCTTCGTCTTCTAGGCCAGAAAGCAAAGTGGCCACTGCCAAGAATAATAGATATTCTCACCCTGAGCCACTTCTCCATTTAGACAACGTGCATAACCTGGTGTACTGCTCATGGCACTACCACTGGGAATATTTTTGGTCCCCCCACTGTCTTTCAAGATCACTCCTGCTTGTGGCTGTAATGCAGATCACATCCATTTTTGGCTTCTACCCATGAACTCAGCTGCCCCACCTAATAAAGCAATTTCAGACATTTCTCTCCTTTTCTGATTGATCGTACATGTGAAAGCAAGGTAAGGAGCCCTGTTAGTAAGTGGCATGCAGGTCTGCTCAGGACCTCTGATCTCGCTGGGGCTGAGTCCTATAGAGGTACACCTTCCATCTTACAACGGACTGATTGATAGTAGACCCATCCCAATTTATAGCATAGTGGGCCCAACATAATCCAGATCAAACAAAGTTGGAGATGCACGGTCACTGTGTGCCCATCATTATGCATCCCATCTCCACCAGGGCCCAGGAAAGCCAAGAGCTGTTCTTGAACGTGCATGTAATTATTTGCTTTGAACGACATGGTCTTCTTCTATGATTCCAGGGCCTGCATTTTAAGTGTCCCACAGAGGCTTGCCACTGAGGGCCCAAATATAACTTTTCCCACAAATTACACTTTTAAAACCATAGTGCCTGGTGGATCACATGGGGTAAGTGGCAGACTGCTTACACCACAGCCTGTAATCACTGCAGGTTTCTCTCCTGATCCAGGCCCGACCCGCGGCTGGCAGCCTTCTCCATCACCTACTATATGGGCCTCTAGGATCCAAAGAGGCATGTCAGGCACTATAAGGTTTCTGCTTGTTGTAGAGGATTCAAGATGCAGCAGTGTGTCCTTTACTTTGGAGAGCGTGTCTAATTTACACTCTTGAACATTGGACTCCTGTCAATTTTACTAATGTGGCCATTCCTTCCATCTCTGTAAAATTTATGTTTTAGCCTTTGGAAGGCACGGGTCTTAACAATGCTTCCGGCTTTCTAGCCATCTCTTGCTCAATCTGTCCCATCAGAAGGATGACACCAATGTAATAATGGATCTGCATCATTTTTGGTGGGATATACACGCAGTCCAGATATACTCAGACTATCCTGTCACAGAGAGCAGGAGACTCAAGAGAGCTCTGAGGTAACATTGTCAGTGAGGACTAGTATTTGTTTCACGTGAATACAAACTGCTACTGATCCTCTTCTAATTGGAAAATACTTAATTCGGTAGATGCTAAATCTATGGTGACAGAGCATGTACCCAAGAGATTATTAATCTGCTCAACAAATAAGACCTATACTCTGAAAACTCTAAGACACTGATGAAGGGAAGTGAAGATGACATGAAAACATGCAAAGATACGCCATGTTCAGGGTTTCAAAGGACACTGTTGAAATGTCAGTGTCAGTATGTGTCAGTATGTCAGTATGTCAGTAGAAATACTACTCAAAGCAATCTACAGATTCAATGTACTCCCTAATGAAATACCAATATTATTTTTCACAGAAGTAGAATAAATAATCCTAAAATTTGTATGGAACAGTCAAAGCAATCTTCAGAAAGAAGAACAAAGCAGAAGGTATCACGGTCTAGATTTCAAATTACACTACAAAGCTACAGTAATCAGAACAGTATGGTACTGGCACAAAGACAGACACATCCATCAATGGAGCCGAGCAGAGAGCCTAGAAATAAACCCATGCCTATGCGGTCTTTTAATCAATGACAAAGGAGGCAAAGATATACAATGGGGAAAACACAGACTTCAAGAAATGGCGTCAGGAAAACTGGACACCTGCATGAAAAAAACGAAACTGGATCACTTTTTTAAACCATCGTAGAAAACCACTCAAAGTGATTAAAGCCCTGAATGTAAGACCTAAAACTATAAAACTCCTAAGAGAAAACATAGGCGATAATCTCTTAGACATTGGTTTTAGCAGTATTATGCTAGATCTGTCTTTTGAGGGCAACCTAAGTGTCCATCCACAGATGAGTGGATTAAGAAGATGTGGTGTATATATTCAATGAAATATTACTCAGCCACAGAAAAGAATGAAATCTGTGACAACACGGGTGTTGCAGTACCTAGACAGTATTGTGCTAAGTGAAGTAAGTCGGATGCTGAAAGACAAATACCATATGATTTCACTTATATCTAGAATCTAAAAAGTAAAATATACAAAGAAACAAATACAGACTCATAAATACAGCAAACAAACCAATGGTTGCCGGACGAGAAAGATGTGGGAGATGAGAGAAATTAAGCAGATTAAGAGGTACGAACCTCCAATTATAAAGTAAATAAGCCACAGCAATGACAAGCACAGCAGAGGGAACATAGTAAATAATATTGCCATAACTTTATGACAGATGGTAACTAATCATGGTGAACATTGCATCATGTATATAATTGCACCCTAATCATGGTGAACATTGCGTCATGTGTATAATTGTTGAATCATTATGTTATACACCTGAAACCAATATATTATTATATATCAGCTGTATTTCAAATTAAAAAAAAAAAAAAAAAAAGAACACCAGATTTGTTCCAGCAGTTGTTTCAAGGTCTACTACTCAAGTGACTGTGTGGTCATCTACAATCATTCTCCAGAGTACATCATATTCCAAAGCTGTCAGACTGCCTAATTAAACAGAGAAGCGATACGGACCACTGCCCTACAGTGTTTAGGTCTTTAGTCCTGGCATTAATCTCTGCTATCTCCTCTTGGATTTCATACCGTTTTCTATTCACTATATTATCCAGGGAACGTAGTTTGAGAGGTTTCCATTTGGCCATCTTCATAATAGCTGCTCTTCCACGGACTAGAGACAGAATTGTTGATCCAACTGCCAAATATATCAGTTTTAATTATGCACTTGGGGATTACAGAAATGACCACTAGATGCATCTGTAGACCCAGGGTGCTCACCCTGAGCCAGATCTCCATGTATCCTCCGGCCCCTCTAGGTCTCTGCTCTAACAGGAGAGCTGTGATGACGGTTGGGTCTTTAGGTATCAACGCCTACTCAAAATCTGTGTTCAATAGCCCTAGAAATATCTGGGTTTAGGTCCCTTGTCCCCTAAAGTATATACATATGAGTAAATTGTTGTAGATCTTTTGGAGAAAAATTGGGGAACAGCATTAGAGAATACACTTGCCGTAATGTTGGCAAAGGTGTTCCTCCTTAAAGAGTTCTCGGGGTAAAAAATGTTTCAGATTTCTTAACTTAAGCACTGGATTATGACTTTTGATTGAGGTGACCACTCTCCATCTTTTTGCACCTACCTTTATACCACCTTTTTAAATTATATTTGTTAAGCAGAACCTCAGACACTACGCTCTTTGAGATAACGATTATCTATTAGCCATTTCACAACATCTGACTGGTCCAGGTCCCTGGACTGCCCCTCATATTCTTATGGTGTTATATTAATTGTAGACTCACGGCTTCAAGAAGTTAAGCCCTATTCAAGACCACATTGACATGTGAACAATAAGAGATCTAATTCCGTGACCATGTCTTTTACCATCAACCTTGGCAGACAAAGGAGTCCCACATCCCCATCATTCTTCTTAGTGATGGCAGTGCCCTTCCCACAACACATTACTAGCAGCCTTGGTGTATCCTATGTTCTCTGGGCCCCATTATAGAAGGAACATCATGGGTGGATGGATTCTCTAGCCTTCCACAGTATACCCATTCCAGCACACAGTTTTCTCTCTCTCTTCATTCCCTCCCTTTCTAGGGCAACTCAAGTATTTCCAATCCATAGACAGTGAGCCACTGTTTCTTCCAGACTTCTAAGACCTAAGCCACTGTTAAGTTTGCCCCCTCCCCTGGGATTCCTGCTGGGACATCGCACACCAAGTCTCAGGAGAGTGGCCCTCAATTAAAAGTTCTGGTTCATCCAGAATTCCATTCCTGCCCCTTGTTCAAGCATGTTCAAAATCTAATCCCAGTACTATTCTCCCAGCTCTAACAGGTATGTGCAAACTACTCCTTGCAATTTTTTTAAGGTAGATAAAGACTCCTTCCTCCCTCTTAAAGCTCAGCAGCTCCCCAGCCAGGTTAGGTTAGGATTTAAGCCTAATTATCAGCCTCAGAATCAGGAGAGAAGGTGGAATTTAGAGGGGGGTGTTTATTGCTTCATGGGGAACAGACTTCTGCAAATTTGATTTTTCAAGTGTGTGATCATACCTGCATCATACAGCATTCCCCTCCACTGTGACATTTCCCCAGGTCCTTATCCACTGGGCTAGGCCATCTACCCATGCCCCATATAAGAAGCAGGTTAACACCTTCACCTGGCAGGTGGTAGGTGAGTCAGTCCTGCATCCCCATCTGACTACCTGTTTTCTCAGACCACTTGGTATCACTCATGTTAAACCATGTGAAAGAAAACACCCAGGAATATGAGGAAAGCCATCAGATCGAAATGTGTGACTAGGTCAAAGAGAGGAGAGGGAGTTTGGTGAAAGAAGCCTCGCCTGGTCTAAGCAAAATTTGGTAACAATATTCAGGAGTCCTCTGACCAAAGTCAGCTGCCAGCGGGCTCCCTAGTAACTCATGAATGGGCCCGTCTTCACGGCCCTGCCACATTCATTCCCTGCCTGGGAGCATCCCAGTGGGAACTATGCCCTTGACCAGAATGTGGAGGTGGATTTCACGGTTTAGCACCTGGGTTCAGGCCAGTTTCCTGGGCGTGCACACAGACGGTGCTGTCACACAGGCAACTGCATTTGTTTAAGTGCCCGGCTACAGTACCAAAATTCTTAAATATAACTTTGACCTTGTGTTTTGTACAGACAAGAGAGCATGCTCACTAAAGAAAGGAACACACATGTCAGTCATTCCTTGCTGCCCTATTCATGTAGAGGCTTCATGATGCCCCACAAGCACAGGATTCTGGCAGAGCCAAAATGCACGGGCATTCAAGCCGAACTCAAGACCAGTCTAAGGTAAGTTTATTTTGTCTACAACTCAGTCAGCAGGGTTCCTGACAGAGGCCAAGAGGTCATACACCAGAACTCACTTCAAGTAAGAGAGAAGGCCTCTCACTCCAAGAAATGTGAATGATCAGAGAACCACATCATAACTTGTATTACTATTCTGGATCACATAATCCCTTACGCTAAAAATGACCTAGAGAGAAAAGACAAGACCCACAGTTCCCTTTCTTTTCAGGCTTTCCTTACCCCTCAATAAGCTGAAGGTAGAGAACGTTGGTGAAATGTGTGTGTGTATCAAGAAGTGAAATAAAAACATTTGAGTTAACTTTGTCAAGTTTTCCTTTTTCTGGTAAGACAAAATACATATGCATGCACAATCCACGAAACAGAATTGTATCATTCAGGGATTCTACACATAAGTTAAATGCTCATATATTTGCATTTAAAACTGGCATTACACAACATCAAGAAGAATGCTAAAATGCAAGCTGGTAATTTAAAATTTTAAAGATTTCTTTACTTAGGACAACAATAAATATCAAAAATTTTAAAAATACCACCATGAAAAGTCGAGAAAGACTGCAGAAGAAAGAAAACAAATTTATATTTTAGCACCTTTCTTGATACCTTTTTCTTGTCTTTGGCACAACACGCCTCACATTTTTTATCTTGAAACAGGACTAGCAGATAAGACAGCCAACCATGTCTGGGATCCTTGGTCAGTTATGCTTCCTGGAGGTGAAGATCTGCAGACTGCATTATAGTAGCTCCCACATGGGTTTGGGTGTGCAGAAAACCCAGAATGCAAACCTAAGTCACAACTATTTGTTTAGCTCACCAACCCACAACAAACCTAAGTCACAACTATTTGTTTAGCTCACCAACCCACACGTCCTCTTAGTAGAGATGCCCCCTTCCCTCTCTCTCTCTCGCTTTTTCTGTCAAAGCATGTTTAAAACTCCTGGGAGGATACTCTTCACTAATGTTCTACTTCCGGAACCAATGTAGGTGACAGATGGTGATGACTACACGTGTCAATCATACTTGGCAAGGGGGTCCGCTCTATCCCTGCATCAGAGCATGGCTCACCTATTTGAGGATTTGTTGTTACCTATTTTTCCCTTAAAGTCCATGGTAAACTTTGGGCTCTGTAGTCAGACTAGCTAGGAGGCTATTTTATCATCCTGATGCACTACTTAAGCTCTAACACGTTCATTTTCTTCATCTGTAAAATGGGGCTAACACAAAGCATTTTGTTGGGGGAAAGAGACACTCATCATGGTGGCGTGCACACACATCTGTCAATCAGTGTTACCTGTTATTATCATTCCACTCTAGGGAAATCTGAAATTCTTCAGAAACCAAGATCTATTTCCCCAGCCATCAATAGATGAAAATTCATCTACTGGGGCAACGAAGCTAATGATGCATTTGATCTCTCAGACCATTATCTGCCCAATGCAGATTTGCTCAATATATTAAAAAAAAATCGTTTATTCCCTCTAAGTAAATTCATCAGAGCCATTTTTTCTTTCTCGTATATACCAAATGTTAGATTACAAAGGACTTCAGTTGCCGATCTGAGATATGGAATCTGAACAGAATAGAACAAAACACAAATCATGTTGCTTCACTCTCCTGGTCTTTGCCATGATCCTGATTTTAAACACATTATCCAGTGGTCTTCTGGAAATGCACCCATCAATCCTTCCATGTGCTGAGATCACTACCGTCTAAGATCTTTAGAGTGAGGAAAAAGTTTCACAGGTTGGTACCTTCAACGGTTCTTCCTCAACTGTGTGTTATTTCTAACTATAAACTCAGTTGAGCTGGAATTCTGGCAAAGAACAGAAAACTGTGGTCTTGAGCAGCTTAGTCAAGGATATTGCTCAAAGTTCTAGCCTGGCACATGGTAAATGTAGTATAAATATAATTTTAATGAATGAATGAATGAATGGATCAATAAATTTAAAAAGAAAAGAAAGAAAAGTCTCCTAGAAGAAAACATGGGAAATAATCGCTTTCATGTTAGCCCAAGAAACGTATTTCTAGATCTGTCTCCTGAGGTGCGGGGAAAAAAAAACAAAATTACAGTAGTGGGAGTAGACCAAAATAAAAAGCTTTTGTACAGAGAAGGAAACCATCAACGAACAAAAAGGCAACCTTCTGAATGGGATGAGATACTTGCAAATGATAAAACCTAGAAGGGGTTAATATCCAAAATATATAAAGAATTTCTACAGCTCAATACCAAAAACAAATAAGCCAATTAAAAATGGCAGAGGACCTGAATTGACCTTTTTACAAAGAAAACATACAGATGGCCAAGAGACACATGAAAAGATGCTCAACATCACTAAACACCAGGGAAATGAAAATCAAAACCATAATGAGCCATCACCTTACACCTGTCAGATGGCTAAAATTAAAACAAGAAATACCAGGTGTTGGTGAAGATGTAGAGATAAAGAAACCTCTATGCACTATTGTTGGGAATGCAAACTGTTGCGGCTACTATGGGAAATGTTATAAAGGTCCCTCAGAAAGTTAAAAATAGAAATACTCTATGATGCAGGAATTCTATGACTGGAATGAAAATACTGATTTGAAAAGATATATGCACCCATGTTTACTGCAGTGTTATTTACAATAGCCAAAATATGGAAGCAACCCAAGTGTCAATCTATAGGCAAATAGATCAAGATGTGGTATACATATGCAATGGAATATTACTCACCCATGAACAAGAATAAGACCATGCCATTTTCAACAACATGAATGGGCCTCAAGGGTATAACGCTGAGTGAAATGAGTCAGAGAAAGACAAAACTGTATGACTTCACTCATATGTGGCATTTAAGAAACAAAGCTAACAAAGAAAAAAAGAAAGACTAACCAAGACTCTTAAATACAGAGAACCAACTGGTAGTTGCCAGAGAGGAAGAAAACACAGGAAATAATCACTTTGATGTTGGCCAAAGAAACATGGTTCTAGATCTCTCTCTTGAGGCAAGGGGAAAAAAAACAAAATTACAATATTGGGACTAGACCAAAATAAAAAGGGGGATTGGGTGAAATAAAGGAGATGAAGGGTACGGATACCATGATGAACACTGCATGATGTAGAGAATTGTTGAACCATTGTATTATATGCCAGAAACTAATGCAACACTGTATGTTAATGACACTTCATTAAGAAATAGAAAAGAAAAAGAAGGATTTCTTAATAAATGAGATAGAAACTGCTCCATCTTCTGAAAATTCAAACCTCGGTAAGAACTGATTTATTCTCTTTTGAATTACATTTTCCACGTCTCAGCCCACATCATACGCATATACACATGCAAAGACCATGGAGACGTTTGTAATATTTTCCCTAGGCTGTATTGTTCTTACTGAAATTATTCAAAAACACACACGGATAAGGAAAGACAGTTTTATAGTCTAATTAGATGTGCTGTTAATGTAATAATTCTGAATTATGGTTCTTTAACGAAGTAAGGTGAGTGTCTCAGAAATTATTGAATAACTCTTCAAGTGAAAAACACTACAAGAGACACCCTATTAACCAATTCCTTCACTCCAACCAGTTATACCCGGGGGAGGGGGGCGGTAAATGTGTACATACAGCAGAGTAAAGGGTTTCGAATATACATAGTGACTTTAAGGACACAGCAAGATCAGGGGCACTTAGCAAATAATCTGAAATGCCACCTCAGTAGATCACAGTGTTGGTGGACTAACTGGCCAAGAATAATAGTCAGTAAGCAACTCAGAACAAAAAATAACATCTCTTTTTTTTATGTAAGAATGTAAAATCACCCTGTAGCGTATCATTTTTCTTGAGTGCTAAAAAGCTTTAAAAATGGGAGGAAGCAATCTATCAACCAATTAGTTGAATTTTTCCCCTTTCTTATGACTTTTGAAGTTATGTAAATTGTCTTAAAAGTGATGGAAGACAAATCTGAGAAGAATAAATAGAGATTTGAGCTGATCAGACAAATGTAATAGCAGGGAGAATGCATTCAAATATTAGGAGGTTTTTAAAAAAAAAACTTTCTTCCTTCAAGAGAGCAATAAATAAAGCTGTAATATCACACATTGTTCCTGGGTCTTAATTAATTAATAGAAGTTATTTTTCATTGAGAAGGTTCAATGCTTCTTCCATTTCCCCACAATCTTGTTAATTATCTGGGCTACTTTGGGATGTGTATGTGTGTGTGTGGGGGGGATGTGTATGTGTGTGTGTGGGGGGGAGTGTGTGGGTTTGTTTTCCATTTTATTTAGTCACATAGCTAGACTTATTCTGCTTTTAGAGAAATTATGTTCCTTATAAAACATCTTGTCTTGGGGTGCCTGGGTGGCTCAGGTGTTAAACGTCTGCCTTCAGCTCATGTCATGATCCCAGGATCCTGGGATTGAGCCCCGCATCGGGCTCCCTGCTCAGCGGGGAGCCTGCTTCCCCCTTTCCCACTCCCCCTGCTTGTGTTCCCTCTCTGGCCGTCCCTCTCTGTCAAATAAATAAATAAAATCTTAGAGAAAAAAAAAAACTTGTCTTTACTGATTCCTTATTATTTTAATTTGGGTCAGTGGGCCATGAGCAATTAATTAGTTTTGCAATTGACTCAGTATTTTTAAAATTTCATTTGACATTTTGTGTCCCTTGAAATAAAACTAAAATCGGAAACAAAGCAAAAAAATAAAGACATGACATGCCTAAGTATAAGCTTAAAAAGACAGCATCCCAGAAAAAAAAAAATGCATATAGGGTTTCTGCCTGTACCAGCTATGCAAATGCATACCGTGACAGTTTTAACTGGGTCACAAGTAACATTAATGAAAAAAGTAAAAGTAAAAAAAAAAAAAAAGTCAAAGCTTCGATTGGAACTCCAAACATGATCTAAAATACTAATTCCAGAACATAAATACATTTTTCCCAAGTGAAACAAACCTGAGCCAAATAAAAATTTATATTCAATGCCAAACAGTTCATTCTCAGTTGTACACTGTGAAGATTTACACATTGGAGGAGGTCTTCCTCAGTTTGGCATCACGTGAGAATTACAATTTCTGTGCTTCTACACACAGACATGATAAAATTAATTTAAAAGTCTTCCCTGAAAACTAAGCAGAAGGATTTGGGACAGATGACAAGATACAAAAAATAATATGTGAACCCTCCATTTTCTTCTCTCTCAAATCTGAACGTTACATTTAGCCATCTAAAGAACAACACTATTTTTCTGTCCTTTCTGTTTTTATTACATGAATAAATAAAGTTTCTCCTATAACACGTGAAAAAGTATGGGTACATTCTGAAAAGACCTATTTCTGCCCCTGCAGGGGTGTGTTAGGGGCTGCACCGTGCCCCCCTCCAATTCACATGTTGATGTCCTAACCCTTAGTATATCACAAAGAGTCCAGATTAGTAGAGAGCGTTTTTAAAGCAGTAATTAAATTGAGATGAGTTCATGAGACTGGGCATGTGCACAGGACAAAGACCATGTGGAGAGACAAGGAGGAAAAGGCAACCATCTACAAGCAAAAGACAGATGCTTCAGAGGAAATCAACAATCTATTGGAGCATCCCATCCCAAGGCCTTAACTCTCTGCCTACCTTGTAAGTCTGTGCTGTGGCACTATTGCCAATCTGGGGTAAGTCTGTAAGAAGAGACTGGAGCAAGTTTCTTGTCAAATGCCTGTGTGGCATCCTGAGCGGTATTCAGGAAGATCAAAAGTTCCCATGAGACAGAAGAATGCACTCCCTTTGACTTTGATTATTTTCCTCCTATTTAATTATAAAGGCTCTGAGATAACCTGGTCTTTTCCAAGTACGATTTCCCTGAGTAGACGGTTCTCAATCAGAGCCTGAATCTCTGCAGTAACCTTGAGTATCATTACATTCAGAACTTAGGGCAATATTTAGCTTAGGAAGTGTTACATTTATTTTATTTTTTAAAAAGATTTTATTATTTATCTATTTATTTTAGACAGGGAGAGAGAGAGCACGAGTGAGGGGAGGAGCAGAGGGACAGGGACAAGCAGACTCCACGCTGAACATGGAGCTCCATGTGGGGCGCAAACCCACCACCCCGAGATCATGACCCAAGCTGAAACCAAGTGTCGGCAGCTCAACTGACTTAACCATCCATATGCCCCAGGAAGTATTACATTTCATCTTTGTTTCCTGGTTGGTAGTTAAGAGAAGATTACAGTTTTATAAAACTTTATCAGGATACATTTTCAATTATGGCAAAAACTATTTTACAGCTAATCAAAAATGTTTCATGGGGGCTCCTGGGTGGTAGCTGGTTAAGCTTGTGACTCTTGTTTCAGCTCAGTTCATGATCTCAGGGTCATGAGATCGAGCCCTGCATCAGTCTCCACGCTCAGCAGGGAGTCTGCTTGAGATTCTCTCTCCTTCTCCCACTGCCCTCCTGCTCGTGCTCTCTCTTTCTCTCAAATAAATAAATCTTTTAAAAAAATGTATCAGTGAAGGAGTATCCAAGCACTTCAGTAGTAACAGATGGTGAGTGTCCAGCATGGAAGGGGACGTTGGGAAAAAAAGAGTCAACAGGTACCAGAATACTTTTTTTTTAACATACCACTGAAGACGTAGATGGTGAGTTTATAGACTCTGTCAATAATAGTTCTGTGATACTCAATATGGGTAGAAAGGAAATGAGCTTTAAAAATGCCTTTGCTTGGCTAACAGAAAACCTAGAGCCATTTGTCTTGTGTCCACAAAGACAGTGTGATCAGTAGGACACAGGCAAAACCTGCCACTTGAGAACTAAGAGCAACAAATAGGAAGGCTGAAATTGACAAGGCTGTAACTCACAAGTATCCAAACCCTGCCCTGGGATACTCTTGGGCAGCTCCCACTGGGGCTCTAGCTGGGAAGTCAGTTGAATTTCAGTTGTGTGAAAGGAGCTCTTGGTCTACTGGGAGTACCTATTCTCTGCTGAAACACGGACAAGGAGTTTTAGGTAATAATCAGACACTAAAAGTAACCAACTGGGTAAAAATACAATTGTTCTCTCTTCCTTACAGCCAGCCTTAGACCCAGGAACACATATACAGAAGTAACTGAACTAAAATTACCTCTTTAGCCTACAGTGCCTATTAATTAGACACCACGTATCCTGCATGCGGGGCCTCACTTATTCCAGTCAATGATGGGAATCTTACAAAGACAGCACGCTCCCTCTGTGAGAATGTGAGCTCTCTGACCCTTGTCACCCAGGAGAAAGTGAAATACATCTATGAGAGAACATGATTACAAAATGAATTAAGAAGTCAATCCCAAATAACCATCAAATTCAAAACAGCTTCTTTGGCTCTGTGACCAGAAGTGTTTCAAATAAATGTCGTATGTCATATGAGAATTTTTAAAAATAAAGGGGTGATGGTGAACTCATCATTGACTTAGTCTATCAGATAGTATTTATGATAACCCACCATTTCCACATTTTTATGTTACACGAGCCCTGGGAAAATAGAATCAAGGTAGAAGAGATGATCTTGGAGTTTTAGTCTGAACGCAAAACACAAAGTAAATCATAAACACCTATTTCCATCCCTAAGTGCTGTCAGAATTCTGGAACAAAGGGAAATGGGTGTCAGAGTGTGAATCTGGACAGGTCTGAGACGAGATGAATTTTAATCAAACATCTCATAAAAAGCAGGACATAAGTCAGAGGAAAGCAAGCCAACTGACATCCTGGAAAACAAATTTGAATGGAGAAGAAAGAGCCTAATGTCACTGACAATTTAACCAGTGAATTTTCTCAAAGCAAAACTTCCTCCAGGAGGTGCCAGGGTGGCTCAGTCAGTTAAGCATCTGCCTTCGGCTCAGATCATGATCCCAGGGTCCTGGGATCGAGCCCCGCATTGGGAGGGAGCTTGCTTCTCCCTCTGCCTGCTGCTCCCTCTACTTCTGCTCTGTGTGTCTTAAATACATAAGTAAAATCTTAAAAAAAAACAAAAAAACAAAAAAAACACCTTCCTCCAGTGCATGAAAAGAAATAAAAACGAGGAGCTCATCATTGTTCAGGTTGTTCTTGAGTACGTAATGGAATGTTTGGGATTAACAAGGACAACAATGGAAGTCCATCCATGATTTCTTAATGTCAAGAAATCTGGTGAAACTAAAGCTTATGGAGGTTAATTTTTTTTTTTCAGAATGAAACCGTCTATGTATGAGTATAATATTCCACTTAGTTCATGTCTTTTTGAATTCTTTTTGTGATAATCTGTGCACTCCACCATGTAAGTCATCACTTTCAAATCTTGTCTTGTTAGCACGTTGAGCCCAAATCATCAGAATCTTGAATCAGGACATGGCCACATATTTTTACAGTAGTCTGCTTCAGATATGCATTCTGCATGTACTTTGTTTTGCCTGCTCTCAAATGGCTGTCCCATAATGAGCCAAATATACAGAACATCCTCAATAATTAGTTGTCATAATAAAACTGTCAACAGTGATACCCAGCTGGTGAATATCTGCTTTGGTGAATTATCTGTGGACAAAAAAAGTATCCACTTACTACAAACACTGTAGCTAATTAAACCCTCCCCCCAAAATGGATTAGACAGTCATACTTGCGAGTACTTTGCATCGAGCTAGAGATTGCATTTGGCAGGATCTGTGAATTCAAAATGAATTTAAAATGACGAAGCATTTGACATTCTTAATGAAATTTTATGTTGCGGCTTCCGGTACTTAAACTGCAGAAAATTTGCAGAGAATTTCATTTTAGGAGAAAAGGAAGAGAAGGCAAATGAGGGAAGTCGTAACCGAAAGACGTATTTGCAACTCGTAGGAGTACACAGAACCTCTCCGGACCAGATAAAAAGGGTTTGTTACTGTCATCACCAACCCCAGAGCTATCCTTTCTCAATAATAGTTGTGGTTATGGTGAATTCTCTCAGTCACGGCCACTTAGGTACAGGGGGGAAAGAAAAGCCAACAAAATATCTTAAGCCAAGTTCTGTGAACGAAACGATGTCTTTTCATTAAAACAAAAGATCAAAGACAAAGATCACCAGTATTTGCATCTTATCGAAGCCTACATCAAGTTTGAAATTGACACGTAAAACTCTACAATGAGGATTTCAGGATGAATAATCAAGGAAAGAAAAGTAAATGAGATGTTCTGTTAGTGATATACAGAGAGAAGGGGGAAAAAATCTAGGAAAATCACCTTTGAATTAGTTTTACAGCAAGTAGAATCATTATTTCCTAATTCTATCCTTTCATCCAGACCCCTGGGTTCCAAATTTAAATGATCTATACTTTCTCTGAATAACCTTAGTCATTATAGTTGCCTCTCAATACTGGTGATAAGAGAAAGTGATTCCATGATGTTCAAATGAATTCATTAATTTTACTATCTAAAAATATTTGTGTTTCCCATGTCAGTACTATGAAGTATTTCAAGAAAATATCAGCCTACGTTCAGAAGCAGTATCTTCAGCAATGTTTCACGATTTTAAAATTCTATCTTTAACATTCAGGATTTTGTTCAATCCTCAATGCAAGCTCCTATTTGAAAGTCCTGTCTTAGAGACAGCTAAGTAACTTGCAGGTTTTCTAACAAGGCTTCCAAGATTAAAGACACTCACTATGAACAGTTTTAAAAAGCCAACTGATGCATGAAGAAAAAACTTTTCTGAAAAAGACCTTTGCTTCTGTTCAGTTACACATGCATTAACTATGTCACCAGAAACATCTGCCTTGAAAAAGTCAGTAGGAATAAAAAATAAATAAAATAAAATGAAATGAAAACGCTTTCAGAAGTAATGCTGGCTCCTGTAAGTGCCGCTTATTATCTTGAGAAATCTCAGATACGGTTGGGTGAGAGTTAATTGTTGGATCCTATTTAGTACAAAGGGAGTGGGAGAAAAGGCATCTAATTGATGCATTAGTAGTCCTCCCCACCTCCAAAAGTTGCAGGAGGCACTTTTAACAGCCATCATTTTCTTTATAGGGGACCTGCTCGGGACAAAATGGAACAGTCACTGTTTGTTCTATCTTAACGTTTATTTAGGAAAAGCCATTATCATCCACCCCAAGCACACACCTTTATAGAGTAAGAGATATAGAAAGCAACGGTGTTTTGAATGAGCAGCTATTTTATTAAGTGCTTTTGGTTTTGTCTTGAGACCTTCTCAACTTGAGTAGGTTCTTTCTCTGAGGTACACAAATGGCCTTTCTATATTCATCATTATAAACTATTCATGCACAGTGATAGAGAACTCAATGGGTTCTTTATTTATTCCTTTCCTGAATAATCTCCCTTTGGGGTTTGATCCTAATAATTAGTTTTGGGGGGCAAAATGAATGAATAGAATTACAGTACTACTTTCTGTGATTCTGCGGAGTAAAAATATGTCAACTTTTTTAGCATAAACATCTACCTCTAAAATTTTATGCAACCATTGTAAAAATGATCCTGGGCTGGGATCTAATGTTTCATCTTGCATTTCTTTCCCTTTTTTCTGCCCCTCCTTTTACACCTTGGGAAAAAAAATGGGAATGTTTTCTCAAGAAAAATTTCTTTTTCATTGCTAAGAATGGCAAATGGAAAATGACAGTCTGGTAAATGAGAAAGAAACTTGTATCAAGGTTAATTGTATTTTTAAGTAACATGCAAAAAGCTGCTGGCTTTGAAGGAGGTTTTTTCCTCTAATTGTAATAACAAACAAATGAAAAAAAAATGTGTGTATAAAATCTGCCCTTTGAAAATAGGACTCCATCCTTGTGAAAGTGCTGATGCCCCAGGTTCTAGAATGTTCCGAGGTAAAATTTGAGAGTTGGATATGAAACAAGAGCTCCTTCTTACGTATCATTTACTCCCCCTAATTTTCCCATCCAGCGTTTGCCAAAATTAGCACAGGGTTTCTGGGGACAAAGTCTTTGCAGTAGAGTTCAAACTCTGGTCCAGCCAGAAATTAAAGAAGTTGAATAACCTCTCTGAATCTCAAACTCCTCCTCTAAAAAAGCAGTTACCTGGAAGGACCTTATGAAGACTTCATTATTACAATAAAAAGTCCTTAAATATTTACCTAATAAAAAATAGAAAAATAAATTACACTGCCTACACCTGTCCAGGCATGCTCAGTGCTAAATATTTCTATAAATTACCAAATAGTACTGGCCAACCCCATTCAACGATCCTTTATGATTCATTCCTTTGAGCAATACTGACTCTCCAGTACCTACCAGATTACATGATGCAGTCACAAAAATAACCTAATCCCCAACCTTCCTTGAACTTCCAGCTTCACAGAAAAGGCAGATAGTGATTAATTGGATTAATATTATGATAGGATACACGTCGGCAATGTAGCTTTCGAGGAGTCTAGTATCTTCCAGCAACAGTGAATAATGAAATATTCACCTCTGCTGATAAATTTCTGTGGAAAATTAGGGAAATTCACAGAACAAATAGCCCCATAGCTTCTCCTCCCCACGTATACCTAATCTCGCTGACAATTACCACGGAAAAGATCCAAAACCCAGGTGAAATTTCACTTTATTTATGTTTTAGTCACCTCTTAAACATAATCTACTCAACTATACACTAAAGAGATCAACAGTGAGTCCTTGTAAGTAAAACAAAAATGAGGTTCCATAAAAAAAAAAAAAAAAAATCCAGAATCTTTAACATTAACCCTTCACCTTAACCCTTCACCTTAATGCCTGACCTTAATTTCCAGCATGCTTTCTTCATTTAGAGGATTTGTTTTGGTTTTGTTCAATTTTTTTTTCTTTTTAACCAAGAGTACTGTTATAAATGGCAAACAAAACACATTGCATTGTTTAATTGCAGTTTTTAGCCAAGCTTTTCATATTTTATCCTAGTTTTTCATATTTTATCCAAATATAAATTGTGTTTGCATCCAATATAAATTTATCTTTATGCCTCGCTCATTCCTGCTGTCTATATTATCTCTAAAGATTTATGGCCTCAAACAATTTCAAACCAACGACCCCACAAAAAATGCATGGAAAGGACACCATTCTCATACTCTCAAGGGAGCAAAAACTGTGTATCAACCAACTAAGCTTTGCCATTCAAGGCTATCGCTTACTTTTGTGTTACACCTAAAAAAAAAAAAAAGTAAGAGTCCAGATGCATCCAGGCCTGTGTGTTGTTACTGTTGTCATTGTTTTCTCTTTTCTCCATGATCTGTGGAAGTTTGCACAGGAGACTACAGTAATGTGAAGTCAGCAGAAAGAGTTGGTAAGGGAAGACATACTAACGGAAGCAGCCCTCATGTGTCTGAGATCAGTCGCAAAATCAGTGCCCAGGAAAGGACAAAAAGGTAAATGCACGTGGCCTTGTGCTTTCATTAAATCGGGGACCTGCTAGTCAAACCTCTTTTGGTTTGTAGAATGGCTCACCTTTAAAAGGCAATTGTGGGTGGCTGGGGGGTAGGGGTGGGTAGGGACAGGGTGGCTTGGTTATGGACATTGGGGAGGGTATGTGCTATGGTAAGTGCTGTGAAATGTGTAAGCCTGAGGATCCACAGACATGTACCCTGGGGCAAATAATACATTATGCGTTAATTAAAAAATTAAAAAAAAAAAAAGGCAATTGTGGTAATGCATATAAGCTTCAGCATTGTTTTGCACTCCTTGATCCCACAAGCTTTCGGCACAGGAAAGTAAAGGAGAGAAACAGGATGGTACACAACTCATTGTTTCTCTAAAAGCTGCAGGAGCAGGGGGGAAAAAAAAACCTTCCAAGTAAAACTTGAGGGTAAACCTGGTTTTCTTTCAGTCATGTTCTGTTCTTGCTTTTGTATTTACAACATGTTCGCAAATAAATGATTCCAATTTTCAGCCAGAATTCAAATCTCAAGTTTTCCACTCGATGAGAAATGAAACATACAGAAAGGTACAGGGGAATGATGTACCCAACCTTTGCTGGGACAAAACGTTTCTTTGGAAACTGAATTGAATTACTGCTGCATTCTCAACCAGAATTACCGAGAATTTTGAATGGGAACGGTCCAAATCTTGCCAATATCAAGATGACCTCAGAAATGCCTTGTTTTTTCTGTCTACAAAATAGATTTTGCTCAATGTTACTAGGAGTAACAAAATAATAATAATAATAATCTTTTATATGCAAATTACTTACCTTTACAGAACAATATTGAACAATTATCAGTAATTTCAACTGAACCACTACTACCTGTCTCCAAGAGGCCCAGAACTGACTTGATCTTTAGAACACAAAGATAGGTTTCACTTACTTGTAGAGCATAAGGAATAACATGGAGGACATTAGGAGAAGGAAAGGAAAGTGAATTGGGGGAAATCGGAGGGGGAGATGAAGCATGAGAGACTGTGGACTCTGAGAAACAAGTAAGGGTTTTGGAGGGGAGAAGGGTGGGGGGATGGCTGAGTCTGGTGATGGGTATGGAGGAGGGCACGTATTGCATGGAGCACTGGGTGTGGTGCATGAACAATGAATCTCGGAACACTGAGAAAAGAAAATTGAAAAAAAAAAAAAAAAGAACACACAAAGATAATATAAGGACAACCTCAAGGAGTTCTTGGTTTAGTAGGAAAGATAAACGGATTACCAAACTACCACATTCGTGGAGAACATACAAATGCAAATGAGTCTTCTATAATGAGCAATTTTAAGTAAGACTT
>CM052895.1:7121955-7231335 GCA_028534135.1 Potos flavus | reverse complement strand
GATTAGGCTGATGGAAGAACCCAGACAGGGAGGCAGCCCAATGAGTAGGCATGGGCGACAAAGCATCTACAGTCTCCCAGGAAAGATTTCTGAGGCTTCAGTCACGCTGGAGAAAGAAGCCTCAAAAATTATTAGAACTGTCTTAAGCAGTTCAGTTGTAATTTACTGAAGACGTGGGATTTACTGGCTTGCGTAAGTGAAAAGAGCAGGCAAGACCGTGCTCATGACATGCTCATGAGGTTCTCGTGGACCTATTTCTCACTTTTCTCCAGGATTTATACTCCTTTGTGTTGGCTCCTTTTAGAGACAAGTTTAGGTTAGTGGCGATGATGGGCTACCACATCTCTGAATTTATAATCTACGAGTTTAATAATCTAAGCAAAAAGAGAAACTTCTTTCTCTAAATCATCTGGCAATTAAAAATTGATAAGCCAAAGCACTATCTGTGACAACTCCTCCCCACCCCCAAAACCAGTCTGTGTGTATCCATTAAGCATTACATTCAGCCGTTATAATGATAATGACTGAAAAAAGTCTGAGGCTTATTTCTCCCTCATATCAAAGACCAAAGATATGCAGGCTAGCCCCAGTTATGCCAACTCTCTGAGGACTGAGAGACAGACACAAAACTGTCACTATTTGTATTTGACAAAATTATCTGAAGAGAAAACCCAACAGACTCTACAGAGAAATCACTCTCAGTAATGTAATTGGCAAGATTGCTGAATATAAAAGCGATATAGAGTCATCCGTCGTATTCCTATACAGAACTGCATGAAGTGATGAAATCTTCTTAAATAAAATATAAAATCTTATTAAATTTCTCATTTTCTCTAGCAAGAAAAGTATAAGGCACTAGACTAAACATAAGTGATTTGACTAGTATCGAAAGAAAAATTACATAATTTTACCTTAATAAGTTTAAACATTAGGAGGATATACATGTTCATGGATAAAAACATTCAATAGCATAAAGCTGTCAGTACGTCCAGAATTAAACTAAACTTAGATGGAGCTCCAATCAAAATCCCCAACGGGGATTTTTTTTTTTCTTTTTCAGAAACATGAAAAAAAAAGTATATAGGAAAGCAAAGAGCCTGGAATTTTTTTTCAAGGAGACTGTCAAGAAAATTTACACGGTCAAGCTCACAGGCAAAAACAGCTGAACCACAAACTATGTGTCCTAGAGATATCAGGCGATCATGAAGCTAAAGTGATTAAGAAACATGGTTACTGGCATAGAGATGGGGAAGTGGACCAATGAAACAGAAAATGCATACAGGTAAATATATAAACGAAACGAATATATGATGAAAATCATGGGCAAAAGAGACTGTCAATAAAATATACTAGGAAAATTGATCACGTATATAGAAAAAAATTAAATTCCATTCTTATCTTACATAAAAAAACCCAAAAATTAAATCCAAATAAATAACAGGTCTGAGTACACGATTAAAAACCCAAACAAAACAACAACAACAAAAAAACCTGTTTTGGAAGGGAATGGCATTAATGTAGGGAAGTATTCCTAAAAGTGACTTAACGATCATAGCCACAGAGAAAAATGTTGATAAATTGGATACTACATGAAATTTTAATTCTTCTGTGCTCTGAAAAGCATTGCAACAATGTTAAAGCTCAGTCAGTCCCTGGAAGATGATTTGCAAGATGAGTAAATGTCAAGGAATTATGACCTACCATATATAAAGACCTCTTTATATTCTGTAAGAAAAACACTAATTATCCAACAGAAAAACTGACAACAGATATATATGGTCAATCTAGAGAATAAGAATAGATATATAAAAAAATTAGCACCAGTTTTCAAAGAAATGCATTAAATTCAAAGCATTTAAAAATGCCATTTTATGCCCAAGAAATCATGAAATCTGTAAAAAATATAACAGTAAGAAATGCACATAAATGAGGAAACTCTTAAAAATACCAGTAGAGTGCAAATTGCTGGGGTCAGTTTGGAGGATTATCTGGCAAAGTCATGAGAAGTGGTAGATGATTTAGAAATTTAATCCTATGTACATATTCTAGAGAAATCCCCACACATGACACATGCGAAAGCTTTGTATGATATGAGCAGAGAGCAGGAGCAGGAGAGGCAAAGAGAGAGGGACAGAGAATCCCAAACAGACTCTGTGCTGAGTGCAGAGGCTGACAAGAGGCTCAGTCTCAAAACCCTGAGATCATGACCTGAGCTGAAACCAAGAGTCAGATGCTTAACTGACTGAGCCACCCAGGAGCCCCCCCACCCCCACCCCACTGCACAATTTTATACTAGTCTAACAGTACTCTCCTTATTAAGAAAATACATGAATTTGGCGGAAGTACAAGGCTAAGGGAATGACGAACACTGAATGAGAACAGCACTTATGTGTAGGTGGATAGGTGGATAGAGTAGAGTGGAACTGGGAAAAAAATACTTGGGACACCTCAGCCCGTAATTCTAACATTTTTTATATTATTTCATCTGAACGGCTGTTAATAGGTATCTGATTCATTACTATGAATACAGTCTTACATCTGATACATTTCAGTAGACCTAAAAAGGTATCATGAACCAGTTACTGGTTTTAAGAAAATTAAGTAGGAATGGGGTACCTATGGAGACAACAGCAAAACATAGAGGCAGTAATCTGAATCAGAGGTCTTCGAACTCTCAGGCCAAATCCAGCCCACTATGTGTTTTGCTTTTTTAAATAAAGTTTTATTGGAACACAATCATACTTATCTATTTATACATTAAGTATAGCTGCTTTGACAGAGCTGAATATTTATAAGAGAGATCATATGAGCACCAAAGCCTAACATGGCTCTTTACAGGGAAAGTTTGCCAATGTTCTAAAATGGTAGACATAGGGGCACCTGGGTGGCTCAGTGGGTTAAAGCCTCTGCCTCGGCTCGGGTCATGATCTCAGGGTCCTGGGATCGAGCCCCGCAACGGGCTCTCTGCTCAGCAGGGAGCCTGCTTCCCCCTCTCTCTCAGGCTGCCTCTCTGCCTACTTGTGATCTCTCTCTCTGTGTCAAATAAATAAATAAAATCTTAAAAAAAATAATAATAAAAAATAAAAATAAATAAAATGGTAGACATACTTTGCTTGGTCTATAATAACACATTTTAGTTTACTGTATACCTACTATAACTTAGGTGGTTTAAATACATCATCTTGATTATCACTATTTCAGAGAATATTAATATTACCCCCACATTACAGATGCAGAAATTGAGATTTAGAGAATTTAAGGAAATAGCTCAATCTTTCTGAATAATAAGAGACAAAAAAGTAAGTTTCCCCAATTCCAGGTCACACACTGATTTAAACACTTCAGAAAAGGCCAGAAGTTGAATCCAGAGTTCCTTATTTTCAGACTACTCTTTTTTACTGTGTCTAAGTAGAGGACATTGGGTCAATGATAGAAAGAGGGTAAGAAGATGCAATACATATGCAAGTTGAAGTTATAAAGAGGCCTAAATTTTGTCCCAAATAATTAGGGGTAAAAATTTCCCACAGAAAAGAAATTCCACAAACACATTCACAATGTACCCTTTTGTCATTTCTTACACCAAAACCCTGTGCTAACTTAAAAAGCCAATTACATGACACTACAGAACTCACCAACTCTGCCGAAGATGTTTCACAAAAGTCACTGATGAAATCCATGAAAATCACCGACATATATTAAGCTTTATACAATGAGGTACAGGAGATTAAAAAAGAAAAAAATTGCTCCTGGTAGATTATAAATGGCTTAAGGTTTGCAATTGTGTATGTATTCAGTATATCTTGGTATTGAGTATATACTGAGTATGTACTATTGAGTATGTACGCCATTCCTTGGACAATGAATTAATCATACTTCATCAGATCTGTTCAACTAGTACTTTGAAAAGTGCTATGCCGAATACATCTTATCCTAGTACAGATAAAGTGGAAAGATAGATGGAGCCAAATCAAGGGGGCCTTGAGGAAACATTCCAACCACTCAGACAATCCAAAGAGCCAGAGAAGAGAAAGGTATAAAGGAAAAGACGAGAATGATGCAGTCTAGCCATGAGGTTAATTTAACTCTGGGCTTTGAGACCCGAAAGCGCTGGGGTAGGTTTCCAACACCGGGGAGAGCCAGCAATGGCAAAGGGAAGGACTCTATAAAATCCTCAAGATAGAGGAAATCCATGTGATAATACTGCTCAGGTTGAAGTAGATTTTTCTACACTTTCCGATTTGTGTTATATTTTCATTTGTCCTGAGCATCTCCAAATAGAGACTAATCCTCATCGCATGCTAAGAAGAGAGAAGACAAATAATCAAAGTTTTCAAATAAGTCAGATGCTTGAGAGGACCCAAACTCTTGCTGCTGTACCCTAAGAGGGCCAGGGATTTGGGAGAACCCCAGAATGCACTGCAGGAGATAATCCCTGAGGGTCTTTGTGTCCTATGATGAAGACCTTTCTCATACAAAGCCTCTCTTCGCTGCCACTGTTGAAGAACACGGAGGCAGGGTCTATTAGCCTTGACATTACTGCCTTTGACACATGGATTCAGGAGAAACACCAGGTTAGCAGGCATTAAAATTCCTGCTACATTGGGGCACCTGAGTGGCTTAGTTGGTGAAGTGTCTGCCTTGGGTTCAGGTCATGATCCTGGGTTCCTGGGATCCAGACCCATATCAGGTTCCCTGCTCAGCAGGGAATCTGCCTCTCCCTCCCCCTCTGCTGCTCCCCCTGCTTCTGCTCTCTAGTTCATGCTCTCTCTCTGAAATAAATAATTTTTTTTTTAAATTCCTGCTACATGGCTAGTAACCTATTCTTTCTTATGTATCTACGAGAAGACACATACTTAAGTCTCCAAAACAATTCCTTTAGATGAGCATTTAGGGAAGAATACAGGGCGAAACAAAATCTCGTCTGGGCAATGTGATTCCTGAAGAGGTTGGCTTTGGACACTCTGGGATGTTCTATGTCACTCCCTGAACTTAGTCACTGAGTACAGTGTGACTTATGCTTCTAGGTCATTAGGATATTGAGCTACTGCCATTTATTACACAATTTCTTTTATTTAAAAAAAAAAAAAACTCTACATAAAGGAAAGGTAACGTAGCAATCAGTAGCTATAGAACCTTTAAAGAGTCACTTCATTTGACTGGGCATTGGTTTCTTCATCTGGAAAGTGAAGGGATTATAGATGATCTACATATGCAATCTTCTGTTTCTATGAATTGAAGGAGCCTGTTAGTAATGCAAATAGAGCTCAGTACAATTACAGAAAAGTGTAAAACTTCCACAATGTAAAATCACTTCAGCCTGGGCCCTCAGGGGCAACTACTGGTTTGTCATTTAACTGCAATGGCACCCAGAGTGCCCATATTTCAAAGCTTGGTACGGGAAGCCTGTGGGCCAATGTGGTGCTAATGTGCACTCCAGGCATTGAAACCCTTTAAGGGATTATTTTAGAGAAATAGGAGATTTAAATAACATGTAGAAATAATATTACTTGAAGTGGAAAAGGACGGAGATGTGGGGGGAAACAAAGTATGTTAGGTGGAATTAATTTAACTGTGGGCAAAATCTGTGTGAGGGGTAAGAGGAGAGGGCACAGTAGGGCCCATGACAAAGAATTAATTCTCTCGAAAGGTCAAAGAGTTAGCCAAATACATTTCCGTGTAGTCTTTCCAAGAGAAAAGGGGTGAAATCAAATCCCAACAAGCCTAAGCATTAAATATATATTATAGAAAACTACATTTATTCATGAAACCACCATGCTCTGTATTAGTCATTTTGAAGTATACTTCATCCGGACAGCACCTACTAGTTTAACAGTTAAATTTGCTTTTAAATGTTTTCCTTTTATTCTCCAAGAGTTGCTCAAGTTAAGTTTCAAAGAAGCAACACAATTTTGCGGGTGGAGAAATCACCCAGTCGTTATGAATTTCCACCCTTGTGAACGAAGAGCATAAGGCTGAAGATGTCTCATTCTAGGCTGTGCCGTGAGACTATGGTTCAAGACCTGCTGAGCCAGCCAGGGAACGGGCCGCTAGAGGACATCCTTTAGAACTCCAAGAGTGCACCCAGCCAACGAAGAGAGATTTCTTCCCTGCCACCCATGAGACCCTTTCCAAAAGGGCGTGCGCAAGGAAGTCTTTGAAACCAAAAAGACAAAACAAAATTTCTACTGGCCGCGTGACCGTACTCAAATTCTGTAATTCTTCCCGAATTTCTACAGCTTCATTATCAGATAAATGCTGTTTTGTACCCCAGATTCCCTTTCTACCCTTGCTGCCTGTCCTCCCGGGATGCTGGCCCTAGAGATTACAGTCACAGGACCTACTATCTTCAGACTCTCTCTGGGTACCGCGGAAGGGAAGCTGGGGTACAAGAAGGGAGAGGTACAAAGACAGTGATGTCAGGACCTTTAAATCCCTGTCTGTGTCCGCTCATCAAGGGTGAGGGCACTACCCAAAACGCTCTCCTTGACACCGTTCTCTCCATGTTCTGGTAGTTGTTTGCTTCCCTCATACCTGAGGTCCAGGGGTGGTAAATAGTTCCTCTGCTCTCTCCAGATCCCAATTCCTGCACTCAGTGTGGTTTCCCCACCCCTGTAACTATACAAACACCGCCTTTGTAAATAAACTCTCTGGAACTTTCCCAGTACGGGAGTGCCATGATTTCCTGCTGCTGGACCTCATTTGAAACGTAGATAATAGTAACAACCCTCTCATAAGGTTGTGACGAGATTTCCATAGCAAAGTACTGGTGGTCCAGCCTTCAGGTCATGTTCTCTAGGGAATCAACTATGAGATGAAAGGAGACTGATGTGTTAATGCTTTCTTTAGGGAGAGGCAATCTCGATCAGCAAAAATGAGGGGGTGGTGGGTGGGAGATGGTCCGGGAAGGATGGCAAGTGACTGAGAGACAGTAAGTCAACCTCACTGGCCACTTCATGACAAACTGCAAAGACACATAGCCAGTAGTTGGTAGGTCACCTCAGGCATAAAAAAATCTCCTCACAAGCTGAACAGAAAAACTGTATCTTAAGCAATCTAACAGAGAGAAGATGGAAAGGATGCATTTTCTGAATGACCCTCTCTGTTTTTCCCTTGGTCAAATTTGGTCTCCAAGAGCATTAACTCCCCAGGATTTCAGCTCATGCCATCAGCCAAGCCTGTGGCCACTTGAGAAGCCAAGTTTCAGGCCCTCTGGTGTGGGTTTCATCCACATCCAGAAAGAGCAAATAAAGAATTATCACATCATTTGAGACAACAGTGGGAACCAAATCCACACACGTGCACGTGTGCACACACACACAGAGTGGAAGGAAAATGAGGTACTGAAACCATGAGAAGGTACCTAAGTTCTGTCTGGTTCTTATATAAGGCCATTATTATCATCATTCTCATCATTATCCATACCTTAGACCCTCATCCTTGGTTTCCCGTTATCTGACCTTCCTTAGATTGCCTCGTGTCACAGTTCTAACTCCAGGGGTGAACCCAGAAAAGACAGCACAGCCTGTGATCCCACACAAGTAATGGCTAAGTAGAGAGAGAAGGTGGGAGGAGGCCTGAGCTGGGGCATCCAAGCAGAACTCTCTCTTCTGGGGATTTTGAACTGGAACACAGGGAGGGTGATGTGAAAAAATGATGGAAGATACCTGGGAAATGACAGTGACCGCTTGAACTGAAACTCAGACAGAAAGCCAGGACAGTAAGATAGTGTTGTGAGGAATGGTAGGGATGCTTGTGCTCGCTCTAGTTTATGAGCAAGGTATAATCTACAGTGATAAAGAAGCAGAGACGTAAAAAAAAAAGCAGCAGCAGCAGAAGAAGCAGAGACGTCACAAGTTTCCATATAGAGCAGCTCTGCGAACCATGAAAAGTGAAGCAAATTTTTAGTGAGAAGCAGAGGCAAGAGGCCAGCAGCTCCACAGGGAAATGGAGAAGATGGTCCTGGCTCCAGGTGTTCCGTGTCACCCAATTGTGTTGTTTTCTACGCCTGGATTTTTGTAAAACTTCATCGTCTTCATTGCAATAGTCAAGATTTTTTTTTTAGATTTTTTTAAGTGAGAGACTCTACTCAAAACAGACGAAAAACAAAAATAACCAGTTAACTCATAAGCCTACAATGTCAGTAGACAATGTGTCTTCAGGTAGGGTTTGATCCAGGAATTTAATGATATCATCAGGAAATAGATCTAATTTTTTCCCCTTGGCTCTCTTCTCCCCCTCTAGACCTCATTCTCTGCTTTATTTCTCCGCAATGTGGAAGCAGAGGTAATCTTTAATGATCTTCAACAATATTGATCACTAGAGGAACAACCTTAAATTTCAATGTCAGCGTCAATCCCTCAAAAAGAATTCTGATTCGCTTGTTTTGAACCATCTTGCCACTCTTGATTCAATCAATGATTCTGGAGGGCTAGAGAGCTCTAGACAACCCAGCATAATTGCTAAGCATTTTAGTACCCAGGGTGGAGCTACGTGATTGCTAGCTCCATCACAAAGGGAATAAGAAAGCTCTAAATGGAAAAGATGCTGAACAGATGAAGAAGGTAACAGATACCCACTACATGCCTTTATTCTGTTTTTGCGAATCAAATAATCCCAGGGATCTACCGTTTTTGCAGCCTCTGACCTACTTAGTCCTTAGAAACAAACATAAAAAAGTGAAACACAGAGCATTTCTGAGCATCAAGTAATTTCCAAGTCCCCGCTGGATTTGAGGAAGATGTTAATAAACAGAAAATTGAAATGCAAGTTGGTAAGTATGGTAGGAAGGCACATAGGAGGTACAGAAACATTAGCCAGGACTTTTCAGTTTTCTCTAATTCCTTTAGTTCAACTTGCTTTCAAATACATGTCATCAATACCAACTTACATTAGAGCGTTTTCTGGATTGCATTTTGAGAAAAATCAAAACTAATGTGGATGTTCCTGTGATCAGATATGTGGTAGGCATTAATTACCTGGGAAGATGGCGGACATTGACAAAAGAGAACTACTCGGAAGAAGAGAAAAGTAAGGGCAGGTTTTGGGGGCCCTCCTAGATTCTTGCTAGCAGGCCAGCTACCCCTAAGACCGGTCCTGCTGTCTGTTAACCAGTAGCCCCTTAACAACCCAAAGCAGAGATTGAGTACATGTGAGAGAGTTCATGGTCTATTTCCATTACCCTGACTGTAGTCTCTCATGGCAGTAGACATTTTTATTGGCCGTGCTCTCCCAGGCCCCCTGGATGTTCCTGGAACACAGAAAGAGAAATACGTTCTTTTCTATGTAGTCTCAAGTCCTCTTCCTTCTTTGCTAGTTTTGGCTCTTTAGGTCTTCAGCTTCCAAATTCAACCTTGCCAAGTGATATTTAAAGTCTTCAAAAAAATTCTGTGGCATATTTCAGAATTTTAACTATCGTATCTATTACGAATGTATACTGAAATTGTTTACCAAGCCTGATGTTGGGGAGCAGTAACAACTCTTGCTACATATATAAGCTGAACATAATATGGCTACTTTCATAATAGATCGTTTTATGGGCATTTCACAGGCACATGGTAGACATCAATAAAACCTCATTTCCTCCTGTTCTTGAGGATGATTTAACTCAGAGAGTGTGTGTGAATGTGCGAGCGTGCCCCGGTATACCTTTAGTATGCAACTTTATTTTTAAAATAATTGTGCTTATTTTTTGGAAAATGAAGCATTTTCTTATTTCTTTTGGTAAATTTGTTTGGTTTTGAGAGGAAAAAAGCACAGAGAAGAAAGCAATCCCATCACCTGTTAAAATTTGGGAGAACAAAGATGTCTCTTCATGCATATATATCATGTTATATCACATTTTAATAATGAGCCCTTTTGATAATAGGATTGTTTTATGCCTTGTCAGGCAAGAATTAAATTCTATACTAGGATTTAATTTAAGCCAGTACTTACATTTCATATCCAAATAACCCTGGAAAGGACCCCTAGCTATACATTCTATTTCATTCTTCTGTTTACGTGAAAAATGAGGTTTAATTTCTCCCCAGACCCACCAAGGTGTATTGCAATTTCTGTGCCTCATAATCCAAGCCACTAGGTAGGAAGGCAAAAAATTGTCAGATCAACGTCAATCTATAACTCTCAAACATTCGATCTGTCCACAAAGTGTGCACTGATGGAGGCAGTTCTGACAGATAAAGAGAACTCACTGAATATCCATTTCTGAGAAACATGCTTCATTAATATTTACATTTCTCTTGACAGCACAATCGCCGCCAGCATAGGTTGGGGTAAATATAGGCTACGTTTGGTAAATATACAGGCAGAGGCTTCCATTTGTCTAAAAATCCAAACACTCTGGGCTCGATTATGGGCCTCACTATGCCCATGGACCTCCTGGACCTCGGACCTCCGGTGCCTTAATTCTAGGGGGGGAAAGAAAGAAAAAAAAAAACAAAAAAAACAACCATGACACTTAATTTAAGGCATGGGTGCATTCTTAGCCAGTTAACTCGGTAAAGAAAAGGAACAAAGGCTGGTTTTAATGGCCATCCCTTGCCCCATTTTTTCTTCTCTTCTTCATTTTTTATTCTGCAGTAAGCAGTCACTAAAAATATATCTGGTCAATAAGGGGCAGATCAAAGTGGAGGGGTTGCTATAGGAACACGCACACGGTTGCTGAGAAATAACCACTCTAATTTCTACTGTGTTTTCATGTTGGATTTCCACTGTAGTTAAACTCAACTTCAAAAGACATTCCTTAAGGAAGAGGCTACTTGCAATGCCGAAGATTTTCTGGGAGAGTTTTAGGGACTAACTTTAAACAGAAGAAATCGTCTCTCTCAGTAAAGCTACCAGCAGAAAACCGGCATTTTCTCTCTTCGTTCCAATCCTCTTTTCAATGCATTTTGACTAAAATCGTTTTTACGCCGTCTAAGACCGGGGAATGCATTTTAATAGTGATGAAAGCATGAGTAATGAGGACTGCCGCCCGAAGCAGCGCAAGATCCTTCCCCCCTTAACTCCCCTCTCCCATTCTGACAGGCGGCATTTATATTCCAACCCCGAGACCCTCCTCATTCCCCATTCTGTGGAATTATCCCACTCAGCAACTATGCCCTCCTTAAGTGTTGTTTTTTTCCAAAGGGAAAAGCCCCTACTGACTTGTTTCTCGCCTCCATTGGGTAAATCCAGAACACTCTCTGGAGGCATTTCGGACTGACAGCCGAAATCATTCTCATTCCCCAGACCCATGGCTGAAAGGACACGGTCACTGCCACCACAGCCACATGAAAATCTTCCAGAGGGAAGGACGGAGAAGGAGCTTTGTGTGTGACTCAAAGCCTTCTATTAGAGGGAGTGCTTAGTTCAACCAAAGCCTTGCTCATAGGTGTACTACATTTGTATAGGTCCGACTCATGAGCTCAGTTAATTTTCTCCCTCCCCTACCAAAGTTGGAGACACAGTCTACCAGCAATTTATTCTCCAAATGAGGGTGCAAAACAGTTTCTAGGCCAGTGATCAGAATGTCCCACTGATCAAGATAGCTCAGGAAACGAGATCTTTCATAAAATCACGTAAGTGGCAAGACTCGATGTCGGCTGCCCTTCCTTCTCTAGCAAGTCAGGGGCAAAGGTCAAATGTTCACCCTTGCCCTGCTAAAAAGAAAATGGTTTAGGGACGCCTGGGTGGCTCAGTTGGTTAAGCGGCTGCCTTCAGCTCAGGTCATGATCACAGGGTTCTGGGATCGAGTCCCGCATCGGGCTCCTTGCTCAGCAGGGAGCCTGCTTCTCCCTCTCCCTCTGCCTGCCACTCCCCCTGCTTGTGCTCTCTCTCTCTCTCTTTGACAAATAAATGAAATCTTAAGAAAAAAAAAAGTTAAAAAAAAAATGGTTCACGGTCCGCAGGGTACAAACTGTGGCTCATCTGACAGTCTTATTACTCCGCTTGGCTTAGTTCAGGAAAGTGGTTTTCACCTGCAGCATCGAGCGGAAACATAGTGTTTGAGGAAGAAAAGGAGCAAGAAGGAAGACGAATATCCCAAAGATAAAATCCGCACCAATTTTTTAAATCCATGAAATGATTTATGTCGGTGGGGGTGGGTAATTACTCTCTGTGCAACTTATGAAACAATCAAGCACAAATTACATACGTGGGGTCCAACACTCAAAGCTGTTAGTACTCGTTTATCCTGCCGTAGCGTTATTGGCATAAACAGGGTCTTTGCAAGAGCTTTTAATCATGGGACTATTTACATGTGTCTGGGAGTGGGCAAAAAATGAGTGTAAAAACAATGTCTGTGCTGCACGTTCCTGACCAAAGAGCCAAACGGTACGACTCAAGACTGTGTCTGTCAATTATCCAGGACACGCTCTACTGAAGTGCCTTGTATGTATTATAATATTGCCGACTTTTTGGGGTGAAATTGTACAAATAGTTCTGGAATAGGTTTTAAAAGATTCTCCCAAGACCGAAGCAAAGAATTTATCAAAAACCTTGGACGGATCGATGTTTTCCAAAAATACAAATGTCTATGTTACAGTTCCTCCTCAAACCCCACAAGAAAACCCATTATCCTAGAAAACAAAACATACCATTCCACAAATATTTCTCCTGTTTCTAAGATGCTGTTTTAAGCTGAACCATCTTTTTGTCTCAAATCACTGTCAAGGAGAGCTGGGATAGAGGGGGAAACTGGAGCCTTCCAAGACAAATGGGACCGGTTTATAAATGGTACCTTTCATCCCCAGATTTGTTAGCTGGAGGGCAATGCTGAATGTTGAGCCTCAAAGGTGAATTTAAGTTACCCTACGAAATAAAGGTTGCGGAGTGAACTAATCGCATTACATACCGAGCTTTCCAATACAACCCGTCTTGTCTTTTTAACTATGCTCCATCCGTCTAATCACAAAAGAAACACATTTCTTGTTTGTCTTCAGAGAAGTATTAGCATTTTGAACCTCTATCACCACTGCCCACCCAGGAAAGAAACTGACTTTGGAATTATTGAACTGGCTTATGTACATGTATGATTATTTACAGTTTCTGGTTGGAAGCTTTCCACTCCATCCGTCATCGTCTGTGGGATGTGTATTCAATGGGGTTCCCATTGAGGTCAAAGAACAGGCTCAGTTCCTTAGGCACTGATCTACCTTTACTGCTACCCCTAGCCAAGGAGAGACAACTGTGTCTGGGTTTCATGTAGTCTGTGAGTAACTACCTGTTCTGTCGCCTGCCTATATTCAGAACCAAGGCAGAAACATGAGAATCCAAGAGATGTCAATTTCCCAATCTCATCTCTACTTCATTACATGGATACTGCTGTCTCTGGCTTAGCTCAACAAGAGGGATTCATGTTTGAACTACATAGACTAACCCATCCCAGTCCCTGGCTGCTCGGAGCTGCCACAGACACCACAGAGAAGTAGGGCTTTCACATTGAGAACTTACAAAACAAGGCTCAGAGAAGATCTGCATCCCGACGCCAGTAGGCTCCCAAAAAAGAAGCAAGATGGAACCGATTAGGATCAACCTCCCTTTCTCCATCCGAGTTCCAGTCGGACAAATCATTTCTGCAGAGAGGGGAGTCAGTGGCTCAAAAGGCCAACTACAATACTCCCCCTGGGCACCATCCAGAAGAAAGCATGGAGCCAAGGAAAAAGGGACCCTGCCACCCCAACACGTGCTTTTCCTCTCCTAGGAGGCTACAGAAAAAAAAAGTGTTCTAAATGGAAACTCACCAGTCTGAAATAATTAATTTGCCCTTGTAAGTTCTTAATTTAATATGAAGAAGTAACTTACGTATCAGAGAAATTTAGCTCATTAATTTCTGATATTAAGCCATATTTCCACTAGCATGGATTCTTTGATATTAGCCTTACCTGTATTGTAGCAGGAAAATGGGTGTAGGATTTTAGACTTTTCACTCTTTCAATAATTATTTTTCTCTCAGCTTAAAAGCAATACATACATACACACACACACACTGCTGTTGGGTTGCTCTGTCCACTGTGTATTTATTACTGTTTCTAAAAAGAACCTTCCCGGATATCTCACCCCAACACAGTATAACAAACTGTGCTTTGTCTACACTGAGTCTATCTTGTCCCTAACATATCCACCATACATTATCTCCTTATGTACGAAGGACATGGGCTCTTTTTTAGGCTGTACCAGTATTTTTGAGCCCAACACTTTATATGATAAAAATGAACGTTTAGATGAATTCTATTTCGTGTGCTTTGCAGAATCAAAATACTCAGAACCCTCAACTATCCCTTTCATCTTTGACTTCCAAATGCTTGAGATTAGCTAAAAACTGTGATATAAAGAAAACATGACATCAAGAAGGATGAGTTTCGACTTTTCTCGCATCGACGCAGAAGAACCAGACTATAGCAGATCTGGCCTGTCATACTCCCTCAGATGTGCTACATCTGAAGTTATCTTACGTCAATCACGTGAGTGATTAAGTTGAGCAGACCGAGCAATTCACTCTTCCCTTGTAGCGTGTGCAGTTGGAAAATAATCATCAGACACTTCATGCCAGCTGCTGGGTCCACAAGATGAATAACCCAGTGACTTAAAGGCATTGATGCATCAGCGAAGAAGGTCTGCTTGTACAAAGCTATCTCCAAATCTTTCATGAGAGACAAGCAGACTGTGGTGTTCTTCATTAAATATAAAGATGGGGGTTTCTGAGAGAGAAAAGATCTTACGGAGCATCAGGGAAAACGATTCTGGAACAAGTAGCATGTCAAGTCTATCTTGAAGAAAGACTAAGATTCAGACCCACAGGGAGGAGTGGGGGAGTAGTCCAGATGGGGGTGGAGAGGAGAATTCTGGAAGCCCGAGAACGAGACAGAGATGAACGTGGTGCCTTGGCCTGGCTTCCCCAGAAGTTGGAACCTCAGACTCAGAGCCCAAGTGGTATTATTTTAAGAGGAAATGCAACCCTAGGCAACAAGGGTAAAGGATTAAGAGGAATGAAGCTGGGGAAAGGGAAGAGCCCTATGAGGATGCATTTTTTAACTGGTGCTGCCAAGGAAAACCAATCGCTCCATTCTTGGGAACGCTTACCCCAAAGCCCAACTTCATTTCATGACCAAATGTCAATGGATGAAGCAAGGTGGGGAAAGTGGGAAACTTTTACAGCGGTGTCCAACTTCCATCGGTCAAGAGCCCTCTAGGAGTGATATTAACGACTCCCTACCTGCCGGTTGGACTTGTCTGAGTGCACACACCTAACAGGCTCCCAGGGAAGCATCGACAGTAGAGCCCCAAGGCAGTTGTCTTCAATATTAAGTTTTAGGAAGCTTGCTCTAATGAAATGATCAAGCAAATGGCAGATGGGGTTGTGAAAAGACGACTAGAAATAGCAATGTATGTCATCATGCTATTGTAACGGATTCAGCAGGGAGATCACAAGGACCATGGCTTTGACAACAGGATTGGTAAAGCAGTGGGCCAGGAGTCAGGGGAGCTGGGCTCTGGTCCATATGCCACTCATGATTCACTTTCTGAGCTCCAACATGTGCAATTACTGCTCTGGGTCTCCACTTTCCTGCCTCTATTACCTCATCAAGTTAAGACACAAAAGACAACGTATTGGAAATCCTTTTGTAAAATGTGGGAGGTCATTGTAATCATCAGAACATATCAACAAAGAGAGTCGCACTGTCTTTTACTGTTCGCTTCATCTACATTTACAGACATCCAAGGTCAAAGACTAGGAAGAACACTGGGGTCCACGCTCTCAGCTTTATGTAAATACAGTCTGCTTACTGAAATAAAATCAATACAGTTGGGGCAATTAACCACAGGATTAGAAATTGCGACAATTAAAACAACCCACAATGGAACAAATAAATTTCTGTATAGAAGGAACAATACTGTTCTCACCGGATGGCTTACAATAAATAAATTCTCTAAATTCTAAGCTCTCTTACTTTGTAAGGACAAAACATCTTGCTCTATAACTGGAGAAATTTAATAACTATTGGTTTGTCTGTATGAGCAAAACTAATTTTTTTTTTAAATGAGGTAATTATTTAGATAGTAAAATCCTTAAAATCCCGTTCGACTCATTCCTCCTAATTTTAGGCCAAAAAAAAGGCCTTACCTAGATTATCAAGAAAATTACTTCAATGTGTACTACACAAGCAAACATAGATCTTTTATTTTTCTCCCTTAGTGACCTCAAATTGCTAGGACCATTGTGTCATAGCTCTGTCATTAAATGTCCCTATTGCCCACTCCAACTGTTCCACCTGCGGCCCACCTTACCTCTAGGCACTGGAAACGGTACAAACTGTGAATGGAATTTCAAGAAACCAGTAACACCAGTAACTCTTTCTCTGGTTTTAGCATCTGTGCATAGAGGACTCAGTGTTTAAAAAAAAAAAAAAAAAAAAAACAAAGAAAAAATGGGCACAAAGTGCTGGTGGGTGGAGGACTATAACAATGGACACATTTTCAGTTACTGCTGGTCCTTGAATCAAGGGACTTCAGTTCTTCTTCTGGTTCCACCAACTGGTTGTGACCTATGGCAAGTAACAAAGCTTGTGTGAGCCCCAGTTTCAGCAAGTGTTAATAAATACATGAGACTGAATGTTCTCAAAGGTATTCTCTAGCTCTGATATACAAGGGCTCTGGAAGCAGCGATGTTAAATGGTTTCTCCAAGAATATGACCTGTTACAATTAAGGTTTAACTGGTCAAACTAGGTTTTATCACATCAGAGGAAGAGCAGCCCCCACGACTAAAGCCATCCGTGCTGAACTGGACAAAACTCACCTAAGTTGATTGCTTAATTCATCTACGCCTGAGTCTGGTCCTCTCAATCGTAGAGACAACATTCGTGATGAAAACAGAGCAACTGATATTATAAAGGTCAAATGTGACAAGTACATGTCCCGTCCTCCTTTTCCTATGCAGAGTAATCCCTGATACAGTCAGGAATACACAGCCATGGCCTGTCTGCTGGACCTATTTCCATTTCCCCCAAGTCATTCTTCACCTTCTGGTTCTGGGCAGTCAAAGCCAATCACAGGATTCTCTCATTCCACTGAGCCGCCAGGTCAAGTGCTTACCAAAGTCTATTCTTCCACCAAAGTTCTCCATACCCTATTTTCGAGCCCATCCCCCTTCTTACCTCATTAACCCTCTCCAGATTCTTTGGTGTTCTCAGCGGGAGCCTCTTGATTTCATCTGGAGTGAATACCCGTCTTTAAACTGACAAGCAAAACCCCCAGCAACGTATTTTGCCTTGCTTCGGAAATACAGGGCAACTCATGAAGACGCACATATGGTAGAAAAATGAAATACATTCTCCGTTTGGAAGAGGGCTGAGCCAATGAAAAACTAAGGGTAATCACGTGAAGATGCCAGGAGGTAAGTTAACAACACTTATGCTATAAAATCCTATGCACATAGTCAAGGGAGATCTCTAATTTGTTACTCCCCTTCTATCTGTCGGCAGGAAGAGGAAAAGATGACTAGTTATGTAATTCACTGTGTTCATAAGATAAAGATATACCAATTGCTCTGCAGAAGCTCAGAGAAATACCTCTTCCAGACTCTCATACGAAGGATTCTCAGTCATGTGCTGAACCAGCAACTTAATCCTTCTGGTAAGTAAGTGACAGAGCTCCGTAGCTTTGTTTCTGATGACATCCTTCAATATAAGCTGATGACAAGCCAAAGGGGCAATGTAAGAAAATCAATAGTACAGGATGTAGATAAAGACGTAATCGGATTGAATCCAATGAGACATTTTCCATTATTGAGACTATTCTGTGTCTCAACCAAATTTTTAGTAGCTGTTGTGTGGCAATGCAGTAAAGGTAATCTGCACCAATGTCTACCGGAACTACGGGGTGACAGTTAAGGGACCGGCCAAATGCTGGATCACCTGGCCAAGCCAGGGACAGAACTGCCATTCTTTTACAAAAACTGAGCTGATTAACAAGAGCAAGTGCCCACACAGAAGGCCAAGCCACACACTCCCTGAGGTGACTGAGGGGCGGCCCCCCCGCCCCACGGAAGGAAAGAGTCTCTTTACAAAGAGCAGTTACCCCAACACGTAGGCACCAGGACAAGTGAGAGCCCCAGATGCTACGCCACCCCACAAAGCCGTTAGTCAAGTCTGTGAAAATCCTAAAATAACTAAAACCAAACAATCTGGGCACCTGGGTGGCTCAGTTGGTTGAGCAACTGCCTTTGGCTCGGGTCATGATCCTAGAGTCCCAGGATCGAGTCCCACATCGGGCTCCCTGCTCGGTGAGGAGTCTGCTTCTCCCTCTGACCTTCTCCCCTCTCAGACTCTCTCTCTCTCTCTTTCTCTCTCTCAAATAAATGAAATAAAATAAATCTTTAAAAAAATAAAAAATAAAACCAAACAATCTACCTTCCCATTAAATAATAAATCAAATATCAAGAAAGCATCCATTCGAAGTCTAGAGCTTTCGGGGCTACAATTTCCTCACATGGCCTAGAAAGATAAAATTGTGGCAAGCTGGTTCGTAGGCATCAAGTGGATGAGATGACTTGTCAGAGAGCAGCGTTATTCTTTATACACCAGTTAGAAACTGGAGGTCTGTTGAAACAAACCTGACACAGGGTTGGAAGAATTGATATGTGATCCCTTTTACTACGAAGCCCATTTCCAGTCTGGTATTATATTCTGGCCATCTGTACCTATGAAAATGCTTGGCTTCCAGTATTTTAGAGAATGTGTATGGGGTGGGGTGGTGGGGGCATCATCTTTTTTAATAAGTATCCACTTGTCTATTCTGGCATCCGGAAAAACCCTAAGCTTCTTCATTCCCTTTCACCTTTTTATTCTCCCACTCCTATAAAAGTTCGGCATTTAGTCAACTGTCAACAAATACTGACTGAATGATATATTTGGGTCCAAAGAAGACATTCATAATTTACCCCCCTGAAAATAACTATGATACAACAGGGTCTGCCTCGCTTGATTAATGATACAATTTTTAAAAATCCCTTGATAAAAATGCGTATTCTTTGATTCACACTTAAAACTGGGATTGGTTCAGTTTGGGGTGGGGCTCCAATGTCTGACCTTTAACAATCACCCCTAGCTCATCTGAAGGCAAGCGATTCAGGAATTTAGGTTTGAAAACTACCGCAGTATATGCTAACTGAAGTTCTCAGTGAAAATTATCAGCCCAAGGTCTGAGCCGCTATCTAGATTTTATTCATGATCCAAGGATTATGGAGGTCAGTAAGAGCTGTAAAAACCACATAAATACTAAGAACAATGCAAGCTGGTCAAGTATAAAACAGAAGTCGATAAGGGAATACGTGTGTCAAAAATCTATGCTTCTTTTGTAAACATTTGCCTGAAAACCTCGAGTCTGTATGTTACCAAGCCAAGTGTTTTAGAAGGAAGAGATGCTAAGCTAATAAGTCTATACTTTCGGACAAATAAAAGCTACAGCCATTTAAAAAGGAAGCTTAGCTACATCCAGGATTTATAAGCAAATATTATGAAAACCCAGCAAAAAGGCTGCCTGGGATCCACAAATTTCAGGGCATTAGCAGACCTTTCAGCCAAATTCAAACGTCTCGTGTAGATTTATTGCTCCCAAGATTTTATTGTGTTTTGTTTTGCCTCTTAATTTAATTCTCAAATAGCCTCTGGGGTTAACTAATGGCTCTAATATAAACACTGCTAGGGCAGAAACTGGAATGCCTTTAAACTTTAGGGGCCAGATACAAAGATCTGGCAATGCTATTAACTATAGGTGGTTATTTATAAGACGGGAATGGGTGTCTCTGGAAAGGCAACTCTGTTGCTGTGAGTTTTCAGGTGGGACAATTATATGAAGGTGAACTTCTTGCCTGGTGACAGCATTTATTCATTCAAGTATTATTAAGCGTCTATTAAATGTCACAAACTCTGACGGGTACTTAGAAAGCAAAGGTAAATTAACTCGAGTCTCTACTATCAAAAGGTCACATTCTGTAACTCAGTTGGAGTAACAGCAACAGAGGCACACGTAAGGCATCATGAGAAAGTCAAAAAACTCAAAGCATCTCTGGAAGAGAAGATGCCGTAATTAAGACTTTTTTTTTTTTTTTCTCCCCAGAGAGAGAGTGCAATAGCATCGGGGGAGGGGCAAAGGGAGAGGGGGAGAGAGAAGCTCAAGCAGATTCCAACCAGGCATGGAGCCTGATGTGGGGCTCAATCTCACAACCACAAGATCATGACATGAGCCAAAACCGAGTCAACAGATCAACCCACTGAGCCACCCAGGTGCCCCCAACCTTTAAGGGAGAATAGGAGTTAGACAGGTGGGAGAGGGAGAGACAATCTAAGGACTTCAGACAGGAAGCAGATGAATAAGTGAAGGACAGCAGGAAAAGTCGTGGAACCACATCACCATTATGTGATGGGAACATAACATGAAAATAAATGAGTGGTAAGGCTTGAGGATGGAAAGTCATGAAGGGGTCAGATCATGCAGGGTTTTTCCTTATAAACCTTTTAAATGTTAGAGCTAGCCAATGGAATTCTCAAAGGAACAGGGAGGGAATCATTGCAAGGACTATAAACTGGGAAGCAAGCCTATTTTAATCAGGAAAGAATGACTTATGAGTATTCTTTTCATTTAAGGAATGTTGGCCCTAAAAGAGGGAGATAATTAAGCCAAAAGGTTTTATTGCGCAAGTGTCTGATTACATCAGAAAAACATTGATCCTTAGTGGAATACGACAGATTCATAAAGTGTGATGGTCGCTCTTGGTACTTCTCATTCCTACCCCCTTCCCTGAAAATAAATGAATATGTAGCTACAACAAATGGTGGTCAGTCACCTTTTTCCTAAGACATCCTAGATTACAAGGGAAAAAAATCAGTCACCTATGATTAGAGCAACTTCATTTTAAGGATGATGGGGTCAAGCCTAGAAAAAAGACATCAGTCTTGTCTTCAAAGTCATTGGAAGAACTAGTTTGCACTGTTCCTGCAACAATAATAGGATTACAAGACTTTCCAGCCTCTTCCATTCGTGTGTCTTGAAGACTGCATACTTCGATAGCATCCTGTGCTATCACTCCAGTAATTTTCCTGCTTTTCTTCAACATTTCTCGTCAAATCAGAACAACTAAAAACGTCTTAAATTGAAGAATATCTTTCCGTAGAACCATTTGCTTTTAAAGGAAATTAGGTGGAGACAACCCACAATTAGAGAAGCAACAGGTATGCATTAAAGAGCATTTGTCCTCCTGATTTATGTTTCACTCATGAATGACCTCATCATAGAAAGAAATTAGCATAATTTATATCAATAATTTGCTTCTGTGATGTGTGAAGAAAATAATACCGAACGATAAATTAAAGATGTTTTTAGGACTGCATTTTATCAGCTGATTTTCCCCTATTTATATTTAGAAATGCAAAGTCACATGAACAAAGTTATGAAAATGGCCCACGGGCTGCAGCCCTCCTCGTCTATAGTCCAAGAGGAATAGTACTATTGAATCTAAGTGGAAATGCCGTGCTGGGTTTGACTTTTTCATTGCAACACCATAAGGATGGTGGAGAGCCCACTTCTAATTCTCTAGTTTCCCAGGCTTGAGCTCACCTAAGCAGAGTTGTATCTTTTGTGTAAACTGGTCAATCCCTTAGCCAAACGGATTCATTTGATTTGCCTTTTCAAGTGACCTTTTGACTTGTAATTGTCCACCTTCTCTTCATGCTTTATTTCTTCTTACTTTACTGGAGAGCATTTTAGAATGTTTGTCATGAAAAGAGCTGCATAAATATTAATGTATTGATAGTGTTATGGCTTTTCAAACCTATATTTCATTTCATGGGTTTTAAGAGCTACAAAATTTACTGACTGCACAGAAAATATAGGTATAATGGACTTACTGAAATGCCCCAAATGTGATAAAATATATGAATTATTAATCCCCTGCAAGCCACAATGATCCCGTTTAAATGCCAAATTTTCTGAACCAATCTTGGATTTATTTATTTTATTTTATTTGTTTTTTTACTAACAGAGATAAAATTTGGGATGTCAGACAAATGTAGTGAGCGCTCTAATTTCAGAAGTTCCAAGTTAATTTGGAGACAAATAAAGCAAACAAAAGCATAAAGCAGGACCTGTGTCAAGTGACAAAAATACTGTAACTCAAGGCTACGTGGTCATAGGTCAATTCCTCCGGCTGTGCTCTCTGACTCCAAACCCTACATGGGGCCATGAGGTCAAAAGTCAACAGACTGACAGTTGCCTTCTAAGCTTTAAGGCATCTCCAAAACACGTTAGATAAAAAATAAAAATCACCATTAAAGGAGCATTCAGCACGGCCTCAAAGAGATGAAAAGAGCTCACTTGCTGATACTCTTCCTCTGTTATAGAGAGAAATTTAAGGAGCACGAGACTCTCTACAGCACAAATGCTCTATTTCAATACAGAATTTTCTATATTTAACAATATCAACCTGTATAAAACCGGCAATTCATCCAGGGCTTTATTAACATGTAGCTAGTGAGAGGGCAAAATCCACAGGACAGACAAGAGATAACCTGCCTATTCCTTCCTCCAGAAGTGTTTGCCAAATAATGACAGAGGGATCGCATTGTACTCGGCACTCTGAGGGACACAAAACAAGATACAGGGTTTCTACTCTAAGTGTTCGGGAGCCAAAACAAGTATGAAAATATGCACGTAGAGAACTGGTAAAGGTTAATACTTTGCCAGGTAGCGTATAAACTGCATGAGCAGCTCTAATGCCCCCTATTTACCACAATTAGTTGGCACTGAGCTAGAAGTACAAACCTGGGATGCCTGGGTGGCTCAGTCGGTTAAGCGTCTGCCTTTGGTTCAGGTCATGATCCCAGGGTCCTAGGATCAAGCCCCGCGTCAGGCTCTGTGCTGAGCAGGGAGTCTGCTGCTCCCTCTCCCCCTGCCCCTGCTGCCTCTCCCTCAAATAAATAAATAAAATCTTACAAAAAAGAAACGAAGAAGTACGAACCTAATGTGCACCTGCCACTTGTTTCAGTGACCTAGAAATCTGACCGCCCACAGCACACACCACTGTCAGAGCTTACTCACGGTGGCCAAGAGAAAAGAGGCCCATGACTCTGGCAAGAGTTTGCATTGCACAGAAGCAAGGAGAGTGGAGAGTAAGCAAGGAGTGGAAAATTCAGCAGGTCGGGGCAGCAAGCTGAGAGGGGCTGTGCCGAGCTCCGTGGCATCCCTGTTCAGTGCCAGCAGCAGAGGTGCCCCCAAAAAGATCATGGGGTATGATTTTGCTTTGGTTTTTGCCACCAATCCTCTGCTAGTCTTCCATTTAACTGATTGTCTAATTCCCATTTCCGATGAACAGGATCCACGATCAGTAGCTTTTGCTTCATGTAGGAACTCTGAATGATATGACTAGCCAGCACAGGCTGATGACAGAAACTGTTTCGGGAATAAATACTGAACCGGGGGATCAAAACCTTATGAGATGAAATAACTGTCTACCTAGTCATCTCAGACTTCAACTAAAAAAAACGTTGGAAAAAACAGAAGTCACTAAAATATAATCATATTCGTATATAAAGATCAACTGCATGAGTGCTAATAGAAAATAATACCACATTGACAAGGGCACTCATGCACCAAAAAAAAAAAAAAACACAACAAACTGAAATAAAGATAGCAACATGTAAACATTTATAGAGAAAACTATAAAATATAAACTATAAAATATATATTAAATGAGGGGCGCCCAGATGGCTTAGCTGGTTAAACCTCTGGCTCTTCTTCGTTTTGGCTCAGGTCATGATCTCAGGGTCAGGAAATGGAGCCCTGCATTGGGCTCTGTGCTCGGTGTAGTTTGTTTGAGATTCTCTCCCTCTCTTCCGCTTTTTGCCTTTCTCTCTCTCTCTCTCAAATGAATAAATACATGAATGAATGAGTGATACCTTTAAAAATACACAGATACTAAATGACATAAAATTATATTTTAAAAATGGAGACATAATGTGTTCTTGGCTAGGAACACTGTAAAAACTGTAACTCACTCCAAACTAACATGTAAATGAGATGTGACGATAATTAAATAACACAGGGCAAAATGTCATCAAGTTCCCAGGTGAATAACGGGACATTTCTAAAATAGCTCTGAGAAAAAGCGGCTGATGAAAAGGGAATAATCCTACTAGATATTAAAAGATCTGCAAATATTAAAACATTTGACATATTAACATATTAAACCCATAGGATTTCAACAGATTAAAATTCTCTGGAGCTCTAGAAATAAAAAAAGTGGCTGAATACACCATAATAGAGATGAAGATAAATTCTAATAAATATGAGACTTGGGTCAACTCTAAGGATGGAGTTGAAAACCACTGGGTAAACACGGGGTTCAGAAAATAATGTGCACTGGTACGTGGATTACAGGTTACCATAGGGAACTGTGTAAATGGCATCTCTTCTTCACTTCTTAAACCAGTGGCTCTGTTTTAGTTTTCTAGGGCTCCCATAACCAATATCATAGACTGGGTGGGTTTGAGCAAGTGATTTTCTCACAATTCTGACCATGAAGTTGTTTTCGCATCTTGGCTATTGTGAACAATGCTTTGATGAACACAGGAATGTAGAAATCTCTTCAAGATACTGACTGCGTTTCCTTTGGATTATGTATACACAGGAGAATTTCTGGATCCCACAGTAGTTCTAGCCCTAATTTTTTGAGAAACTGCCACACTGTTTTCCATGACTGTGTCGAAGTACTTTGCCGCCAACAGTGTCTAAGGGTTCCCTTCCCTCCACTTCCTCCGTGACAATTCTTAACTCCTGTCTTGGCAACAAAGGTAAGCAAGTGGGAACTATATCAAGACTAAAGAGCTTATGCACAACAAAGGAAACAACCAACTGAAAATGCAATCAGTAGAATGGGGTTTGCACACAATACATTTGAGAAGGGGTTAATGTCTAAAATAAAGAACTCATACATTTTAATGGCAAAAAAATAAAATAAAATAAAAGCTCAAATAGTTCAATTAAAAATGCACAAAGGGGGGCGCCTGGGTGGCTCAGTGGTTTAAGCCTCTGCCTTCGGCTCAGGTCATGATCTCAGGGTCCTGGGATCGAGCCCCGCATCGGGCTCTCTGCTCAGCGAGGAGCCTGCTTCCCCATCTCTCTCTGCCTGCCTCTCTGCCTACTTGTGATCTCTCTCTCTCTGTCAAATAAATAAATAAAATCTTTAAAAAAAAAAAAAATGCACAAAGGACCTCAACAGATATTTTTCCCAAGAAGACATATGAATAGCCAACAGGTATGTAAGAAGGTACTCAACATTAGGGAAATGCAAATCAAAACCACGTGAGCTATCACCCCACACCTGTGAGGAGGTCTATTATGAAAAAGACAGAGATAACTAATCACCTGTTCTTATAAAGGTAATAGTCATATCGGATTAGAATCCATCGTAATGATTTCATTTTACGTTAAGTACTTCTTTTAAAGGCCCTATCTCCATACATTCTGAAGCCTGGGGAAGTTCAACATGTGAATTTTGGAAGGACACAATTCAGCCCAAAACAAGTTATGAAGTGGGGTACCCAGACCAGCAGCAGTCTTAAACTTCTGCACAGAATCACAAATTCTTGAGGAGCCTGGGTGGCTCAGTTGGTTAAGGGTCTGCCTTCAGCTCAGGTCATAATCTCAGGGTCCTCGGATGGAGCCTTGCATCAGGCTCTGCTCAGCAGGGAGCCTGCTTCCCCCTCTCCCTCTGCCTGCTGCTCTGCCTACTTGTGATCTCTCTCTTTATGTCAAATAAATAAATAAAATCTTTAAAAAAAAAAAAATCACTAAACCTGGAGGTTGGAGCCTGATTAGCTGCATTTTCACAAATCCTCCAGGTGACTCTTAAGTATGGTAAAGCTTGAAGAACACTGTCTCAAACAAAAACGACTGCCTAACTGTTCCAAAATTAAAATGAGCAAAGCAAAATAGGAGTTTGTATTGCACTGAGTAACATCTCCGCCTCAAATCCATGTCCACCCAGACCCTCAGAATGCAACCTTGTATGGAAATAAGATCTTTGCAGATATAGTTAAATTAAGAAGAGGTCATACTTGATTAGGGTGGGTCCTATCCAATGACTTGAGTTTTTAAAAGAAATAAAGACACAGACACACATGTAGGGAGACTGGAATTTAAGAATGGAGGCAGATGCTGAAAAAGCATTTGACAAAGTACAGAATCCTTTCCTGACCAAAACTCTTCACAGTGTAGGGATAGAGGGTCCATACCTCAGTATCATAAAAGCCATCTATGAAAAACCCACAGTGAATATCATTCTCAATGGGGAAATACTGAGAGCTCTTCCCCTAAGGTCAGAAACACGGCAGGGATGTCCACTATTACCACTGCTATTCAACATAGTACTAGAAGTGGTAGCCTCAGCAATCAGACAACAAAAAGAAATAAAAGGCATCCAAATCGGCAAAGGAGAAGGCAAACTCTCATTCTTTGCAGATGATATGACACTTTATGTGGAAAACCCAAAAGACTCCACTCCAAAACTGCTAGAACTCATACAGGAATTCGGTAAAGTGTCAGGATAAAAAATCAATGCACGGAAATCAGTTGCATTTCTATACACCAACATCAAGACAGAAGAAAAAGAAATTAAGGAATCAATCCCATTTACAATTGCACCCAAAACCATAATATACCTAGGAATAAACCTAAGCAAAGAGGCTAAGAATCTGTACTCAGAAAACTATAGAGTACTCATGAAAGAAATTGAGGAAGACACAAAGAAATGGAAAAATGCTCCACGCTCGTGGATTGGAAGAACAAATATTGTGAAAGCATCTATGCTACCTAGAGCAATCTACACATTTAATGCAATCCCTATCAAAATATCATCAACTGTTTTCAAAGAAATGGAACAAATAATCCTAAAATTTATATGGAACCAAAAAAGACCCTGAATAGCCAGAGAAATGTTGAAAAAGAAAACCAAAGCTGGCAGCATTGCAATTCTAGACTTCAAGCTCTATTACAAAGCTGTAATCATCAAGACAATATGGTACTGGCACAAAAACAGACACAAAGATCAGTGAAACATAATAGAGAGCCCAGAAATGGATCCTCAACTCTATGGCCAACTAATCTTTGACAACGCGGGAAAGAATGTCCAATGGAAAAAAAAGACAGTCTCTTCAACAAATGGCGTTGGGAAAATTGGACAGTCGCATGCAGAAGAATGAAACTAGACCACGTCCTTACACCACACACAAAAATAGACTCAAAATGGATGAAAGACCTCAATGTGAGACAGGAATCCTTCAAATCCTTGAGGAGGACACAGGGAGCAACCTCTTCAACCTCAGTCGCAGCAACTTCTTCCTAGAAACATTGCCAAAGGCAAGGAAAACAAGGACAAAGATGAACTACTGGGACTTCATCAAGATCAAAAGCTTTTGCACAGCAAAGAAACAGCCAACTAAACCAAAAGACAACTAACAGAATAAGAGAAGATATTTGCAAATGACATAGCAGATAAAGGGCTAGTATCCAAAACTATAAAAAACTTCTCAAACTCAACATCCAAAGAACAAATAATCCAAGCAAGAAATGGGCAGAAGACATGAACAGACATTTCTGCAAAGAGGACATCCAAATGGCCAACAGACACGTGAAAAATTGCTCAACATCACTCAGCATCTGGGAAATCCAAATCGAAACCACAGTGAGATACCACCTCACACCAGTCAGGATGGCTAAAATTAACAAGTCAGAAAATGACAGGTGTTGGCAAGGATGCAGAGAAAGGGGAACCCTCCTACACTGTTGGTGGGAATGCAAGCTGGTGCAGCCACTCTGCAAAACAATACGGAGGTTCCTCAAAAAGTTGAAACTAGAGCTACCCTATGACCCAGCAAGTGCACTACTGGGTATTTACTCTAAAGATACAGATGTAGTGATCCAAAGGGGCACGTGCACCCTAATGTTTACAGCAGCAACGTCCACAATAGCCAAACTATGGAAAGAGTCTAGATGTCCATCGACAGATGAATGGCTAAGGAAGATGTGATACACACACACACACACACACAATGGATTACTATGCAGCCATCAATAATGAAATCTTGCCATTTGCAAGGACATGGATGGAACTAGAGGGTATTATGGCAGCGAAATAAGTCAATCAAAGAAAGACAATTATCATATGATCTCACTGATGTGAGAAATTTGAGAAACAAGACAGAGGCTCATGGAGAAGGGAGGGAAAAATGAAACAAGATGAAACCGGAGAGGGAGACAAACCATAAGAGACTCTTAATCTCAGGAAACAAACAGGGTTCTGGAGGGGAGGGGGGTGGGAGGGATGGGGTGGCTGGGTGATGGATACTGGGGACGGTATGTGCTATGGTGAGCACTGTGAATTGTGTAAGACCAATGAATCATAGACTTATACCCCTAAAACAAATAATACATTATATGTTAATTAAAAAAAAAACAAATGATGTACTATATGTTGGATAATTGAACATAATAAAAAATTAAAAATTAAAAAAAAAAAAAAGGAATGGAGGCAGAGAGCAGAGTAGCATCTCTACAAGCAAAGAACATCAAGGACTGTCTGGAAAGCACCAGAAGCTAGGACAAATAACTCAGGATCCTTCAGAGAGGGGAAAGCCTTACCAACAACTTGATTTCAGATGTCTAGACCCCAGAACTGAGAGAATAAATATCTGTTGGCTTAACCTTCCACGTTTGCTGTACTTTGTTATGGCAGCCTTAGGAAACTAATATAGAGTTCTATTAAAAACCAAGTTTATTACATTCAAATAAAGGTGTTTTTTTTTTCTTTCTAAACAGCATATGAGTATGTTTATCACCTTGATTGTGGTGATGATTTCATGAATGTAGGCCTATCTCCATACCCATCCAATTATGTACATTAAATGTGTCCAGTATTTTGGTACATCAATTATACTAAGGTATAGGCTTTTTTAATCTATAACCAGGCTTTAGTCTATAGCCAGGCTTTTTTAATCTATAGAATAAGTATCTTCCATGTGGTAAAAAATAATACAATAAAAAGATTAATGATAAACTGGAAAAAAAATTAACAATGCTTAATGGCAAAGCTTTAAGCATTTGTTCCTTCAATTGACAAAAAGCCCCAAAAATGAGTAAGACAAAGACGGGTAACACAAAAGGTGAAAGAAGATGAAAATTTGAGAAGACACTTTATAGAACAATGATATATATATATTACCAAAAGATGTGCTAAAACGTGGTACATGGCATTATTAAATAAATGCAAACTAAAATAAGATACAATCCTTTTCAACTATCAGAATGACACATTAAATTTTAATGTTCGATGCTCGCAACTTGTAGGGAAATAGGCAATCTTTTGCATTCTGGGTGGAAAATAAATTGCACGCTTTTGGTAAAGTAATTTGACGGTATCTATTAGATTTTTTATGTGCACAGCATGTCATGCCCAATTACCTACACGATTATTCCAAGATACATGTGAAAGGATACTCCTTACAGGATTCTGGGGTGAGAAAAAAACAAAAACCTACAACCTAAACATATATGATGTATATAAATCACATAAACCACCTATAGGATACTAACAAATTATGAAATATCTGAATTAAGGAAAAAATAAACAGCCATTTAAAAGATTGAGGTATGTTTCTATATATTAATAGAGAAAACCATTCAAATTTTAATTTTTTTTTCAAGATTTTATCTTGAAGTAATCTCTATACTTAACGTGGGGCTTGAACTTGAACCCCAAGATCAAAAGTCACACATGTCACCGACAGAGCCAGCCAGCTGCCCCAATATGGAAAATTTTGGTATTTTAATAAACATTAACACTTGAGCAGAAAAGTGAAGCTTCTTTAATTCTTTCATAAATTAACAAGTAAAATGTTTTTCTGGAAGTAATTACAAACAATGATTAACAGTGGGTACCTTTGATAAAAGGTCTTTGGGGTGTAAGAAAAGAGGCCTTCTCATCACCTACTGCCCTTCTGTATGGTTTACCTATTCTAAGCATAGATATTTAGAGATACATATAAAAACATGTGTAACTATCATGCCAATTTATATTACTTGGATGCGGAGATAATGGTTTTTTTTTTACGTGTTTTTTATTATAGTATTCTGTGCTAACACCACTCACACTTTAGACTTTCAAAAAGGCAGGAGACAATTAACTTTCCATTTAAATGCTTTACCCGGGGCGCCTGGGTGGCTTAGTGGGTTAAAGCCTCTGCCTTCGGCTCAGGTCATGATCTCAGGGTCCTGGGATCGAGCCCCGCATCGGGCTCTCTGCTCAGCGGGGAGCCTGCTTCCCCCTTTCTCTCTGCCTACTTGTGGTCTCTCTCTCTGTCAAATAAATACATAAGAATATTTTAAATAAATAAATACATACATACATACATACATACATGCTTTACCCACTATTTAAAAAACAAACGAACAAAAAACTATGGGCAAGTTTTTCCTACTGTGCTGCTTTGCTCTCACTGGTATATGCAAGTATTTCAAGACAGAAGCCTTTGGTTTTTAAGTCATCCTTAGACAGACCTGCCTTCTTAACTTCTGGCATCACCAACTAATCAATTGTTCTCTGGTGGGTCTTTCCACATCGCCACTCATTGAGGTGACAGCAGTTAAGTTGAAGAAATAGCACTTCCACCCACAACTCGGCTTTCAAAAGGTGACTTTATAAATCAAGGGACAAGAACACCGGTGACAATAAAGAAATGGTGCAGTCACCGGTCACGACACTTGTCTCAGAATTTAAAAAGATCCATCTTGTAATGCCGCGGTTGGTGGCCGATGACAGCAGGCAAACGTGGGGAGTTTGGGATCTTGGCCTTTCAGATCTGGCGTTGATCATCATTCACTCTCACACCTCCGCCAGGCAAGGTGGGAAGAGATGTGGGGGAGGAAGGATGTTTCGAGCGTTCAAGGTAAACAATTTACTCCGGATCACACATGACAGATGGGAGCCGAGGGCTCAAGCTGTGGGTGGGGGATGGGGGTCTGGCCTCACATCCTTGCTCCACTGGGACTCAGTGTATCGCCTGCAGCAAAAGAGGATGATACTAGCCTCTTCATACGGTTGTTCTGAGTATTAATTCAGCTGATGTGGGGGCCTATCACAGGTTCTGAGAGTGAGTTAGACTTCTCTTATCCAGTGGCCCATTAAAAAATATTATATTGGAAATATACAAAGAACTCAGGTTTTTACTGCATCAGCTCCAGTAATGGAGGAAAGAGGTACGTCCAAGGGATCAAGCACACAAATTTCATTGTACCTGACTACAGGTTTGAGACCAAAATAATTACCCTAAAGCGAACAGACATGCACCACTCAATGATATTAGAAAAAACTATGTGCTGTATTGTTTTTGCTATGTTTTGTTTTACATATTGGACCCACTTCCACCCTATCAAGCACATTTCATTTTTTAAGGATTTTATTTATTTATTTATTTGAGAGAGTGCATGAGAGACAGAGCACGAGCAGGGGGAGGGGCCGAGGCAGAGGGAGAAGCAGACTCCCCACTGAGCAGGGAGCCTGATGCAGGACTTGATCCCAGGACCCCGGGTTCATCACCTGAGCCGAAGGCAGACGCTTAACCGACTGAGCCACCCAGGTGCCCTATGAAGCACATTTTAACTTTGATTCCGATTACATGAGACTAAAACCAGTCACAGAGTTAGCAAGATGATAAGTAAATGTGATTCCGTACTTCCACACAGCGTTTTTGTTTTCACTTGTAACTAAGTCACGGTTACCTATCGGGTGTTCTAGGAATCTTCTGGATTTCAGGGAGGAGACACAGGTTGTTTGGTTTTCACAGTGCCATCTCCCTTTATTGTTTGCAAAAATGCCTGTGACCCTAGTGATCCTGCGCTCCTGAAGGAGGTGATGTCCTGAGAATTTACTGTATTTATAAAAGTCACTGTGTTTTGGCAGAACTCACAACGTGCAATACCAAAAAAAAAAAGTCTTCATAAAATGAGCTTATTTGATACTAACAGGTTATTTATTTTTTCTATTTGAGAGAAAGCGAGAGTGCACTAGCAAAGTGATTTAAAAAACAAGTTTAAAAAACAAAAAATGCTTATTTCTTTTTATGTGTCTCTCAGTTACATCCTTTCTGACTATAAAAGGACATATTAGGGGTGCCCGGGTTGCTCAGTCGTTAAGCATCTGCCTTCAGCTCAGGTCATGATCCCAGGGTCCTGGGATCAAGCCCCACATTGGGCTCCCCGCTCAGCAGGGAGCCTGCTTCTCCCTCTCCTTCTGCCTGCTGCTCCCCCTGCTTGTGCTCTCTGTCAGATAAATAAAGTCTTTGAAAATGAATGAATGTATGAATGAATGGCCATATTAGGTCGGGGCTGTCGCATTATCTGCATAGAACTGGAGAGGGAGGTGCTGTGAGCCCAGGGAGAACCCTGGAGCATTCCCTAGAATGAGCTCTGAACCCCTCTGAACTGGTATGCAACATTTGGTGGGTCCGTACATGATTTGCATCAGATATTCAGAGGGGTCTTGATACGTAAACTGATTGAAAAATACAGTCCTACGGAACACAAACCCTTACCTCTCAGTCACAGAACAGACTGAGAGAGAGTCACATATATAGAGTGAGCTCTCCAAGTACAGGCTTTGTGTTTAGCAGGAACAGCTTGAGCATCTGGGGAATAAATGAAACCTCCACCCTAAGTCAAGTTAACCGTGAGGCTCTTTGCTGATGAGGAGGTCCTCATCTTGCCCCACTCCCAGAGCCTACGAAAGGACAAGATCAACTCAAGAAGCATACCTTAGTCAACACTGAGTGTCAATTTACATTTTCTTCTTCTCTTTCTTTTTTTCACATTTTGCTTTACTTCTTCATTTTCTTTAATAGAAACTATTTTGGGGGTGCCTGGGTGGCTCAGTGGGTTAAAGCCTCTGCCTTCAGCTCAGGTCATGATCTCAGGGTCTTGGGATCGAGCCCCGAATCAGGCTCTCTGCTCAGCGGAGAGCCTGCTTCCCTCTCTCTCTGCCTGCCTCTCTGCCTACTTGTGATCTCTCTCCCTGTCAAATAAATAAATAAAATCTTAAAAAAAAAATGAAAAAACTATTTTGATCATCTGAGCTATAAAGCCTTTCTTAATTCTTTTTTAAAGAAAAAAAAATTTTAAAATTGTTTACAGAAAAACAATTACGAAATGCTAAAGAGGCAGAGGATATATAAGAATAAGTGTGTGGATTTTTTTTTCCCGATTATACTTACGTTGATATAATTGGAAAAGACCCTAAAAAATAAAACTTTTGTCCTTTTGTTACAATAGTGCATCATGAAGAAAATATTTGTGGGTTGGCTCTAAAAGATTTTGGGGGTTATTAATTAAATTTTTTATTCTCTACAATAAAAACTTGGAATCATCATTCAAGATGTTATGGAATTTGAGAATACATTCAGCAGTTTTCTCTGAGGGTCTGTTACGGAAAACAGTTGGAGAACTCCGTCTATTCAGGTTTAAATTATTAATGTTTTGACTCTCTTTGGGGCATGTGAGGCGAATTATAGATCCTGGTCAGCACACTCCTTTTGGGATGGGGCTGCCTGTTTCTATGACTGTCCACACACTCGTAAACAAAGGAGGACATCTTTAGCAATAAAAGATTTTAAGTATACAATTTACAGCCCTGAGTATAAAGTGGCCCAAAATACTGTGGATAGACAAAGCATCTTAAATTCCCTTCTGATTAGAGGTCATAAAGTATAAACATGCTATTTAAATACCACTGAAGAAGAAAAATGAGAAACAGACTAGATTTTCTTGTGGTGCAAATGTTCAGACTTACACACATTTGTGGAAAAAAAAATTTTAAGCGTGTAGACCAAATGCATGCTAGAACCAGATTCCAATAACTTGGACCCTCTTCTCAGGCACAGATGCATAATCTTCCATTTCTTGGATGAATGCGGATTAGGAAGAACACACATCTGATTTGTCTTCTGAAGATAGCTTTATTTGTCTTGGCTTCATCTCAGCTCTTTTTCCACTTGATAATCATTGAGGGGAAAAAACTGTTTTCACCCAATTATCAACTCATATATGCATATTCATATTCTTTCCTCTTAAAAAAGCTTAAATGTAAGAAAAAAAAAAAAAGCTTAAATGTGATTTAATATAACCCTCAGTGGGCGCCTGGGTAGGCTCAGTCAGATGATGAACTCTTGATTTTGGTTTGGTTCATGGTCTCAGGGTTCTGAGACTGAACCCTGCATTGGGCCCCGTGCTGAGTGCACAGTGTGCTTGTTCCTCTCCCTCTGCCCCTATCCCTGCTCATTCCCTCTCTCTGAAATAAATAAATAAACAAACAAACAAACAAACTATTGAAAAAGAAAAACCATCAGTATATTGATCACCTAGTTAATAGTCTGTGAGATAAAATTCCAATTCACTGTTATCGAAGCCAACAATTTCTGAAGATGTTTCTTTTCATCTTAAATCTAGCACTTTTCTATGGCGAGGTAATAGTCTAGTTAAGCAGACACCTGTGCAGAATATAAGATTCCATAATCTCCCTCAACAGGCAATCAACCTGAAGGGGCACACAGAGATAGTGAGAATGCAATCTGGAGAATTTATAAACAATAAAAACCTAACCAAAATCAGTCTCCATTTTTGTTTTCCTGCCATGCAATGGACATTTTAAATATCAGTGATAAGATACATTTCATGAAAAAAAAATAATCAGTCTAAGTTTTGAATAACTGCTCTGGTTAGTACTGAGTTTTAATAATATTTATACGACTGTTATTTAAATATTTGTATAAAATATATATATATTTACAAACTGGCATGTTTTTATTACTGACTCTGTAGAGAAGTGTGTTACACATGGGAGTCTATTTGGATATCTCCTCTTATTCTGTAAACTGTGACACATGACGGATATGTGTTTGGGAACACATATAGGTGCACATTGAGACTAAATTTCTAATAATTCAAAACCGTTCAACCTTGTGTTCACAAGTTACTACACAAGTTGACTGTGAGCATCTCCCCCTCTGTGATGCTACATATTCCTGTGTTTAAAGAGCAGATTCTAGAAAAAAATCCTTACAACACTGTGATGAAGAAGCTCAAGTTGAGCATGCCAGTTCTATCTTTATAATCTCTTAGCGTTTTTACTTTTGTTTAAAGTGTAGAAGAGTGAAATAGAGGAGAGGAGGGAAGATCCTGAACTCACTCCCTTCCACAGACAAACTAAGGCTGCTACTGCGTGTAGAACAATGCTCTCTGACAACAGCCTGAAGACCAGTGGAATAGCTATTCTACAGCTCAAGACAGGAAGAATGAACCATATTAAGAAGGTCCAGAAAGGCAAAGAGCTGCTCTGCTTGGGAATCAAACCACCAGGGTGGAGACCTGCAAGTGAGAGAGATATTGTAGAAGAGAGGTAACACCTAAGGAGCAAGGAATTTCAACCCCACATCAGACGCCCCCAGCTCTGGGGATCTGCACCAGGGACATGAGTCCCCCTAACACATGTAACAGATAGCTTTGAAAATCGCAAGTGCCTAACTCGAGGACATTGGACGGTGACAAGAGACCCAGCCTCTACTCTTAAAGGGCTCTCATAAACACACTTGCTCCAAGACCCAGCACAGAGTCAATAGTTTGAAAAGCACCTGGAGTGTATGTGAAAGATGTTTATGGAATAATTTTAGGATGTGTACCAAAGGGCAGGGATGTGTAGGAACTTTCTCTGGGAATAGAAGCATGAGCAGGAACCTTTTTCTTGACCTCCAGCAGCCTAGCTCTCCTGGGGACCAGGTTTGACACTCTCCATCTACCTTGCTAGCACCTCTCACCTGAGCGGGGTATTCCCCTGCAGACCCAGCCCACCCAGTCCATCTGCCCTGCAGATGCCCCTGCAAAGCAACCAGTTTACCACCCTATCTAGCCAGCAGTATTGATATCTCCTGCCCTCATAAGACAGGACCAACCTCACTCACCAGTGCCCCTATAATAGTCATGGCCCAATTACCGTAGGAAGGCACATGCGGCCCATAGGGTACATCTTTGAAGCACCTGGTTCTGGTGACCAGGGAGAATGCACTTCTGGGCCCCTCCAGACTCCTTCTATACAAGACCACTACCTGTAAGACCAGGACACGGAGCTGATCTACATAGTAAACACAAATAAACAGAGAGAGGCAGGCAAAATGAAGAGACAAAAGAATACATTCCAAATAAAAGAACAAGACAAAACCTCAGAAAAAGAAACAAAATGGAGACTAGCAATCTACCTCACAAAGAATTCAAAGGAACAGTCATAACGATAGTCATCCAACTTCAGAGAAGAAGAGATGTACACAGTGGGAACTTCAACAAAAAGTGAGAAAATCTTAACAACAACCAATCAGAACTGAAGAATGCAAAAACTGAAATGAACAACACTAAAGGGAATCAACAATAGATTAGGGGCTGCAGAAGAAGGGATCCAGGATCCAGAAGACAGCAGTGGAAATCATAGAACTTAAGTAGCAAAAAGAAAAAAGAAAAAAGCATTAGACAGTAGTGACGATCAGCTAAGGGACATCTCAGGCCAAGTAACACCTACTAATATTTACATAATAGGGTCCCTGAAGGAGAAAAGAGACAGAAAAAGGCAGAAAACTTTCCAGCCTCAGGAAGGAATCAAGCATTCAGGTCCAGAAAGCACAGAGAGCTTCAAACATCATAAGCCCAGAAAGGTCCACATCAAGACACATTTAAAAAAAAAAAAAAAAAATGGACAAAATTAAAAACAGAAAAATCTTAAAAGCAGCAAGGGAAAGCCAAGAGTTATGTAGGAGAGAAACCCTATAAAGCTATCAGCTGGCTTTTTCGCAGAAACTATGCAAGCCAGAAGAAAGTGGCACAATGCATTCAAAATGCTGGAAGGAAAATCCTACAACCAAGAATACTCTACCCAGCTAGGTTATCATTCAGAATTGATGTAGTTTCCTGGACAAACAAAATTAAATGATTTTACACTAGACTGGCCTTACTAGAAAAGTTAAAAGGACATCTTTAGGTGGAAAAGACAAGACCATAAGTAGAGGAGAATTATGAAGTAAAAAAATCTTCTCTTACAAAAGCAAATGCAGAGGTAAGAGCTAAATTACTTATAAAGCCAATAAAAAGGTTAAAAGGCAAAAGTGGTAAAATCAACTCTATCTAAAATAACTAAAGGATGCACAAAATAAAAAAATGTAAAATATGACATCATATGCATAAAATGGGGAGAAGGAATTAAAGACAATACTTTTAGCGAGTGTTTGAAATTAACCACCATCAACTTAAAATAGATGACTACATACATAAGCTGTTATATGATAACCATAACCAAAAAGTAATGATAGATACACAAAAAAATAAAGAGAAAGGAACCCAAATAAAATATTAAAGAGAAAGTCTTCAAATTACAAGGGAAGAGAATAAGACAAGAAGAGATAAGAACTACAACAAAACAACAAGAAAACAATTAACAAAATGGAAGTATGGACCTAGCAACAATTACTTCCAATGTGAATGGACTAAATGCTCCCATCTAAAGACAAAGGGTGACTTAACAGATTTAAAAAAACAAAACCCATGTATATGCTGCCCACAAAAAACTCACTGCAGACTTAAAACACATATAAATTGAAAGGATGGAAAAAGATACTCCATACAAATGGAAACAAACAAACAAAAACCTGGGAGAGCAATACATCAGGAAAAAAATACCCTTTAAAATAAAAAGTGTGACAAGAGATTAAAAAAAAAAAAAAAGGCACTACCTAATGAAGAAGGGATCAATTCAACAGAAATATATGAGAGTACCACCTAAACACATAAAGTACATGCTAGCAAAGGGGGAATATGAAAGTAATAGATTAATAGTAGAGGACTTGGACACCACAGTTACATTAATGTAAAGATCATCCAGAAAGAAAAACAGTAAGGACACAGTGGCTTTGAAAGAAACTACACCAGATAGAATTCACAGACACAAACAGAACGTTCCACTGAAAACAGCAGAATACGCATTCTTTTTCAGGGCACATGGAACATTCCCTAGGTTAAGTCACATGTTAAGCCACAAAACAAGTCTCCACAAATTCAAGAAGACTGAACTCCTATCAGGCATCTTCTGAGCACAAGTGAATCAAACTAGAAATCACTTACAAGAAAAAATAAAAGTGGAAAAAACACAAACAGGTGAAGTTTCAAACTTCAAGTTTAGAAAGTTTAGAAGTTTAGAAAGTTTCTACTTGTTTAGTAAAAACACGAACTACTAAACAAGAAATGGGTCAATGAAGAAATCAAAAAATACCTTCAGCCAAATGAAAATGGAAATGCAACTGTCCAAAATCTGTGGGATGCAGCAAAAGCATCCCTAAGAGGAAAATTTATAGTGATACAAGCCTACAAGTCAAGAAACAAGTCTTGAATAAACAACCTAGCCTTACACCCAAAGGAATTAAAACAAGAAAAGCAACAAAACCCAAAGTTACTAAAAGGAAGGGAATAATAAAAATCAGAATGGAAATAAATAAAACAGAGAATCAAAAAACAACCAAAAAATTAATGAAACTAAGAGCTGGTTCTTTGAAAACATAAACCAAACTGATAAGCCTTTAACCAGACTATTCAAAAAAAAAAAAAAAAAGAGAAAGAGAGAAGTCAAAATCAGAAATGGAAGAGAACTTACAAGTGACACCACAGAACTTAGAAAGCATTAAAAAGACTACAACTGACCCTTGAACAATGGGGGATTGGGGATGCCAATCCCCTGTGTAGTGAAAAATCCACATATAACTTTTGAATCTCCCAAAACTTAAATACCTAATAACAAGAACTGAAAGGGATCATCTTTTACTGCAATACACAATTTACTGAAGAGACAAACTGTTCATGTGGAAATGATTAGGATCATGTAGTGCTTTAAGTGCACGCTTGCAACATCTGAGCTCAGTCATAATGGCAACAGGAATTGGCTACAAAATGATTACAGTGGTACAGTATGTACTAGGGTTAATTTTATGCAATTATGATTTAATACCACATCTTCACTTGGTTTACATTTCTCTCAACAGTGAATGGAGCCATGTACATTCTGTAAGAGTGTATATGCATCAATTTTGACAAATTTAAAATTTTTATAATATACTTTGGTACATTCTATGGGAGAAAAGAGTAAATTACACATATTTTAAGCATTCATGATATGCTCAAGTTTTTCTTAATTTTTACAATATTTATAGGCTACGCAGTTCTTCTGCCATTTTTTTCCAAATTATCAAAAATCTCCACCAAAAAAATCAATTTATTTATTGAAAAAAATTCATGTGTATGTGGACCCACGCAGTTAAGGTTTGAAACCAGATGACTTCATAGCTTCAGTGCACCAAACTTCTTTTTTTAAGTCAGTACCTATCCTTCTCAAAGTATTCCACAAAACAGAAGAGGAAAGAGTACTTCCAAATTTATTCTACAAGTTTTGCATTTCCCTGTCACCAAAACCAAACAAAGACACTAGAAAAACAGAAAATAATAAGCCAGTATCCCTGATGAACTCAGATGCCAAAATCCTAAAAAAATATATTAGCAAACCAAATTTAAGAATATGTTAGAAAGATCATTCACCCCAAGAACATGGCTTTTATTCTAGAAATGCAAGGACGGGTCACTATCAGCAAACCAATTAATGTGACATATGACATTAATGAAATGAAGGATAAAAACCTTATCATCATCACAGCAGATGCAGAGAAATTATTTGACAAAATTCAATACTCATTGATAAAAACTCTCAAGTGAATACAGAGGGAACACACCTCAACACAATAAAGGTCAAATAGGAAAAAGCCACAGCTAAAACCATACTTAATGTTCAAAAGGGGAAAAGCTTTTCCTCTAAGTTCAAGAATAAGACAAGAATGCCCACTCTTACCACTTCTATTCAACATCGTACTAGAAATCCCAACCATAGTAATCAGAGACCAAAAACAAGTAAAAGGCAACCAAAAGTGATAAGAAAGAAGTAAAACTGTCACTCTTTGCAGATCACATGATACTATATATAGAAAACCCTAAAGATTCCACCAAAAAACTACTGGAACTGATAAATGATTTCAGTAAAGTTGCAGGATATATATTGTGTATATTTCTATACACAAATAATGAACTACCAGCAAAAGGAAATTAAGAAAACAACCTCATTTACAAGAGCATCAAAAAGACCATGATAGCTAGAAATAAATTTAACCAAGGAGGTCAAAGACCTATACTCTGAAAACCGTAAAAATTTGATGAAAGAAAGTCAAGACAACACAAATGGAAAGACACAACACACTGATGGATTGGAAGAATTAACACAGTTAAAATGTCTATACTACCAAAAACAATCTACAGATTCAATGCAATCCTGGCAAAATACCAAAAGCATTAGTCACAGAACTAGAACAAATAAGTCTTAATCTGCACCGATCCACAAAGGACTTCTAAGAGTCAAAACAATCTTGAGAAAAAACAAAGCTAGTCATATCACACTCCCTGATTTCAAAGTATATTAGAAAGCTACAGTAAGCCAAACAATATGGTACTAGCACAAAAAGAGATACTTAGATCAAACTGAATAGAGAACCATGCTTATATGGTCAATTATGACAAAGGAGGAAAGAATATACAAGGAGGAAAACATAGCTTCTTCAATAAATGGTGTTGGGAAAAGTGGACAGTCAAATACAAAAGAATGAAACTAGACCACTTTCTTATATCATATACAAAAATAAATTCAAAATGGATTAAAGACTTAAATGTAAGACCTGAAATCATAAAACTCCTAAAAGAAAACATAAGCAGTAAATACTTAAACATCACTCTCGGTATTATTTTTTTGGATCGGTCTCCTCAGGCAAGAGACACAAAAGCAAAAATGAACAATTAGGACATCAAACTAAAAAGGTTTTGCACAGCAAAGGAAACCATCAACGAAATAAGAAGGCAATCTACTAAATGGGAGGAGATATTTGCAAATGATATAGCCAATCAAGGGTTAATGCCCAAAGGACATAAAGAACTCATACAACTCAACACCAAAAGTACACAAATAATCCAACTGAAAAAAAAATGAGGAGAGACATGAATAGACATTTCTCCAAAGACAATATACAGATGATCAACAGAAACGTGAAAAGATGCTTAACATCATTAATCATCCAGAAAATGCTAATCAAAACCACAATGAGATATCACCTCATGCCATTCAGAATGGCTAATATCAAGAAAATAATACCAAGTGTTGGTGGGGGAGTGGAAAAAAAAGGGAATCCTCGTGCACTATTGGTAAGAATGTAAAATGGTGCAGCCACTGTATAAAATAGTATGGAGTTTTATCCAAAAATTAAAAATAGAAATACCATACAACCCAGCATTTCCCCTTCTGGGTACCCCGCCCCCCCAAAAAAACCCCCACAAATTCAAAAAGATACAGGCAACCTCATGTTGCCAATTTTTCTTTGAACTGTGACAGTTAAGCACAGAGATGAGCACTGCAACATTATTTACAATAGACAAGCTTTGGAAACACTTAGTGTCCATCAAGAGAAAATGGGTACAGTTGTTATCTGTTGATTTTTTATGTTTTTATTTTATTATGCACTTATTATGGAATACTACTCAACCATAAAAAGAATAAACTTTTACTGTTAGCAGCAACATGTATGAACCTAAAGGGTATTATGCTAAGTGAAATAAGAGAAAGACAATTGCCATAGGATTTCACTGATATGTGGAATCTAAAAATAAAACAAACAAATGAACAAATGAAACAAAACTGAAACATAATGACAAATACAGAGAACAAAGGGGTAGTTGCCAGAAGTGGGGGGTGGGGGGGGTAGGGGATTGGACAAAATAAGTAAAAGTGATTAAGAGGTAGAAACTTCTAGTTTTAAGTAAAGACAAGGATGAGAAGTATAGCATAGGGAATACATTCAATAATATGGCAATAACTTTGTATGTTTCCAGATGATATTATGGTTACCATTTTATAATGTAAATAAACGTTGAATCAATATATTGCAGGTCAACTACACTTCAATAAAAAAATAAAATAGTGAATTAGAATACAAACTGTGAAGTCTAATACTTTCCTCTGAAATGGCAAACTATTTCACATACTAAATATTCTACTTAATTTGAGTAATACCTGTAAAGTTGAAATTTATTATTCTTTTCTAATTGTAAATTAGAAAATTTTAAAATGGGGGTGCCTGGGTGACTCAGTGGGTTAAGTGTCGGACTCTTGGTTTCAGCTCAGGTCATGATCTCAGATTCGTGAGGTCCAGCCCTGTGTTGGGTTCCACACTCTGAGCAGAGTCTGCTTGAGATTCTCTCCCTCTCCCTCTAACCCTCCCCTAGTTTGTGTGCTCTCCCTCTCTCTCTCTCTCTCTTTCTCTAACAAATAAATACAACCTTTAAAAAATTTTTAAATGAATCCTAATTTTTGTAATACTGATTATGACATGATTATTAAAACTGCTTCCATATAATTATCTTGATTATTTGTGATTTTCATGATTAATCTGATATTCTATCCCTAAAGGAGTAGCATAATAATGGAAAATAATGGACTAAAAACCAAAACTCTCTGTTTACCAGAATCTGGGTACTTATGCATTTTCAAGATGTCCAGTTCTTCCGAGGCTTTTGAGTTTATTAGAGATGGCAACTTTTAAGGATATTAGACTTCATGGGGCAAATTTGGAGAATTTTACTCCTCTAGGCTATGTAAGTACATACACACACTCAGAATGATACATGCTTCCCAGACCCACATGTTTTAAAGCCATCAACCCTTGGTTCCCTCCAACAAGTGCAATAAAATGATTCAGTTTTATATCTGCTCCAACTCCTTTTAAGTGGAAAGTTGAGCTCTCGCCTCTTGGTTCTCCCCATTTTTCTCCTGTCCTTCAGCATATACACTCTTAATGTCCTCAAACTATTCCGGTGGTCATTAATACTAATTTGAAGCTGAAAGCAGTTCAAGTCCCCCCTGAATGGAAGTCCCTACACATCTATCTATCTAACCAGATGTAGACAGACTACCCACCAAAATTAATTCTGTAGTAAACAGTTTATCGCAAGTGAAAAAGCTCTAGCAATCTCTCCTTACTACAAGAAGCATAACGGTTGCTCTGCCCTTTGAGATTATTTAATCAAAGATTTCGTGTTCTTCTGCAGACCCTTTATACTGTAAGTGGCCAGATTTCTAGTCTACTTTATCAACCCAGGAGATAAGAAAACTAAATGTATCAACGTTAGAGGCTTTCGGTGTGACAAGTCTCTGCATAACATCTCAGGAGGCTGTCATGCTGCCATCTACATTATTTTATATAATGTATGATCTGCTGTTCCTCATGGGATACAGGACAAGAAGACCTACTTTCTCTGTTGACACGGCTTATCACTTACAAATAGGGACATCCACAGTTCATTTGCAAAGTAAGTATGCAGATATTGTGCTGAACTGTGGGCTATGTGGCCAACGCCCTTTGAAAACTGGGCATGTTCACACCCAAGTGAAAAACTTAGAAGAGAATGCTTGGCCTTTGGAACCATTAAAATGTCATTACTGCCAAGAATGTGATGTATTTTATGTATTTTATTCACCATGGATGCTACAGACTGTACTCTGGAATGTTACTGAAGCAAGTCTTTGCCGCGTATTTGACATAATTTGAGAAATTCTAAAAAGAGTAGACCACAAATCAACACGATAAAATTTGTATTTAAAGTAAGTTCTTGTTCTCTCATTGTTAAATTTGTTCATTTTCCACCAGTTTTAGGCCATGATGTGTGTGTCTGTGTGTTTTCTTTGGTCCTGAATAGGATATAAAATCTCTCTTCTCAAGAAACTGATTGATGTTCACTTCCAATGCTGGCTAGGCTGCTCACTTTCTATTAATCATTGATATGTGTGAACTGTCTCCAGGTAAGCAAAACATACTTCACCGGTCTGTGAAGGTATCATTACAAAAAATGCTAACATTTTCCTATGACCACCTCTTTATATTTTCCTTAATTAAACCTCATGTATCTGTCAATGATCCTTTCAAAACAACACCGACATGAGCTCTTGTTCTTTCTTAAAGTTAGGGAGGTATTTTCTGATTATTAGCAATATATTAATTCAAGCAACCATTAAACAGCAGTTGGAAAACTACAGCTCATGGGCTCATCCGGCCCAGCTCCTGTATGTGTAAATAAAGTTTTATTAGAACACAGACATTTCCTGGAAAGAAAACTTCCAAACTCATTTTATGAGGCCAGCATTACCTTGATCCCCAAACCAGACAAAGACCCCATCAAAAAGGAGAATTACAGACCAATGTTCCTGATGAACATGGATGCAAACATTCTGACCAAAATACTAGACAGTAGGATCCAACAGTACATTAAAAAGATTATTCACCACGACCAAGTGGGATTTATTCCAGGACTGCAAGGTTGGTTCAACATCCACAAATCAATCAATGTGATACATACATTAATAAAAGAAAGAACAAGAACCATATGATACTTTCAACTGATGCTGAAAAAGCATTTGACAAAGTACAGTATCCTTTCTTGATCAAAACTCTTCACAGTGTAGGCATAGAGGGTACATTCCTCAGTGTCATAAAAGCCATGTATGAAAAACCACAGCGAATATCATTCTCAATGGGGAAATACTGAGAGCTTTCCCCCTAAGGTCAGAAACACAGCAGGGCTGTCCACTATTACCACTGGTATTTAACTTAGTACTAGAAGTCCTAGCCTCAGCACTCAGACAACAATAACAAAAAAAAAATAAAAGGCATCTGAATTGGCAAAAAAGGCAAACTCTCACTCTTTGCCGATGATATGATACTTTATGTGGAAAACCCAAAAGACTCTACTCCAAAACTGCTAGAACTCATACAGGAATTCAGTAACGTGTCAGGATATAAAATCAATACACAGAAATCAGTTGCATTTCTATACACCAACAACAACACAGAAGAAAGAAATGAAGGAGTCGATCCTATTTACAATTGCACCCAAAACCATAAGATACCTAGGAATAAATCTAACCAAAGAGGCAAAGAATCTATAAGCAGAAAACTATAGAGTACTCTTGAAAGAAATTGAGGAAGACACAAAGAAATGGACATACGTTTCATGCTTGCAGATTGGAAGAACAAATATTGTGAAAATGTCTATGTTACCTAGAGCAATCTACATTTAATCCAATTGCTATCAAAATACCATCAACTTTTTTCAAAGAAATGGAACAAATAATCTTAAAATTTGAATGGAACCAGAAAAGACCCTAAATAGCCAGAAGAATGTTGAAAAGAAAACCAAAGCTGGCAGCATCACAATTCCGGACTTCGAACTCCATTACAAAGCTGTAATCATCAAAACACTACAGTACTGGCATAAACTTCAACAAAGGAGAGAGCTTGTGGACAAAGATGTATCTATATACAATGGAATGCTACGCAGCCATCAAAAAAACGAAATCTTGCCATTTGCAAGGACATGGATGGAACTAGAGGGTATCATGCTAAGCGAAATAAGTCAATGAGATAAAGACAATTATCATGTGATCTCACTGATATGAGGAATTTGAGAAACAAGACAGAGGATCATAGGGGAAGGGAGGGAAAAATGAAACAAGATGAAATCAGAGAGGGAGATAAACCATTAGAGACTCTTAATCTCAGGAAACAAACTGAGGGGTGCTGGAGGGGAGGGGGGTGGGAGGGATGGGTACTGGGGGATGGATACTGGGGACGGTATGTGCTATGGTGAGCGCTGTGAATTGTATAAGACTGTTGACTCACAGACCTGTACCCCTGAAACAAATAATACATTTTATGTTAATAAAAAAATAAATTAATAGAACATAGCCATTTCCGTTTGTTTATGTATTGTCTTTGGCTACTTTGTCAACACAAACGCAGAGCTGAGAGTTGTTAACAGAGACCACACCACATCTAAAATATTTACAAGTCGGCCGTCACAGAAAATGTTTGACAAACTTTATGTTGACCAGGCATTTATTGAAAACCCATCTTATACTCAGCACTAGAGTGTGCAATGAAAATATAACCATGATTCAAGTTCCCTAAAATTTATAATTAGACTCTGATATATTTGGTGGCAGAAAATATGAGTAGAAAGAATGAGGACACAAATTAAATATATTATCAGAGGGACAATTTAAAAGCAGAAGAGGAAGCCATTCTCCATTAATGAGGAAAATATTGAAGAAATCTATTATGCATTTCTGAACAGAGGAAAAAAAGGCATGGAAGCTTCAACCTACTCTTTACTTCTTAGGACTCCAGATATTATCATCCTCAAGGACCACATGACTAGAGAAGCTATCTATCAATATTTTACCAGGGGATCATATTTCAAAGTGGTATCTGACAAAGGAGTGAAAAAAAATCAATTTTTCATGTGATTCTCTAATGCTTTTGTTCTACCTGATAATTATTTTATACATTTCTTCTACAGTGGTAAATCAGAATATCCAATTTTTCTTTGATCTGCAAAGGTTAAGCACAGAGATGAGCACGACATTGTCGACATTTATATACAATTTATTTTTATTTGGTTCCTTTGAAACAGTGACACTTAAAGTTTATGTGGCTTCCTCCAGTTAACCCTTTTCTATGACAATAAGACAGTCATCTTGTAATTGGGCTAACCAAACTTCCTTGGACCTTGACTTTGATGCTCACCCATACAGCTAAATTAATTATGCGTAACAGTCTATTTTCAGAAATATAAATTTGAAATATACATAAATGGATTTAATGTGTCTAAGGGGACAACCTACATTCTAACTGCTGTTCTGGTAGTTTCTTTTCTAACCTCTAATGTCTCACAAAGATAGGCTTGCTTTTTAACCTGGGATCATTCTTTTCTACATTGCATAAATTGCTATAGGCACTCTTCAATACACAGGGGCACTCAACTTTATTGGTCTTAATAAGGCTGCATTTTTGTTTTATTATTTACTTCTTTAATCCTGATTCATTTTGGTGTTCAATGAAGTTTTCATTAAAGCCTTCCAATAGGTCAAGAAGTCTACTATCTACATGTTATTTGATGCTAATAACAATCATTAAATAATAACATTTTAATTATAACTTCATTATACTCTCCCTTCCTCCAAAACTATTGTGAAGTAACTTACAATGAAAACACGGCTACAAGATGTCTGCAAACAATTACTGCAAGGCTGAAGGCAAGGGTTCCAAACGACATGGGAGAGAGAGAGAGAAAGCCAATGACTGCACACGTTTTGGCAAGGAAATTAGCTACACGTTGGTGAATAAGTTCATCAGAGGGAAACCACAAAGATACAATTGCAGATTTAAGGAAGAGATATCATTTCTATAATGAGAAAGTTATTTTTAATTATTGAGATAATATAAAGTTTGTGATTGAGTTCATAATACACTACCTACACACGGTGGGTGTTTAAATGTCAAATCAAAGGACAGATTGGTTTAATGCTAGTTTTGATGGAGTTTATCATTCAAGGTAAACACTAGTTGACTTGTTTGTGAGTAACTAATGAAGACATAATGTTGACAATGTCGTCTCGGGTCAATTTTATCTCATATAAGACAGTTTTCTTTTGTTGTTGTTACCATAGCATTATATTCTTGTATTTTCTCCATTCCCTCATACTGATCGTATTATCATAGGAAATACATGAGACAGTCAGCAGAACATAAAGGTCCTAAAGGTCACTGTAAGTAAATAACAACCTCACCTTCATGGAATCTATTGAGACTTATGTACCCCAGTTTCTGGGGCCCCACTCTTTTCTTGCTTCATGCTAACTTTAAAAATAAGACGTAGTGCAAGACATGAACTCAATTTTTAATGTAATTCAGCCACCTGCAGTACCAGACTTTGCGCTTGGATTTTTTGAAATCTCTGGGTAAAGAAAAAGGTTTTTTCAAGGAACTCTGAGAAGCTTCAAATATAATTTATTATCTAATTTAGCCAAGTTTAGCACTTGATATTAATGGAATCATATGATGTGTTCCTTATAACTTGTTTTTACAGCTCAATGTTATATTTTAAGATTTATTCTTATGGATGCATGCAATGGTATTGATATCATTTTTATTTAGAATATTCCATTGTATAGATATCTAGTATTTATTTATGCATCTTTTTATTGACATGTGGAATATTTGGCTTATTTTCGCTACTTTGACGAATGGTATTAATAGTATTTTGTACTTGTAGCATCCTTTACTGTGAGTTTCTCTAGCACAGAGCTATTTGAACTGAGATTTGAGAACCATTAGTGGAATACAAAATCAAATTAGTCACGTATAGCCAAAGTCTTATGCAAACACTACAGAATGAAAAGTATTAAAGCATTAGAGGTAATAGGAGTAAAGACTTTCATTACTTTTTATCTCCATGCATGTGTGTGAACACGGTCACAGTGTAAAGCTCATAAAGGCATTTGAAGAAGCACTACTTTAAGTATATAGCTAAGAATGTAATTGTACATGTGCAACTTTTGCAAAATGAATGTATTGATGTGTACTTCTAGCAACAGTGCATATCATAGCTTCTATTTCTCCACGTCCTCGCTAGTATTTGTCAGAATTAAAATGTGAGCATCAAGATTATACTGACCTTACAGAATACACACGGGGTATTCTCTCTGTTTATACTCTTGAAAGAATTATTAATAGCTTGTCTTTAAGACCTTTACATTCTTGGTTGCTTTATGGGGAGTTTTAAATAATGCGTACAGAATTTCTCATCTTTTTCGGAATCAGCTTCGGTAAAATGTTACATTCCAGAAATGTATTCATTTCATCCATGTTTTCCAATTATTGCCATAAAAGTGTCCATAAAAGCAATCACAATTTCTCCTTTTTTTCTCTGTAAGTTCTGCATCATCTTTAACTATTTTTTGTTCTTACTTTTTAAATATGTTTTTATTTTACGAAATTTTTTCTTTCAGTCATCTTTCTGGGGCTATGCCTGTCCTATCAGCTTTTTAAATAAGCAACTTTTGCTACATTGAGCCTCTTTATTTCACTACTGGTTTATATATTTCATTAAATTCCTCTTTTATTTTTATTTCCTGATGAGTGCCCAGGCCCATGAGAGCTTTATGGTGTGGTGGCTCTGAAAGAATTCAACTTATGATGAGCAGTTTGACCCACCTAGTAACCTGAAGGTGGAGTAAAGAAAACGAGACAGGAGAGACAGTGAATCTAATCAGAAGCAGCCAGAAATGACAAGAAGTAATAGGAGAAATGTATGCAGAAGTTATCATTTAGTGTTTAAAATTCAAAGGAAACTGAGTAAGTGGAGACTCTTTTTTTTTAAGATTTTATTTATTTATTTGAGAGACAAAGAGTGATGGAGAGCACCAGTAGGGTAAAGAGAGAAGGAGAAGCAGACTCCCCACTGAGCTGGGAGCCCAACATGGGGTTCAATTCCTGGACCTTGGGACTCAATTCCAGGACCTAAGCCAAAGGCAAACACTAAACCAACTGAGCCACCCAGGTGCCCTGAGACCCTATTTTTAAAAAGGCTGCACACTAATATTGATCGAATATATGTACTGTATTCTGGTTCATAAAATGGGGAGTGGTCTTACAGTGAAAAAAGGTCTCATCATCAGTTAGAGTTTGGCTCAACTTGGTACCATATCTTCTGTTAATGTTAGACCACAAAACCAGGATGACCTTCTCACTGAGAACGACTATAAAAGTTGGACACACCTAAAACTAATTTATCTATGGTTTCAGAAAGCTACCAAGTCTGCTAAGAATTAGGGGCCCAGATCCAGGAAAGCTTCCAGCTGAAGAATGTGAGCCATGTTTCAAGGTTACTCTTACTCCTTCTTCTTCCGTACTGATGGTCTGGATATCACTTGTGAGTCACAGATAATCAGAACTAAGAGGAAAGACATTTGAGTCTAGGGGCTATGAGTGATGAGGGGCTATAAAAGCTTCTTCTCTTCAAGTGGGAGACCAAAATTGCTGTCCCCAGAATTATGAATAACCCAATGTAGATAGGTATTTGTCAGCACTGTGGCTCAGCTCAAATAATTTCACTTCCTAAATTTTAATTAGGTAATGTCAGCATATTTGGATTCCCAGTTAAATGGAAGAAACAAATGAACATCATTTCTGGCAGAAGACAGCACTGTCCTGAGCTTCAAATTATTTCTACCAACAATTGTGAAAATCAAGTACCAGGCACAGAGTGGGATGAGAAACCATGAAAATAAAGTGAGCCAAAACAGGAGACAATATGAACAGTCCCATAGGGGAATATAGTTACAGGAATTATGTACTAGATTTTAAAAGTTGATTTCCGGGACGCCTGGGTGGCTCAGTTGGTTAAGCGGCTGCCTTCGGCTCAGGTCATGATCCCAGGGTCCTGGGATCGAGTCCCACATAGGGCTCCTTGCTCGGCAGGGAGCCTGCTTCTCCCTCTGCCTCTGCCTGCCACTGTGCCTGCTTGTGCTCTCTCTCTCACTCTCTCTGACAAATAAATAAATAAAATCTTTAAAATAAAAAAAAAAATAAATAAAAGTTGATTTCCTCTAGGCAACAAAGTAAAAGCCACTTGCAAAAATTCTTTAGGAAAAAAATAACCTTAAAATGATACTAGAAGTACAAAATGCAATACTGTAAATTAAGAATTCAGTAGACGAGTTGAGTAGTTGATTCAACAGCTGAAGAGAGAATTAGTACACTGAAAAATTAGTCAGAAGAAACTCTCTAGAATAAAGAATGAAGAGCTAAGATGATGGAAACAACTTAAGAAAATGATAAACAAAGTGTTTACAATGTTACAGTGACAAAGTTTAAAATCCTTGTAACTTAAGTCCTGGAAAAATAGGGAGATAAAAACTGGAGCAGCAGGAGCGCCTGGGTGGCTCAGTGGCTTAAAGCCTCTGCCTTCGGCTCAGGTCATGATCTCAGGGTCCTGGGATCGAGCCCCACATCGGGCTTTCTGCTTAGCAGGGAGCCTGCTTCCCCCTCTCTCTCTGCCTGCCTCTCTGCCTACTTGTGATCTCTCTCTCTCTGTCAAATAAATAAATAAGATCTTTAAAAAAAAAAAAAAAATGGAGCAGATCTCCATCAGAAAATAGTGGCTGAGAACTTTCTAACAGCCTCCAAAACTGGTGACTAAACATCACTTCACATACTCGAAAGGCCCCATAAACCCCCAACATCCATACACATTCTACAATAACTGCTGAAAACATGATGGAGTACAAGTCTTTACAACATTCCGAATATGGAAATATATTTTGAAAGAGCTTTAAGGGGCAACAAATAGTCTATTTCTCGAAAGAAACAATAATATCCAGAAGACAGTGCAATCCTATCATTAAGTTGCTGCAAGAAAATAACTGTTAATGTAAACTCTCTTTTACCCAAGAAAATGTCCTTCAATGATCAAGGTGCAGTAATGTTATTTTCACACCAAGATTGTCCTCATGATTTCATGACTACCAGTCATGCATTTAAGGTAACTTTACAGACACTTTTCAAATAGAATGAAAAGAATCACAGATGGAATGTTGGCGATGCCTTAAGAAATAAATAAGAAATTTGAAATGAGTCATCACTGATCTATTTGGTGTATTAAAAAACTACTACTTTACGAATAAGTAATTATTCCTAGGGTAACTATACACCTCGGGTAACTATACAGTTTATGATTATGGTTGTGGAGAATGCTGGCTCTTGGTTAATGACTGTCACACTTCTGACCACCTCTTACTGCCCATATAACTTTGGATTGGGAACTATTCAATTTCATGTTGTAGAGCAAGAACCAAATCTCTCTAGTTCACCTCTAAGCAAACCCACGGAAGGTCCTCGACCAGCTACAATCAGGATTTCGGAATAGCCTGCATACTGCACAGGCTAAAAACATCTATTAATTGCACGTTAGAATTTAAAACAAAACAAAACAAAACATACACCCATTCCTATTCTGTTGATTCAAAGACTATTAATGGTGACTTAATTTTATCTAAAGACTGAAGGACCGTTTGTTAAGAAGTGGTCTTTGGTTAGAGACCAAACCCTGTGTTCTCTAGAATTTAGAGCTACCACTGGAGCTCTGAAGCTCATCCCTTTTGTTAATATCCACATTTTGGACACAGGACTTAGGAGTAGGCTGTATCTATTCATACCACAAAGGACAAACAATGTTTGCCTGCATTATCGATAATGCAGCTGGCTTAGCTAGGTCTCTGCAGGATTAGTGATGGGAGACATGTCCCAGCTCCACCTTCAGGCACGTCCTGTCTCTGCACTAGGAATAATAAGGGCTGGGGAAGAGAGGTCTACAAAGAAGGGTTCAAGTCACATGGAATTACAAGAGAAAAGGGGGTGAAAAGTGACCATGGTATTTCAGCAGAGAGAAATTTCACTCATTTGCATGATTTAGTAAGAAAACCAGAATGATTTAGAGGAACACTGAAATCACAGAATATTTTTAGTGAAATGGCCTGACTGTGTGGTAAATATGCAAAAGCTGCTACATAGAGATCGTGGGAGGTCTCTTGAAGAAAATGAATAAATCATTTATCATTAACATGTTAGAAAAGGCTGGTTGACTGATTCTGAGTCCTAAAAGCATTGCCCATTACATACTGGCCTGGAAATTTGCGGATATAATAACTTACTTACCAAACTTGTGATGTTTTAGAATAAAATTTGGAATTTGGGCCCATGTATTTCAACAGAAATAACACTTATGATCAGTAATATATGAATAAATGCGCTTATACTATCACTTTAAAATTGCTTTAAATGCATCCCCGTGCCTAACAAATTCTATGTTTAAGCTAAGATAAATAACTTCCTTAAATTTAGTAGTCAAGTAAGTTATTTGCACACCCTTAAAAATAGAAATATAGCAGAATTCATCAGGGCTCAGATATTCTTGTGCAAGATGTCTTATTTTTATTCTGAAAAATCCATTTTTCTCTAATGCCTTGCTATTTATACCATAGGACAATTCCATCCCCTGAAATAATCCATATTTTCCCATTGACTGTCTAGGCAGGTGACCAAACTCCTATGGAAAAAATGCTTTTTACTGCTGGCCAACTTCACCCTGCAACAGCAATCACAGCTAACATTCATAAAGGGGAAACCCTGCCAAATATTTCAAACTTCGGAGGACATCTGAAACTTATTGTTCAGTGCTTTCTTGGAACACCTTTACGAATACTGGATTTCACTGTAAGACACCCTGCTCGCAGTGTCTGAACTAGAAACAAAGAACCATGGCCCAGCGCTCGATCTTGAAAGAGATTTTTAGCCTAATGGACTCAGCAAAATTGTCATGGAAGTGCCCAGAAAGTAATCTGGGAGGGTTTGTTTGTTTGTTTGCTCCCTCTGCAGCCAGCAAACTCAAAATATTCCTCATTATTATCCTCCTAAAATCGTTGTCATAAAGCAATTATGTAAATGAGGAGTTGCAATCACACTGAGTATTTGTTCCGGTTTTGAGGCAAATACTTATTAGATCAGAGCTCTTTAAAGAAAACAAGAACTCACCACCAACAGAATTCAGAGAACGTGAAAGAGCATGAGAAATTCCCATTGGAACTGTTCCCAACGAGCTGCATAAATAAAGGTAGGGTTTGTGGAAGCCTTCCTCCCACCCCCTTCATTTTCTGAGAAAGAAGCATGCTTAGTTGGAGGGATGAAGCATGCTTCTGCAGTCACTACCCCTCTTCTGTCCTGAGATCGGGTGTGTGGCTTCCCCACCCCCCACCCCCTTTTTATATCCACCAGCTTTCTCTAGCATTCTCCTGCTCCTCAAACCGCTCCACAAAGGATTTCCAGCAGAGAGCAGCTGGTGCCCTGTATTGGCTACTTTCCCCAGACTGGGGGGGGGGGGGGGGGGGAGGATGGGGGGGGGCTTTCACGGGAAATCAATGGCTGCTTATTTTCCCCCGGTCCTGTGGTTTTATGTGCGGACGGACACGGCCCCAGCCATACAGATCCATTCTGCAGAGCTATTTCCATTCAGATGTGCCTCTTTACAAATAGCGGAAATTAGTGGAGGGCCGGTGTCAAACTGCTTGTCACATCTTGTTTTCAGTCTGTTGAAATCAGGTTTATAGTGTCCTATTCAGAAACCTCGCCTCCTTTTGAGATACACAATGCATTTCAGGAGTTCCGTCAGGCGATAAATGCAGAACTCCACATTGCTATTAAAAAATAATCAAAATGATTAGGCTTTTGAGGTTTCTTTGGGGGGGAGGGGGAGGGAGGAAGGTCTTTGCATGGAATTTGTTGTTTTAATTGCACAACGTCATGGATTCCCGGGTATTCATCTCTCTAACGTGTAAAAGTATTCCTTGTTCATTTGTCAGTATCAGAACTGCAGAGCGTGAATGCGTTCTGGTGAGTTAGTTGCAATGAATGAATGACAAACCAAGTACCACGGACATGAATACAGTCAATGCCATGCCATACACCAAGCTAGTAGCCCCGAACCTTCAAACAAATGATCATTAACATGTATTGCATGCATACTGTGTGCAAGACCACTGCTCAAGGCTAACCACTCATTAATCCTCACAACACACTTTTGAGGTAGTTACTATCGTGATCCCCATTTTATAGATGAGGTAATTGAGGTTTAAAGTGATTAAGTAACTTGCTCCCAGTGTCACAGTTTGCAAGGGGCTGAGCCAGTGCCTCCAACCACAGAGCCTACCACATATATCCCCTGTGCAACTCTGACTCCTTGCAAAATACAGTTTGTTGGACTTCAGGGTTGTATGTAGTGTGGAAGGGTATAGATATAACCAGAAAGCAGAGCAAAACCCAGATTGGAGCCTGGTATGACAATGGACCACCATCTCTTAAGAGACATGCAAAGTAAAAGCTGATACCTCTCCTAAGTCCCTTAGATGCTGCAGTTTGGGGACAGCCATGAAAAAAAAAATTGGTAGGTTTTGTAATATGATGCTAACCTGTGAGGGAGGAGGGAGCAGCTCAGGCTTCAAGTAAGACAGAGGAAGGCGACCGACTCTCCATAACAAGACAAAGCGAAGTACACTTAGCAAACCCCCCCCCCCCAGGTGTGATCAAGGGCACAGATTCAAAGTGGTTCTAATAGATTACTTGCTAGAATATTTGTCCAGTAGTGCTCCTGGGACACTACAGAGGGACTGGGACCCATGAGCACACTCACAGTGCTAGGCTGAAGAGCGCGAACTGTGCCATACTCAGAGGCTTGCCTGCTCATCCCATGAGAAACAATTCTGCTCTCTTTTTAATTAAAAAAACTTAACGAATCCCTACGCGTAAAAAATAAAAAGGTAGCACTGAGGCATAATATTAGCTCTCTAAAGGAGGGGTTTTGGGGGGGGTGAGAGGCAAAGAAGGTATTACAGATAAACCAGAAATCTCCCATTCTCTCCTCCCTTTTTCCTCTTGAGACAAACATCACCATCAACCATGTAAATAACTAGGACATGTTTTTATGCTGTCCCTGAGCATGTATCCAGAAACACTGTGCAAACCTGTTTCATGTGTTGTATAAAATTTACAGATGCTCTAATACTCTATTTAAAATGTGCTTAGACATAAAATGTAGCACAATCTACGTATAGTGTACTTACTTTTTGTTTTGGAAATCTGGGTTGAATGTTACAGATGTATTCTAGAAAACCTACTGTAACTGCTATGGAGGAGATCCTACTTAATGAATCTATCATAATTTATTACATTGTTTGCTGATGAATAGTTGTATGGTTCCCAAGATTCTCTATTACAAATACCACAATGTAGCTCTCTGCAGACGGTTCCTTGTGCAAATGTAACGAAGCTTCTTTGGGGACTATCTTTAGGAATGAAAATGCCAGGTCAAGAGGTACGTGCATGTTCAACTTCAGTGTATTTTGCCATACGGTTTCCCTAAGAAGTTAGAGCAATGTATACAACTTCCAAGAGTTATTAAAAGTTATTTCCCAATGGCCTGTTCAACACGCATTATTGCAACTTTAAAAAAAAAAATGTGATATATAATATTACCTTACAGTTTTCATTTTAATTTTTAGAATTATCAATGAGGTTAAAAATATTTTACCGTCATTACAGTCATCCCGCTTTTATATCTTTTGCCCATTTTTGTAAATTAAGTTGTAAGGTTTGTTTGTTTTTTTTACTCATTTGCAGAAATTCTTGTGGTTAATTTATTGTCATTTATACCCACAGCAAATACATTCCCTGAACCAGTTGTCTTTTTCTCTTTTTAATATTGCCTCTGCAAATTTCAAATGAAAATGTAGTCTATTTCATCAACTGTTTCCTTTTCAGTACGTGTTTTGCTACGTTTCATCAAAGAAATTCTTGTGCCCATGATGAAAATCTTTTCCTGCACACTGAGTACTTCTGTGAGTCTCCCGCATTATTACTACATTTGTACTTTACTGAGTTGATCGGCAAGAAAAAGGTAATTCTGAGAATTCCATGATTATGTGATTATTTTTCCACTGTCACAAAGCTGAGCACTCAATTGTCACATCATTATTTCCTATCAGTGTGAGCTCATGATCTTTCTTTCTGGAGTTCAGACAGGAATAACCACAGTTATAATAAAACAGTAAAGTGGGAACAAAAAAGTGAGTTCTACCACCAGTCATTTCTACCACTGACAAGCTACTTAAACCAGCGAGTCTACTAAGCCCCTTAAAAGTCTTTATTGCACCTTGTCCTAACTAAAGAGTATGCCAGAGGAACAAAATAAATGTCTTGAAAAATTCTAGGCCAAAAGCAAGGTAGTAATGTAATTATTTATTTGATTAATCAATACCTTTTATTAGTCATTTTTATATCATGATAGATTGTAAGTGGTAACTGCCATACATGTACTTGTATATATATATATAAAGATTAGCGAGTTTCTCCATTGTCTCCATCTCCCATGAAGAAAGATTATGTACTATATATATAGTATATATAACTGTTATATTTAAAAGCCTGCTTGCCATTCTAACCATTAATATTTATTTATAAATAGTCTATTTTGGCTTTCTGACTTCCCACTTTTCTTCCCCCCCACCGAATGCCATCAATATTTCTTCCATTTTCGCTCTTTATTTATTTTTTTTAGATTTTTATTTATTTATTTATTTGACAGAGAGAGAGAGAGATCACAAGTAGGCAGAGAGGCAGGCAGAGAGAGGGGGGGAAGCAGGCTCCCCGCTGAGCAGAGAGCCCGATGCGGGGCTTGATCCCAGGACCCTGAGATCATGACCTGAGCTAAAGGCAGAGGCTTTAACCCACTGAGCCACCCAGGCACCCCTCATTTTTGCTCTTTAGCAGCTCAAACAGATACCAACCAAAAATTAATCTATTTGACTTAGGCTTTTTTAAAATTAATCCCAGCAACAACATATTAAATGCTCATTTTCTCTGGCCAACTGCGAATTTTTCAATGCATATAACTGGGTAAAGTTCCATTTGCCTAGATTTTTATTATTCGTTCTCTGACAGAGAAAGTTCAAGTATCTACAAGAACAATGTTCAGGACAAAACAAATGCCCTATCAAAAGAAACCACTTGGTTTCTTCTGCTGAGAATCCTCAGATATATCCCAAAGACAGCGTCCCAAAATGCTATGGGATAGTCTTGACTGAAGTAATAGAATAAACCAGATAAAACTTGTTATGTTATAAATCTCCTAACTCTGAGTATTGGGACAGTTTTATTGTTAAAATTTATTCCCAGAAGTTTCATTTATCAATGCCCATCTTTCCCTGAATAAAAAAAAAAAACATTTGCTTGTAGGGAGTTTTGAGAGAAATGATTCCCTTTCCTCCCGCAAAAGCTGAAATATTTTATGTACCACATGTTTTCATGGAACTCTGTGTGCAGAGACCAAGGAAATATCAAATCCTTTCTAAGAAGCCAAAGAAGTTGGTCAGTGAGTTAAGCAACTGACATATCCCGCATTGCTTTCAGGACCCGTTAGTGACTTAACAAGATTATTTACCAGAGGGCACAAAAAGGACATCATCTGTTTGATCTGTCTTTATCACGTCAACAACTATGATAATTGCAAACGACAGGATTTGCCAAATGAGAAGGTGCTGAAGGTTGCACATCACCTGCGCTGTAGGCAAAGAAATGCATGGTGGTTCTAGAGGTGAAGAACCAGGCATGATCAAGATTGGCTACTGGAAAAAGAGACAAACAAAATACTAAGTTCTAGTGAAAATGATTTGGATCTAGAATTCCCTTTTCATCCCGATATGGAATTCACTATGAGGAAGATAAGCATTACTAGACATAAAAGGACTCAAAAAACTTACCACCCAAAAACCCTATCTAAAACAATTTCATGGGGTGCCTGGGTGGCTCAGTGGGTTAAAACAATTTCATAAAAGTATTTTCGCAGCAAAATGAACAAAGAAAGAGGAAGACATGCGCTGAGTTCAAAAAGTAAAATAGAAAGTCTCCAAAATGAAGAGGAAAGTAATCTCAGGACATGAGCTGTGCACCACACCAGTGTATGATATCTCAATTTAGAATAGGAAGCCACAGATTATCTAGAATAACATATAATAGCTTAAGAAGCCAGTGTCTCCTTTAATTTATGTAAATATCATCTTTTATTAACAGGAACAAGTCTATGGCAAATGATTAAGTATTTATCACTTTAAATCACTCACACTACTTGATTTTATAACTAAGAGTATTTATGTAATCATAATATGATGTTGGTTCCTGACTTCAATATTAGACTCAAACTATAGGCAAAGCTTGGAACACTAATTCTTGTGTGTTTGTGTGTATTACAAATGCAGATTATCTAAAATAGTAACATGGTGTATCAAGTTTGCAAGATACTGAAGAAAAGTGGAGGGTAATGGAGGGACATACATTTTCTCATCAAATATAATAGTAATTGAGATGGTATCTTGAGTAAATAATTATATCGGAGTATTTTATTACTTCATAATGACAACATTTTTAAGTGGATCTGACAAACTATTTGGAAGGGGTGTTAAGAGGAACAGAAGGAGTAATTTTTATATGTCAGAGAGTCTATAATTACTGTAGGAATTTGATAAATCAAGAAGTATAAGGTGATCATTTACAACTGTGGAGGAAGCTAGCTTCACCAGAGCTATGACAAACAAAGGACAATGTTAGAAAAAGAGAGAAAGAAGCCATGGGATTGATTTTATTTTATCCCAGTTAGTACTTAAGTTTTCATCATCCCTTGTACTATTACTTTTACAATTAAAAATATGGAGAAAAAATAATTTTTTTATGTTTTGAGAAATGTTGGTCTATAAGCTCGATCTCTACATTTCTTAGCTATTCTATGTCTGCTCTGTCCACCATCACCACTAGCCAGAGGTGGCTCCTGAACATTTGAAATGTGGCTCATTTAACTGAGGAAGTGAATTTTGTTTTAAGATTTATTTATTTATTTGAGACACAGAACATGAGCATGAAGGGCAGAGGGAGAGTCTTCAGCAGACTCCATGCTCTGTGCCGAGTCTGATCCGGGGCTCGATCTCATGACCCAGAGATCACCACCTGAGCCGAAACCAAGAGTTGGATGCTTAAGGGACTGTGCCACCTAGCTGCACCTGAAGAAGTGCATTTTTATTCATTACTCTTAATTTAAATTTAAATAGCTACATGTGTCTTCTGTGTACCATATGGTTCAGGGCAGCTCTAGATGAACAGTTCCTAACCTTTTACCGTCCAACCTTTAATGATTATTTTCCTTCCAGAGACCCCCACGCTTTAAAGGATGTTGGCCACCACATTTCAGGAATAACCTATATGTTCGCCGCTCTTAATCACAAACATGGAACCGCTAATTGGAGGTGTGTTGAGCCTGAAACTCTGTCACCCTCACCAAAACCAACACAAACCAAAATACTTGATATTTTGGAGAGCAGGAATTTATTCCTAATTGGGACACCATTTGTATTTTTTTTTTTTTTTTTTTTAAGTAGTAAAGTGATTCACAAGCCCTCTCCTAGGGCTACAAGAGCCCCAGAGGATCTGACAATTTCTGTTGGATCTTAATGTTCTTCCAAAATCCTATCAATCCATCCCTTCTGGGTCCTATATGGAGCCAAGAAGGATGGTGAATCAATAACGGGCCTCCACATCCTCTTTCCAGCTGTAAAATCCTCTGTTTCTCCTTGGAGAGCTCCGCTGTTCTCTGACGTCCCAGAAATCAATGGCGTCCTCTAACGCCCCGGGACCTGAGCTGCCTTGAGGCATGCTGGTCATTAGCAGGTCCTAGCCGCTGCCAACAGCATGCAGCTAAGACACTTGAGGCAGCACAGTTACCTCTTACCCTAACGTCCCATCTGCCCCCCAAGAACCATACCCCATACTCAATTCCACTGTTAAGGAAAAATCTGCTCTTCTTTCTTCCCTTGGAAGAAGGGGGGGGGGGGAGCATTCTTTGGAGCCAAGTTCTGATGCCTTTCCATCTTGATTCTGCTCCACTACCCAGTCATTGAGAGGTCACTCCCTGAAAGGATAATCAGAATGCAGAGGAAATAAGAGTAACCCACGTCCACAGCCTTTCCGGCACGTAGGGTAGCCTGGCTTCAGCAAGCCAAGGACTCAAGGGCTAGAATTCAACCTCTCGCAATGGACGGTCAGTATTATTAACTATCACTATATAGTGCAAGAGTGAAGGGCACTAATGTTTACTGTTTCAGTGCTAAAGCCCTGATGGGGGCAGGAGTTGGAGAATCGCTCCTTTTTCAAGCAATGTCTATGCAAGGAACACCATCTAAAAACAGGTTCATGTTGAGAAGGATGGGCTGCTCAGACCTTGTTAGCGGTGGAGGGAGCTTGCAGTTGGGGCGTGAGCATGTACCTGCTCATCTCTAAAGTTATTAGTGCAAGTCACTGCTTTTTTCTTAAAAAAAAAAATGTCATTTCGCTGTGCTTTGGGATTGCAAACAATGTGTCTGTTGTCAAGTCTGCGAAGGAGAAATAAAAGAAGCCCGATTCGGGACACTGAAAAATGACGCATCCCGTCCTTGGTCCTTGCCTGTCACCACTGTGCAAGAGCAGAGATCTTATCAGCCTATTCTTGGGGGTCAGATCTAACAACATCTTCATTCATTGCTCTGAAGGAAGAACAGTGAACAATACTTTACACTTACAGTGATCTGGCACCGAAATGACAAGCCCTATGAGAAATTGGGGGGGGGGGATTATCATTTCTCAATTATGACACTTGTGTTATTTTATCATAATTTTATAGTAATTCTTTCCTTATATCCTCATCACTCTATTAGAGTAGGAGGTGTTTAAAAAAAGAAATTCTGCCTTCTGATTTTTAAGTTCCTAGCCCAAGTTCAGTCTACAGGCACTGAGTGAATTCTTACAAATCTGTTTCAACACTGGTTATAAGAACAAATAAATGACCAACCTATGGCCCTTGTCCTTGAAATGCTTGAGAACAAGCTGGAGCCACAATTTGGTTCTCTCTTTCATTCCTTACTAATCTCAAGTTACCCCCTTCTCTGTTGTCACTGACTTCACTGCCCTCCACCCCAATCCAGCCCCCACGTCCTACAGATCTCTGTTCCCGAAACAGGATGGTCGACTCTCATTTCTACTTTCGAGGACACTCATTCCATACAACTTCATCTTGTCTCATGGGGATTACTTTGAGATGTTCTACCTGGTTTCTAGCACCAAACTGTCCTGTGTTCCAGCCCAGCCTATCGGATTAGTGTCTCTGGTCACTAATAGAGTTGACAACGAATCTCTTAGTGGTGACAAAGATAATGAAGGTCATTGCCACAGCAAAAGGAGACAACTCTGTCACCATTTTAGTACTCTCAATCGTTTTAGAAATACTGAGTATAAAAATGAGAGAGAGTAAAAAATAAATCCTTAAATATTTATCATGAAAAACATAAAAAGCACTTGCAATAGTGATACAGTATTATTTCTGAGGTAATCCAACTATGTTTGGATAATCATTTAAGGTAGTTCTATTTTATGACCCAAATTACACTGTACAATTCTTAAAGGAAGGATCCTATCTCACACTGGTTGGTTCATTTATTGTGCCTGGGCCCAATGAGATGTTCAGTCTCTACGAGATTTTTTTTTAATAGAAAAAAATGGCAATCCAACAAAGATAACAGGCAAAAAACTTTACTATGGCTACTGTTTTATTTGGAATACTATCTCTCGTATTCACAGTCTTAGTATCAGTGAAACCATTTTTTCCTAAATTAAAGACTATATACAATATTGAAAAAGCACCTGTTGTTAGTCATGGGCCTAGACTTTGTTTTATGATAGCTACACACCTAATCCATTCTGCTTGTTGTTAACATGACTAGAGCCATATCAAAAATGAGTGCTGTTGTTGGAAATGTTGAGGGAGTCTGCAGAAGTCAGAAAGGAGCATATTCTTATTTAGTATTTCCTCACAGAACATAAATAATTCCCATTTGACTCCCTCCAACACCGTAAGGTTAAAAAAAAAAAAAAAAAAGGAAGAACCTGCAGAGTGGAGGGGAGAATGCGGGGATGGAGAATACTGAGCTGAGTTTCCTATTTGCTAAATAACTGTTACAATAGATGGTATTTCCACAAAACTGTTGTCTTAAATAAATCTGCCTACAGCCAGCATCCAGAGCCAATTCTCAAATACCAAGCACCAAATCAAGGTCCAATTTCTAATAAAATGGCTATGTCACTACTTTTTCATCTACTGTTGGGTATTTTTTTTTGTATTGTTTTGTTTTTCCTGATTCAAATATCAAATTATAAAATGGGACACAATAAAGAGTTCGCTTCTCATCATGGCGACCATCTGCCCATGACCCATCTCCATGACACAGACTCTCCTCAAGAATCCTTCCGTTGTTTCTATATTCAAATATATACCAAAAAAAAAACAAAACAAAAACAAAAAACTCCACGTATTTCTATTTTTCCCGTTTCTTACAGAAAGGAAGCATAGACTCTGTACCATTCTACATTTTTTTTTCTTTTAACAATTTTTTTCAGACATCTTTTTACATAATACATGTATCGTTTCTAAAGTCTTTTTCTGACCACCTAGTATTCTCTTCTATATGCATGTCTATCAATTATTCAACCACTGCTTATCAGGGAACATTTGAGACATTTGAGACACTTTCCTATTATAAACCAGAAAATAATCCAGAATAGTTTTATATATATGCAGTTATAAAGGTAGGATAAGTTCCCAGGCAACTAAATAGGAAATATAAAGCACTGAAAAAAAGCCTTGTATTTCTATACAGTGACCGTCAATGACTGAATACAGTGGCAACTGTCTTGTCACCCAGGAAATGAAATGCAGTCAATAACTTAGGAATAAAAAAAGAAAAATTGAAAGTTTGGTGAGATCTAAATATTTTTAAAAGTGAAACTCATATAAATACTAAATATATGAATTATAATGAACGTGGCACAATATAAGTATTGATTACACATAAGTAATCAAAATAACAAAATACTAAGGTGAAAATGGCAGTGGGGAGGTAGTTTTGGGTTCTAATATTTACATTTACAAATCAAGGCATCAATCACAATTGTCTAAAGTTTAAGAGTACAAATTTTAAGAAGCTGAGGACTCTAATTTCATTGTTTCCTAATCTCTTTTAGTTAGAATCATCTCTCACGAAATTCTATCCTGTGGTAAATACTTTTTTGAAATACAGTAGTTTTTTGAGTGCCCTTTTTCATTGTTGAAAATAAAAAAACTATGCGGGACAACTGGGTGGCTCAGTCAGTTAAGCATCTGCCTTCAGCTCAGGTCATGACCTCAGGGTCCTGGGATTGAGCCCCATGTTGGGCTCCCTGCTCAGCGGGGACCCTGCTTCTCCCTCTGCCCCTCCCCCCAACCACACACCGCTTATGATTTCTCTAATAAAAAATCAATCTTCAAAAATAGTAAGATAAACTATACAGTCATTTTATTACAAATTAGACCTAAATATTAGAATTTAGTAACATCAATTTATAATCTGGTATCAGAAAAGCAAAAACCTTTTCTACATACCTACTCATCTTTCTATTTATATTATGCACATACACAAAAAAACCTGATGTCTGGTATCAAAGGTCTCCTAACATAAATAGTGGTTAGTTACGAGTGTTGGCATGTGCTTGTTTTATTCCCTTACCTAGTTTTTTGCTTGTTTACTTTCCATGTACTCTCTTGGGTTGCTTGAATTCTGTCTAAAAGGCAAGGATTTTTTTAATGTAATTTTAAAAATAAAATGCATTAAATGTATGCCTTAGGCAATATAAGGGTAATATATGCACTGTAGCCTTCTCAATAATTATAGTAGTAACAAATGAAAAGCCCATTAGGGAATTATTAAGTAAATAAAGCATTATTAAGCAAATTGAACACCATACAAAACTTACATGATAATTTTGAGGCTCATGGGTTAGCAAGGAACAATGTACATTATATGATGTTAAATGAAAAAAGAAGTCAGAATAAATACAGGTGTATTATGAATGCAACTACTTAAAATATACCAGTAGGTAATATAAATGAGTTAGAAGTTATATTCTGAGTGTGGATAGTGGTAAAATGGATGGCTATTTTCTTCAATCTAATGTTTTTGTAATTTTGCTGGCAGTGTATTTTTTTATTTATTTTTTTTACAATAAAAATGTGTTTATATGACTATTCGAACACCTGAACTAACCTACAATCACTTACAGCTTTCACAGAATTAATAAGATGAATTTATGTAGCTACTTCTAGTAGAACAGTTGTGACATGAATGAATCCAAGAAGTTCCTCTGAAATCATTTCAAGTAGGTCAAGCATTTGCTCCCAAAATCTACTAGCTAATTCTTTCTCATTTTTTAATTCAACTTATGAACATATCATCCCAGAGAATAAGGGCACATTAAAAATCCTTACCCACGTTTCTCTCTAAACTTCATATGGAAAACATAGGCAATGTGACAATATGGGCTTCTGATCTGGTATAGCTTCTAAATTTAGACTTTTTTATTTGTAAGACCCTGATATTTGAGCACGTAGTTAATTCAAATGACTCCTTCATTAAGAGACTGAAAAAGCAAAGCTAACTTTAAACGACTATATTTTACAGATTATAGTCAGTCGGAAGGCGAGGTAGAAATCTAAGCATTTCTATCACCCACACGATACTTGGACAACACTCAGGCTGCAAAGCAGGTCATTATCTCCCCAGCTTTGAATCTTGAATTCTGCTCTGTTAGAGTTGAATACGATCTCTTATTTCCCATGAAACAGTGAAGCTCTCCGCTACATACGATACTTGTGTTTGTTTGTTGGTTTCATCTCTTCTGTGCGGGTTTCTCTTTCACAAGCAATAACCATTCTTCCAATGGTGCTATGTGAACAATGGAAGCTATTGACTTTGTGCTTCCTTTGCTGGTTACTATAGAATACAAGGTTGCTGCCACATTGAACTCTGCCCTCTGTCAACCTCACCAGGAAATGTGTAGACACCTGTCATAATATTTCAGGCTTTCTGGTGGGCAGCTGGATACCCAGAAAGACTCTCAGCTTAGAACTTGCTAGGTGTGAGAATAAAAATGGGACTGAGAATAAGTGCTATGCCCCCATTATACTTACCTTTAGAAGGACAAAAAGGAGCCAACCAAGAGACTGGCTAAATGTGTTATCAATATGACCACATCTGTGTTGGTGTCCCCCGTGGGCCCTGTTATTCCAAAACCCTGGCAGAAGTGAGAAATGGAGCAGCATTCGATGTTTTCCTTTAGTGGACTGCCCTCAGGCTCTATTCCTATAGAATTTAGCAAATGAAAAATAGCATTTTTCAACAAGCCCTTTGTGTACCGCTCTCCTGGTTCACAAAGACAGCATTGATAAGTCGTACCCGCACAGGGGAAGGGAGGGAGAAGGAGAGCAAGGAGTGGCTGTGAAATCTTAGACTCCATACTGAAAAGAAAACTTTCCCGTGTTTGTTCTGTTTAAGCCACTGTTTGATTTTTAAAAATTAGGAAGCACACGGGTGGTAGGTACCGACTTTTCCCATCAAGGAATTTGACTGCCATCTTTCCACATTACAAAGAGCAGATTTTTTTGAAAGCCTTTTTCACAGAATGAAGCAGAAGCATGCATGAGGGAGGAATCTGAAAAGATTTTATGGAACACGGGAAAGGATGCTTGTGGTAAGGCAAATTTTTATGATTATTAACTGGAGTATTTAAATAGGAAGCCCTGGCTTTTTGCTTGCCCACTACTGAGAAGCCAAGCCTGCCTAGACTTATGAACTACAGAACTGTAAGGTCATAAATGGCTATTGTTCTAAGTTGCTAAGTTGGAGTTGATTACACAGCATTAGCAAACAATGAGCCACACATGATATTTTTCTCTTTCCAGAAGCATCTTAAAGGGAGAAATTGAGGCACTCACAGCTTCATACTCAGCACCTAACAGAGTGCTTTTATTTATTTATTTTTTTAAGATTTTATTTATTTATTTGACAGAAAGAGAGAGATCACAAGTAGGCAGAGAGGCAGGCAGAGAGAGAGGAGGAAGCAGGCTCCCCGCTGAGCAGAGAACCCGATGCGGGGCTCGATTCCAGGACCCTGAGATCATGACCTGAGCTGAAGGCAGAGGCTTTAACCCACTGAGCCACCAGGCGCCCTCCCCACCCCCCTTTTTAACAGAGTTAGATGCTCAATAAAAACTTGCTGAATGGGGTACGTAGGTGGTCAGTTAAGCATCTGCCTTTGGCTCAGGTCATGACCCCAGGGTCCTGGGATCAAGTCCTGCATAGGGCTCCTAGCAGGGAGCCTGCTTCTCCTTCTACCTGCTGCTCCTCCTGCTTGTGCTCTCTCTGACAAATAAACAAAACTTTTTTGCTCAATGAATGAGCAAAGCAAGGATGTTCCTGAATGCTACCAAGTAATTCTGTCATTACTTTTAGAAGCAAAAAAGAACATGTACACAAAGGACCTTGGCTTGAGTGTCCAAATCCTCAAGGTAGATTGCAAAATACAGCTTGGTCTTTCAACAGAAAGTCCTGTTAGACCAGAACGAAAGTAACAGGAAACTCCAATAATCAGGAGTTCACACACACATGCTTCTTGAATTCCACTTTTAGCAGAAGGAGAGAGACATAAAGACTTATCTGGTTTCAATCAATCAGAGAAGCCAACCAAAAACCATCACCACCTCATGAGTAATACAGGCAGCAAAACACAGGAGTAGAAAATCATTCGAGCCAGAGGGAGACACTTGGTTTCTATTCCAAGCTCTGCCATCAGTCAAGTATGAAAATTCGGGTCAATTTTTATTGTCTGATGATGTTCACGTTAAAAAAAAAAAAAAATGACGAAGATCACAAGCCCTCCTTGCAATTTAAGCAGCACATCTCTCTAGTCTAGAACCTGTTCACATCAAGCATCACTGCTACCCCGGCTATGGGCTGGCTGACCGCTTCTATCTGGCCAAGGCCATGTGCTTAGAAGTTCTTTGCTTCCAAACTGTGGTCCTTCTACCACCCTATGGGCCACTCTTCAAAGTTTACTAAAAATGCAGAATCCTAGGCACCAGCATAGAACTCCTGAACCCAAATCTAGGCACCAGCACAGAACTCCTGAACCCGAATCTAAAATGTTAACAAGATCCCCGGGTTACTCTGCACACAATGCCGTTTGAAAAGTGATCATCTATTTGTCCAGGGGTCTTCTCCTTTCCATTCTATTACATCTACCCCAGTTACATTCATTTACTTGAATGACCCAAGTAGACGCTTTGTTTTGTTAATGCCCTAAAGGAGGCTTTGAAATTAATCAGACCTCCTGTGGGAAATGTGTTGACACTGATACACTGTGTCATTAACATTTTACATAGCCTGGGTGAACTCTGTATCCTTGTTCAGAAAATGGGGATAACAACAAGTCTCCTAGTATGGATACTGTGGTGATTCAAGGAAATTATTCACATAGAGAACTGAGCACAGAATCTGACATAAAGAATGTTCTCAAGAGTAAATGAGTATCACCGTCACCACCACCACCATCATCATCATGACTGTCATCCGGTGATGGCTAGAGTCACTATCCTGAAATATGCAACAGGTTCCTTATCATCCAATGAATTCTGATTATAAGCATCCAGAATATTCCTGGCACAGTCTAGAGAATATCGAGTTGTGCTATCATTTGGATTCACACAGAGAAATTACTTGAATGTAAGCCTTTTCTCATCCTCAGGGACACTATAGAGATTTCTAAGTGAGGTATGTGACAGCATCTTCTAATAGAACCCAGTTGTTGGAGGATATATTTAGGAACAAATCAAATGGCTCTTTGTTAAGGACAAGGCAGCAAGTTTGGAAAAAGTGACATCTCCGCTAGATTCATATGGAAAATAGCTTTTGGTCATAAAGACCGAATTCCAAATTGAGAGAAACCCCAGTGAATTAGTCACTGAGGAAAAATTCCTCTAGGAAGAAGGATTTCAGCCAGCAATTCTGGAAAAGAAAATGACAATAAGGTTCTTGATATACAATGTGATATCATTAGCTACACTTAGCTCATAAACTGTCGATCACTTCAGTGAAATCATACACAGTAACTTTGCCTCCTGAAGGACAGAAATGGAAAACAGATACACATGTTCAAATAATTCCTTCAACTGTCTATATGGATGTGGCTTTGCAGAAGTGAATTTGCTTGTGAGAATTCAAGGGCAAATGAACTGAATAAGGCAGGTATCTCTGTCTCAGGTTTCAGAATGGGATGGAGTTGACAATCTTTAAGCCCGGACACTAATGTCCATGGAAGTCCGTATTAATTAAATGTCGTTTTGAATTCAATCATGATCAATGCCCTAAGTCCATTCTTCTCACGTGACACACCATCAGCTCATCGAGCCAAAGAATGGGTAAGCCATCTGCTATTGTCATTTGCAATCCCAACCAATCATGAGCCAGCTAGGAGCAGCCCATAAATACTTCACGCCACTGACAAACACAGGAGTCTCCAGGCTGGGAGTGGAATAAGTCTTTAAGATCAACAAATCAATCATTAGAAGGCTCTGAACTGGAGTAAACCGTTTCTATCAAGCTGCAGGCAAACACCAAGTCAGGAAGGAAAATAAACTAAGGGGGAGAACCCAAAGTGAAAAGGTTAGAGCAGCTAAAACTCCGACCGTAGACGCTCCAGGTCTGAAACCGCTCCCTACGATCGAGGCCCTGGCTTCTCCGAATGGCAGGTGTTTCTGGTTCTTACTATGCCCTGTGCCTTCTGTTCCTATGCTGTGGCAGAAAAGCGGGAAGCTCCTTCCTCAAATCCAAAACTGAGTAATAGGCCCCACATTGAGAGGCATTTCCTGGTCCTTTCGCTGCCTTGTGTTGAGAGCAAACTCAAAAGGCATTTGAGTCCCTGAATTCTTCCTCTTACATTAGAATCCAGGTCCGTAGAACGTCAAATACTTCTTGTCCACAATCGTTCTGCTGCCTGAAAACTAATCACTAATGGAAAAGGTACTATGCCAATCACTAGGAAAAAGTTTCTATGCCATTCAAAAGTTACTATGCCCTCACACACCTGAGCAGCTACAATGGCCCTTTATTTCTAATGGTGCAGCCATCACAGACCTAACTTCACAGAAATCATTTCAGTCCCAGGGGACATCACTGCCATAATGAAAGGAGACCACCCTTAGAGAGGCCCCCTTTAACACTCCAATGGTTTCATGGTCAAAATTTTATAATAGGAGAAAAGATGGAGGGCAAGTGTCAGTGAGGGAGCAGTGAGAGGGAATAGGGCAAGGGGCTCCATCCAGGACTTTTCCCTTGACAACAGTCAAAATACTCCCCCGAACAGAATTATCGCCTTATCTTCCTGATCCTGTAATAATTAGCTTTTCTCAAGAAAGCTGGCAATGGTTTACAGTTCTAGTTCCTTGTAGGTGAGAACTTTTAGAAAAGAATGCACAGAAAAAAATGGAATTTCTGTGCCAAGAGGCTACTGTCGTTTTTCAAACTGCTCCCCCCACCCCCACCCACCCTTCTTCATTCTCTCCCAGTCCTTTCTGGCTGTGTGTGTTTTTTGCCCTCCAGGGTGTAGACACAACATGGCTCCCCGCACATCTGCCCCTGGAAACCCACCCACTTCAAGCCCCCCTCCTTCAGCTTCTGGTTCCCATTTCTCAAACCAATTGCCCAAACCGTCAGCATGTGTTAGAGGATGAAGGAAAAGTCTTTGAACTAAAATGCTTGGAGGTGAGCAAGAAGTTGGAACGATAACTTGAAAAGCATTTCTCAAGACAGATTCCTCTCACTAGATACAACTGCTGTCATTATACTCTGTTTTCCTTATCTTTTATTGCTCTAAAATTGAATGAAACACAGGCTTTAAACAGCACAGTCATTTTAATTCCCTTTGCCAGTTGCACTAGAGTTTGTTTTCATCAGCTTGGCAATCTTCAGATTTTCCCATTGATTAACTGGACTCCCCATCTTCTTGGCTATCTTCCTCCTTCCTCTCCCTCCTCTTTCCACCTCCCTCCCCCCACACTCCTCCTTTCCTTCCACCTCTTCCCCCCACTTTTCTTTTTCTCAATTCTAACACAGTTCTTCATGTTTGGCCCACGTGGCACATAGCTTCAAGTATCGGTCCTTTTCTGAACGATGCCTTCACTTTACATTTGGTGGGCAAACAAGTGTATCTGCATTCTTCTACTCCTTTATTCCAAATTGCATTTTTTTTCCTAATTAAATGAGTAGAGGATGCTGTCACTTTCCATATTTTTGTGTATTTTATGCGCGTACCAGAGTGTAGAGTCAATTCTTCCCTTTCATAGCAGTTATGTTCTGTAAAGTCATCGTCAACACAGAAACATTGCTCCTCAGGGAAACACGAGGGTTCCTATGAGACTCCGGTCACAATACACTCGTCTCCTCAATTGATCACTGCCTAACCTTGTTTTATGCGTGTTGAAAGACACCTGATTTAATAGATATTGATGATACATTAACATTCAACTCCTGACCAGAAAGCACTCTAACTCATGAATGAACGAAGCTGATTGAGCGCAACTATCTTCTCCCTAAGGTACAGCACACTGCCTCCTTGCACACAGCTTAGGAGCACAAGCTACAGTTGAGCGGTACACCTATACTGCTTTAAAACAGCAAAAACACCAACAAAAGAGCCCCACGAAAATGTAAAAACTGTAGCACTAAATACATGATGAATAGGACATTCATTCATAGCATCAGAGCTGATAACAAGAAGGGCGAGGACCAGTGGGTTCGACCTCAAGCAGGAATGGGAGTCACGGGACTCGAAAATTTTTGCCCCTCTGCACATGCGCCCAGGAGCGAGCGCCAAAGCAGCGCAGGTAAATGACTTGGGTTGGCAAAGAAACCTTAGCAAGGAAGTCAATTTACAAAACCAGAATCCACAAAGAACGAGGGTTAATGGCAGTAACGTGCAGACAGAGCATACACCGGACACAGGCATGTTGCTGTTTCTGTCTCCCTTGGACTTTTGGCTCATCGGGTTATGAATCAGCATCGAGTTGGGGGTAAATAAATGAATGGTGACTCGTGTTTCTTGTCCTTAATCCAAGGCTGTGAGTGAAAATTTTAAGAGGCATTTTAGCCTATTTTTGCAAGAGGGGGGCTGCCATTTTATCCCGTAGGGTTCTAGTTGTTATTACTGCTGCTGCTGCTGCTGTTCTCTCAAGGGGAGAAAAAGAGGCGAAGATTTTATTCCAAAACGTACGTTGCTGGAAGCAGAAATAGCAGTCTTGAAACCGGAAGTACCAAAAGTACTGGGTCCAGCGAGCCCTTCAAGCATGTGAAACAGAACCCTAGGAGCGTTTATTGGAGGAAAGGAGGGAAACCTAGGGAGTTTGAACAGATGGAAAAAAGAAGCATCCAATGTAGTAAAATCATGACAGTGCAGTCAGGTAATAGGGAGTTGTGAGTTAGGTGAAATCAGCAAGACGGAACTTTCTGCAGCGCTTTTAGCTAGGGCCATCTGCTGAGCCTAATGTGAGGGGAGGTTTGCCTTACAGGACTTGTGCATTAATGCATGCAAGACTGGGGGCCAGAGAGGACCCCCAGAAGTCAACAGCAGTGACCTAGACAGAGACACTGGGAAAAATAACAGAACCAGCTGTAAAAGGCCTTCTAAAAATTAATAAGTATTTCTGAATTACTTTAAGAGGCAGAGAAAAATAGATGAATCAAAAATGATTCTTGAGTTGGGAGTTAGTTGAATAGAAGAACGGCCCCACGCCTGCAAGAATCAGGGAAAACTGAGAAGAGTTTTGAGTGCCATAGCATTCCAGAAGTCATCTAATTCAAGGTTGGATTCAATATCACATCCACGAGAGATTTTCGTTGCTCTCCTTTCAGGGAAATGAAACTTTTTTTTTCCCCCCACAAATAAGTAGGTTTTATTGGAGCAGGGAGCCTTCATTATCATTCAGTACTTCCTTATTTAAATATTCGTTCACAAGTTTTAGCCCCTTGCACTGCTGCTCACACCTGGAGGAGCATGGAAAAGTAAGTTTTCCTTCTTTCTCACATACTAGTCATGTATGTAAATATGTAAAGTCACTCATCAGGCACATTCTTGGTCTTCTGCTCCCAATATCAATATTCTTAGCTTCTTTATTCGTTCCTCTCATTAAATAGGTTCCAGATCCTCCTCATTCTGGGTCCACCATGTTTAGCAGGGTTACCAATACTATGAGTTGTTCAGAAATTAAGTTGAAAGAAAGATAATGACTAGTGTGGGGAACAGAGGGATTGCTTCAACTCTCAAACACATTTTTTCCCCCCAAATACAAGGATTTTTTTTTTTAATACTTAAACCCCTCAGGTATCTATCAGCAGAGGAACTGAGTCCAATCCCATTGACACCCACCCTGTACTTACATAATTAGGCTTTTGGACCTAAATCTGGAATTTCACATAGTTGAGGACCAGCACCATGTCCTAAAAATGTCTGATGTCAGGCAACAGGAGAAGTACGACATAGGAAAAGCAGACCAAGCAAAGCAGATGGAGAGATGATGGAGAGGAAAGAGGGACATACACAAGGGTCAAGGGCCAAAAAATTAAGTGAAATGAGTTTCAAAATGAAAAGGCTGAAGAAAATCCTTTATATTTGGCGATAGAATGGTCTGCTCTTGAAGACAGCAGGTTCAGAATCCTGCTAAGGATCCAGTTAGATTTCAGGGATTGGGAAGAAGTCAAGCAAGGAAGCTGATTAAAGTTCAGAAACTGGGCAATGTGGAAATCAAAGAGAGTAGGAAAATCCAACAGTAGCCACGAGTGTTACGTATTTTCACTTAAGTCACATCCTCTAACTTGAAGTCCTTTGTAACTTTGTCAGGGCATCTGAGATTCTGAATCTCCAATACAAAAGAATCAAAAAGAAAAATTTCACTCAGGCACCCAAATAATTATACCGGCATACGAAAGCAAAATATCATTAATTACATTTTCAGTGAATGAGAAAGAAGATATGAATTTTCACTACAAATTACCTAGTCAGTTCACAACAGAGTGTGGTTTCAACTCTACAACATCCTTCCTGGAATTTCTTAAGAAATTAGAGACATTGTCCTACATGTGGGTCAGGTTTTAAAATTTTTCCTTAAAACACACTTCTGTTGTATAATGGTATCATAGCAGGGCTGGCATTTTCAAAGTCAAATTAAGAAAAAGCACCTATTTGTATATCCTGCCTCAGAATCAATGTCGTTTGGGCACTTTTCTGTTCTATACACATGCTAAGATCAACTATATAAAGGGTCAGAAACCACAAAGAGCTTATGTTATTAATAACATCAGGACTGTGTCCATTCTCTTGAAACAAAATTTTCGAGTTCAGTAAAAGGGGAAAGTCTTCCTTTTCCCCATCAATTACTCAGGATGAAAAGTAAGAATTTTCAATAGGGACCTGTAGGTACTTCCGTTGCCAACAGAGTGGTAAAACATGGAGGACATTGGGAGAAGGAAAGGAAGGGTGAATTGGGGGAAATTGGAGGGGGGGATAAACCATGAGAGACTGTGGACTCTGAGCAACAAACTGAGGGTTTTGGAGGGGAGAGGGTGGGGGGATGGGCGAGCCTGGTGGCGGGTATTGAGGAGGGCACGTATTGCATAGAGCACTGGGTGTGGTGCATGAACAATGAATCTTGGAACACTGAAAAAATAAAATAAAATTAATTGGAAAAAGAAAAAGCTGGAAAAGCAGCGAAGGAGAAAAAAAGAAAAAAAAAACTGTATTAGGTAGCTATTTGGTGAAATATAGGTCAACTGTGTTCATGAAGGGCCTCTCTTTCATCAGTGTTGCCCGAGAGCAAAGCTCACGGTTCCATCAAGGGCTGTGCTTAAAGACGTTTGCTTTCGAGTTATAGTCATAGCAGGGAATCATGGGTAACCTAGGTATTCTTCTGAGAACGGATAAGTAAAAGGACGTGGACGCGTACAACTTAGGATACACTGGAATGGTAAAAAGTAAAGACCTAGCTATGTTTATTAGTATGAATACATTTCGAAAACACTATTAGGTAAAAATTTAAAAAAAAAAAAAAAAAAAGGCACTTGGTAAAGAAATGAAATCACCACTGCAGTTTCATTTAAGAAAATAAAGCACAGGCATTTATAAATCATTATGGTCTCTCTCTCTCTCTCTCTCTCTCTCAAATCTCTATCCAGTGTAGAGCAACTAGAAGGATAGGGAATGAAGACATAATACAGTCACAATAAGGATAATGAGCTGAGAATTCTGATTAAATTAACCCCCGCAACTGGTTACAATTTCAGAAATTTAAAAGTCACTGCGGGGGACCAAAATGTTCAGGAATATGTCAAAATGAGAATGGACAGAACATAAAAATAGCAAATAATATATTTGTTTTATTTCCCTATAAAATATTTAAAGTAACTTTTAGGAATACACAAACATGATATGTATATAGTAAGTCATGAATAAGCAAATACATTCTTAATTCAAACTGTTTACTTTGGCAACTAGTCAAAAAAGCTGTATGCTTCTCTGTGCCTGAGCTATGCAGTTCTTGTGAACTGATTAAGATGAAGAGGAAGGCACTTTTCAAGTGAAATAGCTGATTCTAGTTGGTTTGAGCTGATTATGCCACTTATAAAGACTGGAGTGTAGGAACTAAACACATAACACCGTTCATATTTATAATGTACGCTAAACACGGTGCTTGGCAATGTTAGCATTTGCTCAGTACCTGCTCAGAGGGACCGTTGTGCTTATAATCTCACTTAATGCTCCTGACGATTCTATGAAATAGTTACTGTGACAAACAATTTAAGGAAAGGGAAAATGTGTGTGGGGGAGGGACAGTTTCCAATTGTAACAACACAGGTAAAAAAAAAAATGACCAAGTAGCTGCCAAACCATGGTGGGTAAGAGCCTCCACTGTGTTACCCTGCCCTCGGGATGGATTGCTTCAATACGAATTCCATTCCTTTTGAATCCTTATCATCTTTGCTCCTTAATTCAATGGCCAATTGAGCCAGCCCCTTGCCCCCCACCCCAGCACACTCCCCTCGGTTAAGACAGAGCTCCTACCGGCTCGCCCATTCCCTACGGAGAAGACACCCACTCGCTAGCAAAGTTTAACTTTTTGAGAACTACTTGACATTCTTAACAAACACAGGCTTCTGAAACCTAGCAGGGATGCACTGCGGCCAATATTAGGCTAACAGCACTTAGATTACTAAAACACATTTCATTAGCAGCGATATAAAATACGTCAGCAAGATTTACACAAGTTCTCTCTCGGCAATCAGGAAATGGCATTTCCTTGCTTAGAAGAGTTACAACAACTGATAAGTTTTTGTTTTTTTTTTCCCCCTCCCTGCCTCACTCCGGCTTTGTTGTTTCCCATTCAATTAGCTGGAATCAGGTAAATGCATTTGAGATCAGGGCCAGGGTGCATGGAGCCCAGTTACTACCACTGTGTATTTGTCAACTTTCAAGGGTGCTATGAATTGCCTCTAGACCTACCGCTCTGCCTTTCAATAGCTTTGGGAATGAATGCATTTTTTCTTAGGCTGCGTGTTGTAGGTTTTTGACATTGGTTTGGTCCTTTCGTGGATTCAAGAGGATGGTGTCCCTATACCTGGAATGTAAACTGACTCGAGCAGGACAGCGCACTCTGCCGGAGGGCGAGACCTGCGAGCAGGCTGGAAAAATCCCGGGCAGCAGATGGCGATCAAAAGAAAATGATCTTTCAGAATGAAGCCGCTGAATTAGCTCCAGTAAAAGAGAATCGGTCATCTGGGTGCATCATCAGGCTTTCCAATAATAGGAGCAGGACAAAAAACCGCTATCAGTACAACTGTGGTGGCATAGAGCTCTCCAAATATAGGCGCTGGCTGGGTACTCTTATAATGGCCTTTTTGCTTATGCCTACCCGTGATTTCATTAGTTCTTTTCTCTGACTTCTCTTTTTTTTTTTTTTAAGATTTTATTTATTTGACAGAGAGAGAGAGACAGCAAGAGAAGGAACACAAAGAGGGGGAGTGGGAGAGGCAGAAGCAGGCTTCCTGCTGAGCAGAGAGCCCGATGTGGGGTTCGATCCCAGGACTCTGCGATCATGACCTGAGCAAAAGGGAGATGCTTAATGACTGAGCCACCCAGGTGCCCCTCTCTGACTTCCTTTTTAACCTCTTGCACCTTAAGGCCATTTTCCCAAGGATCTGGGCAGCACCTTCGGAAAGAAAGACAAATACCTTCTCAACAGTTTTAGAGCCCGTGCTGGGTCGCAGGCTATGTAAAAATACGGGAGAGATGTGAAATGTTGAGCTCACACAACTTTCTTTGCCTAAATGCCTATGAAATATATTAGACAGGAAAATAATCCAGATCAGGGCCTCCTCCACCATCTCCCCCCTAAAGAAAATGTCTTTGCAAATGAAACTGAATGCTATCAATTTAATTCAAAGCCAATGGCCAAACAGAATACCTTTTAATCCTCAATCTTCACTTTTTAGTTAAGGCACTGGTATTAAAATTAACAAGAGAACAGCAACACAAAGAATCAAGTCTTCCTCATTTAACACGTAAAAATGTAATTAGTCAGGAAAATCAAGCAAGAACCACCAAGACTAACAATTGTAGGAGTTAGCGTATCTGAATCTATTTTTGATATTAACAGGGAAAGCATGGATATTACCTAGGGGTTGAATAAACATCTTAATTGAGAAATGATTAATATTTTGTTACCAAGATTTTATTCTAGAAAGGAGGGCTATATTAAAGGAAATGGATTGCAATGAGTCTGCTTTGTGCCAAGAATTCAGGGTTTATAAAACCTGAAAGCCAAACATAGATATTTACTGACTATAAACTCTGACAGTCTGTAATAATAATATGAAACTTCAAATAATATTTTAACAGAAAAACTTGGTAACAATAGGGTTCCTTTCTCCTGTTTATGATCAATCAATTCTCTTTGTGGCTTTCTTTAAAACTTAGTCTTTATCTTTAATTAAAATCACACTCATCATACTGATAACCTTGGAAAAATTATTCTAAAAGAACTGCAAGCAAGACTCATGTCTAATTGACCACATATACATATATATACACCAAATGGCTCCAATACAATTTAAAGACATCTGACCTTTTCTAAACATTTTGGAGAACTGTTTTGAGGCACATGGCAGAGACTGCCAGTTGTTTGGACTTCCTTCGTCCTTTTTTTCCTTTAAAAATACAATGCCAGGTGAATGACCACGCCTCCAAAAACTGTGTGGTCCCACCTCCTTGAAAGCCAAGGGCTGCCATGTTGACTAAGTTTTGGCCAACAGAGGAAGGAAGCTTAACACCGTGGAAGCAGTGAGTCCCATTTCTGGGTAGTGTCATGAAAAAATGGCGATGGACCTTTCTCACTCTTTCCTTGATCATGCTCAGTGGGCTGCACAGAGAAGAGCAGCAGTGGGTAGGAAGGGCACACAAAGCAGAGCTAGATGTGAGCGATTTAGCATACGCTCCAATTTTGAGTCTCTTAGTGGGAGAGACTGAGAGAGTTTAGGGCTCGTGTGCTGACTGGGCTCCACAATGTTCTCAACAACCTGGGCCCTTCTATCTTGTTTAAGCTACTCTTGTTTGGTCTTTCTGTCTGTTCTGTCTGCTTGGAGCAAAAAAAAAAAAAAAAAAAAAAAAAAAAAGTCACATGAAAACACAATGATGCTGGTGTGAGTCATCTGGCAAAATTTAAGTTGTAGCAAATTTTTATCGTAGATCATGAGAAATAACTAAGAGATGTATTGTAAGGTATTTCTCCCAAATCTACGAGGTCAACTGTAACACCATGAAGGACTTCATCATTCTAAAGATTCGGAGCCTCGCAACCTCCGATGAGAATATACTCAGGCAAAACGTACCAGTGACAAATCGTTATGCACCATCTTCCTCACTTCCTTTACCAACCCCATCACCCTGTTCCCAGTCCCCAAATTCTCTCCTTAACCAACTTATTAGGTAGAATTATGATGAAATTTTTTTTGTATTTTTTTCCCATCTCAAGTTAGTGGAAGTATAGAGCATAGCCCTAGCTTAGGGGCTCTCTGCCTGTTCCCTGATTCCATTAGCCTTTTTCACTCATTTCACCCTTCCCTCCCATTAGGAGACAATGGTAGAGCTAGAAGAATCCACGGAAATCAACTAGACCAACACTGATTTAGAGACAGAATCTCCCTAGACATGTTCAATTAGCCAGACCATGGAGTCAATGTTCAACACTTAGAGGAAAAGACCGCTCTCCAGAGCCAGATGACTACTATCTTCCCTTCACTAGACAGCTGCCCATTTTTCCATCTAGGTCCTGTCCTCCTTTCTGTCCTTTCTCTATGTCCTGTATTTCTGTCTGGTGATAAAGACAGAAAAAAAGGAGTAAGTGTAGAAAGGCAACGGAGCTTGTCTATGAGACAGGGCCATCTATAAAATGTTTTCCCAGATGTTTTCTGTATTTTTATTATCCTCTTCAACGAATCTCTTCAAATAATTACACTTCCATTTTTGAGAGGCTGACTTCGGTTAGTCTGTGTTCCCAGAGTCCTTCGAAGTCCTATCACAGTAGAGCGCCATCTTTTCCAAACTCCACCGCAATGCCTCCTACATCCCCAGTGTCAGCAACCAGTAGCAAATCCAAGACAGCAATTCAAGCACTATCCTTTACTTCCCTCTGTGGCTTGCCCTTCACGTCCAATTCATTAGCAACTGCTATGAATTCTACTGCATTCATATTCCTTGAACTCGATGTCACCTTCATCATTGTTGCTGCTCACACAGACCTTCCTTGCTTAGGTTATGAAATCAACTTCTTAAGTGGCCCCCCCCATCTCCAGTCCTGTCCCTGTTCTATCCCTTTGTATCTTACAGCTAGAGGGGTCATTCTAAAGGTACATCTAGCCAGAGCTCTATTAATTCCCTCAGTCAATGTCCTAAACCTTAGGACACCAATTTTCAGTAGCACATACCAGCCCCTGTATGATCCAGCCCTGGATGGAACTGTTACTACATCTCTCTGCCACCCTCCCTACAGCCCTCTGTGTCACCTCTAGGTACTTAAATGGGACATGCATTCTTTTCACAGGTGTGGTCACCTCTGGACTTGGGATCATCAGTAATCAACTCTTTAAGAAGGTTCTCTCTGAGTCTCCAGTTTAAAATGCATACTCATTCCCTGGTCTCCAAAAGTTATCTTGTACCTGTTGCTATCATAACATTGCTATAAGGAATATGAGAGATGCAAATGCTCAAACCCTTCTCCAATCTGAGTCTTAAAGAAGAGATGATTTTTTCAACTTTGGAGTACAAATGTCTAGCACACGGAATGTACATGTTAGGTATGCAATAGAAATCAGTTTGATTACTATAAAATGGTTACAATAACAATGTAACCAGCCACGCCAAATCTACTATTAAAAGATTTTCCAACCTTGACCTTGCTTTTGACTAACAAGTTCAGGCTAAGCTACCTGTCTATAGCCAACTCATCCCATACCCTACCTTCAACAAACTACATACACGTATACACACATGCACATCATGAGACATAAAACAAATAAATAAAGCCCAACTCTGACATCTTGCTTCGAGCTTTCCTTCCTCTAGCTGATATCACAGACTTTTCTTCTCATGATAGTGGTTGCAAGTAGGCCAGTTATTCTAACATTTAAATGTACTTGTTCTATTTTCCGTCCTTATAGAGCTAATCTTTAGCCCTTCAGAGCATGATGAATTAACCCAAGCCAACAAAGTTACTGCCCAAATAAGCTATGAACACAAACATTATCTGAGCCTTCTCCCTACTCTGTCCCATACCCAATTTAAAGGAAAGAAAATATGTGGAAACGGAGGGGTAGGACACAATTAGGCATTTTCTCTAGATGGCATCTGAGCATAGTGCTGTTACAACTACAGTAGATATAAAGGCCAATTATATTAAAATATATCCAATTACAAGACAAAAATGAGAGAAACGGGTTTGCCAAACGGAGTGAAAAATTTGAGGCTGATAATTGGATTACAGAGGAGTTCTAACTTTCATTATAGCAAGAGAATGCTATGTGGAAATGTTCATTTTTTCCCCATTCTTCAGCTGCTGAAATGCATGCGTACCAGTGATCCCTTTGAAATTGCTTTGTATAGACTCCTAAACTACCTATTAATCTCAAACAAAAGGAAACATTAAAAAATGACAAAACGTCTTTAAGAATTCCGGCTGTCTCCTTTCTGTCTAGAGCACTTTGACAATGTGCTAATGTGACCCTACTAAAAAGATACAATGAACAACTGAAGCTAGAAATTAACTGCCTTCTTCTGAAAACTGCTTATTTCAAAGACGTTTATGTTGCAAGTTCATGTTCATGTCATGACACCTCAGTACATCTTAGAAAAAAAAAAAAAGGCGATATACTCTTTCTCCTGGTAAGTGGTGGTAATCACTAACTTCACAGACCCCAGTTGAAGTGATTCTTTCTTCAATGTGTATGGATCAGACTATCAGCTCTGGTAGAAGGAGCAGCTGGCCAACCGTCGTTGGTTTCTTGTGCCCGAGTCTAAACTATAAATACAACATCTCTGTAGCTTAACTAACCGACATTTTCTACTCTGCAGACTATTTTTTAACACATTTCTAGGTCCTAGCACTGTGTCAAGTACTGTGGAAACCCTTGAACGCTGGAAAGAGAGCTGAAGGTACAGAGACAAAGATTAGCTGACCCGCCTAGATAATTAGGAGATATCTTTTCCTGTTAATTATGAGAGGCCAGATAGAATTTTTCATGGAACAATGAGAATATGGTCAAAGGAGCTGGGGAAGGCAGAACCAGGACCTCTGCCACCACTGGAAATGCAGCAACCATTAGCTAGACTCATTTCCTGAAGACTTTTACTCCAGTAACCACACCACTCTTTGAAGGTATTATACCTAAGTATTTCACTGCTAATGACGACAAATGAATCACTGCTATGCAACCCATTTAACAATCTAAAGACTAAGTGTTGAAGGCAAATGGAGTTTCACAAGCAAGGAAAGGAGCGAGTCACAGAACCAAAGAGGAACAGGGTAATTTTTACATGATTAAAAGTTTTACTTTTAAGAAAGCAAATGGATATCTCCCTTAGTCTAACTATTTCTTGTTCCATAATATTTTTATGGGCATAGCTAAAGATGACCTTTAAAATCATGTTACTATTAAGATCAAATATGGCACTCCACTGAAACTGATGGTCATGGTGCTAATACAATCTGAAATGGAATACAGAATCTACCTAAATTTGCCCTTTATCAAAAGCAATAGAGCATTTGGACACTGATCAGATCTGTAGGCAAGATATTCAGTCACACGCTATTATTAAAAGTAATTTACTGGAATGAAGTATTTCGCACTTAACAACCGTTTCAAGTAATGGGCACAGGTATCTTTTTTTTCCCTTACATTCTCTGACAAGATCAATTTTATTGCTCTTGATACATAAGTAGCATGTATTTTATCAAATATAGGAGAAATAATTTGTGATTTCATTAGTTATTAAGCTTTTCCATTTTGTTTTGTTGTTTTTCTTTTTGGCTCATGTAAAGTCAAAAATGTGACAACTGCCTTTTTTCCCCCCACTTCAAGTTTTTACTTAAATTCCAGTTAGTTAACATACAGTATAGTATTAGTTTCAGGTATAGAATTTAGTGATTCATCACTTACATAGAACATCCAGTGCTCACTGACATGTATGTTATAAAACCAAGGCAACATAACTATGTATTCTCAAATGTAGTTATTATAGTGTATCAGTAGGTCTGAAGATGCATCACAATTAGATGCAAATTGGCAGGAGAGGTTAGCAGAGAGTTCTAACAAATTTAATATTTTTTTTCTAATTATAAAACATCTTAGGTTTTAGCAAGTTTTAATAGTTGGGAACTATTTCTGGAAATCATTACTAAATACTAATTGCAGCCTAACAATTCTTCCTAAATAGAGAAGGCATGCAGTACATATACATAGTTGATTTTCCGTGAAAAAGAAATTTAGCACTCATCATTAGAGTCAGAGCTTAAAATAAAATTGATAATTAACTAAGGACAGTGGGTGGGCAATATAACCTAATAAAAACATTCCGACAAGTAATATTATCAGCCTTAGAGTCTAATCACTGTTTTCATAATGACCTTGAGCAACTCAATTTTGAATCTTTAATCATTACTGCTTGTCCATTCATATATATAGTATGTATAGACCATACTCAAAGATTATATACACTTATGTAATTAAATGTAATATCTCTTTTTTACCTTGCAGAACAGACAGCAAGATATGAAAGTATCTATTCAGGGCCACCACCTTTAGAATTGATATGGGCAATGTATCAAAATTGTTGTTGGGTCCATTAAACGATGGGCAAATCATCACTACAAATGGGAGGGGAAAAAAACCCTGAAGTATGACACCAAAAAATTCTGAATCCTAACTTAAAATTTATAGTACTTCATTATAAAAACAAATTTATAAAGCTTTTTATTAATCTGAAAGGTAATTCTATAGCTGTTTCACCAAATTTGGGGGAAGTCACAAAGGGTTCCTTTTGACAACGTCACAAACACTTTGAAAGCCCCTTCCAGACAGAGTTCGCATGTAATTTCAAAGTGTTGAGAGATATACTGATGCTCACCCAAGGCTCCCACAGGGTCCAAAGTAATAAAACCATTTTACAGAAACCTAAACTTATACACGCATTTTTGTTTTTTGTTTTAGGTGTTATTTGTACACTTTACTCACATTGATCATGAATAGATCTTTTGCTAAGTTCTGATAAATACATACACCTAAGTGATCCCAACTTTCCTCAACATATGGAACATTATCGTCACCCAGAAAGTTCCCTCATGCTCTTTCCAAGTCAATCTCTGCCTCACTCTCTGACCTCCATCAGAGGCAACCACAATCCTGACTGTTTTCACCAAGATTGGTTTTGCCTCGAGTAGAACTTCATAGAAATCAAACAAAGCAGTACATCCTCTTTCATGGAAGACTTTCTTTCAGCGGCATATTTTTCCAATTCAACCCATTTTTTTTTTTTTTTTTTTTTTTTGCATCAGTTCACTCTTCTTCACTGCTGAACGACATTCCAGGGGATGCATTTATCACCTGCTCATGAACCCCTGAGCTGTTTACAGATTTTGGTTACTATGAATAAAGCGGCTGTGAACATTCTTATACAAAACGTTTTGCGGGTACATGCTCTCATCTGCCTTGGAAAAATACTTTAGAGTAAAACTATTACATAAGCTAGATGTAGATTAAGTTTTCTAAAATACTGCCAGATGGTTTTCCCACCCACATTATTTTATACTCCTACAGACAACAGAATAGATTCCATTTCACAACTTCTCCAGTATTTGGTGTGCTCAGTCTCTTTAGTTTTACCTATTTGATGGATATTTAGCAGTCTTTCGTTATGGTTTTAACCTGGACTTCCTTAAAGATTCATGAAGATTAATGCCTTCACATGCTTACTGGCCTGTATTATTATCTGTATTATTCCTTGGGTAAGTGTTCAGTTTGTTCACCCATTTTTTACTGCACTGTATGTCCTTTTATCGTTGACTTATTTTTTTTTATTATGTTCAGTTAGCCAACATAGAGTACATCGTAAGTTTTTGTTGAACGATTCATTAGTTGCATTTAACACCCAGTGCTCATCACAACACGTGCCCTCCTTAATACCCAGCACCCAGTTACCCCATCCCCCTACCAACCCCCTTCTGTAACCCTCAGCTTGTTTCCTGGAGTCCAGAGTCTCTCATGGTTTGTCTCCCTCTCTGATTTCTTCCCATTCAGTTTTCCCTCCCTTCCCTTGTGGTCCTCTGTGCTATTCCTTATGTTCCACATAAAAGTGAAACCATATGATAACTGTCTTTCTCTGCTTGACTTATTTCACTTGGCATAATCCCCTCCAGTTCCATCCATGTTGATACAAATGAAAGGATATTCATCCTTTCTGATGACTGAGTAATATTCTGTTGTATATATGGACCATATTTTCTTTATGCATTTGTCTGTTGAAGGACATCTCAGCTCCTTCCATAGTTTGGCTATTGTGGACATGGCTGCTATGAACATTGAGGTGCATGTGCTCCTTCTTTTCATTACATCTGTATCTTTGGAGTAAATACCTAGTAGTGCAATCGCTGAGTCATACAGTAGCTCTATTTTTAACGTCTTGAGGGACCTCCGTACTGTTTTCCAGAGTGGCTGTACCAGCTTGCAGTGCCACCAACAGTGTAAGAGGGTTCCCCTTTCTAGAGGTATTTTTAAATACATACTGAGCCTCAGTCATTTTCAGGACTATGTTTTACCAATTCATAAACTGGGCTGCCATTTTCTAGTTGTTGTACTTTGACAAGAAGTTTTACATTTTGATGGATTACAATTTATCAGATTTTCCTTTCAGGATTATGGTTCTAAGAAAATTTCACCTACCCATAATTCATCAAGATATTCTACTTGTTTGGTATGTTTGTTCATTTAGTCCTATGATCCATTGCCAGTTAATTTTGTTTGTAGTGGGAACTAGGCGTTGAGCATCATTCATGTCCATACTCATATCCATTTGTCCCAGCACCCCTGGGTAAGACTTTTCTTTCTCCATTGGATTTCTTTGCTTTCTTCATTAAAAGTTGACCAGACTAGTGTGGGTCTATTTCTGAGCTCTCTAGTCTCATAACTGATCCATGTCTTCATCCTCATGCCAGTACCCTACCTCAACGGTAACATGGCTTCATGGTAACTCTTGGGTTAAGGTAGTGGTGATCCTCAAACGTCACTGTGCTTTTTCAAGATTGTGTTACACATTCGAGTTCCTTATGTGTTTGAATAAATTTTAAAACTGGGTTGTCCATTTCCAGAAAAAATGGGGGGGGAGGCCTGGAAGGAGTATGTTTGCAACTGTATCCCATCTATAGAGCAATTTGCAAAATGTCATAATCATCTCACGAATATGCCCACCTAACTTTTGAAACATAAGTCCTTTGAAATGCCACCACATCTATGTCCCAGCTATCACCAACTTGCAAGTCCGCTTTGATCCTTTCAGGATTCCATCTTGATCTCTACTCTCCTTGCCTTTAATAGCTTCCCTCTCTCACTGCTTTTTATGGAGTGGTACCGTGAGATGTACCAAGACTAAAACAAATGCCCAGCCTAGTTTCAGGACTGCTAATCACAGATTTCCAGATAGTATTTTGAAATAACCAACAAACCTTACAATGTTCTTCCCAAAAAAATATTCATTGATTCACTGCTTCTTAATTATATTCCCTAAGAGACCAGATCAACTTTAAAATAAAAATGCTTACAATTTTTTACACTTTAATTGATAAAATTATGCTTTCTCCTTCTGAGGTCTTAATTGTTATTGCTCTTTCCTGTGTGATCTTTAAGTAAGATTGCAATTAGTAATACTGAAAGCAAAATTGACTACCTGTTCAATTTCACTAGAAGAAGCAAACAGTGGGTTCCACTTAATTCAAATAAGAGCCTTACTATCTGACCTGCTCCACGCCTCTGAACAAAAATACAGCTTTTTTTTTTTAATGAATTCTGCAAGAATGAACGAACATACATTGCAAATAGACACCGCCTTACAATCATTTATGCATGTTGCAAGTGGGGAAAGCAAAAATTTTTTGGCTTCCTGATGATCAGCTGCTCCTTAGGAAACGGCCATTTCTAAATACCAAGAAAATAACTATAATGATTTAAAATTTCAGAGCCACAGGGGTGCCTGTGTGATTCAGTCAGTTAAGTGTATGCTTTGGCTCTGGCCGTGATCCCAGGGTCCTGAGCTAGAGCCCTGCATTGGGTTCCCTGCCTGCTTCTCCCTCTCCCTCTGCTCCCGCTACCCCATTCATGCTGTCTCTCCTGCTATCTCCACCACATGAATAAAACCTTAAAAAATAAAAAGAAATATAAAAATTCAGAGATACATCTGAAGCTTACTCTCATTACAGTATTACTGAAATGGGAAAGGTTTGCAGGTGCTGCTACTGTATCAAGTGATAAGGGTAACATTAGCCTTTTCAAAATACATTTCCTAGGGGTGCCTGGGTGGCTCAGTGGGTTAAAGCCTCTGCCTTCAGCTCAGGTCATGATCTCAGGGTCCTGGGATCGAGCCCCGCATCGGGCTCTCTGCTCAGTGGGGAGCCTGCTTCCCTTTTCTCTCTGCCTGCCTCTCTGCCTACTTGTGATCTCTCTCTAATAAAAAATAAATAAATAAATAAAAATATCTTAAAAAAAAAAAATACATTTCCTGCGGTCCCAGGTGGCACAGTCGGTTAGGGGCCAGACTATTGGTTTTGGCTCAGTTCATGATCTCAGGGTCCTGAGATCAAGCCCCACATCAGGATCTACATTCAGGAGGAAGTCTGCTTGAGAATCTCTCTCCCTCGGCCCCTCCTGCTTATGATCTCTAAACCTGCTTATGATCTTCAAAATGCATTTCCCATTCTCCTTCACCCATCTTTTTTAGATATTTTGACACTTCCTAAAACCATCTAGTAACCAAAATCCCAACCTCACACCCATATGATTTATTCATCACATTTTCTAACATATTAGAGCAGTCCATCTAGGCCAGACACTGCTACACTCTGAGGTTATAAACAAAAAAATACAGGTTCATTGCCCTCACAGAGTTTCTATTTTTCAAAAAGAGATAAACAATAAGCAAATAAAGATAAACTACCACTCTAATAAATGCTTTGAAGGAAGTAGCAGCAGAAGTAGAGGGGGACAAAGAAGTTAGCAGGCGGGCAACTTTAAAAGGGTTAGCCAGGGAAGGAATATTTGGAGAGAAAAAAATGACATATAAGCTAGATCTAAAGGATGAGATATGTCTGACCATAATGGTACTTTGAGGAATTAAACTCCATGTTTTGTATTCTTCTTACTTTGAATGCGTATTTCAGGAGGCTGCTTTGGAAATCCTCAAGGTTCCCGACAGCGATGAAAGCTGAGGAAGGAAGAACGAGTTGGAAGCAAGGAAGTCCTTCATTGAAAGCTCTGCTAAGAAACTCCGTGGCCTTTCTTTGAGCCACAAGCTTCTATCCTTCCTGTATCAGATACACTGTGCTATGCCAGGGTGCAGGAAAGTGGGTCACTGCCATCCACCTGGAGTCAGAGGGACCTAACACGGTGTTTCCAGTTTAAAAGTTCAATTGTTTGAGGATTATACAAACTGACTTTGGCTAGCAACTCAAATTAGTCTCGAGGAGCTTCTTCTGATGGTGCTCTTAAGTGGCTTAGGCAATGAACAAACAGGGGGGTTGAGCTGCAAACACAAGCAGATGATAAATCCTATTTCATCTCTTCCAAACAACATTGCAAATCAAAATGCAGAGTCACTGATCTGACTTCAGAGTACAAAGAGACAGACTCACTTAAAAATGATAAATTTAATAACAACCCATGGTAATGGGTTTTCATGCTTAATACATTACTGGGCTTTCCTACTTTACAGACAAATAAACTGGAGAATAATTCTTTTTGCATTTTTATTTATTTAGCTCAGAATAATGAATTTTTATGTGGGGGAAGGCCTGCCTGGACATAGACAAATTTCAGTCATATTACCGTCTTGATACAAAATTCAAGATGACAAGATTTTGAAGACAAGGAGCAGATACGGAGATTTCAAAGCATCATGAATATATACCCACATTTTAGTTTCTATTTAATATAGCCACAGCCTGCAGTCTGTTTTCCCTTTAATTACTTTAGATGTTAAAAAAGACTTCTCTTAACCTTGACTCAATCCTCAGATTTTTTTTTTAAATCATGACATGCTCCCAAAAGTAGTGTCATATATGTCAATGCTTATAAACTCAAATCAGGATTAGAGATCCATACTGGGTTTTAAGATATTCACAATTGAGTAAGGACTTGGCAACCATTTTGGGGATAGAGAAAAGGGAACATATGAATTTATTAACATAGCAAATTGCTCTACTTTCTACAAATCTCTTTTGATTCAATGGTGTTATGGTGTTAAACACTTTACAATTTAAGTTCCTGATTCAGAAAATGGTTCTTGGTGCTGGGGGATGGAATGAGAAATTTGTGAGGACCTCTAAGAGTTAAGAGCCTCTGCTCTGACTGACTTTTCTGCATGCCTGGAAAGCTGGGAAACCATGCTGGGCAGATAAGAAGAGCTAATGAAGGAGGGGAGGTGAACTCTCGGCACTGGCCCAGCCTCCTGGGGAAGATAAATGATATTAAACCTACCAGAACACTCTCAGGTAGCTGGACAACACAAAGCACTACCCCTGGAACTAGCTATTTCCAGTTCTTGATCTTACAAGGAGCTTGGGCCAGAACAGAAGTCAAGTCTATTTCTGAGCACTTGGTTCAGCTGATATTTTTTTCCACAGCATAACTGTCACTGTGAAGGAAGCAGTGTGCTGGGGTAGGTTCTTGTGTAAGCTTGCCATCTCGTTACTAATAATCATTTCAGCTCCTAGACCGGAATCTGTCCACGGACCACACTTCATTGCAATGGTCTACAGGATAAGACAAAATGCATGGGATTTTGGCTGGTGGCTACAACCCAGAAGCCTATGCATCAGGAATATTCTCATGCGTGAACTATACCTGTTCTATGCAGGAGTCAGTAAGGTAGTCACTGTCTTTGGATCTTTGAAGACATAAAAGTAAAGTCCCAAGAGAAATACAACTGGCATAATGCTGAGGCACACAACCCATGTGATAAAAGGTGATCAGGAAAGAGCAAGTGTCTCTGGTGCACACACACTCATGCACACACACACACACACACACAGAGTCTCATACACACATAACCACAGACAGGTACACACACGGCCACAGACAAGTACATATACAGCAATATACAAAAATATACACACAGCCACATGCACAAAATCTCAAAGTTTCCAACAGATAGATTTCCACCAACGCCATAGTCCTCAGCAGCACAAAATCGATTTCCTCTAGGAAAGACACTGTTGGTATGGTTGTTAGATGAGGTTTCCAGCCATGCACTTCAGCACGAGAGCCCGAGCTTGCCAGCAAAGCCCAGTGCTGATGGCAGGAGCCCTGTGCCTCCGCCTGTATGTCCCTGGAGCAGAAAGGAGCAACATTCTCACCAAGAACAACCGGTCGCCATCCAGAACAGAGGAGACAATGCCAAGACAAAAAAGACACAGAGGGATGGGCTGAGATGGACCCTCAAAGCCAAGGTGCACTCAGAAGCGATGGATGCTTTGAGGAAAGCAGGAACTCATCTGGAAGGAAACTGGAGTATTTCCTCACTAGAGAGAAGACCGGGGAGGTTTATCAAGAGCGAGGAACACAAGGCATTCCGGCAGGTGGGTGCTGAAGAACGTGATGATCACCATTGCATGGCTGGGAAATGCCAGAGCAGGCCAGAGGCTCCATGGGGACAGCAAAGCCTACGACTTGTAACTTGGGCTTTTCAATAGCATTTTCAAATAATCTCATGTGGTTAGGGAGAGACCAGGATTTTGCTTAGGATCAAGCAAGGGAGGAAGCAATTTTGTCCCCTCTCTCTCGTATCTCAAACTCAACTGTCGGAGGGGAGATAGCATCCCTATCTTACACTGCACAGATTCCTCGATCATTTTCTCTCTTCCTAAGGCTACCCTTTGAAGCCCTGATTATATTTACTATCAAAGGGGAAACAACAAAAGAGACTCAAGAAAGAGGTTGGATTTAAGTCATCAACTTCACAAGACTGTTCAGATTTTTTAATCAACAATGGCCTCTAGGAATGAGAGGAGTCTGATGTGGGAGAAAGAAAGAGAAGCTGCTCATCCAAAAGAGGATTTAGTCTTAGCAAATGGATCAAGGAAGTCAGAATTCAGTTCAACTATATAAAGTCCCTACTTATCATACTATTGGCATTAATTTATTACACAATTCTAAAAGAAACGAGATGAAAAACTACATTTTTCTTCCCACCCTCATCCTCATTTTTCTTCTACATCCCTCCTCCCAACAACAACAAAAAACAAACAACAACAACAACAAAAGAGAAAAATATATTCGAAATACCCTAAGCTGATTAGGTTCTGGCTGGTCCCTGAATATTGCCCCTAATATTTTCCCTTTTATGAAAGACCTAACAAAAATTATGCTCACAATCACCCTGATACGAGGGACAGATTCTTACAGAGCATCAGGGGAGGAAATATTTCTCATGAACAATCTCACTCTGGCCTCAAACTCATCCCATTAGCTCTGAAGGATGAGGCAACTAATTATACAAGAGGCTGTTGCCAGAATTTTCGAGATGCCATAAACCCACTAAATGTAGAGACTGGCAAACTGAATAATAAATTATTTCTGTACTTCACATATGGCCTGTGCTCACGTTGCCAAATATTTCAAAACAATAGTGAAGTGGAAACTAAAATAGACCAGTAGCCCACGGGTTCTTCAGGGTAAATAGAACTGAGGATGCCACAGATTGGGATCATCAAGCTTGGTAGTTTTCTGTTTCCGGGGCTGTTGTGGGTCAGTGGTGAGAGGTAGTCCCAATCTGACGTTCTAATTGGAGGAGGGCTTCAAAGGATGTCATGTCTGCAAGGGCAGTCAAATGTGTAATTGTGTCCATCTACCGTAACACATTGGTTTTTATTTTTGATCAAGTGACTACTAAGGCCGCATAAATGAGGACGGAAGTTTATTTCCTGCTAATCAACTAATTCTCATAAATTGGTCATTCACCATGTTTTGTTGTAAGTTAAAACAAAAGTCACACTATTTCCCAGAAAGGCAGAATTGAGTTCCTGGCTTTTCTAAACAAGTAAACAAACCAACTAACTGAAAAGATCATGAAGCATAGAGACACCATCCAAGATCTTGTTGAAACGAACAGTGAACGAGTAACAAAAAAGTGTCGTGATTAGGGTGACTGCTCCTTTGAAAAAAAAGCATTTTCTACTCTTGTGTAGGATTACTATTACTATAGACCATAAATGGGAATTAGAAACTTAACAACAAAATATTTGTTGTTTCCCCAAGAAGGACCAATGTCTTTGGGTGGAAAGAATGATAGAAATGCACCTGAAGGAACTAGAATATTATTTTCAGTCCAGAATATTAAGATATAGGGGAATAATTATAACTTAAGGCGAATCAACATTTTTTAGACACAGCTAATGTCTCTTAGTGTGTTCGGTGATGAGTTTGGAGATTTCCATTCATGCCAAGGGGCCATGTTGTTTCCTGTGATGTCAGAGACTAGCACTCGACTAAGGTTAGTCAGAGAGAGAGAGACAGGGTATCTTTTTAACAGGAGATAAAAGTAATTGTAGACTCCTCCAGGTTTGGATCAGCTTTAGCTGCAACTGACAGATTTATCCCCTTTATAGTATCACCACCTCCTATAAAACTTTGCAATTCTTCTGAGTACCTTTACTAACAGTGAACACAACAGCTTACAAGGCCATCTCACTGTGATCAGTCATCAATCAAGTTGTTTCTAAATTACAGAAACACGGGGAGCCGAGTCAAAATCTCTACTCTCATTCGCCGGAGGTCAGTACCTTTCTGGATTCTCTGCGATTATTTATTATCCATATGGGTACGAGGATATGGTTTTTCTTCTTGAATTATGCATTTTATTATGGCAAGACATCCCTTGCTCTTCTTTATTAAAATCTTCATTAGTAAAAGAGAAGAGCCCTGGGAGGTTGTTTTGTTTATAGTCAAAGGTGGAGCATTTGTTTATAAAATTAATTAAGCTCACTGTAACCGTCTAGAAGGGTTGCAAAAGTCTTCTCAAAAGGCAGACCCTTTCTTGGGAATTAAGACCCTTTCAATGACTGGATTATAGATACCCCGGATTTTTTTTTTTTTTTTTTTTTTTCTATTCTAAAAGCCTATCTGTTGGATTTGTTTTGTTCGGTTACTGCTGCTTAAAATACCATCTCCAAAGGTAATGTCCAGAATGGCGCTTTTATTGTCTGAAACTCGGGAACAGAGCAATATGATCTTCCAGCCTGTGTGTGCGGCAAGAGCTAGGTCGTCTGCTTGATGTTGAAGGGCGTTTTCTCTTTATGTTAAATCCCTGTCTTTAAATGGAGAAGAAAGGCTTAGAAAGGGAGCTCAAGCTCTGACCCCCAGACACAACCTCTGCAGTTCCCCAGCAGACCCGGCTCTGCTTAAACTGAGAAGCCTGACACCAATCACACTTTGCTTCTTCCTGAAAACACTTTTTTTTTTTTTTTTTTAAAGATTTCATTTATTTGACAGAGAGAGAGAGAGAGATCCCAGGTAGGTAGAGAGGCAGGCAGAGAAAGAGGGGGAAGCAGGCTCCTCACTGAGCAGAGAGCCCGATGCGGGGCTTGATCCCAGGACCCCAAGATCATGACCTAAGCCGAAGGCAGAGGCTTTAACCCACTGAGCCACCCAGGCAGCCCTCCCGAAAACACTCTTAAGCACAAAGAGAAAGCTAGGAAGAAATGGTCCCAAAAGCGGCAGAGAGAAAGATCCTACAGGCACGTGAAACTTGGGAGGGCAGGGGCTTCTGGGAGCCAAGTCTGCCTTCCCAGCCCAGGAGGGGTCGAGTTACTTGTCCACTGAAAGCACAGAAAGCACAAGTATGTGAAGGAAAGGAGAGACGCCCGGCAGTAACATTTAATCTCAAGAGGAAAATGCAAAGAGTGAGTAGAGAAAAGGCTCCTTTAGGAGAGGGGAAGGACAGCCAACTAAATGACACAGTTTTCAAGGGACCAATACCAACTTAAAAGTAGAACACATTGAAAAGGTTGTCCTGACAGGACCACTGTGGCCTAATGAATGAAGATGGCCGTCTCAGCCAACGTTCATTTGGAGAATGATATTATGGGTTCCATTCAGTTGAAAACAATCTCTTTGTCTACTGTGTACATACTGGTCACTCTTTTGGGGGCTGGAAATAAAAAGAAGAAAAAATGCATGCTCCCACGCCCACCCCCAGGAAATGGCGGGCTCAGGACTCCCACCACAAGCAGTCAATTTCGACTTGAGGGGCTCTCTGCAGAAACAGCACCAGGATGGGATTTCAGGTCAGCCGACGGGATCAAGAACGATTTCCTCCAAGAGATAATGCTCGAACTGTCTTTCCTTTAGATCAAAGCTCAAGGCTATTTAACTCTGTGCTGTGGGGCAACTCGCAGAAATTCTTCTGAGCATGCTTCCTCATTAATTAAAAATGGGTGCAATAAAGCCAATCTCCCAGGTTTGTTATGAGGATTAAAAGATTCAACATATAAAGCGCTTTGCATGATGTAAATGTTCAATAAATGTTTTCCTTCCCGCTGCCTATGAAATGCTAGTGTGTGGAGCTTGAAGTACAAACGGCCTTGGCTCTCAGGCCCGAAGATTGCATGGCTTGCCCAGAGTCATTACCAGCCAGTCACAGAGCCAGGCTTCCTCACTCCTAGCCTGGAACCATCTCTAGAATACCTACTCACATCATAATGGACATGGACAAAGGACTCTGATGAGTAGCAGCCCAGAGGGAAACATAGGCTTGGTCAATACGGAGGCATTAGGAAAAAGGAGATAGATTGCAAAAACAAATGAATGAAAAGCCTTTGAAAGAGGTGAGCGATAGATTTTGAAAGGATTTTAACGGGGAATTATGCCAGAAACAACGAGTTGTTTAAAAACATACAAAGGATGTTTACGATTTCACCAAGGGTCCTTTTAAACAAGCTTGGATACGGATACACTGGTATCAACAAAGGACAAGCTCAGGCTAAAAAATATCTTAGGTGTTTTTCGGGCGCCTGGGCGGCCCAGTCAGTAAAGCATCTGACTCTCGATTTCTGCTCAGGTCATGATCTCAGGGTCGTGAGACTGAGCCCCAAGTCAGCTCCGCGATGGGTGTGAACCTGCCTGAGATTCTCTCTCTCCTCTGCCCCTCCGCCCACATCCCCTATCCTCCCATATGCTCTCTATCTCTCAAAAAAAAAAAGTACTATCAATGACTAATTTTTGGAAGCAACTAATTCAGAGGCTGTCAGTCTTGATGCTATTTGCATTTGCAACTGGATAATTCTTGGGCTTCTTTGTAGGGAAGGCCTTGTGTCTGGACATTCAGCAGCAAGAATTCAAGGCCTCCACCCAAAAATGTCAGTAGCCAGAGTCGGGACAACTAACAATGTTTCTGAGCACTGCCAAATGTCCCCTGGAGGGCAAAATCATCCCCCAGGGAGAATCACTCCACTAGGCGAAAGGTCTGTCCATTGTAGGAACTCATCCTTTCGGGTTCAGACCATTTCCAGGATTGGAAAAGTCTGCATTTTGAGATCCTCTGTGCCCTATCTCAAGTGCCCTGGTCATTTGCAACGTTCTTTTATTGAGCTGGCATCTGCCCTCGTCTCTTTCCCTGCCAACCACAAACATTTTTCCCTCTGACAAAGCATGTCGAACTTTTCAGCCCTCTTCTGCTTTCAATTCTTTGTGGACACCCACCCCGTTCCCTTTCACACCCTCCTCTCCGCCTTGGACCTTCTCAATCCCTTTAACCCATTTGTTGTTACAGGATTTCTAGATTTCTCACCACCTTTGTCTTCAGCTTTTGGGTGCTTTGCACCCTCACACCAGCATTAGTTCCCTTACCCTTTCCTTGCAGGTGGAGGAAAATGGTGGAGCAGGTTGGTTCAGTAATTTAAGTTCACATAAGTGGCGAATGGGAAAGCTGGGACTACAGCCGCACCTCCTAATTCCTGGTGGAGGGTCCCTTCACCTCCACGCAGTCACGTATGCCCAAGCAAGCAAGGTAAAGTCAGACAGCTGCTCCACATGAGAAGTTGTTTCTCTGGGTTTTTGTCGTTGTTGTTGTTGTTAAGATTTTTTAAGATGTTGTTTAAGATTTTATTTATTTATTTGTCAGACAGAGAAAGAGAGAGAGCACAAGCAGGGGGAGCAGTAGGCAAAGGGAGAAGCAGGCTCCCCATTGAACAAGGAGCCCAACATGGGGCTTGATCCCAGGACCCTGGGATCACGACCTGAGCCGAAGGCAGACGCTCAACCAACTGAGTCCCCTAGGCGCCCCAGTTGTTCCTCATCCTAAACATTGGTTCTTTCTTCTGAAACCAGAAGGCTACTCCAAAACCAGTGTGAAATGGGCAGGTGGCAAGGGCACACATATTCCAATAACATTTTCTCTGAATGGCCGATACCTACTACCTGGGTCAAGTCACTTCAGCAAAGAACCTAAAGCCAGTCACCGAAATTACTCCTCAAATTCTTCATCTGTAAGTTAGATTATCATTGTGGCATCTGGTTCTCACTCTGGCAGTGAAAATAAGAGCAATGTTAATGAAGGTTTTTACTTAATGCTAATTATACATCAAAAATTTTATTTTTCTAGTTTCTTCTCGGCCACTCCACTGTGTACCCTGGGCATAACGTGGATGACCAAAGTGTCAGAATGAAGGGACTATATTCAAGGAAGTCCAGGCTTACTGGAGTCCCAGGTTTCCCTGACACACATCCTTGGTATAACTAAAGTCTTTCCCTTAAACGGCTGTCAGAGAGAAGCAAGGAATTTAGGAAAATTTTAAATACAGTGGGAATCATCGGTCCCTTAACAGCCATTTCCACGGCTCTTATTTTCTCCATCCCAAGTGTTTGGGGTGGGAAGGCTAAGTCACAATCTCCCCCAAATGAGAAGACAAGGACAAACAGCCTGTGCTCAGAATCACGTCGTTTTATCTCTGAGCTGGGAATCTTCTTTATGAGACTGTCTGGATTCACAAAGTAGGGTACTATTTCTGAGGGTCGCTGATGGCCGTTTTTAAGCCAGTTTCCTTCTTTTCGAATTTTAACACACTTGCAGAGAAGTTTCCTCAGGGTCACGGTCTCCTCTGCTTCCCCTGTCACAGGGAAATATTGTTGTTCCTCACTGGGATTAAATCGGTTTATGCACGAATCTCTTCAGACAACCTGGGCCCAGCCGCCTTGAGGATTTTTCCTCAAGGGTCCTCTTCGTTTTTGTTCACTGCCTCATTTTATTTTTTTTTTAAGATTTCATTTGACAAAGAGAGATCACAAGTAGGCAGAGAGGCAGGTAGAGGGAGACCCCGCTGAGCAGAGAGCCCGATGCGGGGCTCGATCCCAGAACCCTGAGATCATGACCCGAGCCGAGGCAGAGGCTTTAACCCACTGAGCCACCCAGGGGCCCCACGCTGCCTCATTTTAAAGCTTCCTCTGTACCATCGAGGCAGTTCTGGATCACTCTACCTCAGTAGGTGACTTCCCTGCTGGGACCTTCGGGACAGGAGGTCCGGCATGAAGACCAGGTATAGCTTCTGGAAAGAACACTCGAGAATCACCTGACTCCAAATCATTATTTTTCACACTGTGCCACGCGGCTGAGGAACTGACCTTTGCCACTCAACCCCAGGCCTGGGTGGTTCTTAATTTAGTCCCCCAGTTCTCTTCCATGGCTGGAGGTCTTTCAGGGTATCAACAGCCTACTTTCTGATACCTCCTGGGATGCAGCAATGTGACTGCCTCATATTGGCATCACCACTAATAGGACGTGTGTCCCCAGGCAGGGGACACAGCCAAGAGACAGAGGTGTATCGAAGCAAAACGCGTGGGCGCCTTTAGCTGCCCATTTCACAGCTCTCTTTGGACTTGGGGTAGATCCCCTGTTTCTGGAGTCTCGGCAGGAGGCAAGGTCTTGACTCCCACTCATCCCTGCCAGCGATGGCACAGACATGTGCCCTAGAATCAATAGACGAGGAGCTCCCGTATAGTACGTAGGACCTAGAGAGGATGCTGCTCGTGTAGAAATCAGTCATGGCCAAGGCAACAGAGTGAGGTCAGCGATGGGGATGAACAACACAGCAGAGCCAAGGGCGTCACTTAAAGCCATCTCCCCTGTGGCCTGATCTTGGCTGTGTTTTTCTGCTGCACAGAAAGACTCGGCTAGGCTTCCGGCCTCCTCCTCCACTCTTCCCATCAACCTGGTGAATGTCCCAATATCCTTCCAATAAATACTCCTCTCTGACCGGCTGTGTGTTCCTGACCAAGTCCTCAAACCATCCTCATTAATTAGCTGGGAAAATGATAGAACCTACCTGTAAGACGTGTCCTAAGAATTAAATGAGATGCTTCCAAAGTGCTCAGCACAATGCCTGAGAGGCCATACATGCTGAATGGGACCTATAGTCATTTGCTTTTTAGGATTAAAGCCCTCAAATGTTATTTACATATATGGGGGAGGGGCGGCTTTCAATGCACCTAAACAAAAAGCTGTTTACAAATAGGATCATGCATTCCTTAAATATATTCAGTTACACAATAAACATCTATTTGAGAAAGTATTGGCCTTTGCAAGGATACACCAAAGTAAGCAATAACATACCAGAGTTCCTTTCCTCCAGGCAAAACTAGGTGTCAATTCAAAAAATCTCACCTATCAATAGAGGGCTATGAAGCAAAAAGCAAAAAAAAAAAAAAAAAAAAAAAAAGGAGTCCTCAGGGTTCAAAACAGAGAGATAGGACTCAACCAGACCAGAAAGGGCATACCCTCATGGCAGAGGGGGATCTTGGAGCTGGGATCCAAAGAATGAATGCATGAGCAGAATGAATGGAGCAGAAGGGCATGTCGGGCCCTAAGACCACGTGGCTGAAGGCCCTCCGGTGGGAGAAAACGTGGCATGGTTTAGGACAAGGGAGTGCTAGGGGGCAGTGGTGCAGCACAGGGTTGGCAAGGCTGGTAGGGGCAAGGTCCTGCAAGCCTGGGAGTGATGTCACTGTCTGTGAAATATCCTAAGAGTGATGAGAAGGCCCTGAAGGAGTCAAGGAGTTTTGCCTTAAGAAATGCACTCTGAAAAAAAAAAGAAAAAAAGAAATGCACTCTGGCTACAGTCTGAAAAATGGATTGGAAGCAGTAACAAATGGATGCAGGAAGACCACTTATGATGCTACTGGAAGGGTCCAGTGTTAAGATAACAAACTGAGTTATGGACAGGGCTGCAAAGACACAGGGAAATGGAACTGAGGAGGTGATGAAGACCATCCTCATCTCCCTTCAAGATTTCTCATTTTCCAAAATGGAGGACGGCTGTGCTGGATGGGGTCCCAGTACACTTTATGCTCAGGCACTTCTAAGATAGCGATACGCCTATGACATTCATCTGTAGCCTACTGTAGCATTTACATAGTATGTCCATATTTACGTTCTCATTTTCTCCTCACTGAGGCACAAGTGAGCAAGAGAAAGGACTTGTGTGTAGATGGCCAAGCTAGTATGTGAGGGAAGACAGAGGAGAGCCTAGAGTGTGTGCCTTCCAGTCTGACTACATTCTAGTACACACAGCTGAGCTTTGTCCCCATCCGCACGCCTCAAAGCAGCCCAAGAGCCTTCTTAGGCATGTTCTCCTGCAACAAGGTTTGGCCTTCCACTCAGTGGATTTTATTTAGTGAGCATGGATGTTCTCTGAGATTCGCCAAATTTCCTGATGCTGGAGAGAGACTAACTAGATTGTAATTTTTTCAGTCCCTCTGCCAAATCAAGAGAAAGAAAGAATTTACAGTATAAATAACCTGAAAGGGCAGTTTTTGCAATGAGTCTTAACACACTGTTTTCCATCGACTATGATGGAGATAAACGTTGACCATCGGCACACTAAGTCACACAACTTTGGAATCAGGAAAATCTCCATCAATTCGTCTTGCTGCTTACTAGGAGGTGAATGAGGCACAGAAATTCTGAGCCTTTTTTCTTTCAGGTGAAAAATGGGAACTACAAGAGCAGTCTTTTAAGGGTATTTTAAGGATTAAGTTTGACGAGACAGAGAGAGCTCGTTACGGTGGCTGCCAGAGACCAAGGTCTCCAGGACGGTAGCTGAAATGAGGGCTCAGACCTCATTTGTGGGGACTCGTGTTTTCTTGAAAAAACACATTTTCTTGAAAAATGAACGTCGTGTGGACAAAGGACCAGGAAAGAAGGTGAATGAATCTAGCCATTTCGGAAGACATTGGGGTGGTTTCAGGGTCACTTATGAGATAGAAAAAGATGATTGGTAGCTACTGAAGGAACTGGAGTTACTGATTTAGTCTCTCCTTTCTTCACATACCAATTATTCTTAGCAGGTGCTGTTCTGAAGACACAGAGCCACAATCCCCAGTCCACGTAAAAGGTGGTTATCGCCACACTTTAACTTCTAAACTGAACAGAGATCATCTGGGGTGGGTCTCACTTTTTTTTTTTTTATAATCATATCATGTCAACATAGACTTCCATATCTGTGTGGAAAAGAAATGGCATTCAGAAGTTCAAAGAACTTGGAACCACCTTGGTCTACAGACATTATCGTCATTTTTAATCTCGTGACTACGAATTTCAAAGGCTCCGGCATAACGATATATCCTGTCACTAATGGAATATTAATTAACCAAAGTGTAAGTGAAAACCTGTATTCCCACCTCTCTCTTATATTCATTATCTAGAAAGTGGACACCACCGCATATATAACTACAATATTAAGTTTTCTTAAATCATTCAGAACCCCAGATTTCAAGACTTCTTCGTGAATTCGTTTCCACAAAACATTTAGTATATTTAATATATTACCAGGAATTGTGCTAATACAAATTGGGCTAACACAAAAGAGTAAGACATCAAGGAGCTCCCAGTCTAGCAGATGAAATAGAGACTTGGAATTGATTAATTACAATATAACGCATTGGAAATTTTGGCTTTGGTTCCTGTTTTTTACAGTGTCTGCCTCTGTTCCCTACCTACCTTGTGAGCACTTAGTAAATACTTGAGTAAGAATAACTTCATCTCAGGGTATCTGGGTGGCTCAGTCAGTCTGACTCTTGATTTCTGCTAGGGTTATGATCTCAGGGTTGTGAGACTGAGCCCCATGTCAGGCTCCACACTGAGCATGGAGCCTACTTAAGATTCTCTCTCCTTCTCCCTCTTCTGCAACCCGCTTATGCACGTTGTCTCTCTCAAAAAAAAAAAAAAAAAAAAAAAAAAAAAAAAGGGCACCTGGGTGCTCAGTGGGTTAAAGCCTCTGCCTTCGGCTCAGGTCATGATCTCAGGGTCCTGGGATCGAGCCCCACATCGGGCTCTCTGCTCAGCGAGGATTCTGCTCTCCCCTCTCTCTCTGCCTGCCTCTCTGCCTACTTGTGATCTCTGTCAAATAAATAAATAAAATCTTTAAAAAAAAAAAAAAAAGGATTAACTTCATCTCATCCCATAGTTCCAGGCTCACGGTTCCCAAACTTGGGTCTCTTGATTGAAAATATACTAAAAGCAATCCTCTAAGCTTGAAAACAATATAAAAACAGGGAACATTACTTTGTCTCTGCCAAGGTCAACAGAGTACAACCCATACGGCACAGACTCAATACAAGCGTGATGAATAAATGAAATGCGGTGCTTTGAGCACCAGTGGAAAATGGGTCTAAGACTTCAGGGCCACAGACACAGGCCAGCCAGTTTGTCTGCGGCTAAAACCCATTGACTACTGGGTTATCTCTACTAAGGTGATTGGCTGCTGCTTTTCTTGGCGTTGGCAAAAAATTACCCTCCTCTCCTATCCCCCCTTCTCGACAACGGGAGCCCCAATTTCCAGCCACTGAGCCAACAACGTGCGGCCAACAGCTGGAGGGTGGGTTCTGTCCTCTTGTGCCTCCTATCTCAGGAAGCTGAGAAAAGACTATGGAAACGAGACAAAATATACGGTACTAAAAAATTACCTTTTCATACTGGGTAATTCCTCCCAATCATGAAAGAAAAAAAAATTCATTTTGTTTGTATTTCATCAAGCCTGGTTTTCCATCATGAAGGAAAAGAAAATGGTCACCTTTTTGTACTGAGAGAGGCAGCAAGCAGATGGGAGACCCAGCTTCATACAGTGAATATTAAGTCTTTTCTATCAGTCATACTGCTCGCAACACTGAGGAGATTCTCTTTTCCATAATGAAGATTAAATAAAGGAATCAACAAAGAATACATAAGGAGCCCTGGGTGTATGAGGAAAGTTTCACATAGGAGGTCAGTTATATATTATAGAAGAGAAAATTTTAACTCCTGATACCATCGGATGAACTAACGTAAGAGCAGGTCCCTTCTGGGTCAGTTTTCTGCATGAACAAAATGAGGCATGAGGGTGCAGTCAGCTGAGCGCCCATCCCTTGTTTTTGGTTCAAACCGTGGTTTCGGGATTGTGGGATCAAGCCCCACCTTGGGCTCAGCACTCAGCACTGAGCCTGCTTGGGATTCTCTCTCCCTCTCCCCACTCCTGCACATGTGCTCTCTCTAAAATAAATTTTAAAAAATCTTAAAAAAGAAGAAAAGAAAAAGGAATTAGGCATAAAACTACCCTTTATACAAACATTTATATTCAAAGTTGTCACGTGTACTGGTTGCTTAATTTGTCTGATAGTACATTTATTAGAGTAGCCTGAAGCCAATTTTAATTTTCAAGCCCGGTGGCAAACTTAAATAAACCTTCCGTGTGGTCCTGTCATTTCTGCCCGACATAAAAATAAATTATACCCACTCAAGTTACATCAGATAGACATGGCAGTTATTCTTAATCACCGCCGCACAAAATAATCACCTAATGAGGTTTTAAAGAAACCTCATTAATAATATAATATTAATATAATATAATATAATATAATATAATAATTATTGCCTGGGCCCCATCCCAGACAAATTAAATCAGATTCTCATGGAATAGGACCTAGTCACGGGTATTTTTCTTTTTAAATGCTTTCCAAGCTCTTCCAAACTGCGGTCTAGATTAGGAACTACTGAAACTCGCCTGCACTTTCTGACTGGCCTGGATACGGGGGCTAAGCAATGCTTCTCGCCCTTTCAGGGGGTGCCCAGATACCTAGGGATCTTGTTAAAATGCAGATTCTGAGTCAGTAGGTCTGAGCTACCGCCTGAAGTTCTGTCCCGCTAACGAGCTCTGTGCAGCACTAATGACGCTGCTGGTCGGGCCACACACCCCACTTGGAGCAGCCAGGTCCTGAGCTACTCAGGAGTCGTGGCCTTCCGCAGGTAGCCGAGGCAGGAACCAGGTCTGCAAAGACATCCTCAGGGGGGACATGGGGCGGGCACATACTGAAATGCAGGGCCATTTCCGTTGTTCAAGTAATGAAAGCTTTTTGCCCAGACTGGTCAATGGCCATGGCTCCAAGCTTCCTGCTCCGGCTAGCCTGCGCCTTCTCCTAGGAAGCCCGACAAACCACCATCAATTCAGCCTCTCAAATGCTCCTGCCTGGCACATGAGGGGACCTCCAGGACTCTGCTTCACCAGTTATGGCTTCTTTTCCATTCTCATCAGCCAGAGCTTTTGCTCAATGGGCTACTAAATCTTGCAGATCTCACTCCTGAGCACCATCCCAAGCGATGACCCCTCGATGGGTCAGACTTAGAAAACGGGCCAATTGCTGTCTTGAAGTTGTGTTAGGTTGAAAGATGATCCCTTTCATCGCTAATGGGGGTGATTTTGGTAAGAGAAGACGAGATCATCAGGGTGTCAGGATGATACACAAATTCGGAAAATAAACCATAATGTGGGGTAAAAAAAGGAGGGGATCTGGGAGACATGCAAAAAGAATGATGATTCATTAAACAAATTTGTCATGAATGAAGAGATTGAACGAGAGGAAAACCTTCCTTTCGTTCGCATTTCCATGGATCTGACAAGGAAAGATTTGTTTTACTGTCCTCACTGGAAATCAGAGGCCTACTAAAAAATTATGACGGATCATTCATAATATAGTATTATAAGGCTCTGCCTTGCTTTGACAAATAAGTCATTACAAAGCACTATATGCATTGCAATAATCAGTTCCTCTAAATCAAAGTGGAATATTTAGTTTTACATATTTTTACACTGAAATTTCATCATGCTCATTTACTTAAAAAAAAAAAAAAAAAGTCCAGATTAGTTAGAACTCAGTATCTCTAGTGGTCGAGATTTTTCAGAGAAATTAGACAAAACCTTAGATGTTTCTGTTCATTGCCCCCTCACTCCAGTCAAGAAATGAATTAGCAACAGTAAGTAAACACAAAGCTCATCAAAGATGGGTTCTGGGTTCTTACGAGACGTGTCTGAGAAAAACAATTCTGAGATTCCCTGGCAATTCTACAATGCCGGTTTAATAGAATAAACCTACTTTATAGGTCCCCTGTCCTAATGCTGACTGTTCTTCGGGGTTTTAACTCTCCAGGTACCTAACTGGAACCACTGAGTCACCGTAATGTATTATGCAAAGACGGTGTGTTTTTCAAGCACACTAACATCTTCCCTTGGCTCTGATAATGTACACTGCAATCAAGCCCCTAACACTTGAGTACGAACCCTTAACAACTGTCCATCCACCATGTGCATTATTCTGACCAATCTTTGCTCTACTTACATTGACCCCAGGTTGTGCTTTATCTCCAATTTCTGTCACAACAGAATTACTAACGTGATTTCTGACTGGACTGTTCCCTTTTCCCGTGCATCTCAATCAAATACCGGGTTATTTTTAATGCACTTGACAACGACGGCTTTTGAAGCTCTCAGAAACACATACGGCAAATGATCTGTAACCAAAAAAACGATTTCCCACATCTTTCTCCCCTTTCCTGCGAGGGGCGTTTCCCCCACCACCACCCTCCCCCCGCCTTGCTAGCACTTCTAATATCGGGACCTGAAAATCCTCCCACCATATGTCAGAGATATTTGATCTTTTTCTGTCTAAGCCTGTGGTAGGGCTCATAGTTCACACTGTCTGCTCTGTCTGATTCCTCCTCAGGGGAGTCTGATTTCACATTCTAACTGCCCTAAATAGACTTTAGAAAGAGTTCCTCTTTCCTCCACTCAGAAAAGAACCACGGCAAAGAATACAAAGAAAGACACAAGCGGGGTCCCCCTGAGTAAAAGACACTGATCTCCCCGTGGCCGGCTCGGCTAGGGGACCGCCCATCGCGCCCACAGCACCCTCCTTCTCCTGTGTGATAACCAGTCTTGAACACGAGCTCAATACGCTCTCCGTCTTGCCGAGCGTGGACAGATGGGGCACAGAAGCAGGTATTTCCAGCCCTCTGCTTACGGTAGACAGAAATTTAAGTGAAGCCTAAAAATGTGAAGTTCTTCTAGCAAAGCTAATAGGAAAATGCTGTTAGCGACGTAATGTAGTGTGAAAAACAGATTCCTTCCGTTTTATAAATAGTGGATCCACATTCAGAAGAAACACAACAGCCGCGCGCAACCTGTCAAACAAAGCAATTTCCATTTTCCCCTCCACTTGGTGGCTGACGGCTGGCTCCTCTTGGAGGGACTGGCAGGTGGCGCCCCTCTTCCTGCTCCTCCACAATGAAGGGCCCCGTGAGGGCAGATGCGATCTTGGTGGATTTCGGGGGGGGGGGTGCCGGGGGAGGGGAGTTTGCTGGCCAGGTTTTCCCCCTTGCAGAGGCTAATTTAACCACACATGGCCATCTTGAAATTGCCGCTCACGGGGACTTCCAGTGAATAAAACTCCTTTCATGCACATTAGGAGGCCCAGCTACCTCCCTGTGTAAATACTGAAGGGGATGTTTTAGTCCCCAGGCGAGAACAACAGACTAACCAAGGTGGTATTCAGGATAGAGCACAGATGCGGGAAGAGAAAAAGGCCTCCTTTCAAGCCTGGAGTGCTTTCTGTCAGGAAAGAGAAGAGAGCATGTCCGAGGTAATAAAGAAAAGAGCTGGGTCTTAAGGACAGCTGGCTGACTGTAATTGCATTGGGGGGTTGGTGGCAGGGAGGACTACAGAGTCTGGCCTGGACCTGCCCTCAACTAGACTTCTAGAGACAGGGGCACCTCGCATGCTACATCCCTCTTCCTTTCCTTCCCTAGCCCCCTCAACAGCCACCCCACAAACTATCAGCACCGTGAAGTGCCAAATATATGCCCAAATATATGTTTTCTCTCAAACAGAGAAAGGGCTTCTGTTGTTCCACCACAAAGAAGAGACAGCAAGCAAAAGCCAAGTAACGTGACTGACCCTCGCTCAAAGACCACTCGCATTATATATTCTCAGTCAGTGTCTCAGACTTTTAACCTGCTGGGGCGCCTTGGTGGCTCAGGTGGTTAAGTGTCCAACTCTTGGTTTTGGCTACGGTCATCATCTCAGGGTCGTGAGATCGAGCCCTGCGTCGGGCTCTGTGCTCAGCTGTGAGTCTGCTTGAGATTCTCTCTCCCTCTCTCTGCCCTTCCCTCATGTACAGTCTCTTTCCTCTCCCTCTAAAAAATAAATAAATGCTTAAGAAAATAATTTTTACCTGCTATAATAGAACAACCATTTTTACCCACAGCAAACAAGAAGAAATGAGAAATTCGCCGAATGCACAGCAAAGCTAACCTCCCTAGTCACCCTGAATGTGGCCTCCTGGGAGAAATATGTAACGAGAATGACATGAGCACTCAGCATTTTCTGTTTTAATTGGGGTTTAACCTTCTACATTTGTCCAAGCAACCTCTCCCAGAGAATCGGCAGACATCACAGTATTTGTGTAATTCCCTTATACAATGGGGCCAACGGGGGCAAAATGTTCCTGGAAAATAAGGAATGATTTAGAAAAGCAGAGAGAGGAAAAGAGAAAAGTAAGGGACGCTATCCCCCTTCCCTGCCACACACACGCAGATCAAAGGAGCAAGATTTATATGGACTTCCCCAGAGGGATAAACAAGCCCACATTGAGGCCAAATGCATTTGCTTTATAATAAGGATTTTTTTTTAATTCAATACATTTGCATCTTATGCCCTACTTCAGTGGGGAGGAGAGAAGTGGTGATAACTAAGGGAATTGGGGGTGGAGGGTGGGGAAGAGATCATTGTATCACATCAAGTTTCTGAGTTTCCATGTCCGTTCATGATTATTATAAAGCAATAAATTGGCATTTGTAATGTGATATGGCCTCCTAAACATCTAGAAGGCAAGCTTGGGCTGTCCCATAACTGAGGCATTCTAGTCCCTTTCTCTCTCATTGTCTATTAACCAGGTGAATCTGTTCAATACAATATTCCCAAACTCTGGGATATGTAATGAAAATCCTCAGAGATCTAGCTGCTCTCCATTTGCCAGAAAAATATGGTGGGACTGGAGACTTCAAAGGCAGAACCAGGTCGTTTCAGGTTCCAGGTTGAAAAACCTCCGTCTGGTCGGCCCCTTGGTGACCATTCCCTATGAATGATCATGGTTGAACACAAGCATTCCTATACTCACCTTCTTTGGCCTAGTACTTGTCATGTGTTTTCTTAATTATGGTCTTCATGCCCGGAGTCCAAATAATGCACAGTTACAGAGAGCAAGGGTCAAATTAAAATGCCTTCAGAGCCCAGGAAAGCAATATAATTATGTGAAACAAGCCTACTGGTAAGGGCCCTTCCCTTCCCCCTCAGAGAACACTGACAGCCTCAAGGCTTGCAATTTCAAATCAGCAACCCAAGGGTCCATCGATACACAAATGGATAAAGAAGAGGTGATGTATTTGTGTGTGTGTATATATATATATATATATACACACATACATATATATATATGTGTGTGTATATATATAATGGACTATTAGCCAGAAAAATAATGAAATCGTACCATTTGCAACAACATGGGTGGACCTAGAGGGCATCAGGCTAAGTGAAATAAGTCAGAGAAAGATGAATCCTATATAATGGCCCTCATACGTAGAATCTACAAAAGCAAAACCAATCAACAAAAGAACAGAAACAGACTCAAAACTGCAGAGAACTGGGGCGCCTGGGTGGCTTCGTGCATGAAAGCCTCTGCCTTCGGCTCAGGTCATGATCTCGGGGTCCTGGGATCGAGCCCCGCATCGGGCTCTCTGCTCAGCGGGGAGCCTGCTTCCCCATCTCTCTCTGCCTGCCTCTCTGCCTACTTGTGATCTCTGTCAAATAAATAAAATAAAATCTTAAAAAAAAAACGAAAACAACAACAACAAAAAACAACTGCAGAGAACAAACCCATGGTTACAAAATGGGTCAAAGAGGTAATAGGGACTGAGATGTACAACATTCCCATTACAAAGTAAGTAAGCCACGGGGAAGGAAAAATACAGCACACACAGGGAATAGAGTCAATGGTATTACATCAACATTGTACGGTGACAGATGGTAACTGTACTTATTCCCGTGGGCATTCCTAATGTACAGAATTCCTGATCCACTGTGTTCGTTAGCTGAACTAATAGGACACTGCACACCAACTAAACTTCAATTAAAAGGTAAAAAGTAATAAGGTATTGACAGAAAAAATAAAATTGAAACAACCACACCCATCAAGGCTCTGAAAATCAGCCAAATCTTTAAAAAAATTAAAAAGGCAACGTTAACAGCGACATCGCTTCTGACCCAAGTGTGTCTAAGAAGCTATAAGCTGTCGATTTCAGCCCAGTAATGGAGGGGTCCTTCACATCCACGGGCAGAAGGGCACATTAAACCGTTTCAAAACATTATCTATTCACTCTGTGTACCTCCGCGTGTTGTGTGTGTCTACGCTACATCTGTTTGCCCAGATGGCAGCACACCATTCAAAAGGTATCAAGCATTAAGAAATAGCAGGACCGCATATGAGATCGGCCATTGGCCATACACACGCGGCCAACGCACGTTGCCGCAGATGTCTTGACAAGGAGAGAAGGAACTGAGTAAGATGTGTGCAGGTTTGCAAATATCACAGTGACTCAAGGCATTAAATACCGAAGTACGTAGGAATGAAAGCCTGAAGCAGAAGGATGGAAGATGAGGTCCATGCCCTCAAAAGGCGATAGCCACTTGTTGGGGAAGGGGGCTCAGATGCTGACATGAGCACCGGTGGGAGCAGAGAAACTTGGGCAGAGTCAGGTTGGTGAAGATGAACTGACTCTGTTTATAAAAGAGAAAACTTTAATGGCACAAAGTCCCTAAGATGAGAGAGAATCACCGATTTTTTTCTTTCCCCAGGACGACAGCGCATCAAAGTCAGAGAAAGAGAACGCAAAGCAACGTCTGATAGTAAATGAGTAAGACAGAATTGAATTTATGAGCAAGAAAGACCGAAACTTGAGAAGTGGATGCTTTCAGTAAAGAAGTAAATCCTAAGGAACAGCCAACTATTCAACAGCTGAGGGGCTGGTGGCTTGAGACAATCTCGGATACTCCTTAAATCATATTCTTTATGAATATTCAAATATATATACTCCAACCCCATGTAAAAATGTTGAATTTCTTTTCACTTTCACAGTAAGCTCTCTCTCTGTCTCTCCCCTTGTGTCTACCCAAGAAACACATGCTGCCACCAACTAATAAAAAAAGAGTTCGCTATTCCCCAGGCACGTCCTCCATGACCTTGGGCTGAATAGAGACCTTCCATAGCTGTTCCACATCAGAGTCAAGTAAGGCACGTGGAAAGATCTCAGTCTGTTTCTTGCCCTGAAAAAAATCCGTATCGCTCTTGTAAATGCTCTTTACAACCCTCACTCCCAAGAATTTTAGTCCTCCTTGAGATACGTGGGAAAACCTCTCAGCTTATTTCACTCACGCCTTAACCCTCCCCAGGTTCCTCTGTCAGAACCTCCCTGGAAGCAAAGTGCTGATCAGGTTTCATCTCCAGCCCCTCCCCAGCAAGGCTCTTTCTAGGACATCTGAAAGCTCAGGTTCAT
>CM052895.1:7081220-7121455 GCA_028534135.1 Potos flavus | reverse complement strand
TCTCCCTCAAAGACACCTGGTTTGCTTGAGCACAAAGGACAACTGTACCTCACAGCTCCTTCGCATTTTCTCATGACCACATGGCTAATTGAGGCCAATGACTTGTGAGCAGAAGTGATTATTTTTCCACGTGGATGTTTTAAGAGGAAGAGTGCAATTCACCACTGCCTCTCTTTTCCTTTTCTGTGGGTTTTGGAGAAGGTCCACGTAAACACTGTTCTAGGAACCTGGGTCCTAGAGTAAAAACCACAGAGAGCAAAGTACCTGGCGGACTTAGGAGAAAACGCCAGACTATGGGGATTTTTAATTTAGATTTGGGGGAAGCCTTTTGTTGCTGCAGCACGGCCAGCCTATACAACTAAGAAGGATGTATGGCGGCTATCTGTGGTGGATCCCACCGGTGACTCGTGTGTAAGCCAAAATCAGAAGACCTCACTGATTACATACCAAACAGCCAGAAAAAATTGTAAAGCAAAGAAGCTGTTCACCCAGGACAGTTCGATCCTTAAAACCTTTCAGCTGGGGGTGTCTGGGTGGCTCAGTGGGTTAAGGGTCCGACTCTTGATTTCAGCTCAGGTCATGGTCTCAAGGTCGTGAGATCAAGCCCCACCGCCGGCTCTCTCCATCTCGCTCTGTCCCTCCCCGCCCCCATCCTGTTCTCTAAAACAAATAAATAAATATTTTTAAAATTTTTTTCAGCTCAAATGTGGCCCCAGACAGGTGCTGGATCTCATAAAAGATCCCACCAAGACCAGTTTTGATTTCAAACTGTTTTTAAAAGTTTTGTGTGTATCACAGTACTCCTCATTAGAGTACCTCTTACTGTTCTGTTTTCCCTTCAGTCTAAACTGCTCTCCACTCCACTCTTAGATTTGTTGTTCTCTCCCCTGCTTTACTCTTCGGGTTTTAAGAGCCTCTGAGCACATACAAGGAACTTTCCCATCATGGACACTATACCCTGAATAGTCCTCTCTGCCTATCACGGTTCAATTTCCAGTCTCTCCAGGCCTAAAAAGAAAACCAAAAACAAAAAAACAAAAAAAAATATAGGAAAAAGTGTAGAGTACTCAACCCTACTTTAACCAAGGAGAGTGGGATTCTCAAAATCACTGAATTTTCTCACTTAACGGATGGAGACGATCTACACTCATTTCAACTTAGGACGAAAAGGTATTGTTTTAAGGTAAGCTTGTGTACTTTATAGTTAACATAATGTAACCATGGTTTTTTCGTGCAATCGAAGGTCTCCAGATCACTGCTGTACCTCACTGACTACTCTAACCTTAGCTCCAAATAGGGTAAGAAAGTCTCTGAATAGACCTACGCACTTCACGTCATTCCTCGAAGTGTGAAGGTCAAAACTCAGACGTGAAGTATTTAGTGTTTGTAAAGATGAGAGTAGGTAGCACCCACCATCAACACAGGATTGCAGAAGAGTCCTAATTTTCCAAGTTCTACTTAAGCGACGCCCTCTTGTATTGATGTTGAGACAAGCATTCTGTAAATACGGACTCATCAGAACTGTTATGGAACTCTTCCTAGTAATGACTTTGAGGCCCCTCGTCCAGGGGATGTGGGATGTGGGACATTTCACAGCAATGGACACATCCACGCCATTATTAAAGTGTTGTAGATTTCAACGTATGGGCAAGCGTTAAGAAAAACGCAGCAGAAACCCAGGAGAGGTTCCTGGGGGAAAAACAATTAAAAACACAACAAATGCACTCTGGAGGCAAGAACTGGGGTGCCTTTTGTCTTTCTCTTGCTAAGAGTCCCGAGCTAATTTGAAGCCCTCTGAGCTAAGGGTCACTACGAACTAGAAGCAGTTGCGCTCGCCACGAACCAATTTAATTTGGACTATCTTGGCCAGCCTTATTGAATTCTCTCCATGCTCCCAGAGGCAGAAAGCTACTGCTGTCCTTAGCTATCCAATAAGGTTTACTTTCAGAACTCACTGGAGCAGGTTGGTTGTACCCTCGGCATCATCTAGTTGAAACATATTGAGCAATCAATTCAAACTTGTTATTGTCATTGGAGTTTGAAAATTTAATAAGCAATTACCTGAACACATTCCTTTATGTTTTTAATTTCTACTGAGATGTTGTTCGTTTTCAGGCCTAAAGCAATCGTGCCCTCCAGAATGTTTAATTGAATGAGTCCATAACGCGAGCCTTTTTCTTGACTGTCTTTTCCTAGTGTGATTTATGAATATGAATGAAGCCGTGTCTTCCTAAGGAGGAAGCCAAGAATAAGTGCAAATTTCAAGGATCTGACATGGGTGGATGGCATAACTCATTTTTGTGATGTGGAAGGAACCAGCAGACCCCTCTTGATGCAGGAATGCCTTTCCTGTAGGGCATATATGAAATGTTTTATCTTTCTCTTTTCTGAGGCACTGCTGCAGAAATGTGTTCTATCTATATTATATACACGTGTGTACATATATATAGACACACACATTCACATACGTGATATATATGTGTGCATGTTTTTATATAGACATAATTACATGTATATACATAAGCATATATATCTGCTTTTATTGATCCTACCGCACATGAAGTGGTGATCTTTCATTTACAAAAACCTTCATTTAAGGATCTTTTGTAGAAAATTATTCTAAAAATTTAAGTAGAAAATGCATTTTGTCTACTATTTCTTTTTCTTCTTGTTTCTATCTAGAACAGGGGTCGGCATACTTGTTTCGTGAAGGGCCAGATGGTAAATATTTTAGGATTTGCAGCCATACGGTCCCTGTCTCAACTATTCAACTCTGTTTTAGTCCAAGAGCAGCCACAGACAATACATAAACGAGCGGGCGTCGCTTTATTCCAGGACAACCGTATTTACCAAAACAGATGGCAGGCCAGATCGAGCTCACTGGCCAGAGTTGGCAAACCTCTGGCCTAGAATATTTAATGAAAGAGAGATTTTTCTATGTGCAGTTTGGTGCTTCATTGGTTGGTTGGTTGATGTTCTTTATTTATTTATTTTTTGGGGGGCCCAAAACATAAAGTTTCTTCTAGGCATCCTTAGAAAGTCTTCCTCCATCTGCCCCATAAATGCTGATATTTCAAAGGGGTTTTTCCTTTGGCCTGCTTTTGGGGGGATCCATTTTTTAAACCTTGTCCATGACTTCATTCATCACTTAAGAAATCTCAAAAAAAAAAAAAAAAAAAGTATCTCCCATGTTTAACTTCAGTCTAGATCCTTCCCCTAAATGCCAGCGTACCATACCAAAATCTTTATGAACTCTTCTACCTGGCAACCATCAATACACATCTTCAAGGTCCATCAACCTAAATATGACCAAATTAGAACTCGTTTTCTTCCCTACTGGTTTGCCATAGCTCCTAGTTTGCTCCAAGAGTCCAGTTACTCCCTGAGAAACCTTATTTCCTTCCTTTCTTTCCTTCTGATCCGCCGTCAACTTGCAAACTCCATGTCATAAATGACTCTCCACTCTTGGCCATCATCTCTTATCTCCCGCCATCTGCACCCACAATTTTAAAGTCTCATTGCATCCTTCCTGAGATTTTCTTGAAAAGGACCCACTGCTGCCCCACTCTCCAGTCCTTTTCCTTCTTCGCAAGTACATCATACCTCTCCCAGCTATGTTTCTAAAATGTTACCTTTCAACTTAATGCCTGCAGTTATTTCTTTTCCTACAGAGAGATCATCATAGAATAGACAGCCTTTCCAGCATCAACCTACCCATGCTGCTTTCCTTCCCTTGCCTCTACTCACTCCAAGCCCACCTTCCCTGGAATTCCATGCTGGATCATACTGGCACCCCCTCTTCCTGAGCAGCCCAAAATCCAGATGTGTTTGTATATTCGATTGCACCTTTTCTACGCTCCATATACCCCGCCATATTCTGACCGTACAAACATGAAAAAGCCAAAAAGCTTACAAGACGACAGGATAACTGGGGCAACCAAAACAAGTAAATTATCATAGAGAGATGAAGAGAGAAGCAGTGAAGAATAGTGATTTAAACACAGACTATAGAATGACATCTGAATTTGAATCCCAGTGTGCCACATAGCGGAGAGACCTCGGGCAGGTTACTGAACCTGTCTGTGTTGTGGTAACATCATCGGCAAATAGTGAGACAAAGCAACCTACCCTAGAGAATTGCTTCAAGCACTAAACTGCTTAGAACAATGCCTGGTGCATATGCAAATATATACGTACACTTAATATACACACACACTACACATGGATACACATTAATATGTGCATGTGTGTATCTACATATGTATATATATGCACATGCATATATTTATACATATATACACCTATGCTCATAAATATGTATTCGTGTGTGCATATGTATATACATACGTGTACATACATGTGTGCATATGTATACGCATACACGTATGCGTATATGTAAACACACACCTACGCCCTTAAATATGTATTCATGTGTGTATATTTACATACATATCCAGATATGATTCTTAACTAAATCTATAATAAAAAAACTGAGGAGTAACCGAGTAATTATGTACGCAGAAGTGAAGGCAAGTCAAAGAAAGAAAGGAGACAATCCCGTGGAACATGAGAGAGAAAGTGACAATTAAGCAGAACCAGGCTTTCAAGCCAAGTCAGTCTGTCTCCGATTACTATAAACTCTCTTCATCTACTGTCTGTATCACTGAGCACTGTGGCGATCCTTAATAATAAGCTTTTACTTTTATCTTGATTGCTTTATTATTTAAGCTTATTATTTAATAGTTTTATTATTTAATAGTTTATAGGTATATATTGTTTATTATTTAATATTTTATTAATTTACGTTTATATTCAGAAAACTGCTTTATTATTTAATAGTTTATAGGTGTATAATTTTTTACCCATGTAACCTCAGAACACCTAGAGGATATGCACTATATGTATGTGTGTAAACTGGGGAGGGAAGGCAGGGGGGTCCCACTGTTTCAAAGACTGTGTCCAGCATATGGTACGGTTAATAAATATTAATAACAAAAGGATTAAATGACAGAATAATGTTCTCTTAAACGTAATCCTAACTCTTCAATGTAAATGTAATCTTCAATAATGAAACACATGTTATCAGGTCAAATTACTCTTGGATCCAGCCTTCATTATCGCAAGATATACAACAAGCTCAATTATTTTCTTGTTTATAGCCACCACCCGTCGCTATGTTAATTCTGGAATAAAAAACTCCGGACGAGCACCCACTGAGCTGCAGGGCTCAGACTTACAGGAACAGGGCGACGGGCTATGAAATTCAGAAAGACAATCCCTCGGGAGAGCTTACCTTAGCCCAAAGCCTGTCTTGTTTATTAAGTCTGCTCTCTGTAGGCAAGAGTGAGGACCTGGAAGCCTCAAGAAAGGCCAAACACACAATAGGTATTTGGTTGATAAAGGTATTTAATATCCTGTACAACATGTAGGAAAACGCAGTCAGAAGTCTGAGGATAATACAAGATTATTAGATACAGGGGCTCCTGGGTGGCTCAGTCGGTTAAGCATCTGCCTTTGGCTCAGGTCATGATCCTGGGGTCCTGGGATCGATTGGGCTCCCTGCTCAGTGGGGAGCCTGCTTCTCCCTCTGCCTCTGCCCCTCCCACTGCTCATGCTCTCACTCGCTCACTCATTCACTCTCCCTTTCTCTCTCTTTTTCAATAAATAAAATCTTCAGAAGAAAAATAATAGAATTACTGGATACAGAGATCAAACCAGAATTGGGGAGCAAACTAAATTCAAGAGATCCTTAAAGACTATGACTCAAAGAAAGGATATTGACACTCAAAAGACAGAAAACAAAACTCTCAAGTTCAGACCTAGGCAAGGCTTTTCTAGAAAAGTTTTCACCCAGTGCTTTCCGTGTCTTCCCATGGCACTTGTCAAGTTGTGCTTAACACTATGATTATACATTCAGACCTGAGCTAAGCAAACCCTCCCCCCCAACACTTCCTTGTAAAACCAAGACTTATTCTCACATTAGTATTTTGATCAAGTAGGAGTTTTCTTTTTTTTTTTTTTTTCCTTGATGCACTTTAATTTTGATGAAAATAGAAATCGTGTGCCCTAACAGTAAACATAAATATGCTGGGTCTTTACGGTAAAAGAAGAGGAAGAGGAAGAGGAGGGGGGAGGGGGAGGAGGGGAAGGAGAGGAGGGGGAGGAGAGGTGGGGGGAGGGGGAGGAGGAGGACGAAATGAAGATGTATTTGGTGTGATTATGAACCTGGTAAGTGTACAACCCTATTTCAGCAAACTGTTCATAGCTGGGCGTTTAACTCGTTCTCTACGTGGCCAAATGGCCCACAACCTGGGAAATGACAAGGGGTGCAGGACCTCCAAACAGTGGTATCCTGTCGGCCTGAAGAGTGCCAAGTGTGCTTCAATGTACTAAGAGCTCTGAGAAGCCCAGGATCCATAGGTAATTTAAAAAAGTAAAAATAATCGGGGCGCCTGGTTGGCTCAGTGGGTTAAAGCCTCTGCCTTCAGCTCAGGTCATGATCTCAGGGTCCTGGGATCGAGCCCCGCATCGGGCTCTCTGCTCAGCAGGGAGCCTGCTTCCCCCTCTCTGCCTGCCTCTCTGCCTACTTGTGATCTCTCTCTCTGCCAAATAAATAAAATCTTTAAAAAAAAAAAAGTAAAAATAAAAAGCAAACTCTGTGCTCTTCATTTTTAAAATATTTTCTACCAATATTCCACACCTAAAATGAAGTTAACTAAAATCTTCTGTTCTTTACTCATTTGAGGGAGTAAAGAGATCCTGAGCTGAGCACCTTTCCTTTTCAATATTCATTTTCTTTTTGTCGCTCTTTTATTTAAATTCAATCAGTTAACATGGAGTGTATCCTTAGTTTCAGATGGAGAGTTGAGGGATTCACCCATGTCACTAGTAGAGGGAATGCCTCACCGTCTACAGAAGTCCCATTTTGTTGCTTGATTTGGGGGAGATGAGAAAGGAAATGCAAAGTCTGTGTCACAAGTGAAAGCTGTGTAAGGCATCCCTCATGCCAACTGACTGTATTTACTTCCCTATAAGGGAACCGTAATTAACTACCAAACACAAGGAGACTCCGCAAGGACCAATTTCCATGTCGATAAATGCCAAGAACGGTACTATGTGCTTCTTCATTTTACACATTGTCTCGTCCTCTCTCCCTGTCTCTCCCCTTCTGAGTTAAATATAAATGTGCTGAGGAGTCTGAAAAGGAAGAAAAAGATGGTATACCGTATCCTGGACTTCAAAAGTGAAAAGAAAAAAAAGAAAAAAAACAAAAACAAAAACGACAAATTGCCTTGGAGGGAAAAAAACAAAAAAACAAAAAACAACCTTTCATATCTACACCTCTACTTTTTTTTTTTTTTTCCAATCTAAAAGCGCACATTGCTTTAAAAAGCAAATGTTCACTGACTGGTTTCAAAAGCTGCAAGAGCTCCGCTCATCTTTCTCAGCTCTGTGTTCCTTCCATTACTTTACTGCCTTAGATATTTGTACTGCGGAAGGGTGATCAATTAGATGAATAGGTCCCATTACTTTGTGGTTAATAAAAGATTTTATATTCGGAGATACGCACAAAAATAAGTCAGAGTCAGCAGTGGATTTATGGGATGGGGAACAGAAGGAAAACTGTTTATCTAACAGATCGCAGTCTTGAAAAAGCTTTTATTGTCTTGGCAGGCTTCATTCTGTTGTCTTCTCCTCCTGAGCCCCAGAGAACCTGTCCGGATTACAGCTCTGAGGGCCGTCAAGTACTCACAACCAAGCCCCACCTCCTCTCTGTGCCACGGACAAGGTGCCATTCTGGAAATGCCTCTTCCAATAACAAGAAAGATGGTATTCGGAGATGAAAACTTCCACTCAAAGCCATCTTTGTTTTTCTCGTGCTCCGAGCCACGCTGGGCTAGCAGACCTAAGCCCATCCACTGTTTGCTCTACCTACAGCCCACCTCCATGCCTGATTACCCCTATAATATATCGTTTTCCTCCAACATAAAGCTCTAAAAAAAAAAAAAAACCCTGAAAGTCAATCTTTTTACGGCTTCTTATGTGGTATTTATTTTTCTCTACTTGCCAATTGAAATGGCTCTAATGTGCCCCGAAGGGCACTGTCCCCGTCAAGCTCTGAGGTACGTCCATTGGGATGCAGGCAGGTGAGCTCAAGGGCCCTGGCGTCCCAGAGAGAACTGCAGTGTTAAGGAGAGAGCAGAGCGCCCTCGGGAGGCAATTCTATTGAGATAGAGCTAAAAACCTTGAACCAAGAGCAGACGGACCAAGTGGGCCATCCCAAGGCAAAGATGGCAGCCCAGCCACGTGGCTGGAGAGCGCCCTGCAGATTCCTCAGCACCCCACAAACTGCCCCCATGTGGAGCCACAGAATGTGGTGGTGACGCTCCCTGACTTACGCTTTCCTAACGAGGATGTGAATTAATAGGACTTTTTATTCAACAGCACTGGAGAAAAGCTAACGAGCCATTTCCTGTCCTGACTCTTGTACTGTAGTTGCTCTCCAGGTAATCCCAATTACACACTTGTGCATTATAAAGAATAAATGCTGTGTCCTTTTCCTCTCCAGCCATGCCCCGTGCCTGTGCTCGGTTGGCACACGTATAGGCCACCATTTGCAAAAAGTGAAATTCCTCTCAACCCCCAAAAGAAACATCTGGAAAAAAAAAAAAAAGAGAGAGAGAGAGAGAGAAAGTGGCAAAAAGCCCAAGGTTTCCCTGACTTGTGAGGACAAGGATGAGATGGAGCATCTTTGGGCAAAAAAGAACTTCCTGCAGTCAGAGCAAGAACCTGCCACGCGGGAAATCTCTAAACAAAACTGATAAATGACAGGTAAAGAGGAGAGGAAAAGAAAAGGTTGTAGGAGAAAATAATAGAGGGACAAAAACAGTTTCCACAGGGCGCTCAAGAAAGGTACTTTTTAAGGCCCTTTGAAGTTGCTCATTAGCCTTCAACTTCTTGCATCTGTCAAGAAACAGAATAGGGTTTGGCTTTTTATGTGTATGAAATGTCATATGCGTTCATATCTGTGACATTCCATGAGCGAAGTGAAGAGATCCATCTAATCCTCCCAGTAGCCGCAACACTATATACTTGTCCACGCAGGCCTTACCCGCTCAACCCATAACTAGCAGGTTCAAGTTCATGACATGATAATATTCTTTATGTCAAAAGTGTGCTACAAAACTCATGTCAGAGTTCCTACTTCTATTTAATGCTTTCAGATCCCACCATGCCCCTGGGAGTTCGTGTGACTCCTGTGAACGTTCTTTCCAATCTGTTAGAGCAAACGAAAGTTATAAAGGGACAGAATTCCACTAATCTGTACTTCCTCCCAGTAATCTAAAAGACAGGTCCTTTATCACCGCATGAATCCTTCTTGGAAAGTTAAGTATTTCCTAACTGCGAACTCTTTTAAATGAATAACCATGAAGCAGTCCTTCATTCTGAAATATAACCAAAATGCAAACCTTGGTTAATATTCACATATTAACAATATAGGCTATCAGTCTCAACCGTCTCTCATAGTTGAACACTAAGCATTCCCATTAAAATATATCTAGGCCCCGGATTTTGTTTTGCAAGATCCTGAGCTGAGCCGTGAAAAACTTTCTAGGAACATCAATATTCTCTTCTTCCTGTGCAGCTTCCAGCACTATGGGGAACTAACTATAAATAATCAAAGAGGAAGCTTGTAGCTCATGCCACCTTTTCTCTGGGGCCTGGGATCCATACCTGCAAAAATGATTAGGATGAGAGTGGGGAGTCAAGTCCAAAGTCAATGACAAAAAATAAGGAGGTCTTTAGGAAGAGTATTGGCACAAGTCTCCCCTGGTTACCCTGGCCCTTGAGTCTTCGGAGTAGGGAACAAGACTGTAAGAATCAGCAAAACATGGGCAGGAACTCAAAAGGACTAAATGAAGCTAGGCTTACTGCGATTTTTCATTTCCCCATTCACTTCCAAAATGACCTTCTATCCACCAGTTCAGCACCCACTACCACAACTCCTGTAGTGAGAGAATTATCTAAACATTCTTTGGTTTCCTCAGAACCCACGTATGCATCAAGAAAGCAACATCGATGCAATCCATTTAATATGACATCAATAGTGTCATTTGTAGGAATGGGGCAAGATCAGCCAGCTCATGATAAACTTTTGGATGTGCTCCTTTCTACGGAGTAATAGAAAAATATTTTTCTAAAGATAAACTTGAAAAACTGGAGCTACTCTCCAGTATGGAAACCAGCGGTAATGACGCGATACACTTGGAGCACCAGATGTCTCAGTGTGGTCTGGTTAATTGAAAGCCATAGACCCCACATCTACAATCAGCCTCGCACATGGTCTGTTAATTTGATTGTCATATTGGTTTCCTTATTCATGCTCCTGGAGCTTTGTATATTTCCTTTGTCTTCACCCCCAGCAATTAAACCACATCATTTTTTTCCTGTCTTCAAAGGCATGCAAAATGTAAGATCTATAGTAAATTTGGTCTTTTAATAAAGACAGACCTGAAATGTTCCAGCATTTTCCATATTTAAGTTTCTTTAATTTGTAAAAGATGGAGCTGACTGGATGAATAATTGGCAATGCCATTTTGTTAAGAGGAGATTCTTTCTACTCACAAATGGTCTTATTTCTAGCAACTTCAAGGCAATCATATATTAAAAAGTATCTAGAAAGAAGCATCTAGAATAAATGATTCTGACATGTCAACATAGCTTAATCAATCATAGTGGACCACTCTGGTGGGGGATGTTGGGAATGGGGAGGTTATACATATGTATATGTACATATACATACACATACCTTCTCCTTAATTTTGCTGTTAACTTCAATTGTTCTAAAAACAATCATCTCAACTTTTTTTTTTTTTTAAAAGCCCCATTAAATAAAGTGAAAATGCTAGCAATGACCTGACACAGTATGAAGGAGAACAAAAGGCTCAGAGAAGGGGGCATGTTAGTATATATGTAACACAAAAAATGAAACAAAAAAGCACTAGTTGACTATTTTCAGGGAGGCCTGGGGGAAAGTCCATTTAGTAAAACAATAAAAAATGAATTGGTAGGGGTCACCCATATAGTTGAAAAGTTTATAATGACTGTCTTCTCAAGGTTTGGATTGGTAGTATAAAATGCTTTTCGGACACTGGGCTGCCTAGGAACCATCAGGATGAAAGATGCCAGTGGCAGACTTTAACCATCAGAGGCAAAATATACCTAATTACCATAAGGGGTAGTAAGGTGGAAATGATAACCAAGGGCCCAAGCTCTCAAGGGATTTAGGCTAAAAGATAGGTTGAGCCTAGGACCAACAAAGATGAGTAACTGAAGAGAAAGAGACTGTGTGTGTTTGCATGCGAATATAGATCAAGAACACTGCTATCAATCACCTTGATTAAAAGTTACGATCACTTGCTCAGTTTCCACACCTGAGTCAATTTGCACATCTAGAATCCAAAGATGAAAACACATTAAGTCCCTGAAAAAGGAAGATGCAATGCCGCAACATGTTTCAACACGAGTGATTCTCTGTGTCCTTTCCCAGCGGGACCTGCAACCCTTCACCTCAGTACCTGCATATTCAAGAAAGAAAAATATATAGATATTCTGGGGGAGGTTGAGTCTGAACTGATCCTGTTACCAGTGACTGAAATCATTATCCTGATCCCACTAGTACAGTATGGGCATGTGGGTATCTACTGATAAACAGAGCTGTGGCTTGTGATCAACATGTAGAGCGTCCCATGGACCCAGAGACTCATCCAATGGTCATTACTCTGGTGGAATGTACACACTAAGACTCTGATGAAACCGTAACACTGCTCCTTTGATCTTTGGAGTAAGAGCAATCATAGTAGAAAAGAATGTCTGTACCACGCTTCAGTGCCCACCGTAAAGCCTCCATTCCAGAAGGGGTACTAAATAGTCAGGTGACCAGGGCGCCTCAATAAATTACTATCAGTTAACATTCGTCCTAGGCTACCACGATGGATTCACAAACAGAATAGCCATAGTGTGAGAGAGGGAAGCTATTCGCAGATCTCTCTCATCGGTGATAATGTAGTGTTTGACACGAAATCGTTTTGTCCAATATGTCAGCAAAAGAGACCCAGGAAGAGTATGTGATAAACTACCCTCTCTTGAAGTGACAAACATGCCACTTCATGGCAAGTTGATTATACTGGACCCTATTCATTCTGGAAAAGGGAGCAACTTTTCTTTATCAAGATGAGAAAAGGGAAGATATTGCCTCCCTTGATGGTAGCGCCTTGGAATGTGTCATATATGAGGGCTCACAGAACATCTTATTTGCTAACACAAGATCATGAAAAAATTGCCTCGGACCCCCTTTATTTTGAAGGATGTACAACAGGAGGCATATGACCGGAACATCCCTTGGTTTTACCACATACCACACAATTTAGAAACTGCTGGCCTAGCCGAGCATTGCAATAACCTCCGAGAAGTCATCTAAGAGGTGACCTTCTGGAAAAGGAAGCGGATTATTCTTCAAAACACAAACCTTAAAGTTATAGCCATTATATGGTGCTGAGTCCCCATGCAGTATATTTGATGGGTCCCAGACCAAAGGGTGGAAAGTTCGTTCCCTGGCTGACTACTGCAACCACCGACATATGTGCACAATCTACGCTTCCCATCTGTGATGCTTCAAGCTCTGCGTATCTAAAGCTCCTAGTTCCCAGAGAGAAACGAATTCAGCAAGACACACAGTAGAGCCCTACTAAATGTTAAGTTTTGATTGCCACTGGGTCTCTTAGACTCCTCACATCAAAAGACCAGTAGGCAAAGGGAGGGGTTACCATCTTGACAGGGAAAATTGATGCCAATCATTATAAAAGATTAAGAGTTACTGTTACATACTAGAGCAAGGGTTGGGTTCTCAGCATCATTTAATGTTCCAATGACCAGCTTTATTTCAGATGTTATACATTTTATTTTTAGTGTTTCCATTTGGTTTATTGTCTCGAATTTTCTGCTGAATTTTCCTATTTTTTAATTCATCATGAGCACATTTTCCTATCATTATTCTAAGAGCTACCGTAAAACCTGTGCCTGCTAGTTCCAAAATTTGTTTCGTCTTAGGGACAGTCTCCATTAGATTGTCCTCGGTCTTGATAACGGGTCCCATTTTCTTGTTTCTCCATATGCCAAGCTTTTTTTGGATTGTATCATGGACATTTTAAATACTGTGCTGTGGACACTCTGAATTCTGTTCCATAGTTCCCAAAAATGTTGGTCTTTGCTATTTGTTTTATCGGGTAATTAACTTGACTGAACTAGAACCGAAAACTGTGGCAGCTGGGTAACAGCTCAAATATCAGTTCAGGGTCTTTTTGGTCTTTAACATGGGAGCTTAGATGGTGCTTCCCCAAACATACATGGCTCAGGAGTTTTCCAGAGAGTCTTAGAGTTTATACACAAACTTCACCGAAAATGTGGGATTTTCTCTTTCTGGCTCCCTTCTTTCTGTGTTCTCCCCTCCAGGACCAGCTGTTCCAGTTGCCTCCAACTTGGTCATCCGGTTCTTCAGGCCAGAGAAAATGCAGAATGTTCTAGCACACTTTCATATGTTCTGTATACTACGTAAAGATGGCTGCCCTGAGGCTAAGAGCTACAAAAAAGAGAAAAATCCTTCCATGCACACTACTATTCCCTTGACCCAAATGCTGACTGCTCTCCGCAATCTCAATCTCTTAAGTTTGCTGTAATGCCTTCCAGTAGCCACTTTTGTCTGTTGTTTCTTCCTATTTTTTCCAGAGTACATACTTGTCACTTGTGGGAGTGCTGCCTAATATCAGCTCCCTTGGTCACACGTAGCGGTGACTCCCATGACAAATTTTAATGGTGCATGAACCATGACAGCAACCTGAAGGGCAGGTGACCAGAGCTCAGACTGCTCAAATGATGGTCTGCTTCAGCCCACCAGGCTGTCTACTAGAATAACGGATGCACTAGCTAAAGCTAAGTTTGAAACAGGTGTAGCGGGAAGATGACAAGAGTCAACTCTAGGGGTGGGGATTAAAGCTTGTCACACCGAGTCCTCTTAGAAATGCTCTGGAGAAACTGGGACCCACCAGATTTTTTGAAAAAGGTGTCAACTTAATGGAAAAGGAGCACGAGTTAGACTGTAATATAGACTCCTGGTGCCCTGCCCAAATACCCTCAGGTTCCATTACCTCTGTCCATCCACTCCTCAGCCTCTGCTGTTCTGCTGAAGCTGCGTCTACGAACTTTTACAGAAGAATCCCCTTGGGAGGCAGGGACAACCATGCTGAAAGCGTTTGGGGGTTATGACCAGCTGTCCCCTCCTCACCCCCAGCTTTACACCCAACAAGAAATTGGTGCAGAAGTGAAAAAGGTCAGCTCCCTTCACGCAAGATGAAAGAAAATCTGAGGTATAATTTGTGCTGCTGATGCTAGAACTCTGCCTGACCCTGAATCCCTGCTTGCCTTTGCCCCTTCCACACCTGTCCCTTCCTCTTCTTGATCAGTTTCTTCTGGGAGTTCTTCCCTAAGAATTCACATGCACTCAAATCCCTGGCTCGAGGTCTGTTTCTGGGAGACGTCGTCCTGAAAGGCTGCATATTCAGTGTGCTGCTGCCCCTGACAGGGCATGAGCACAGTAGGGTATAGAAGGTCGAGGGGCTATCTGAGGTCCTCATGGAGCCTCGCACCTGCATGACAACAGGTGCCCTGAGTTGGTGTAATGCCCCAGATGTCAAGGTGGGACCAGCCGCACCTTAACATACATAAACATCTGTCCACACCAGCAGATCCAGGAATCTGCCCAACTGTGGCACAGACATCAATGGTATGAAGGATAACTCAAGGGTAGAAGCACCAGGCCAACTGCCCACACTGTTCTGGAAGCTTCTCTCATTCAAGATACCCTTGGAAATAAGGTGGAAGAAAGAAGGAAACAAACCATGATGGTCGAGAATTTTCCTGAAAGTGCCTATGTTTTAAACCACACGCTGCCTGAAATATTAATATATAAATGTGAATCGAGAATAGATTAGATTGACTTTACTAAAATGCGAGAAAGGAGCTATCTTTTCTCCTTGGAAGATTTATAGCTTCCAAGCAAAGGCGAGTTCAGTTATATAGAATTCATTACTATTTTAGATTTTTGCATGTCGACATCTTAGGGTTTAAGTTTTTTGATCCATGTGATCTTCTCTGAGAGCATGTTTTTCGAAGTGATTCCTCCTACCTAATGGGAAAGGGGGTATTCTTATCCTATTCATAGAAATCGAAACAAAATAACGCTGAAATGGTTAAGTGACCTGCCTCCCATCACACACGGGAGGCTGTGGTGGAACAAATATTCAAAATAATTTTCTGACCTTGAAGTCCAAGTTTATTCTCAAGCCTCGGAAGCAGCTTAGGACATAGTAATTGAAGCCTAGCTGAGACGGTTAATTATTTTGAGTCTCACATTCCTTGTGCATTTGGAGCAGGGTCCCCACAGTGTACTAACCCACAATACTCTCAGCAGCTCTTAGAGCTCCATTTTATCATCTAGATGGTTGCAGAAATATTCATGCGAAGAAATGCTTACTTCTTCAGAGAACAACTTTGAAACTCAGCCAACATACCTGAGAGTTCTGGATGTTCCAAACCTCAGTTTTCTATACATCAGAATTACCTAGAGGTTTTTTTTAAAAACAAAACAAAACAAAACAAAACAAAAAAAACCACCAACAACTAGAACTCATATCATTCCGTGGTTCACATTTAGCAGATCAGAGATACAGTCTTAGCTTATGTATTTTTAACATTTGCTGTAGATGATTCCCAGGCAAAAGAGAAGTTTGAAAACTCTTGCTCCTACCTCACTTGGATTACCCGGTTCTCAACTCTGGTGTCCCATTGCTCATGTCTTTTCTTTGGCCCGGGGCACCTTGTTTGGTTTCTGCTTCCCTAGACTCTCATGATCCCCTTTCTCTGTTCATCACTGGACTTGATTCACTAAAACGCAAGTGAGTCTTCCTTGTCAACGCCATACCACTCGCAACTACACTCAGCTCCTGTCACTCCTCAGTTGGTTTGTATTAACACAGGTGCTTGGATCTGTCTAGTATCCTACCATAAAAGCATCCTGCTTTCTTTCTCATGTGTCAGTGGCAAGAATTACTTATTTCAACTAAAATTAAGTAGCCTGTGTCATGATCATTTAATGATCATTTAACCTCTGGTTGGCTAAGACTCCCAAATTCATGTGTTTCTGATGTAGCTTTTCTGCATTGTTAAATAATCTGATGTCAATCTACGTTCCAACGCGTTCTTCTCTTTACCATACAGGGGTATAGGACTAGCATAGTATTGCCGTGAGTAGCAGTCTTCCTCTTTGAATCTTACATTATGGATAGGTTTCTGTAAATGCATGAAAATGGCCCCTTGAAAATGGCGTCGATCTTGACTCTGTAGTCATATTCTGTCTCTTCCATTCTGATAGTTCTGGAGATTTTCTTACTTATCGGGAAGTAAATAAGAATACTGTATTAACCGCCCTCTGTTCCCAACATACAAAAGAAAGATCAGGTTAAAAAAATACCATAATACATAGACAACTATTTCACGATAACTTCATGACAGCGGTGTATCCTACAGGCCACGTCAGATAGGAGGCAGGCATTCCTGGGCACAGGGCAGACACGTCCAGTCTTCCAAACACTCATCATTTCTGACATCATCATCTACGAACCTTTCACACGATTTATGTTTCTCTTATTCCTATCTGCAACCAACATAGTTTCTCTGTATGCATGTAATGAAGGGAATGCTAAACTAGGTTTATAAATGAATCCCAGAATAAATCAGAAGCTTTTGTGTATCCCTGCTCAGAAGATGGTACATAAGGAGCATGAACTCTGCTGTGGATGTGGACACAAGAAAAAACACATCAGTAGATCTACAACCTTAACGTCATAACTGGTGTCAAGTTTAACCTCATGGTATCTCTAAAAAAGTACCTCCAAAGCACGATTGAACAGTTCTTCATAGAAGACACCCTAAATGGCAGAAGATAAAATATAGGCTCGAATATTTACCAAATACCTAGATTCTACATGGATTGATCAAAGTCTCAGATCTGGAAAAACTGATAGTTCCACCTAACCAAAGAAAATTACTGAAGAGATCCACATGCATCCTTAATTTAGTCTAGATTCAAAGATGGAAACAAAAGGAACTCCATAGATGCAGAGATCACGATCATGATCTTATCATAAGCAGCAGAGAAGTTAATTTAATGGACCTATTTCCCCTGGGAAGCCAGAAATATGATACTACTGAACTGAAGCACGGGGTTGGAAAAATTTTCAGAAATTGTAAATTTCCTTAAAGGTGACTCTTCCAAAGAGGCAAACTTCATGATTACAGTTCCTAAACTGCTCATTTTTAAAAGTGCTGGCTGGACAGGCGGTCTCAGTTGTTCACGAAGTCAGAGGGACAGGCAGAGGCAATCAGGTAGAGTGAGTGACTTTAGGAAGGATGATGTCAGGGTATCACAAAATTCTTGTCAGCACACGACTGCTCTGCCAGACCACCATTTCCCAATGGAATGGGTTATGCTTCAAGGCAGCTGTGTGAGCCAGAGCCTTAGACTACTAATTTCTGAACATACCATTCCCTACCTCCTCTTCACTAGAGATGGAAAAAATCTTCAATCTCAAAACATTAAAAGCCCAGTATTATATGAAGTCTGAAATCGTCCCCAGTACAATTCAGTAATGCTCCCATATAATCGTACTCCTTCAAAGACAATTTGGGGTCAAGTCAGGTTCTTTATAATTTTATCCAAGACAATCCAGCCTTTACCCTGTGCCTGTTGTGTGATGAGAAAGAGTCAAAGAAATACATTTCTAGCTTGTCTGCTATAAAGAGAGCTCAAGAATCTAAAAGGATGGTCGTTAATAACCAGGCCACTGACTGAAAGGTGTTTATGACTTCCTCTTTTGTACTTAACATTTTGAACCTGGAGTAACTCAAAAGACAGAAGATAGTCTTCTGGGTCTAATTTGTTCATTCATCTTGCCTCGTGTCAAAATGCGTGGTATTGTTTTTTAAAACAAGGTATATTTTACCCAGTGGAGTCTCTGTGCATAGTAGTCAGAAGTGGCAAAGGGATGACCTCTCACTCTGGTGTCAAGATCTGCCTGTGGTTCTACAGTTTGAATGTTCCACTTCTTGCCTGAATCACTTGATAAGCTTAGCAACAAGGAATTCCAAGCAAGACGGTATCATGTGAAACAATGCCTGTCCAGTAGAATGAAGTTGACAATTTACTCACTTTGACGTTCCTGGTTCTTATCTGCTATGGCATAGATCAGTGGTTGAATGTACAGCTAGAAGACAAAATCGCGAAGAAAGCAAATTTTATGAAGACAAAGATCCTTGCTTTAGAATATTAAATGGATCACTTACATCTCTGAAAATTAAAACAAAGAACAGAAGAGGTCCGGGGGATTCCAATGCTGCTGTTAGCATGGCAAGGGGGAAGAATTAAATGGGATAGAGGGTGAGGAGCATGAGGGAGGGGGGGCATCAAGTTCAAAGGCTGTCCCTTCCCAACTCTATCTCCACATACAAATAAAAATGTATGATCTAGACCATCAGTTCACAAAGTCAAGGGTTAAAGAAACACAACTTTTGAAGTTGCTCTACTGATATTTATTTTCTTTTTTTATGCTCCTATTATACCAAATAGCAGACATCCGTCCATTCTGAGACTCCTACCACATTTTTCCAGGGCTTCTGTCAAATTTGAGGTACCAAAAGACAAGGTGGGATGGGGAGGAGACACTCTTCCTCCCTTATTTGTTTTGGGGGTGTCTATTTAAGTACTACTCAGGATATTTCTTGCCTTTGTCCATAGAGCACCTTCAAGTCCTTGGCTCTCTCTGCTCTTTATTGAAGCAGGGGAGGCATTCTTTCCTCCCATATCGTCCCCAAACCAGGGATTCCAGCCATGCTCTCTCTGTAAAGTCTCATCAACTGACTCAAAAATATATGGTTGGTACCTTCTTAAGTTTTGCTGTCGCCCTGATTACAACATGGAAGGCGGGCTCAGTGCAGAGTTCAAGACTGAATAAAGAAGAGAAGGTCTGGGGCAGGTCTTGAAAGACAGTGAGAGCGACCAAAGGAGGAGCTATGAAGAGCAGAAGACATCCTAAGCAGAGAGAAGAGCACAAGCAGAGGCAGGTGGGAGTAACATAAGTTGGTGTCTATGGGGGAAGTCTAAGATGTGGCAGGAGATAAAGCTTAAGGATGAAGCAAAGTCAATTCCCATGAAGCCTTAAAAGACATCTAAGGAGCTTATACTTGGTTAGCATCAGGGTATCTCAAGAATGGTGCACACAGTGGAGAAACAGGCTGACCATAAATGGGGAGGAGGCATGGCAAATTCAGAGATTTTCAGTGAATCAACGGATTGTACTGCCCTGTCAATGGCTGTGGCTATACAGCTAGAGTATTACCTATGCAACCTTCACCTCTGTATTGGCAGCACCGCCGAAAAGGACAGAAAAAGATGTGCCTAAAGTTTCTTCATGATTCTACAGGGTCAATAATCGTACTCTTCGTCAATATTTATAATTGCCTTGCAACTATGTCTTTTTTTTTTTTTTTTTTTTTTTTTTGTTAAGCGAGGGAGAGAAGTGGGGCAGAGGAAGAGGGAGAGAGAGAATCCCGAGCAGGCGGCACATCCAGTGTGGAGCCAGACGCAGGGCTCAATCTCACAATCCTGAGATCATGACCTAAGCCAAAATCAAGAATCAGACACTTAACTGAATGAAACATCCAGGCGCCCCTCGCTGCAACTATATCTTAATCGTGGGCTACAACATCCTCAATATTCTCTAAAAAGATCCCGTTACATATTTCTTTACGAAATAAAAGCTACTGTGAATATATGAATATATAGACTTTTTTTTTTTTACTGCTAAGTAAAAAACTCCCATTTATAACACCATTACAATATATGATGAAGTGAAAAAAGTTTTTAGAATTTATAGAAATTGAAAAATTAAGTGATGAAGTTAGCATCTGACTGATATGAGAAAATGCAATGTTAGGGAGAATTATGAAATCATTAAGTATGAAATCATGAAATATTTTTGTTAAAAAACATTTCAAAGTATAGGTGAGTACAGCATATTTTTTAGTATTTTTAAAATATTTTTAATATTTTTAATAAAAATTTATTTATTCACCATGCAGATTTAACAAATGTTGCTTCTGTAACAGACGTAACTTTTGTTAAGAAATTACTTTATCATTGCTGTATTTTTTAAGGAATTACATCCTCCAGATATACTTGAACCCCATTTGTAAGTCCTCCCCCATTTCTAGAAGTGTTTGAGTTCAAGTGCTTCAAGTTCATGTATCTTTTTGTTTCACATTTTTCTGCAAATATGTGTATCTAGTAAGCATATACAGGGTCTGTTTATTTACATAGAAACCATCATAATGTAATTTACCTTTTTCCCTAAAAATGGTTTGGAAAGCAATCCATGGCGATACATGTAATCTGTTTTTTCTCAATCTAAATAATTCATAATTATTCATCCACTCCTCTATTGATAGATTGTTTCTAATTTTTTGCCACTGCATCCACATGCATTTTTTTTCAGTCTGTATTCAAGACATACTCCTAGGTCTATACCGAAAGTAGGAATTAGTAAGGAATTGCTGGTGCTTTGTCAATTCTATAAGAAAAAAATGCCAAATGTCTCTTTAAAATTGTTGCAAAATTCACACTGTTTGGATAGAATGTGAGACTTAATGTTTCCTCATGTTCTCAATGTTGATAATGTCAGTCTTATTTTTTGCTAATCTGATGGGTCACAATATATCTCCGTGATTTCGATAAGCGTTTCCTTCAGTACAAGTGAGGTGGAGCAACTTTACCCGTGTAAATTGGTCATCCTTTCTTCTCTAAACTCCCTGTTCATGCTTTACACCCATATTTCAAAGAGTTGTTTCTCCTTTTATTTGTGTACTCTTTATCAATTGTAGGTTCTACCTCTCTGTTAAGTTGTATATTTTACAAGTATTTCCTCCAGTCTGTGGCTTCAATTTTTCATGAAAAATTTTTGATGTGGTCATATTATCAGTATTTTCCTTTATCATTTGTGCTTTTTGAGACTTACAAATCTTTTACTAAGCCGGTATCATAAAGAAGTCTCATTTTTCCAGAAAAATTTTCTAGTTAAATTTTTCAAATTTATGTCTTGACTTCTTTTGGATTTTATTTTTGTGCATGATGTCAGGTAGAGGTCAAATTTTATTTTTTCCGAATGAGTAACTAGTTGTCCCAGCGCCTATTAGTCAGTACTTTTAGACTTTGTAGAATAGTTAGTCCTCTTGCCATTGGTTTGTGAAGGAATACGTGCTTTATGTCAAGCTCTCACATACTTCTATCTGGGCTCTGCTGTTTTATTGATACATTGTTCTCTGTGAGCTAATGACACTGATGGTGATTTTTCTAACCTAAAGGTTTTAACAAGTGATTTAACCCAAACTCCCCACATCAAAATCCAGTTGTGACTACAGTAACTATGCACTGCATTTTCTTTAGGTTTAGCATATAGTAGAGGGACATGCATGGACTTTAAACTCTCATAGTTGGCTAATCCTAGTTGGCCAGGGGCCATCAACATGTGGTTGACTATTCTCTGCTCCCATACCCTTATCTATAAGGTGGAGAAGAAAAACAATTCCTCACCAGCTTATGATGTATTATTCTGTTAATCTCTTCTTTTTCAGAGCCCTTGTCATAAACCATGGTAATTTTTCTCATTTGTTTTCTTATTTGTTGATATAAACAAGAACAGGTCTATCCGTTTACCATCAGGTTCAGGACACTACAACAGTGCCTGATAAATGACACATAGTTCGTAAGTTTATGTCAAATGATGAATGAGTGAATAAAAGTACTACATTTAATGGAAGACGTTTAAGGCAAAAAAAAAAAATTGTCATAGATTTCCTGCATACATGTTACAATGCATTATATTATTGCAGAACATTTTAATAATACTATACAACCTTATGACTATTTCTTGCTAAGGTAACTGATAAGAATTCTACCTTCTAAACATACTGCGAGGTGAGAAATTGCAATATGGGCTGGAATGGTCATGAAAGGCTATGTAAGGACTCCAGCAAAAATCTCTGAAAAATGAGTAGGAAGTAGCCATGCAGAAAGGAGCAGTGAAGATGTTACCAATAAAGGGAATAGACAGACAACAAGCTCTCAACTGGGAATAGATACAGAATTGTTAAAATGAGTATCTAATTAAGCGATCAGTAGATATGGAAAGATATCAAGTGAAATTTATCATTTTACCCGCCAAAACACCTCCTCTTTTTGCAGAAAGAAAGACGGATGGACGGAAAGAAGGAAGAAAAGAAAGGAAACATTAATAGTGTACTTAAAATATTTCTTGGGGGTACTCAAATTAGGTGAGAGGTCGAAATTTTGTATTCCTCCAAAATCAGGATACATACACAACATTAAAACCTCTTTCACTGCAATCTTAGAGAAACCAGCCCCTCTGTTGGATATCCGGTACTTCCTGCTTCCTGAGAGGATGTGTTCTGAGTATCCTAACGGCACTATCAAAGTAAAGGGATAATTGAATTTTTATTATTTTAACACTTTAATTGTCAAAGTAAAATAGAATGATTTTGAGTATCAAGTTAAATTAGCTTAAGAGGGCAGAATTTTGTGAAACCAAAAACGTATTTCTAAGCATAGGGTTTCCTAAACTGAGTCTGATTTTCACAAAATGCCTATCTGAGTTTAAAACTTGGCTCTTTATCCACTGTAACATTAAATTTTTTTGTGTGTTTAAAATTAAGAACACTGTGGTATTTCATCACAATAAGTGAATAAAAATTATGCAACAAATTGTCACTTGATTAATTAGTGATTTGTCAAGATCATTAGCATTTGCATTTTGGAAGAACCTTACGATACTAATAAAAAATCAATTCTTGAAAAGTCCATCTAACCAATCTAGAACACATTTAACCAATCATATGCCACTAGAAGTCAATGAAAAAGATATAAGCAGAAAATGTCATCTGACAAGTTCTCATCTCTATACAGTGACAATGTTTTCATTATCGAGCATATTTAAAGAAAGTTTTTATGAAGTACATCGCTTTCCTTGTTTCAGGAAATGAGACTGAATAAAAATAAAAGCCTAATTTTAAATGTTATCCAAAAACGGCAAAGTTAGAGCCAATCCCTAATGAACAATGCAAGAAAGAAGTTTCTGGAAGCCATTTTATTACTCTCAAATTTGATCAATACCATCAGTTTGCTAACCAACGGTCAACCCAACTGATTTCGTATCAGCTTCTACCTTTTACTTTCACCTTTCACAAAGCCCTCTCACAAATTTCTTTTCTGATGTCCTTACATATTTGTCAAACTTCTCATCAATTCTGTCTTATGATCAAAGCACTTCCCACACTCAGCCCATACACAAGTGGAAGTGTGAAAAGTGGTGTGCCAATGGACTGGTTTGGAAGGAGGATGGGAAGAGAAGGGGAGGAAAATACTTTGTACAGTACTGCTAGAGACAGGACTCTGTCTGAAGTGGAGATAACTCTCCCTTCATGGCTACGTTTCCTCCCCACTCTCTTATTAAGGCTCTGGGAAGGACTAGAACCCTGCTCTTCTGACCAAATTTCATGTTCTTTCCATTATACCAGAAAGCATTTATTAACCCTGACTGAAGCTGTCGCTTGGTGCTCTATTAATATGCCTAGAGTGGTCAAAATCAGAAAGTAGCTAGGAATACGGCTTAGAGATGTTTAAACAATAGAAGTCTTTACGTATGCCATAATCCACAAGAGTGGAAAATCTAAAGTACACTGGCACCAAATTTTCCAAGACACTATGTGATCTTTCTTAACATCAGAGTTAGTATTCTCATTAGTTTTCTATGCCTCAACAAGTAAGTCAATTTCAAGAACTGCACTGCACAAAACAACCTGATTTTTTTTATTTCAGTATTTAAAAACTTAAAATACCTACTCCATGAAAATAACTTAAACTACTTCCAAAATTAACCGAACATGAATGACTGACACCAGTGGACTCTAAAATCTGTTCTCTTTAGAAACCTACAGTTTTTTCATTTTTAGTCTTCAAAGAGGTTTTCAGAGATAAAGTTACATGCAGTGCCTTCATTTGGCTAAGATTTGTCATTAACGAAGTGATTTCCTATTTATTAAATCATTTTGGTTTTTCAACAACTTCTAAGAATTGGTATGGATGACACACAGCAGGGTTCACACGGCCTCTCTGAAAAAAGCAAGGACAACAGCAACAAGAAGACTATTTTGATTTGTAGCATGTGTTACTTTCCATGGTGTATCAACTCCCACCACGGCCATTGCCAGCTACCATAACTGTGAGGTCACCACATGTGGAGTTGGAGGAGATGCTCATCACCAGCTGTGTCTTAAAAGCAAGCTCCAGCCCACTCTGGCCTGAGACACAGGAGGATTCGAGAGCCTATGTGACTTGTGCCAAGTCATATGATTAGTGGGAGCTCGGGGCTCAGAGCCACATTTTGTGGATTCAAGTTCAGGAGTTGTTCCATGATAGCAAATTGACCTCAGGCGTCTTCATCCTCTCACTGCCATCCGGTGCCTAAATGAAGATTTTTAAATGAAGGTACATTTTCCTCCTAAGCTATCAGTTAGTAGTGCTTTACCGAGCTATGTCTGTCTAGTCTCAGAATCCACTTTCTAGCCATTTTCCTAAGACAAGATTTTGATTTTCTTTAAAAATTTAAACTTTAGTAGAGTTTTAAAGGTCATTTTAGAACAACTTGGAAAATGAAAAAGTGACTGAGATATGCTTTCTGACATAGGCCTCCCTTATGACTAACCATTTCTTATTATCCAATCCTGAAGACTGCTAGCTCCTTCTCAGTGTTCAGGATTGTGATTGTCCAACTGTCTTGCTCTGCTTATGTCTAATTGATTAGCTGCTCCCCCTCTCATCTCAGGGCTTTTTCTGTTTTCTCTTAATAACAATTATCTGACCTAATCTCAGATTAGTCTTAGTTAGCCTTTAAAAAACAGTGTTGTCCAAGGCCTTGCTTTCTATCAACTTAAACAAAGGGAAGGAAGTGAAAAGAGGGAAAAAGAAAAGAAAAAGAATAAACCTCAGACAAGTTCTGTTCTACAGAAGCACAAAAGTTCTTGTGACTAACTTGGGACCAAACCAAGTAAAATGTCTATTGTGCGACACATGTGCAAACTCTTTGGGAAATCTCTTATATTCTGAAAAAGAACACTAAGGAGGAAGGAGATGCCTTATCAAATGAAAAAATACATTATAAAGGCCATTAACTCAGACTGTGGCATTGGCCAACGCCAAGACGGATCGATAAAAAAGCATGGATCAGGTTTGCCGTAAAAAGCACAACTGAAATGCTTCCCAAAAACATTTCCATGGACAAGTACTCTTCAAAAGTATGACCTTCTTTATCCCCCTTTTAGAAATTTACAACCTGTTTTAACATATTAAACCATCTGAGAAGCACTGTTCTATAGAAACCGGTCTAAATTTTCATAACCTAAGTTTTTCCCAAACTTGTGTGGTCATGATATTTTTCTCAAGAGAATTCCTAAAATTATCTTCCCAAGAACACTGTTTGGAGTATGTTGAAATAGAGAATCCACCAACGGATCCAAGTATGGATGGGAATAGACAATGTGAAAAAAAAAAAAAATTGAGAGAAGAATTGGTCAGTAAAGGACAGTTGGAAGAAAATGGATACTAGAAAAACTTATTTTTAGGGGCCCCTGACTGGCTCCATCAGAAGAACACGCAACTCTTGATCTCAAGGCTATGAGTATGAGCCCTGTCTTTGGTGCAGAGATCACTTAAAAATAAAGAAAAACTGTTATTTTTAGAAATTTACAATGAAAAAAGTCCTCTACCTTACTTCCTATACCAAAATGAATTACAGGCAAGTAAGAATTTAAACATGAAAACTAAAGCTTTAAAAGAAATATAGCAAAGTATTAGTTAATGTGCTTAAAATATCAAGAGAAAATCTTTCTAGAGCTAACACTGAAGAAAGACCCCAAAGACAATTATCACTGAACAAAAATTTCAACTTCTGTAGAGGAAACAAATATTAGTAACAGTCAAATCAAAAAGGAAAGTGGCTAAAATTACTTAAATTATTTGCAATACCTATGAGGGTTCTCAAAGCAATAGTAAAAGGGAACACACAGAAATAGGCACCATAATATAACAGAATCCATGAAAGAAGAAATATTGGTGGCATTTAAATTCCAAAGTTACATTCATCTAACTACAAGTGAGGTTAAGTGCAAATTCAAGCAATAATGAAATAGCATTTTTCACCTTTCAGATCAGAAAAATACTGGAAAAAAAACTGATAATACCTAGTGCTGATGAGACAATAGAGTAATGGAAATTCTTATTCCCTCTTGGAAAACAATGATACAAGTTTCTGAGGGACGATTCTTCAATGTCTCTAACAAGTACGTATGCTTACCTTTGGATGCAATCCTACATCTAGAAGTGTATCTCAAAGAAAATGTGCAAAGATGAGTGCACTTGATAGGTCATGCTGATTAAACGGTGGATTTTAGAAGTGATGACATCAAATTTTCCTGTTGGGATGTGTCTGATTATGATCACCATTCACGAAGTGCCTGTGAGCACAGATACAACCAAGATAGGCAAGCCACTTGACTCATGGAATCTCTACTGGAGTGGGAAAGACAATAACCAAATGTGAAAGAAAAATTAGCAGGAGTTATAGTGATCTGCAAGTGACAGGATGGCTACTTTTACAGGGAATGGTCAGGAACAGTGTCCCTGAATGTCGCTTAAGTGAGGATCTGAATGATCACAAATGTCATTCAGACAAGAAGGTAGCGAAAAAGGAGTTTTTATTTTATCCTCAGTGTCATGGGAATCCACTGCAGGGATATCTTATAATGTAACTTTCACTCTAGAAGCCTCGCTCCAACTGCTGGGTTGATAGTAGACCATGCAGGGGCAGTGATGGAATCAGGGAGATCTAGGTGAAGCTTCCTGCTCTCGACCAGGTGAAATGCAATGAAATCTTGGAATAGGTGGTGACAGCAAATATGGAGAAAGGGAGGGGATTTGGAATATATGGTAGGGGCAAAACTGATAGCACCTACTGACTGATTAAAAACAGGGATGTGAAAAAGACAGGAATAATAAAAAAAAGATCGCTAGGGACACCTGGATGGCTCAGTTAAGCATCTACCTTCAGCTCAGGTCACGATCCTGGGGTCCCGGGATCGAGTCCCGTGTTGGGATCCCTGCTCAGGGGGGAGCCTGCTTCTCCCTCTTCCCCTCCCCCTGCTTGTGATCTCTCTGACAAATAAATAAATAAAATCTTTAAAAAAAAGAAAAAAGATAGCTAATTTTAATTTAAGCAACTAGGAGGAAGATCATGATACAGACCCAATGAAAAGAGCAAGAAATTCATTGCAGTATGTGAGATATTAATAAACAGTATGTCTGCTTTGATTCGTTATATTTGAGACGCCTACTTCCATATCCAAGTAAAGATTATCAACCAACCAAGTACGTATATGGTGTCAGAATTCCAGGAGAGGCGAGGTCTGGAAAATCTATTTTGAAATCACTTAATATTTACAGAGAGAAACCAGGCTGTGAAGGTAGCAAGGCAAGGAGGGGCAGAGCTCAATCTTGGCCAGGCAAACATTAGAGACAGAACAAGAGTCTGAATCCTAGCTCTGCAATCTTCCAGCTCTACCATCATACACACGATAGCCTCTGCTCTTCAGTTTTATCATCTACACATAATAAAAGTTCCCAAGTTCTGCTGCTGGATTCATAGAAATAACCATAATTAAAGTGGAGAACATCGTCTCCAACACAAAGTGCTCAACGATGGTTTGTTATTGCACTGCAAAGATATCCACAGTTTTTTCTGAACTATTTATAAGTAATGAAAGTATTTTTAATAGTCAATGAAAGCAAGGTCATGTGCAAACTAAGAAAAGAAAAACAGAGAAATACAGATAGTCCCCAACGGAGGGTAAACAAATGACACACTTCTCACCTTTCTGTTTTTCACTTTCGATACAGTCATCAATTACATGGGATGTTCAACACATTATAATAAATAATAATAATATAATAATAAAATAGGCTTTGTGGTAGATTATTTTGCACATTTGTAGGCTAACCTAAATATTCTGAATACGTTTACGGTAGGCGAGGCTAAGCTATGATGTTCAGTAGGTTAGGTGTCTGAAATGCATTTTCGAATTAAGATATTTTCCACTTAACTCTGGGTTTATCAACATGTAACCCCATCGTCAATTCACGAAGATCTGTAATTGTAAGTTGGTATGAAATCAGTAGTAAGCAAAAGGAACCTACCAGAAAAAAAATAAAAATCAGAGTGGTTTGGTTCAAACTAAAGAATTGAAGAAAATTATGAAGGAGTAAATCCAAAAACAGTTCAGGAGAAAAGGACCTCGAGATGTAACTAGGTAGGATCTTCAAGTTTTCTCATCTGTGGACAGGAGAGAAGCTACATCTCTTCCACAGACCAGCCCTGCACAGGAATCGCTTCGCTTCCAAGTCACGCAGCCCATCACCTATGCCGGCCACACAGCCCTCCAATTCCGGTATGAGGCTTATTTTATGTGCACTGAATTATTTTTAATTAAAGCATCCCTTCACTACCTCTTCATTTTTACTGCTCCACAGACCGCAGCCCAGAAAGCACTGTTTATTTTAAAAAAAGGAAAAAAATCTTCCTCCATTTTCATTTCTTCAGTAGGTCACTAGAGGGGAAAAAGAAGGACGCATGACGAATTATTTCCTTCAACATCTATGTGGCTACGGCCATTCAAAAATCCAGAGCTGGAGCATTCTAAATGGCGTTAATAAGACAGGTAAAATGAATTGTTCTTTGAATCAGAATGGCAACCAAAGGACGTGAAGAAGGAGCCGAATTCTCTCGCTTCTTTCAATTGTCGAAACCTTCAAGAAAAACATTGTTTTTCTTCCCTCCATTCAAGGGTAAAATAATATCCGCCCCCCCACCCCGAGTCACATAAGAATCGAAGAAAAAGACAATAAAATTCCGTATCTGTGTAGTCACTTATGTGCAGCTGTGATACTCTACGAACAACAGCTGGGTAATTATGACGATCACCCTTGTATTCTCCAACAGTCGGAAAATCATTTGTATTTAAGTTAAAGCTTTAATGCTTCTGCTGTGTGTTAATTCTCTCTTCTGCTCATCATCCCTTCCCCCTTGGCTTCCTCTGCTTCCCTATTTCTCAATATAAAATTCTATCAAATGCACTCAGCATAATTTTCCCTGAGGGAAAAACAATGCTAAAGTTTATTGCCTGTACAGTTATTTGGGCAACTTGGAAAAACTTTCAGCTTGGGTTTTTCTATCAAAAAATGGATTCGGAAGGCAGTTAATACAAGTCTTAATGTGTTTCCTGGAATACTGGGGATGCAATTCTCACTCTTTACTTTCTAACTTCTGCCTTACCTATTTCTTATAAATATTAAAGTGAATGAACACAGGGCTCTGAATTGTCTGTAACCAGAGAAACTGCAAACTTGTTTAAGATTTATTTGAAAACAATCTCTATGAATTTATTCATAGAGATTTTAGATTCCTCTCACTTGAAATGGATTTTTAGTCTATGTGATCCTGTCCTTTAATCTTGAAACTATAACCTTTACAGATCAAATGGGACCAACCTCCTTTTTCTGTATACCTCTCCAACCATTACACTCCCTCCAAACCAACTCACAAAGCTCCTGACTGCAGTTAAGGCATGGAAAGTTCTGTGTTTGGGGCTCATTAAGTATAAGTGATTGACTATTATAGCACAATGGTACCCTTGCTTACCTCCTGGCATCCCCCACTCATTTCATGTACCTATTTACCTAAATACCCTTCTGTTTATACTCGCCAACAATGGAAGGAAGGAAGGGGGGAGGGATAGAAACACAAGGAAAGAGAAAGGAAAAGAAAAAGGAAAACTTTATGTTGTGTGCCTTCTTGTAAAATCAACAAGGACATGGAAGAAGCGATCTACAGACATTTATGGTAATACCACACATCATTGGATCCTTATGTCAATTCTTTGGCCTTTCTTATTCACACAATACAGTTAAGAAGTTCTCAAAATTGAATGTCAGAGGATTTCTGCAATATACTTAAGGTCACATACCTAGAAAGTAGGAAAATGAAGGACCAGGCCTGAAGGTCACACCTCATAGACTCCAAACTCCAACCATTTTTAGTCTATGTCTTGAAATGTTTCTGTTGCAAATGAAGGTAAGAATTCCCTCTCGTCCAATCAATCGTATACAATCGTATAGGCCACAATTTTATAAGTCTGTGTGACATGGCTATCCACCAGACGAGCAGCCGGAACTATTATTTTGGGGTAATAGTGATCTAGGAACATCCCAAAACCATCTGGCTAGAATCTCACCCAACCCTCTCTGCCAACTTTACTGAGTTTCAGACCATGTGAGGGAACCCCAGGAACTAGAAACTCTTAAGAGTTGGCTGTTGGTGGAGCTCGAAGGCAATGGAAGGAGTGAGAACAGAGTCAGACCCACCCAGCAGTGGGAAAATCCTGTAGACACCATGAGAACCATGGAGGAGGACCCACTGAGAGAGCAAATGTTTGAATGACTGTCACAATGAAGGCACTCATTGGTGGTCAACTGGTTTTAGCCACGGCAAGAACGTGAGAAGAAGGTCCCAAAGCCAAGATACATACCAGCTGTGTTTTTCACCTCCACCCTTTCTCCCTGCTCCCAGACTGGACTAGTATAAGCGCAGACCATTCCTCATCATTTGTAAGAACTGAAGTTTTAACCCAAGTTTAAAACTGCACTATACTGACATTTTTAGCGGAAAATAACCACAGCGTAGTCAAGACTGCCTCAAACATTAAAGAGACAAGAAGATTCAGCCTCACGTAGATGAGGATACAGAATGGAGAGAAAGTAAACTTTGTATTGGTATCCATGAAACTTCTGCAAGAAACGATGTACTACTATTGGAGCCTCAGGAAAAAACGATGAAGTGGGTAAGTGTTGTTACCACTTTTCAGATTGGACAGTTGACATTCAGAGACAGAAGATTTTGGCGGATTAACAGTTAGCATAATGTCAATCTTAGCACGCGCGCACACACACACACACACACACAAACACACACAAACACACCGTAAAATGAATGGAAGGAATCATACCACGAAGTCAAAAGGTTTAACAGTGGGAGGTGGGGTAGGAAATAGGAGCTACAGTCAACTTTCTGCTTCTTTCCATTCATTGTTTAACAAATCGCCTGACATGATCTTGAATGAGTGATGTGAGCAGAATTATGAAAATCAAGGAAATTTGGGGGGAAAACCATTCAGCTCTTCTACCACACATTCTGTACCTATTGTGTAAGAGCTGGACTTATTTATTCAGCTACTTTTGACGTGACTCAAAGAAGCCAGAAGTTTTAAAACTGAGATGTGTGTAGAACACGTAACTTAATCCAATAAGAAGATTTTTTTTTTGTTTTTTTTGTTTGTTTTTTTTCAATAAGAAGATTTTAAAAGGCAGCTGAGTGATTTTCAATTGTCAGAGATTTTCTAACTTTCTTCCCACCTTTTTTTTTTTTTTTAAAGATTTTATTTATTTATTTGTCAGAGAGAGAGTGAGAGAGATCACAAGTAGGCAGAGAGGCAGGCAGAGGCAGAGGGAGAAGCAGGCTCCCCGCCGAGCAAAGAGCCCGATGTGGGACTGGATCCCAGGACCCTAGGATCATGACCCGAGCCGAAGGCAGCCGCTTAACCAACTGAGCCACCCAGGCATCCCTTCTTCCCACCTCTTAAGACACGAAGCCATTTTTGAACATGTCCCTGATGCCAAATTCTCATTCTGTGTGTTTATTTCACTTAGTAATGAAGAATGTTCAGGAATAATCTTATTGTATGTACAGAGTTCTAGGAGAATCCAATAAAGTGTCAACTCCATCAGCAGCTTTTTCTCAAGTTACAAAGCATGAAAGCCAAACTCAGAAAATTTCTAATGTTACACAATAGAAGTGCAGCCTTCAGTGGGCGTGGAGCGAGCCCGCATCTCAGACACAGAATTAACACGGCATCTACTCACAGACATCACAGCCACACAGAGACGCTAGTGGGGCCTCTCGCAGCTGTCTGGAAGCCACCAGAAGTCAGAAAGCACCGGGAGGCACCGACAGGCCTCTTGTTTTCATGCCACATTCCTTTCCAGTGGCTCTCAGATTCATTCTCCCCCACGTTGTATTTATGGTAATAATCCCTCTGTGGGTAATACGCCTTTGAGGTCACAAAAGCAGCAGAGTAATAACCATTTGGGCAATTGTCTTATTACAAACTCCCCCATGTCATTCTGCCAACAGACAGACTGGAACATCTGGCAAAATCATTCTAATGAGTAGGACACTAACCGGCAGAGCTTACCTCAGAAAGCCACCAGGTCTTGAGGTCCCTGCACCTTTCAGGCCGTGCCAGGAAGGGGAGGAGCACTCATCTCACCGGCTGCTACTTGTAGCTGCATTTCGTTCCACTGTGCCTTGGTTCCCTATTTGTAAATGAGAAAACAAAGAGAAGCATCCGCCTAAGACAAATGTGGAAGGATCTCTGCAGTTTTTTCCTGAGCATTGTTCCAAGATGTGATATCATCACAGGATTAATGGATAGAGAAGTTTCTGAAAACGTTAAGTTCTATATAATGGAGACAACAGTATCGTCATCATCATCATTATTATTATTTTATGCTGGGGCCCCCCAATCCTGGATCTTGTAGGAAACAGTAACTAAAGATGAAGTTGAAGCATGGGCCCAGAAGTGGTTTTATCCAAACAGCAGTTGTCTGAAATACGACCCCTTGGGGGATTTTCTCTCCGTGACCCATGCTCCATTTCCCCTGACCTCTATATAGTCTTTGCTTCTTGCAGTTTTATGGTTTCATTGATGACACCATTCTGAGGATTGTTTTTTTCTCGATTCTTCTTCTCTTCCTCTAAAGAATTTCTAATTTAATTATTCTACCTCTCACCTAATCTCTGCGTTTAAAGAGGGGAAGAAATACAACTGCTTGCTATAGAAATGTATGGTGCTAGGTTTAAAATTTTCCAATATACTTTAGATCTGGGGTACTCATTTTACTAATGGATAACACCTCATCTCTATCATCTATCCTCTCCTCCCTTTCTTCTAATATTTAGCTCTTGCTGAGTGTCCAGTTGAAAAGGTATTCAGGGAAACAAAAGAGAACAGCACTTATGTAAAGGGAGACAAAGCGAAGACTTTGGGGAGAGAGACAAGAGAGGTAGCCCAGAGTCTGGGAAGAGGGAAAATAAGCACTGAGGAATCTCTGTTCCACAACATGTGTCGACAAATACAGCTTCCTCCTACATATGATCCAAGGGTGAGTGGGAAATGGACTGCGCTTTTGTATAGTGGAAGGTAAAGGAAAATGTCAAGCAGCTTGAAGATGGTTAGTCAGCAGTAAAATTGTTGCGAGAGGATGTGTTAAATGTAGAAGTCTGTATTTCTTCCTTTTTTTTTTGAAGTCTATTTTTTAGGCACTCAACTCTAGTACTGTTCACCCAGTAATAAAACCACATACCCATATATCTTGTACTCTTCAACAGTTCAGTAGTCTGTCATAAGAAAGACCAAGGAAAGCTGGGTGACCTGGTACGATGACAACTTTTTCTACATGATTAAAGAAACAAATACCCACTAAACATAAAACATTTCTCAGAACAGCTGGGGAACTTTATGGCCCTCTGTAACTCACGTCTTTTAACACAAAGACTCAGCGTCTGAAGGCTTATAAAAAACGATAAGTAGGCAAAATACACAACAGTCAACACGGCCTAGTCTGCAGCAAATCAGACTGGTCATCCATAAAGGACTTTTTGATCCATGGGAACAATTTGGGTTCATCCAGGCTCTCAGATTTTAGCTAAGAGCAACTAACTGAAGCCTCTAAGACTCTCCAACATTCTGGCTCTGAAACTTTAAAGCTTCGGTTCAAGTCCATGTAGTATTTTAACCTTAAACTGAAATCTTCAATAACTCTCTGTTGACTATTTTCACTCTCCCAACCATCTAGTTCCTTGAAATTCTTTGTTTGCTAGCAGTCTTTTCACTAATGAAGTAAACTCTGTTAAAGACTTTGCTTTTGACTCTTTCCCTGTGAACATAATCCCGAATGGGGTCTTATCAGATTTCTTCATGGATGATTTCTCAAGTTTGTGACTCATTCCTGCTCTCTTTTACAACTATCTACTTTCCTCACAAACACTATCTTTCCTCTGTAGGACAGACTGGTCAGCAATTGTAAAGGGACACTTCAAGCCTATAATGAAGAAATGAAGTCAGGTAACAGTCCGAAGTTTATCTACGTTTTTTTTTTAATTTTAACACTGAAAAGCCCAGCGGGGGTGGGGGAGAGAAAGACGACATCTGACACAAAACTCCATCACCAAGCAACGTAGAAGTATCCAAGGCAAAACATGGCTTAGCATTTAGTTTAAAAAAGATTATCTGGTTCTCCCATATAGAGCAATTGTTTAACGTGTATCTGAAAAATAAGATGCTGAGGAAAGAGGGAGGTCAGTGATGACAGAGTTACTGCCTGGACACCGGAAAGTATGGGATGGGAATTTAAGTGCTGAAATAAGTCTGGACCACCCACCACCCACTCCCACCCACCAAGAATAAAGCGGCCTCTGAGGAGAACACAAAGCCCAAGATGACTGGGAGTGAAGAAGAGAAGTCCGCTGGCATGATTCGGACATGAACTTGGAGGAGAGCTGCAACAGCTCCATTCAATCCATTCACTAAAAGTTAAAACTAAGACTACCCTACCAATAATAATTACACTACTAGGTATTTGCCCAAAGGATATAAAAACACTAATTCAAAGGAATACATGTACCCAGTGTTGTCTCCAATAGCCCAATTATGGAAATAGCCCAAGTGTCCTCCAATGAAAAATGAATGGATAAAGATGTGGGGGGCATCTGGGTGGCTCAGTCGTTAAGCGTCTGTCTTCGGCTCGGATCATGATCCCGGGGTCCTGGGGTCAAGTCCCACATTGGGCTCCATGCTCGGCGGGAAGCCTGCTTCTCCCTCTCCCACTCCCCCTGCTTCTGTTCTCTCTCTCCCTGTGTCTCTGTCAGATAAATGAAATCTTAAAAAAATAAATAAAAGAAGATGAAAGGTGTGTACACACACAGAGATACATACAGGAATATTGCTCAGCCATAAAAAAAAAGAATGAAATCTTGCCATTTGCAAAGACATGAATGGAGCTAGAGAGTATAAGAGTAAAAGAAGTAAGTCAGAGAAAGACAAATACTATATGATTAAGAATCATGTATGTGTAATTTAAGAATCAAATGAGCATACAGGGGGTGGAGAGAGAGGAAAACCAAGAAAGAGATTCTTAACTCCAGAGAAAAACCTGAAGGTTACCAGATGGGAGGTGGGCAGGGGGATAGGAGAAATAGGTGATGCGGATGAAGGAGGGCACTTGTGTTGTATGGAAGGGATGAATCACTAAATTCTACTCCGAAACTAATATATACTATATGTTAACACTGGAACTTTAATAAAAACTTTTTAAACATCCATTCAATCACTTTCTGTTAACTCTAGACAACTATGTTAACAGAGAGCGTCTTCAATCTCAGGTTTCCGGACGAGTTTTTTATAACCACTTTCCTAGGCACAGAGACTGATCTTCTGAATGAAAGGGGGTCTCTGACTGGTTAGAGCCATATGGTTGCATCAACTGAAAGACAAAACCAAAGTGGATAAGGGAAGAGATATCAAGAAGAGCATAAATGAGAAAACCAAGTATGAAGAAAGAGTAGAGGGAAAAGAAGTGGCAAAGAGAAAAAGAGACAGAGGACAGAAATAAGGATGAAAGCAGCACTGTGGTACAATTCAAAGAGAACAAAAATAAATGTGACAAAACTGACAATCAGGTTCTTAATAAAGTTAAAAAGAAACGTCCTCTTTGGTCAACTGTAACATTAACCTAATTCATTCTAGTCTCAAATATTTCATAAAAAAGACTATATACAACCATTTCTCTATTTTCCCCTGCTCCCATTACTCCTTCATAGTCTGCAGTTCTACCAGTTGAGGAATTTCACCATTTTTATTTCTGTGACTTTAGTTTCTCCAAGAGAAGCACAGTGGAAACGCAAGCTTCTCTTACACACAGATCTATGTGAAAAGAAAAAAACAGGCGTTTCTTCAGGCAGTAAGAACGCCAGAAGTTTTTGAAAGGAACTAGTTTAGAGCTTGGTGGGTTTTCTTACTCAAAAAGAATGAGGCGTTAACACATTCGTGTCACTTTCCTCAAGCTTTGCAGTTGGGGGGGTGGCGCCTTACGCACAAAGTTCTATCTATCGTGGCAGTCATCGTCACCACAGTTAGCGTGAGCACGTCTGAGCTCAAGGGATTGGGGGTGCCCTTTGTCATCTAAAATAGAAGTTATACACAATTGATGAATTATTGAACACGCCACCTGAAACTAACGATGTACTCTGTTGACTGAATTGAAATTAAAAAATAATAATAATAGAGTATAAGTTACTGACTTCTGTCAACTATCCACTTCTCCAACTTCAATGCCTGTCAGTTGAAGACATGGGTGAAACTCATCCTATACAAGTAAGCCCTGAGCTGCCTTGTGAAAGCTCGGATTCCTGGTCCCATCTGAGGATTAGTAATTCTGAATCCACAGTGAAGAAAACTTTGGTTTTTCAGCAGAGGTTCCAGGTGATTCTAAATTCAGGCGCTTTTAAGAACCACTGCAAGAGGGAGCAGTCCCTTAGAGTATAAATCAGGTGTGATTTTATTTTTCCATTTTGAGTTATCTATGACAAAAAATAAGTATCATACCATGGGAACTACAGCAAAAGACTTATAAAACTTTCACTAAGAGACTTTTTTTTAAATTACGTATCAAAGTGTCATTGGATCACCTTCAAAAAATCTATGTAGGAGCCAACTGGTATCCCATGGGAATAAGTAGGCTTTGAGGAAAAAAAGAAAAGGAGAAAAACCAAACAAACCTGCAACCCTGATTGCTTATTAATCCAACCAAGAGCCAAACGTTCACTCTGGCCACCTGTGAACAATCCATGTTTGACATGTGACATGGAAAGTGGTCATTTGTTTTAGACTCCGTGGCCAGTACCTATGTAGATTTATGGTGATAGAAATAGAAATTCATTTCCTTAGTTTTTAGTCCCACAGAAGTTAAATTCTCAATTTATTACTTTATGACCTTTGCGAAAAAAAAACTAGTTGAGCGCAATAAACAGAAAATTCTTTCTTTGGGGTTCAATACGCAGCCACGAAAGATGAAGGGCTTTCAAGAAACCAGAAGTGTTTTCAATGTGATGTCTCACATGGCCTGAGGAAATAAAAAAATAAAATCTCAGATAATCGACGCATTGATTACAGTGTTTTCTAAACTCTTCTCAAGCTCACAGCTACTCTCTAAAGCCTTTTAGATGGCCACTGTAAGAACTAATTGGCTTAATTCCTTTTAAAGTTCATCACCTATAATTAATGGACTAACAGACTGGGAGCATGAAGATTTTCAGGTCTCCAAGTGTATAATCCTTGGATTTCAAATGTACTTGACCTCTATCCTTTCCTTCCCTTTAAACGTCACATCCACGAAGAAACGGGGGATAATTTTGCTTCTTGTTGTATTAATTAGGTCTGAATCACAGTAAATAGTTGAAAAGTTATATCCTTAGTTATTTTTAGCCTCTTTGTCCTAGGTTTTATTAATTCTTACAGAGCACTGGGATCACCCTCTTCAACAAAACATTAATTCTCAGCTTCACTTTGCTAGGATTCCCCAGGTCACCAAAGACTGACTAAGGCCCTTCATCTTAATATCCTCCTAAAAATTATCTGGTGCATGAGACTCTGACCGAGACACTGGTAGACAGTCCTAGGTTAAAAGATTTCTGGTAAGTTTTACAATATAAATAATCTTATGGTATACATTCTAATTTTAGTAGGAACTAAAATCTAGGGCTAAGTAGTAATTTTTAGCACACCAAAATACTCTCAAATACTTTGTAATAGGTTAAGATTACAGTAATATTATCTGCCTACAGTAATATTTATGTAAAGTCATTTTGGATTACTGTTATAAAATATGCAATTTAAATAAGGAATTTAATATAAAAATATGATCCTTTACTGAATACATGCTATGTGCAAAAACAGTCTTCTCCAACTTCATATGAATGATCTCACTTTGTGCTCTTTTGACAGATGGAATCCTTGCTTTGAGTGGTTAAGGTGTTTGCCCAAGAATATCACGCTAGGTAGTGAAATTCAAATTCAGGTCTGACAGCAAAGCTCACCTTCTTAAATAGTACACTAACCCCTTTTTCCTCAATTGTGAATGATTCTGAGAAACACGTCTTAGTGGATTATAATGATCTTTCTCAAGAGTTACTGCTGGCTTATCTTCATTTATGCTAAGGGTTGTCTTTGTGGTCAGAAGGACTACCGTTTTTGGACCCTGCTCTTTAGTTTTTTGTATGACTTGAAAAAGTCATTAAAAAAAAAAAAGTCACTCGAGGCCTCTCAGGTTTAGTTTCCTCTTTTATAAGGTCATGAGGATGGGCGGGGTGGTAAAATCTTCTGTGATCTGGGTGATCCATCCAGAGGAATGTCCACCCGAAAAGCACCCAAAGCCAAACCCATACATAAGTCCACGGCAGAACAAGTGTAACTACTGACTTCGTTTTTTACAGGAAAGGAGACAGATCTGAGCGGATTATCCCCTGGGATGTGAGCTGCTGTCACGGCAAAGAATGATGTCTGATACCAGGAAAACTACCCCATAAGGAATTTTCACAAGGAGAAGAAACCAGCCTAAACATTTCTGAGATTTAAGAAAATTTGGATTGTGCAGTCTCAGAATACAAAACATAAAAATGGATACAATTTTTTTTTTTTAAGATTTTATGTATTTGAGAGAGAATAGGAGAGAGAGAGAGAGCGAGAGAGCGCATGAGCAGGGGGGAGAGGGAGAAGCAGACTCCCTGCTAAGCAGGGAGCCCCATGTGGGACTCGATCCCATGATACTTAACCGACTGAGCCACCCAGGTACTGAGAAATGGATACAATTTTCATTTACTATTGGAAATAAAAATTCAACAATTCTCATAGTATTTGGCTCAGAGCTCTTCAAAGTTGTCTGTTGGTACCCGGCGACTGAGGTGGTGTCTATTATAAAATTGTGGTATGATTATAGCTACATAAAATTTAGCTAGGCTACCTCTTTGACCTTAAAACATACTCTCAATTTACAACATAGCTGTACGCTCTGATCTGACATTCAGTGTACCTTGAAAATCCTGGCTGGCTGAATTGGCTCTCAGAAACGTCTCCAAAAGAAGACATCATTATTTCTCAAATCCCTTGGGTTGGGTCATCTATTAGCAAATGTCCCCAAAAGACCAACTTTTCAGATTTTATATAAAAGTCTGCTCTGACTTTTCTATAATAAGGTACCAGTCAATATGATTACATGCTGAGAAAAAACAAACAGGCAAGAGAATCTTCAATTTCAAAATTTTAAGTTTCCAGATCACTCTTACATGCTGCCAGTAGGAATGTCGATCTGTAAAAATCTTAAAAAAAAAAAAAAAAAAATTCAGTGTGTGCTAGGAACCTTTAAAAAATGTTAATTCCCTTTGACTCCATAATGCCACTACTCAGAAACTAGCCTAAGAAAATAATCTGTAAGATAAAAAAGAAAGAGAAAGAATGAGGGGTAAGAAGCTGAGAGGTCAAGAGAGAAGTAGACACGGAGAGGAAATGAAAGATACTATAAGATTCAAAGGACGATGTGGGATTTTTTGCATTATTAAAAAAAAAATTATGACATTAGAAATCGGAGGGGCGAAGAACCATGAGAGACTGTGAACTCAGAGCAATGGACTGAGGGTTTTGGAGGGGAGGGGGGTGGGGGGATGGGCGAGCCTGGTGGTGGGTATTGAGGAGGGCACGTATTGCATGGAGCACTGGGTGTG
>CM052895.1:7020352-7081120 GCA_028534135.1 Potos flavus | reverse complement strand
GTAACACTGAAAAAATAAAAGTATTTGGGGGGAAAAAAATGAGGGGTAAGAAGCTGAGAGGTCAAGAGAGAAATAGACATGGAGAGGAAATTAAAGATACTATAAGATGCAAAGGACGATGTGGGATTTTTTGTATTATTAAAAAAAATAATTTATGACATTAAAAAAAAAAAAACCACCAAGACAAGCTCAAAATTCATAGGGGAACAACAGCTATATAACCCAGGGCACAAACACTGGAAAGGTTTAACAGGCAGCCAGTAAAAGTGCCTCCACAAAAAGTTTATGGTAATGTAGCAAACTATTTGCTGCGAATTTAAATTTTAAAAACCAGTTATCAAATCAAACTGAATGTAAAGAACACATGCAAAAAATAAACTGGAAAAGTGTATCCTAGCACTCATAATCCTTGTTGGTTAGCTGGTATTTTTTTTTTCTCTCTTTCTCACAAATTTCCAAAAAGCCTGAAACAAGGATGTATTCCTTTAAAAAAAAATAATAAAACCTATTTGCAGGTTAACATTTGGTTTATTTATATGCTAGCAATTTTCCAAATTCTAAGCATAGGCTATCTAGTTACATTAGGGTGAAGGGAAAAACCAGGAGATTGTTTTTAGTCCCTAATTTAATTCTGAGATTTAGATGACCTTTCAAACCATGAAGTTTATGTCTTCATCTAATGATAATATGTCTTCAGTAAAGAATAGATGGAAGTATAGAAAAGGAGGAGAGAGAAAGGAAAAAATATAATAGTACCATCAATGAAAGACAACTCTTACTAATAATGTACCTGGTTTTTTCTGTGCACTTTTCCTCCTTTACTATATAGTTATAATCATACTACGGGTATAATTTCATTTTTTGTGTTTTTCTCTATAAAATTCTTTTTATTCCTTTATAGGGAGCATCACATCTTTTTTCATCAAAGTATATTTGACATACAGTATCTGATTTGTTTCAGGCATACCTCATAGTTAACCATTTTTGAAGAGCTCTAAATTCCGTGAGACAATAGATACATAATCTAAAATTATCATAGTTCCCGAAACTGAAATATAATACTAAAAAAAAAAAAAAAAAAAAGAACTTGAGTCATACTGAATCCAGCCCAAGTTGCTCTCTGAAAATATGACATGACTATTTAAGAGCTGGGTATTTGTGTAGAACATGTTCTGACACACCCTGGCGTATGCCACATCTTGAAGTATCAAATAATTCATAAGAAACCCAACAATTATATCACATGAGGGCTGGAATGTTTCTGCTTTCTGTGAAGCCTGGTTGGACAGCGTTGGGACTGGGCATTTCTTTCTGTCTTCACTTTAACTCAAGTTCACGATTTGGACATGAAAACATGTTGTAGAAACAAACAGAGAGAGAAGGAGGAAGAGGAGGACAAGGAGAACACGATGGCCCTCTAAATAGTACTACAGAATGGAATTTAGCTGTCTGAATGAGAACTGAATGCATGGGTTTCAAACTTTGTTCCTTACAGCGATCCCCCAGGAGAGTGGTTAGAATGCAGACTCCTGGGCCTTGTCACCAAAAACTAATGTTTGGTTTTTCTGGGGAGGGATAGAGAGGAGTGCTCCTTATGAACACTCAGGTTGATACTCAAGACAATAAGCTGGTACTCAGACTAGTTTTCGAGAAACACCCACTTAAGATTGTGCCATGACTTCCTATTTCAAGAAGTATACTTTCAGTGGTTATCAAGCATGTTTAAGAGGGGGTCTGACCAGTTTCATCAGAAGAGTTAAAATGAAAATTAAAGAAGGTGAAAAAGGCCTTAATAAAACCATAAACCAAGATTGCAAAAGGGTGGACAAGTCTAGAAATTCTCATGAGAATGCAAGACCGAGACCCAGGAACACTTGTTACAGCATCATATACTTGCCTTTGGGCTTATCAGAGAGGGTAGTAAGTTCAGGAAAAACAAATTCTCATTTTTAATATTAACATCCCATGTGTAGCATTCAGATAAATTTTGAGCGGCCTGGGGCACAGCATTAGAATATGGTTTCAGAAATTTGTACTTTGCACAAGAAATAAATCCCTAATAGGAAAAGTAAAGCATTGATACTGTATTTTGTGTAAATATCTATCCATCCATCTAATCTATCTATCATCTATCAATCTTTATCATAGACAGAGAGGTGAGTGGGTGGATGGAGACAAAGCAAGAGGAAGAGAGAAAAATAAAGAGAGCCTGTATACCAAAGTCAATGATATGAGAAGTAATGTGTTCAGGAAAATGTAAAAGACCAAATTAGATGTGCTAAAAGCTTGAATAAACCAAAGAACGCAAGCAAAACTGAAAATTTCACTCAAAACTCTACCTCTTAAAATTTCAATCATAGCTACCTAACATTGGCATTGATTGGACTAAGAGTAAGGAGTAATTATGAGGAAGATACTTTCATAGTTTAATAAGTATAATTTTGATTGCATCATTTATAATGTTAATGGATTTACTTCATTGCTTCTGTAATTAAAAAAAAAAATCAAAAGCAAAACGATCCTAGCAATCCTATCTTACGGTAATACAGATAAAAGCACATACATCACTCCTGATCTCCCATTCCCACATAAACACACCCAATAAACATTTTGTTATCTTCCCTTCTTTCAATTACATCACTTTATATAATTTTCATTCATTATATGTTATTACATTATTTAAACATTTTCATAAATATTTTCATGTTTGCGTAACATTCTATTACTTATGTAGGTTCAATAGGCAACCTATCTTCCCTGTTTTTGAGATTTCATCAATTATTCAATTTCCTTTCTAATGATGTGCTATTTTACAAAGTGGTGAAATCACTGGGGCAACTTGTACTGTTGTACTAGCTAAAACTAAGAGATAATATAGAGAATTTTTTTTTAATGACTCGAATATCTTAGAAATTAAAACAGTGCTGGGAACACTAGGTACCATCTGAATTGTATTAAAATTTTATAGAATTTAACGTTAAAACAAATAAATGATAAACAGAATCCCATTTCTGGAGATTCAGAGAGAGAGCATGCCTTAGTAGGGACAGAAAGTTGAATAAAATTAAAATAATGTTGGGGCACTTGGGTGGCTCAGTGGGTTAAGCCTCTGCCTTCACCTCAGGTCATGATCTCAGGGTCCTGGGATCAAGCTCCGCATCGGGCTCTCTGCTCGGCGGGGAGCCTGCTTCCCCCTCTCTCTCTGCCTGCCTCTCTGCCTACTTGTGATCTCTCTCTGTCAAATAAATAAATAGAATCTTTAAAACTAAATAAATTAATTAAATTAAAATAATGTTAATATAATCACAACTATCTACCCAAAGATGGATTTGGCAACACAGTAAACGTTCCATAAAACTCCAGCGTCTTGTTTTGTTTGGCTTGGTTTAGTATCATAGATAGCAGTAATGATAGGACACCCAGGAAAGATAAATACTGACCTCAAACTCAAAGACAAATAAAAAGGTAAAAAATGCTTTTTTAGACTGTGAACTCAGAACAAGGGACTGAGGGGTTTTGGAGGGGAGGGGGTGGGGGGATGGGCGAGCCTGGCGGTGGGTATTGAGGAGGGCACGTATTGCATGGAGCACTGGGTGTGGTACATAAACAATGAATCTTGAAACACTGAAAAAATAAAATAAAAGGATTTGGGAAAAAAATTAAAAAACAAAAAAATAAAAAAAATTTTTTTAAAAATGCCTTTTTTTTTCTTAAGCTAAAGTTAGAGCTAAGGAACAGAGCGATTTTCCTCCTATGCTAAGAGCCTGCATCTGAGGAGGAGGAAGGATTTGGCCCGCTGCTTGGGGTAAATGGTTAAAGACTAACAGGAAGGAAAATGACTTTTTTCCAGGTGGGCCATCAAAGAGAACAATCTCTGCACTTCAAAGTGTAGAACACACACGGTTAAAAAGGAAACTGGAGCCAAAGATAAGGAAAATGGTGGCAGATAAACACTCAACCTTTTAATGAAGCTAATTCTAGGCCCATACAGACTCCTCCTTAGCATATAAAAAAAAAAAATTGGAAGATCTATCTGGCTGTCCTACTCTTGATTATCTTTGAGGAATCAAGTGAAAGGGCTTCCGGGGGCAAATGTTCCCTAATTCAGAGGGTATTTTTTAGACCCACGAATTAGCTTAATAAGAAATCCCTACCAAGTTCTGCACATTTAGAAAAGGATGTAGTCGGCCCTCGAGGACTGAACAGCAAGCTATACCCTGATTAAGGGACGAAATTTTAGAACTAAAATTACTGCAGTAGCAAGGCAATGCAGTATATACGGTGCAATGTACTTGAAAACAAGAATCTCAGAATTTTTCCGACAGTATTCTTCTTTACAGGGTGAGCAAACATTGCTGAGATGAAAGGAGAGTAACTCATAGCTTAACCTTACTCAAGAAGTCAATGGAGAGCAAAAACTCTACTGATGTGTTGTGTCACTCTACTGACTATATTTTTGATCAGCATTCATATTCAATGGCATCAAAGAACCCTTGGCAATTGAGCTTATCAAACTGATGGGAGGACAAAACTGTTGGTGGGATGCCTGAATCCACGAAATCATCAGGCTGGATTCATGAAACTTTGTTTTAAGGTAGGTGTATCTTGGGGCTCCTGGATGGCTCAAGTTGTTAAGCGTCTGCCTTCGGCTCAAGTCATGATCCCAGGGTCCTGAGATCGAGCCCCACATCGGGTTCCTTGCTCAGCGAGAAGCCTGCTTCTCCCTCTCCCACTCCCCCATGCTTGTGTTCCCTCTCTCACTGTCTCTCTCTCACTCACTCTCTATGAAATAAATAAAATCTTTAAAAAAAAAAGATTATTTTTAAAACCATAAAGTAGATGTATCTAGAATCTTGTAGCAGGTTTATAAAATTATGTGCCTAATTAACAGATTAAGGAAAAAAGACTGGGAATCTTAGTTTAAAGGCCATTAGAGTAAAAAAGAAAAAGAAAAAGAAAAAGAAAAAGAAAAAGAGAAGAGAAGAGAAGAGAAGAGAAGAGAAGAGAAGAGAAGAGAAAGAAACTATTACTTTACAATCCAGACACATGAAGAAAGTATAAGGAAGTTCCTTTTAGCATCTGCACCATCTCAGAGTTCTCTAGTGCAGCCTTACCAGCATAAAATTTTAATTTCATCTTTTTAAAGATTTATGTATTCGAGAGAGCACACACATGCAAGTGGGGGAAGGGGCAGAGGGAGAGAGAATCCTCAAGCAGACTCCCTGCTGAGCGAGGAGCCTGACGCGGGGCTGGATCTCATGACCCTGAGATCATGACCTGAGCCAAAATCAAGAGTTGGACGCTTAACCAACTAAGCCACCCAGGCATCCCAAAGCTGTTGTTTTTATTCCTGGTTTACACTTGTATTGGTTTCTCAGCTGGATCAGAAGTTATAGTGGAGAGACGTATGATCAAACCCAAACAAGTGGTTCATATACCTGATTATGTTTTTTTCCTCTCTTCTTATTCTCATTTTATAAATGAGAGAACTGAGGCTTTCAGACTTGACCTACTTACTAAAGCCAGCCTGTAAGTCAAGGCAGAATTTGAGCCTGGATCTGATTGGCTTTAACTCCCCTGCCGTTAATCACACTTCTTCATGCCGTCGAGAGGCAGGAGGTTAGCATTCTTCCCACACTTGGAGGACTCCTTGTTAATAGGAGCATGGACTGACTAACATCCACTCGGGGAAGAAGCAAGTGGGGTGGGGTGAGGTCAAGGTGACGGGATTTTTAGACTATGCAGTATGAGTAGTAGCAAAATGAAATGCCAAAGGATTACACTGAATGGAGGAGACACAGCCGGGACAAGGATGTTATTGCCCATCATCTCAAGGGATACAAAGTGGAAGAAAGATTGGATGTGTTCAATCCATAAACAGGAAGCTGATCTCTGCTGGGGGAATGAATGAAAAAAAGTGGGATGTAAATTCTTAATTTATTATTATAGAATAAATTATATGTAATTTTATATTATTTTACATACTCTATAACTATGTGCATAAATAATTTGATGTATTATATAAATAAATTATTAATACATTAATAATTAATAATCATTGATATGTAAGCAGACATTATAATTAAAACTATTGAGAAATGTTCCTGGCTTTTCTGAATTCCATCCCCAACAGTGGGTAGACTATCAATTTTGGGGAATCTGCACAAGACATGGGTGTCCTGGATTTATTCATTTATTTAGTATAGAGCATCTACTATGAGCCAGGCATTCTTTGACATGCTGAGAGTGCCATGCCGGGCAGGACACAAGGCACATATTTACAAAATAAATTTTAAGACTAAAAAACACAGTGTTGAATAAGAGACAGGACTCTTCTCTTAAAGTTCCATTCTGGAGAGAGGGTGAAAAAAGAAACTAGTAAGCTGGGTCACCTGGGTGGCTCAGTTGGTTAAGTCCAACTATTGATTTCAGCTCAGGTCATGATCTCAGGGTCATAGAATCAAGTCCCAAATGCAGGCCAGAGTCACGGAGGAGTCAAGCCCCGAGTCAGGCTCTATACATCCTCCCTCTGTCTCTGCCCCTCCCCCGCCCCGCTCCCATGCACACGCTCTCTCCCACACTCTAAAAAATAAATATAAATAAAAAATTAACGAGTAAGCAAATAACGACTAACTTCGTTATTTTTTTTTGTTTTTTTTTTTTAAAGATTTTATTTATTTATTTGAGAGAGAGAGAGAGAGATCACAAGTAGGCAGAGAGGCAGGCAGAGAGAAAGGGGGAAGCAGGCTCCCCGCTGAGCAGAGAGCCCGATGCGGGGCTCGATCCCAGGACCCTGAGATCATGGCCAGAGCAGAAGGCAGAGGCTTTAACCCACTGAGCCACCCAGGTGCCCCACTAACTTCGTTTTTGATGATGATAAATACTGTGAAGGACAAATCATGAGATGGCTGTTTGACAAAGCCGCCTTTAAGATGACACACATGACAACTGAACTGGGTACTTCCTGACCAATCGGAGCCCACAAAATCTAGGGGACAAGAATTTGAGTTGGGGTAATAGCAAGGATGAAGCTGCTTAGACTTGAGTGGGCTTGTCATATAGAAGGAAATTCACTACAAATGGACCATCACAAGCTTAATTGAGGGGGTAAGCTCACATTCCTCTAATATTCATGACTGGAAAACATTTCATCCCCTCCAGTCTAAATTTTTACAAGATAGATATGGCAGAAGTCAATAGTGTGTGCGTGAAAAATCCATGATATCTGCTGTCAGTGGGACAGTAATCTATTCCGTGGCAAGCTTTGAAGATCTTCAGATCAAGACTTGCTCCCTTGTCAACTACGGAGGGTATTGGCCTCAGTTTCCCTCTCATTTTCCCCAACACAAAGTCCTCTGTGCATTTATTGAATATACTGGTGAATACTCTGTCCAAATGTATTTTTGAAACAGTAGAGGAGTTGTGTTCTAGTCGAGGCTAGGGGGCCAAGCAGAATACAGAGTAGGGAACACCCTGCTCTTATCTTCATTCTGACAAAATGTCTAATTTAATTTTCTTTTTTTTAGAAAGAGAGAGATTAATGGGGCACCTGGGTGGCTCAGTGGGTTAAGCCTCTGCCTTCAGCTCAGGTCATGATCTCAGGGTCCTGGGATCGAGCCCCGCATCGGGCTCTCTGCTCGGCGGGGAGCCTGCTTCCCCCTCTCTCTCTGCCTGCCTCTCTGCCTACTTGTGATCTCTCTCTCTGTCAAATAAATAAATAAAATCTTTAAAAAGAAAAAAAGAGAGAGATTAAAAAACAGAGCACGTGAAGGGAAGGGGCAGAGGGAGAGGGAGAATCTCAAGCTGACTTCACATCCAGTGCAGAGCCCAATGTGGGGCTCGATCCAACGATCCTGAGATCATGACCTGAGCCAAAACCAAGAGATGTTCAACGTCCTGGGCCTCCCAGGCACTGCTGTGTGATTTTAATCAAGCAGTAATGTCTTAGTCCCCCAAGTTTCTCCACTCCTAGAGAGAGAGAATTACATCTGCCTAAGCAACTTGATCTCATCTAAGAAGTTAATGTAGAGAATGACTGAAATTTTTTGAATTACCAGACGGCGATCTTAATGGAAACTTGAAGCATCCTTCATTGGAGGACAAGGACATCTTTGTTGTGGTCTTACCATTTGCAGAGGATATGAAGCCCAAGGCAGGCTTCCAACCAAGAAATAGGAATAGAGGAGAAGTGAACATAAGGGAAATGCCCAAAGGAAAGGGAGTAGTGAATGACAGTCATCTGGAGGAGGAGGGACGAGAGAGATTTGAACCTGAGAGACAATATGGTGGCAAAACAAGCATGAATGAGGACTTTGGAAAACACCAAGAGGAAAAATGCCGGTAAAACTGCAGGCAAACATGAGAAAGGAATGCACCATGGCATCAAATCCCTCAACACACTTCCCATTTTTACTAAAAGACAAGAACTATCTTGACACATATGCTTTGCATACAACTCTCCCACAATCTGCTTCTCTGTAGAAGTGAAGAATGTGTGCATTTTTATGAGATTCCTCATATTTATTCCTTCCCAGAATGATACTATTACTGAACTTCTTTCCCCAAAGAATTTCATACTGTAAGACTGCAGATAGAGCTTAGGACCCTCATTGCCTCATGGGGGCGGGGGAGGGGAGGGCAGACAACAACTCCCACCCCCGCCCCCGCAAAAAAATCATTTTCTTTCATAGAGAAAAGGGTGGCTGTGCGGTTTGTGATAATACTTTGTCATTTTCCAGGCTATGTAAAGAGGGAAAATGACAAATTGAGAAGTTCTGGCCAAAAGATAAGGGCATAAGCCAAGTCAAGATCAATGGTTCTGATAGCAGACACTTAAGAAGGCTCAGTGCAAACTCGACTTTGAAATGCAACAAGTTTCTGAAGGCTGGTTGGTGGAGATTTGGGGCTGACTGCATGTAGCTCATGGGAATAATTATTTAACTCTTCACATACCTCATGTCCCTTAAAAATGTACCCCAAAGCCTAGGGGGCAAATTCATCAGGAAAGACCTCCCTAAAATAAATTTTCTTTTTTTTTTAAGATTTTATTTATTTGAGACAGAGAGAAAAAACATGAGCGGGAGCAGAGACAGAGGGAGAGGGGAGACTCTCCACTGAGCAGGGAGCCCAACACGGGGCTTGATCCCAGGACCCTGGAATCATGACCTGAACCAAAGGCAGATGCTTAACCAATTGAGCCACCCAGGTGCCCCACTACACCCAATTTTCTACCCTTTCCTCACTCTCATGGCCACCATCACCCTGGAACCGCCTGAAATTCTATCATCTAAGAGTCTTTAGGGCTTAAACTTAGTATGTTCTTAAAAATATGCAATCACAGGACAAAATCATGTTCTGGAAAGTCAAACTCAAAAGCCTTCCTCAATTCAGTGTCTTATGAAATAAATGAAAATGACATATAGAGCAGGTTGTTGGAAGTGTTTTTTTTTTGGGAGGGGGCTGCTCACAGAAGACAAGGATTGGCTTAGCAGAGTCAAGTTTCCAGAAAAATTGAGTCTGAGTAAAGCTGCATTTAGGCTTCTGTATGAGCTTTTTGAGGAGCCTGGAGGAAAAGGGAGCCAGCAAAAAGGAAGGATGCTTAGACAAGATATACATCCCTCAAAGCCTAACTTGTTCAAGTCCTGATTATCCTCGGACATTTACCTGGGTTACCCTACCCTCACGTCATACAGAAAATAATCACTACAAAATTCTCATCATCCGGCATTGATAGTAGATACGAAATATTTGAATTTGAATGGAGAGAGTAAAAATTAAGACAAACGTATGATAAAACATGTGTCTTTAAAAGGTCAGGGAAAAAAAATGATCCTCTAAGCTATCTCATTAACTTACAAGTCATGATTGGTGGGAAGAAGGAGGGAGAGAATAGGAGTACCGTTCGTTCTTTCTTCAGTTTTGAATCAATGTTTTTTTTAATCATTACTGAGAGAGAAGAGAAGAATAAACAGAAAACCAAGTGCTTTTGCTTTTTTTTTTTTTTTTTTTTTGGTAGGGGGCAGTAGGAAGACAGGGGAAACCACTAAATATAAGATGAAAAGCATAGAGCCTCATGCTTTATGGGGGCAGGGGGCACAGCACATACCCAGAAACCAGGCTAGAGCTATCTAACCAACTGTGAGGGTCACGGGTGGCTTCATGGTTCTGGCATATTCTCTGTAGCATTCCAAACTCCTCCCTGAGTATCTGTGCTTTCTCCCCACCCTACACTTCCCTTAACCTGCTTTGAGACCTTCTTTTCCTGAGCCAAAGAATACGGACTCCTAAGAGCACAGGCAAGAGAAATAATCAACACAGACGAACATTTTTTGAGTTAGATGACAAAATAATTAACTTTGACAAATGTCCATGAGGTGAGGGTGAGGTATGGGAGGAGAGCCTGGGATTCCCGGGGGGGCTGTTGACATTCATAACATAGGAAGCCTGCGAACATTATTACCTTGCTAAAGGATGTTCGGAAATGAGTGCAGAGATCTGATTCCCAATTCTACAATTCTATGTAAAGTCTGATAAGCCCATTTGAAAGCGGTTTTCCACCTTCCGCAGACTCATTTCTTAAACCTAATTGCTGCCCTCTGAACTTAAATACGCAACTTCGTTTTCTTTCAGTCTTAGAAAGAAATGCATAGAAAGCTGTCTTTTCAACCCCAGATATTGAAGGTTTTGAAGTAACATTCCAGGTCCCAGATGGAGGTGATCCTGTCGAGGGTGGAGTAAACAGAATCTTCCAGAACTTTCGTGTCCCGATATAAAATCTCTGTTGAACCAGGAACTGGGCATAACTAGTCAGCCGATCTCCAAAAAGGAACCAATCCTGGGCCTTCTCGCCCCAAACACACTGACTACAGGACCCCAGCCTATCAGATAATTGCTATTTATCTCTTCCTTGCTATTTATTCTCTATCTTATATAAGTTTCTTGCTTTCTGGCCCATTTAACCACACTCTGAAAGGAGACCGTCCACTTCATTTAGCAACAAATCAAGTTCGTTTTTATCATTTCAATGGCCTTCCGTAGTCCTTTTTTTTTTTTTTTTTTTTTACAAAAGCTGTGGGAGACAAGTTGCTGAATTTTTTTATATATATATAATCCTTACCACATATGCTGTATTTTAAAAACTGAAAGTAGTATTAAATGGTGTTTCTGTTTCTCTGTACAGTATCAGTATGGCATTTTATGGTGCTAGTCTCATTTTCCCAGTGAACTCTAACAAACGACCCTGAAAGGAAGAAAAAAAAAAAAAACCCAAAAAACAAAAAACACCATGGTCTCTTTCTACTTTGGTTTGTTAAAAAAAAAAATAAATTCCCTTGACTCAATTCAAATAGGGAAACAAACTTCTAATGGCATCCATTTACACTGTTGCTAAAGACAACTACCAAACTTTTCACAACACGTACTGGACTACCATATATTTAAACAAATTTAATATGCTCCAGAGAATTCCTAAAGCATTTCTGTTTGGGGATGTCTATGCCTTTCACACCACATACTTATGATTTCTTGTTTTATTTTTCTTCCTCTCTCTCAAATTGTTTCCCCACAGCATTTTTCTATGAGGGTATCTCTGTTAGCTCTCAACTTTTAGAAGCTTATTTTTAACCCCTGCATCTGTACCCTACTGCATTTATAGAACACAAATCTGTCTTATAAAACAAACCCCCTCTTTTAAGTGCCACGATGGCATTTCGGACTGACCAGTTGGACAGACGCTTTATTCAGACCCTGACAGTTCATTCTAGCCTCGCAAGTGCAGCTGCGGGGATGAGAACTTCCACAGTGACTGAGTACTTTTTACTGGAGAAAGATCTGCGGTCTTCAAAATGGGCTAACTTATTCCATACATCCTCAAAGGGCCATAAACAATCTAAGAATTGCCCAATCAGTACTTTGTTGTCACTACATAGGAAAAAAATTAGCGAGAAGAACAAAAGGGGGGAAAAAAAAAAACCTTGGGAAAAAAATATCCACCATGATTTATGTATGCCATATTTTTTGAAGATAGTTGCGCAATTTTTGCTCTGGGATAATTGCTTTAAGACAAGTCAAATATGTTCTATCTGGCTAGAATTCACATAACTTCAACAGTTATTTATGCTGGAACTAATCAATGGGAATACACAGAGAAAAAGATAATGTTCCCTTTCTCAATAGCCTTGTGAGCAATCCACAGACAGCAGATAATTCTAACCACAGTTTCTACAGAGTGCTAAGGAAAGGGGTTGGGGGGGGGGTGGAGGACTGAATTCAAGTGGGGTTATATATGGGGCAGGAGGGCAGGTCAAGAAAGTATTGCCTGAAATAACTCATGAACTGAATCCTAAAGAATGAATAGATTCTTATCAAGGTAAATAAAATGGGCAAAGAATGTTCCAGAAAACAACGACAACAACATACATATATATATATATATATATATATATATATATATATATATACACACACACACACACACACACACATACATACATATACCTCACACACAACACCAGGTTTTGAAGCAGCATAATGTTTACAGTCCATGGTAAGTGGTCAGCATTTCTGGAATTTGGAGTTATGGGGTCTAACTTTCAGGCAAGTAATGGAACTCAGGACATGAGCAAGGCCTGGTAGTGAAGGGCCAAGGACATCATGGTAAGGAATCAGAACCTTCATCTGCAGATTTCAAGAAATCATAGGATAAATAGATATGCATTTTGGATAAATCACATTAGTGACAAAGTTTAGGGGAGCAAGACTAAAGGCAGAGATAGATAAGGGAGAAAAAAATCTTTTTCCTCAACCCATCTTAGATTTATTGGCTGGGTCCTTGCAAATTAGACAGAAGACAGATGAACAAAAGAACAACAAACAAGTTTACTGACATGTATATTGCTTATACACACACAAGTACTCAGTGATGAGGAAGTCAAGGGGTGAGTAGAACGTATACAACATCTTAACTAAGAGCAAAAATTCTCCAGAGAATTGACAAAAGTCAAATGGAAGGACTTTGAGCTTTTAGGGGTATAAAGTGTAGAGAGGCAAATATATGGAGAAATAATGGTAGGTAGGAGCTAGTTAACAAGGTTTGTATGGGCTCTTTCTAGGTGCTGGCTTGGTTCAGAAAGGTCTCAAGTTGTCTCTTGTGATTAAATTCTGTCCTTCCTGGTAGAGAGGCGGAGGAGAGACACCTTTACAAATGTATGCCCTGCTTTTAGGCACATAGGGGGAAGGACGGAGAGTTTTTCTTATACCTCCCTCTTCTCAATTACCTTCAGCTCAAAATAACCCCTATGTAAAAGGGGCATATTTGGAGTACCACATCCTGTGACACCCTTCAGATGCTAGTGCAGAGGGTACTGGAAGTAATGGGTCAAAGATGATGGGGATTTACATAAGGAAGGGGCAGAAGGGGCAAAGAGAAGACCGGGTCAATGCAAATTTATAAGAAAAAAAAAGATCAACCTAATTGTACTGACTGATTCTACAGCAAAGAGAAGGAGATTTTTTTCTGTGTATGACTAGAGGCGTGGCAGTCCCATCAACTAGGAGAATACAAAAAACAAAACAAATGGAAGATGCCGCCTTGAACATCACTCTACTTTTTGACGAGAGATGCCCAGGAGAAAGTTGGACTTCTCGGTAAAGATCTCATGGAGTGAAAGCAAGTCCACGTCAGGAATCAATTACGCAAATGGTTAAAAGACAAGCCTGACTGAAATCAAAGAAGGGGTGTTGAGCAGAAATGCCATCAGAAAGGGTCACAGATAAGAGACTTTGACACCAGCCAGGTCACCAAGGAAAGAGACGAAGGAAGACTGTCTCAGAGGCGATGAGGAACACCAGGAGGGACAGAGCTATAGAAGCCAAAGGCAAGTGGGAGTTTCAAGGACAGAGTGGACAAAATCGTCCCGGGAGTGGTTGTCTCCTGTCAAGTAAAAACTGGAGCCATCTTCTTTAGAGATTTCAAGATCACTGGGGAACGTGGGGGTGGGGTGGGGGTGGGGCACTTTTCGTGCAGTGAAATGGATCAACCGGGGTAGAGAATAACAAATGACTGGACTCGTTTTAAATGTATAGATGATATTTAAAGTGGATATTCTCTAGTCAGAATACATGAACCAAGAATTCCACTCCCACCCCTACCCTTCCCATGCAGTGGCACATTCTTTTTTCGTCTTTTATCTGAATGGGAAGAATGGAGTATATTCGTAAGGTGCGAGCCTTGATGATACACATGATCAAGGATCCCTGAGAATCGGGGGAAGGGAGCCATCAATTCAAGAGAAATGTGCAAGAGTTTTGCCTTCCGCAATAGAAGGGCCACCAGAGACTTTCTAAAACTGAAGGGAGGGAAGAACTCACATGGGCTTAGGTGGATACATTTATTGGAGTGACCTATTCAGATTCAGTTTGCAACTGTTGCTATGCACCTTAAAATGAATCAAAGCTACGGATCTTTATTTCACCATCTTCAGTGCTGCTCCCAGGAGCTTCAGCACAGACGTGAAATGCCAAGGTGAAACACCAATGTTAACACAGTAGAAATGCACAAGCGAGCTGAAATTACAGCCTGGGACCCAGCAGTAAGATAAAACGCTCTAGTACCAAGTACTAAGTACCCACTATGTTCCAGGCACTGCGATCAACATTTTGCAAACATAAAGTAAAGATCCTCATTTATCAATCACAATAATCAAATTAATTCATTCCTATTATTATTCCCTTCCCAGAGATGAGGCACCTGGGTCATTCGAGCCACGCTACACAGAAAAATTTTACAGAAAAATGACGTGATAGGAAAAAAAAAAAAAGGAAGGAGCAGGGACAGTGCATAAGCAAACATTGTTCTGCTTCAAAATCTGCGAACCTGGATTTTAAAAGAAAAATCTTCACTGGCTGTACATTTCATTTTAATCACTATTGTTACCGTTTTTGTTTTTGTTTTTGTTTTTTTTACTTTTCTCCAGCTAGTAGAGGCCTCTTTCCAAACCTCTCTCCTCCCACAACCAAAGTAACCACAAGAGAATTTTACATCTTCAACAATACGAGGTATGAAATACTTCCGTTGGTTTTGAAGGGGCCCTGTGACATCTTCGCAGCTTTAATTTGAAAGGACAGATTCTTTTCCTGGTTTAACTTGAGTCTTCCCTGATGAGAAAGCGAGGAAAAATGAGCTCTCGAGACCTTTTGATTTTTCTAAAGGTAAGTAACTAGTCACTCCAGTTGAAGAATGTGTTATTCTCAACATCTTGAAAGTAATTTCCGAGGGAGCATCACGGCTGCAACTTTCAGCGGGCGATTTCGCTAGGTCTTTACGCACAGCCTTGTCGCTAACTCCCTAAATTAAAAAAAAAAGGGGGGGGCACAATGATGGCTTTTTGCCATGGCAATTTCTTCCCTCTTCTGTTTTCACCACTCTTTTAAAAATCAAAATTCTACAGAACCACTTGTGAGAAGCTTCGGGGGTTTACCAGGTATTTTCTGCAAGTCACATTTACTCCAAAGGCCTAATTCTTTTGTTTGTCATAGGAGGAGGGGTGGTTCTGACAAAGTGAATCATTGCCATTTCTCAACAGATGAACTCCATTCAAAACTTGCCCAGTGATGGATTTTTTTAAGTTAAACTATGTGGTTCCAATAAAAATCTTGACCACAAATTACACGAAATGGCAAACATTTATTAAATTATAATTCCTCATCTCAACTACATACACTTATCTGAGATAATCTCATTTATAGATCAGGAAAGGGTTATTGTACTTACGCTACATCCAGGGGTAATAATCCTCACAGGAATTAGACGCTAAATGAGACCTATTTTATTGGTTTCTTGACACAATTACATTTAGTTTAGAGTCGTGTATACTTTTGCAGTGCATACATATTAAAAAATAATGAGAGTAAATTGATTGGTTTCTATTAAATTTATGTGAGGCAATACTGTGGTTTATGAAGGGCTTTCTAGGAGAGCTACACATTTGACTATATTTATTTTCCTGATAATTGTCCTACATAGAATCATGTTTGTTATCTATTCACTTTTTTTTTTTTTTTTTCCTTTCATGCTTTCAATAGAACAACTTTCAAAAACTTGTCTCAATCTTTCAAGATACCACCACGGGAAAAGGATCGAAAGAAATGGCGAAAGGCAGAAACGAAATTATTAAAAGGCAGAAATTAATTGATTTAAGAGATCAGATGAAAAGAATTAAATTTCTACCACCTGACTACATAATCAGTAAGCTACTGGCTTTGCACTTCAAGTTGCAATAAAGGTCTTAGGCGAAGTGATTTGTGTAATAAAAAGCCAAAAATGTCACTTTCACCTAAATGTTCAGATTCAAGGTAAGATGTTTTTATATTGCATTACGCAAATAATTACTCACAGCCTGTCATTTACAGTCAATCTCTAAATGTCTTCCTGCTCCACACCTTCCTAACAGGTTTTGAAAACAGACATGGAGACAAGGTTTTTGGTTTTGACAAGGTAAACATAGTAGCCCCTGGTTGTCTAAACAGAAACATAAAAATGGGGGGTTTAGGACAAGCTGTTGCAAAATTAGAAATAACATCACTAGCTCGAGAAAAATTTAATTCACTAAGCTGGTTGCTAAGGGATTAACTAGTAAAGAAACAAAGAAGATAATCCAACTGTCTTTACCGTGAGTGAAATAAGAACTGTCGTAATTGGTAGACTTAGAGTCTATGACCTTGACGTAGGCTCTGAGGCAAATGCATAGGAAGCCTTCAAAGACCTTTGACTGGGTTGGAAGCAATCATGGTCTTCTTTAAGCTGGTTCTTTGATTCTCTATCCCTAATTCTTCAATCCTGCTGGTCTCCTGCTTCAAACACTGTTACAGTACCTTGGATTATTAAGATGATTCACTTCTGGGGAGCCTGGGTGGCTCGGTCGGTTAAATGTCTGCCTTCGGCTCAAGTCACGCTCCCAGGGTCCAGGGGTCGAGTCCAGCATCAGGCCCCCTGCTCAGTGGGAAGTCTGCTTCTCCCTCTGCCTCTGCCCCTCCCCCTGCTTGCTTGCTCTCTCAAATAAATAAGATCTTTAAAAAAATTTTAAAATTAAAAAATCCTTCATTCCTTACAGGCAAGAGCTCTGTCTTGAACCTCTTGGTCTCCTCTATATTGGTGACCTAGCTCGATTCATACAGACCTTCCCCTATCATTTCCCAGCAAGTGCAGTATCTCTGAACAGCTCCAAAGGATGACTAAGCACTCTACATTATAGACCATCACCCAGACGTGCTCATCCTACTGTTGAAAACAGGGTTTGAAGATAGCTGCATTTGGTACATTTTCCTTTTCCCAGGCGTCACGGGGGGGGGAAAGGTGTTGTTTTAAATATTTATGCCTGATATCAGTCAGCTCTCCTTAAAACGTTCTCATGCTGATCGAAAAACAGGGTGCCCTATGCCGAAAACCGCTCACAGGTTATTTATCAGAATTCGTGAACCAGCATTTGTGTGACTTTGAAGTGTCAGATGCTCAGGCCAGAGAATGCTTACTTAATGACGCTTAACCACTAAGATTGTAACTAACGGGAGCTTAAATAGGTTGCGTAGCAATCGTACACCTCATTGCACTGGTAATACTTTTAGATCTCAGTGGGTAAAAGAAAAAAAAAAAAGAAAAAAGGTTGGGTTTGTATCCTTGAGCTTCTAGAAAGGTCAGGAGCCTAAGAAAACAATTCAAGATTCCAGCAAGTCACTTAAGTGGACTGGAATGAACACAATATGAAGGGAAAAAAATAAAAAGAGTATCTCTCCCTTTTATGAACTATGAAAACAAGGCCAAGTAAAACAGAAGCAGACTAACGCTAATGCAAGGTTTGTAGATTGATACGTGTTCTGTAAGCAGTTCTTCTGATCAGGTACTGAACAAGCTTTTCCTGATTCCTGCCGATGGCCGGGCTGTGATGCTGGTACAGGCATCCAGACATTTCCTTAACTAGACCCCATGCCGAGAGCACACAGATCATCTAAGGGTGGGAGGAAGCATTGTTTTTCTAAAAAATGCCATTTTGAAGGAACATTGCTTTCCTAACGAAGGAATGCTGACTAAGGCTCCAAAAGATTTCCGTGAAGAGTCTTTAGACTATCAAAGCCTCAGAAAAACACAGGGCAAGCATGCTAATGCTGTCAGCCTTATTGGTCTTCGAACATCTTCAGTGGCTTTGATAACCACGTCTGTTTTTAAAGATGGCTTTTACATCCTAAAATGTTTTTTGGTAGGTAATGAGGAAACTCCATTATGACAGATATCAGTGACAATAGAATTCAGTATACTGTATAATATGTATTAAAGGTTTAGATATCACAGGTATGTTTGATTATATCTAAGTGTGCATATGTACATATACATATATATTTACACATGCGTACATATGTATGTTGTGTGTATGTGCATATAAACACACACATACACACACACACACAGTTGACCCTTGAACAACATGGATTTGAACTGGACAAGATCCACTTATGTGCAGATTTTTTCCGATAAATACAGTCAAGGACTGCAAATGTTTTTTCTCTTATGATTTTCCTAGCCACATTTTCTTTCTTCTAGCTTATCGTATTTTAAGAATACAGTGTATAATACATATAACATACAGAATGTGTGCTCATTAGCTAGATTATCAGCAAGGCTTCTGGTCAACAGGAGGCTGCTAGTAAGTTTGACGGGAGTCTAAAGTTTCACGTCCATTTTCAATTGTTGGGGGGGTGGTGCCTAACCCATGCATTGTTCAAGAGTCAGCTGTTTATATAAACTCTTAATTCTCTCTTCTGTTTTACTACCTCATCATCAGTAGCCATATCACAGCATCATTCATCATGAGTCCTATAACCCTTCTAGGAAAGGAGCAGAGGTTTTTCTGGGACAAGCCTACTGGAGACTGAGGTGCCACTCCTTCCTGACATTTGCCACCTGAGGAAGTGCCCTATCATGTTGACCGCTTGCAGACAAGATGGAAAGGCACGGGGAGGAGTCACTCCAGGAGTCCTTCATACCATCTCTCTTTGCATACCAGGCTCCCGGCTCCCTGCCGACCCCCACTCAGAATCACTCCCACACAGCACGGAATGTGGTTGAGGTGAACTATTCTGAGGACCACATCCTAAAATGGGAAGGAACAGATGTACCAACATTTCTCAAGTGACAGCTCTCCACAGTGCACACTTTCTAATCCCACCAGAATCTGTGTAGGCAGTTTCCCATATGTATTTATAAGTTCTATGAATGAGTGATCTATTCCAAACCGCTTGTTCTTTTACTACTTCTCTTTCTCCCTGAGGAGAAAGAGTTACTGGGGGATCAGGGGAGGGGGGCGCCTGGGTGGCTCAGCCGGTTACACATCTGCCTTTGGCTCAGGTCATGATCCCAGGGTCCTGGGATGGAGTCTGTGTCAGGCTCCCTGCTGAGCCTGCTTCTCCCTCTCCTCCAAGCTTGGACTCTATCTCTCTCTGTAATATGTAAATAAAATCTTGAAAGAAAGAAAGAGAGAGAGAGAAGGAAGGAAGGAAAAAAGGAAGGGAGGGAGGGAGGGAGGGAGGGAGGGAGGAAGAGAGGAAGAGAGGAAGGGAGGGAGGGAGGGAGGGAGGGAGGAAGGAAGGAAGGAAGGAAACAGAATTGCATGGGCCTCCTAGTTGACCAGATGGACCACGCCGTGGTGTGCTGATACCATTTGTGCAGGGAAGGGAAGACCGGATTTCAGGGCTCTTCCTCTTCTGAAAGTACCCCAGCTTCCATCTATTGGAAGTGGCCGAATCCAACCCTAACCACCCAGCGTAGAACACTATATTCACTCAGTTATTTAATGAAGTCTCTCCTTAACGCCAGCCTCTTACTAGCCTCCAGTTCTCTATCACCATTCAGAGCCCTGTGTCTTCAAGGCCCTAAGTCAGAAGAGAAAACACAGGGCAGAGGTGCCCGAGGACGGACGGCATTTTTGCTCTCTCAGAAAGGCAAAGGCCACCGTGGTCAAGTGCTTTGCTCATGTGTTCAGTCAGCGCAGGGCCAGGAAGAGGACACGACTTCTGTGCTTCCACCTCTGACGACGCCAAGCACTCACACGAAAGAGAAGATTGCTTGCTTATGACAGCGGCCAAGTAAAACAACCCAGCGCAAGAATCAGCCGTGTGTGTGTGTGTGTGTGTGTGTGTGTGTGTGTGTGTGTGTGTGTGTGTGTGTTTCCACCATCACCGACACCCTTCCCACCATTGTTTTAAGCAACATCATTTGGCGTTAACTCCTTACAAGCCACCCATCTTTCTCTCGAGAGGCGACGGTCTACTCTTCTCCATGCACCGTCTGCTAGGCTGGCATGGAGGAGGAGCCGTGGGTCTCCTCGCCAGAATCCCGAAAAAAAATCCCCGTGAAAGTTGTCAGTGCGGGGAGTCAGCAGCGAACTCACAGCCCTGCCAGCTCGCTCGAGAGAGAATCTGTATGTTGGCTGCTGCTCTCGTGAGGAAATGAGGCTAAGGATGGAGAAGAGGCGAGTTGGGATACACATCCATGGGAGGGCTGGAATCCACACGCAAAGACGCTGACTCCCTCACAGCTGCGCTGTGTCCACCCCCGGAACCAGGGTGGGGCTCCCCATTTTTTTTTTCCTCACTTCCGCAATTTAGAGGAATTCTACCGCAAAGACAGAAAATCAGATGTCGAGGGGAGCTGGTCACACCTTTCTTATACAACTCTGCTCACACTAAGAAAAAACTCTCTGTGTTCCAAATCCTACGAATGAGGAGGCCAGGGTGGCTTTGGAGCCGGGCAGCCTGGGTTCAAATCCTGGCTCGGCTACCTGCTGGATATAATTTTTTTCGAAGTGCCAGCTCTTTTACATGTAAAAAAGGAACACGGATGCCTAATTCTTACTCTTTTGTGTTAAATGAAGTATCGGCGAGGGCATTTTCTCCCTATTCCCCAGGAATCTATAAGGCTAGCTCCATAGCCCAGCCTATCACCTTTAGAGTTCGCTATTGCTTGCAAGATGACAAAGAAGTGTGAAAACTTTGCTTTTTATGCTGTCCTTAGCATCTTCATTGTTCCTAAACATGCGTTGTCATAGTTGGCATGAAACCAATGAGCGAAACAGACATTATAGCATTCATGGCACATCCCAAAGCAAAAAAAAAAAAAAAAAATCAAGATCCACGTCATATATTCCTCTTCTCTAAAGTTCTTACTTGTATGTGCTTGGGGTTGTTGGCCTGTTTTTACCTCCGCTGGTCCTCTCCTGACCCTTCCTTCCCCAAGCAACTTCCCGGCTCCCATCCCATAGCCGAGGACTCTGTGCCTCCCACATTGCCCTTCCAACACCAACTTCCCAACAACTGAGCTCTCCTCACTGTGCCTCCTAAATTTGCGAAGCCTAATCCGTCAGTTACCGAACATACAGATGCCCTCCCACTCAACAGCAGTCTTCCTCCTCAGAAAACCATTGCCGCCGTCAGCGGAATTTTCAGCTCATTTTTAATAGGTCTGTCACCTAGTAAAGATTTACTTCATGGTAGCTGCACAGAAAAAGATAAGGTTAGATGGAGAATGTTGAATACATCAAGCCTCCTGCTCACAGACAGGTCCTGTCCAGAAGGTCACAGTAGGTTGGCTCCGTATTCCGCTGTTTATGAAAATACACGTCCACGTGGATAAGCGGGTGGCCATGTGTGACGAGTAATCCCTCTTTAATTCTATTGATGCCATATGCTATTACTTCTTTGCAAAGGGCAAAGACTTAGGCAAAATGCTCTACCTTTTTTACATGGCACCTATATTGTCTTCAATTGAGGTGCGTTCCGTCTACCCAAAATGCAATAAAAAGGACACCCAGGGTTTAAGGTGACTTTTCATAGCGTTTGTACTACTGATTGATTCTATTCGTTTCTTAAGCAGCTTTGTGGAAGGCACGCCACAGGCTTGCAAACAACCCTCAGTCCTTAAGTGATTGTGGAGATAGAGGGATTCACGAATTCAATCTAAAATGAAGTCAGCAAAAGCTGTTCACAAACACATTTACTCACAAAACTTAGATGAGAATTGGCTCTCTTTGGTTTAATCCTTCAGCAAACATTTACCCAGATGCACTTCCTCCATCCCTGTCACAGGAAGGAACTAGTAATTGTTTCTGCGTTCTGATATGCTCTTATAATTAAGGCTTTGGGGATGTGGGTAAAAAGCTGCTTGGTGTATTTAATTAAAGTTAGTAGGAAATTTGAAACCAAGCAAGCATTGTCAGTAGCATTTAGTATTTAACACAAAGAAACCCAGGTGCTTAGACACTGATAGCAGAAGAAAAGAGAGTGTTGTTAGGTTCAGAAAAGAACATCGTACGCCCAGTCCCTTCAGTGATTCTCAAAGAACTCAAGAATCTTAGATTTTGAGTAAACAGGACTATGATTTCCCAAATCAACAGAACTCATCAGCCAAGCTGGAGTAATCTGAGTACTTACTATGTGCTTAATCCTGAGATTCAGTTCTTAATCCTCCAAGTGAAGAGAAAATTCCAAACATAGAAGCAACCATTTCTGGTCTGGGAGATGAGACAAGAGGATGAAAAAATAGTAAAGGGAAAGTAAAGGGATACAAACCTAAGGGCTAGCATGTGGTACTAACTGCAAAGTAGGGTAAAAATTCAGAAAGGGACAGCAAATTTAAAAGCCAAGTCATCAAGGAAAGCTTCACTCATCGGCACACGGCCAGACTTCAGGAATGAGTTCCCACTGACCAAAGCTGCAACTATTTCATTCATATATATATATATATGTATATATATATGAATATATGTATATGTATATATATATGTGTATATATGTATATGTGTATATATATGTATGTATATATATGTATATATAATGGATTATAATCCATGAACCTAAAGGAACTGGTCAGACCACACTAATGCAAATAAGTAATTTTTAAAAACTCATGATGGGAAGGGGGTGCCTGGGTGGATCAGTCAGAGATATGTCCAATTCCTGGTTTTGGTGCAGGTCACAATCTCAGGGTCATGAGATCAAGCCCTGCCTCGGGCTCTGCCCTCAATGTGGAGTCTACTTGATATCTTCTGCCTCTCCCTCTGCCCCTCCCCCTACTTGCAGGTGCACTCTCTCTCTCTCACTATCTCCCTCAAATAAAAAAATAAAATCCTTTGAAAAAATGCATGCATGGGAGAAAAGAGACAGTTTTATTTATGATAGAATTCTAACTGATAAATGCAAAAGATACAGTGGAAAATGAAATTCATCGTTTTGCCAACACCACAGCGGTCAATGTTATAGGCAAGAATCACTTTGGAAATCTAAAACTGGTGGGCAGAAGTCGAAGGAGAAACTGGATATTTGCGTCATCTCAAATTAACTCCCCACAAATTACATAAGGTATGGAAAGAAAAAATAGTAACACTACTGAAATGGACAGTCTGCCCCAAAATTCACATTCATGTTCTTCCTGAGCCCTTAATCTAATTTAACCAGCTTCCTTATAGGAAGAGAAAGACACAGAGACAGAAACAGGGAGAATGCCGTGTGTCCATGGAGACAAAAGTTGGAATGACACTGCCAGAATCTGGAAGGAGCAAGGAAGGATTCTCTCCTAGAAGCTCCAGCAGGAGCAAGGCCCTCAGCTTTCTAGCCTCCAGAAGCGTGAAGGAGGAAGTATCTATCATTTTAAGCCACTCAGCCTGTGGTACTTTGTCACGCAGCCCTAACCAACCAATGCAGTTACTTCACAGGAGGAAAACACAGAAGACCTCACTTTTAGTAAGTGACTGAGGAGAGTACCAATAGTGAAAAGACATCTTCCCACCAGGATGCCGTGAGACGGACACAATTTCACTTTTGCAGCTTCCCTGACAAAAACCACATAACATCCATCTAATAAGTAATCAGAAAAATCCAAACTGGGGAACATTCTAGGACGTATACAGTCAGTACCCTTTAACAGCATCGAGGATGTCAGGGACAGAAAAAAGAGAGATGAGAAACTGTCCCAAGATTGGAGGAAACTACGGAGAGGTAAGAAAATGAAAAGTGGGATCTTGGATAATAAACCAGGAAGGAAAAAAAAAAAAAAAGAGAGAGAGAGACCAGTTAAGAGGGACAATTGGCAACATTTAAATAACGTCTTCAATTTATTCCCCGGTTTGGATCGTGGTAGGACGGTCACCTAAGATGTTATTGTTCAGGGAAGCTGAAGGAGGGCATTCAGGAACTCTGTGTACAATTCATGCAACCTGTGTCAAGTCTCCAAGTCTTTCAAGGTAAAATACTTTTAAATAGAATTGTGAATAAAATCAAGGGTCGGACCAGATAGCGAAGACAAAGACTCCCCGGCCGCCTGAGGGACAAGTTTGAACAAAGGCAAGAAGGGAAAGGAAGGGAGCAGAGCCCAGCTGCCGAGGTCCGGGCCCCGAGGGGCAGGAGGGCAAGGCTGGACCCCACAGGGAGCACAGCTGGGCTAGAAAGTTCCCCAGAGTCAGACGGGAATTTCACAATGACAGAGAATGGAGTCAGGGTAGGGTTTTGAACCAACAGGTGATGCGATAAAAAGCTTCGTCAAATGACAGTTTGCCCGGCAGGGAAATGCAGGGCGGATTCTGTTTATACAGAATCCCCCTTGGTCAGATGAATGTAATCCTCTCTCTCTGCCAGTAGCCAACTGAGGAGTTTGAAGGTAGCGCTTGTCAAGGTTTTTGACTCTATTCCTACATGCCTTCTCTCCTGGGGTTCTTATTTCTCCTTCTCCCGAGAGGCAGAGAGGGAAGGCGCAAGAGGAGACAAGATACACACATTAGAAATACTGCCAGAAAAACACTAAGAGCAAAATCCAGGTGCTGGTATTTAGGAAACAAAAATAAGCCAAATGCACAAGTAACAGACATCGTGTAAGTTAAACCGAAGGAACAATTTAAGGCACGGGCCATTACAGCGTGAGTAGCAGTAATGATCTGGATACTTGGACGGGTAATAGAAGAAGAAACTCAACTCTTCCCCGCCTTTGAGGTGGTAGGATTCCTTCTAGATAACATTTCCAAGGTCTAGCACGCAGAGTGAAGAGAGATACGTAGAATCAAGGAAGAGGCAAGTAACCAAGAATGTAGAGGCTTCAGAAATAATTGTAACCAAAAGACCGGAGATTGAAAAGGGTCGGGGAAAAGAATAAAAAATGGACTCCACCATCGTAAAAACTCGTACATTCCAGCTCAACTAATGAAACTGATGACCCCTTCTCAGAGAGGCAGCTGAGATTTCCCTTTCTGTTATCTCAAAGAAGTATTTCTGATGAACAGATTAATGATATAAACTAAGACCCTAAGAGATGATTAACTTTAGGGAACCAACTGAGAGCTGCTGGAAGGGAGGGTGTTGGGGGGATGGGGTAACTGGGGGACGGACATTAAGGAGGGCATGTGATGTGATGAGCACTGAGTGTTAGAGTAACTAATGAATCACTGACCTCTCCATCTGAAACTCATGATACACTCTATATAAACTGAATTTAAATAATTAAAAAAAAAAAAGCTTTTTGTGAGCCAGATATGCCCCCAAAGGAAAAGTAATAATGTTAGAGCAAGTGAGACTCCAACTTGCTGCTCAGTCATTAAAAGCTAAGCTTTCTTTTCTTTTTGAAGGTGTTTATGTTGAGGTGATGTACATTAAATCTCACCATTTAAAATCTCAACTTCTTCTGTGACTATCCCTACACTGTCCCTAGAGAACTCGAAATTATGAAGCAATAAAACCTTTGTAAAGCCATGTAAGCTTTTTTTTTTAAACCTCTTGTTCATCTGTCTCGAAGGAGTCTACACCCCACAAATTAGGCAGAAATATCTCAACATGCAAATATCCACAGAGATTTGTTGGGGGGAGGAGGGGAAAGGAGGCAAGTGTTCGGGGATCTGTGTAAGAAGCAGGTGGCCTAACCTTTATAAATAAACAAGAGAAAATATTTCTAACATACAAGTAATAACTGAGGTACCAGGGATGTTTTCCAGAAATGAGAAAGAGGTGGGGGGGAAAAAAAGGAGGGGGGAAGAAAACTTCCCAGAGAAAAGACAAATGGCCTCTATCCAAGATCTTACACCACACTATAGATTTATCCCACTGGGGGGGGTGAGGGGGGGACGTTACAAGAGAGTTACTTTGTCCTTTTCTTTCTCTCATTTCCTAATTTAGCAAAATCCTTCCCTCCTCTCTCCCAAAATAAGCCACTGCCCACCGCCAGCTCTTTTTGCTTCACGGACACCTCTGGTCCTTCCTAATGTGCATACTTCCAGGGGGAGGGAGTGTCACTGCACCTGGGCCCAACCTTACTCTCCAGTGGCCCAGTTCCCTCATACTCCCCCAGGAGGGCTTGCAACTGTGCGCTCTGCCCTGACGTGTCGGGGTCCCTGCAAAGCCAAATGGCCCGCCTTCTGTGCTCTGCTCCCAAAACTTCAGAAGCACGAGCGTGCACAATACGCAGTACCAAGATGCCTTAAAGTAATTCCACTGTAGACTCAAAGCACGCAGTGTGTCTCATTTTCCCTGTGATCCCTACAGGAGAAAACTCAAGCTTGTTCACAAATGTGCCAGCTGCTCTGTAGGAACCCGGACTCAGATCTTTGCTCTGGTCCCGCAGGTGTTTGTATGTGGAGTTCTTGGTAGTATTGAAGGCTCAAGAGAAGGTTTTAGGTTATTCTTGGCTTTGGCTGGTAGAGGTCAAGAGACCTGCTGACAAGGGTTCTTTGTAATTGGGAGTCCCTTGGAATGACCCAAGTACCTAGTTTTATGAAGGGCATACTTTCCTTGCATGGGGACGAATGAGGTCAGGTTCTGCTTGGGAGAAATAGACTCTAGAAAAACAATCGCTGGTCTCTAAAGAGTGAGAAGGCTACAATCACATCCTATTCTTTGCCAATTCCTAATCCAACAGCTTCTGAAGCTCTCAGGAAAATTTGGACCTGGTGTGTTTTAAGAGCTCAAAGAAAGCAATACTGACTTGTAACCATTGAGTAATGCGATTGCGTAATACCTACTTTGGATGACACAGAGGATTGACCCACTTTGGGGAAATTAATATTCATGCCTTTATTTCCCAGGAACTTTTTAGTTTCAAGTGACAGAGGTTCAACCCAAAACGTGCCCCGTTCCAAGAGACTGAAGGGCTCTGTGCGTGGAAGCATGTTGGAGGGGCGCCTGGGTGGCTCAGTCAGTTAAGTGTCTGCCTTCAGCTCAGGTCATGATCCCAGGGTGATGGGATCAAGCCCCGTGTCGGGCTCCCTGCTCAGTGGTGAGTTTGCTTCTCTCTTTGCAACTTCCTCCCCCGTCATGTGCTCTCTCTCTGTCAAATAAATAAAATCTAGAAACGAAAGGTTGGAAATGAGGAGAGATGTATTTCCTTGTGTAAATGATAAGCCTCTAATTTTGCTGCTCTTAGATAATGCTGGATCCTATCACATGGTGTTCTACAGATACATCTCTATCCACCTTATTTCTTGACTTTATTTTCACATAGGGCTTTTCAAATAGGAGTCAAACTAATGTCTGCAGTTGACAGATTTACACCCTCTTGCCTTGTCGATCATGGAACAAAAAGAGCATCTCTATTCACATAGCTCCAGAGAAAACTTCCCACTTTAAATCTCCATGGAAAACACACATATGCATACACACGCATACACTGCACACACATACACAAGCCAACTACACTAATACAGCTGCCATCAATAGATGTCATACTCTTTGTCCACATTTATGTCATAGCCAAGGGTGGCATGTGGTCATTCCATAGCTGATTTACGTGCCAACATCCGGAACATGGAGTGAAAGAGAGAGAAGCCCATCTTATACCATATGAACATAGGACAAGGGCAGAGTCTCTCCTGAAAGGAAAACCAAGCTTTAATTAAACTAAAAAGAAGAGAATGCATGTTGGGAATGCAAACACCAGGATCTCTTCCAACCCATAGACTTCAAACATCAGATAGTCATAGCTTATCTCATGGTATGTTTTTCCCCGTAATACCATTATGAAATCCTACCTATAACAAAATGTTTACGCCCACTGCAAAAACATTCATCTGTAAGATGCTTGCATCAACCACTAAGATAAACCATCATCCATTTCTTAGAATGCAAAGTTGAAATAACCCACTTATACATAAATAAATGTATACCTACTGGCACCAAGTTGCCATTATGTAAGGACTGTTCCATTTTGAATTAAGTTTACATGACTCAGAGTTTTATAAAATTAATGAGTTCCAGTTCCCCAAAGGTGCCAGACAATGTCAACTGAAAACCAAAAATAGTTGAAAATACTAGATTAAAAATATGTAAGTGTTGAATCACTCAGTTGTACACCTGCAAGTACTAGGACATTGCACGTTAACTGGAAGTGGAATAAAAATGTAAAAAAACAAATGCTCTGAGAATAGCAATGTGAGGAGTTCTGCAACCTGTTTTTGAGAAACAATCGTGACTAGTAAAAAATCATTTAAAACACAGAAACATTTGAAGTCTCTAGAAATTGTCCTAAGGGCATACAGCATGTGGTAGGCTGGCTAATGGCCACCCAGAGACAGCATGTCCTCATCTTCAGAACTTGTAACTGTTATAAGGAGAAAGTTTCTTTGCAGACGTGATTGTGTTAAAATGGAAAGGTTACCCTGGATTATCTTGGTGGGTCCTACATTCAACCAGAAGTATCTTTATAAGAGTGAGCCAGAAGATCTGCCAAGATGAAGGTAGACAAGGTATTGTCACCTATGAGCACAGAGAGCACAGCGATGTGGCTTCGAACTAAGGAAAGCTAGTGTCCACCAGAAGCTTCAAGAAGCACGGAATAGAGACTCCCCCAAAGCCCCCCAAACAGCGCAACTCTGCTGACACCTTGATTTAGTCCCATGATACTGATTTAGGACTTCTGGCCTCCAGAACTCCAACAGAGTAATTTTCTTTAAGTCACCAGGTTGGGGATAATTGGCTACATCTGCAATATGGAACACATACAGAGCAAATAAAAGAACACTTAACTTAAGAAACTTTACCGAATGTCATTTACGACAGGCAGAGTCTGTGGTGCTTGAGCCATGATGGATGGTTACTCTGATACCCAGAACAGACAAAGACATTGCCAGGCAAACAACTATAGGACAATTACTTTTATGACTACAGATGAAAAAACCCTCACCAAAATACAAGCAAACAAAATTTAGCCTAATTGAAGTGATTATATACCATGACTAAGTGGGATTTTTCCCATGAGTGAAAAGTTGGTTTTAACATTTGGGTCAGAAACAAGTAAGGATGTCTGATCTCATCAATTCTACCTAGCACTGTAGTGGAGGCTGCATCTAAGGCACTTAGGCAAAAAGAAAAAATGAAAGACGACCAGTTTGGAAAGGTCTAAGTCTATCTCTATTCATAGGTGACATGATCTTATATAGAGAAAAACCTAAGAAATGCACTCAAACTAGTACCAAAAAACTGGTTCGGCAAGGTTACAGGATACCAATATCTTAAGTATCTTTTTCATTAAATTAAGAAAATGATTCAGGTATACACAAATCAATTTTATTCCTGTACTGCTGCAGTGGATAGTAATAAGTATCAAGATAGTCATCCCTTTAAGTGAGTATCAAAAGATTGTGAATTTAACAAAACAAGTACAAAACTTTTATTCTGAAAACCACAAAAGAATGTTGATAGTAAAGATCTAAGTAAATGCCAAAACATGCCACGTTCATTAATTGAAAGACTTCTCAGTGTTAAGATGGCAAAATTCTCCAAAGTACTTTACAGATTCAATACAATCCATTTAAAATCTCGCTTGCTCAATCTATGGCAAAGGGGGCAAGAATATACAATGGGTAAAACACTCGTCAACAAATAGTATAGGGAAAACTAGACATCTACATGGAAGAGAATGAAACTGGACCTCTTTCTTACACCACACAGAAAAATAAACTCGAAATGGATTGAAGACCTAAATGTGAAACCTGAAACCATAAAACTCCTAAAAGAAAACACAGGCCGTAATTTCTGTGATATCAGTCATAGAAATTTATTTTCTAGAGATGTCTCCTCCAGCAAGGCAAACAAAAGCAAAGGTAAATCTGTTGAGACTACACCAAAACAAAGAGCTTTTGCACGGCCAAGAAACCATCAACAAGACAAACACGCAACATACTGAATGGGATAAGACATTTGCAAGTTAAATATCTGGTAAGGGGTTAATATCCAAAATATATGAAGAACTTACATAACTCAACACCAAGAATACAAAACAAAAAACAAAACAAAAAAAAAACCCACACAGAAATAATCCAATTAAAAATGGGCATATGATCTAAATAGGCAATTTTCCCAAAAAGACATGCAGAGGGCGAACAGCGAAACGAACGGATGTTCAACATCTCTCATCATCAGGGAAATGCAAATCAAAATCACAATGAGATACCACGTCACACATGACAGAATGGCTAGAATCAAAAACACAAGAAGTAAGTATTGGCAAGGATATGGAGAAAAAGAAACCCTCATGCACCTTTGTTCATAATGCAACCTGTGCAACCACTGTGAAAAACAGTACAATAGTCCTCAAATAATTAAAAATAGAATTACCATAAGATCCAGTGATTCCACAAGTTGGTCTCTACCCAAGGAAAATGAAAACACTAATTCAAAGAGATATATGCACCCCTATGTTTACTGTAGCATTATTTACAATAGCCAAGACATGGAAGCACCCCACATGTCCATTCACAGAGGATGGATAAAGTAGAGGTGATATATACATACAATGGAACATTATTCAGTCATAACAAAGAATGAGGTCTTGCCATTTGCAACAACATGGATGGACCTAGAGGGTATAATGCTAAGTAAACTAAGTCAGAGAAAGACATACCATATGATTCACTCATGTGTGGAATTTAAGGAACAAAACAAATGAACAAGGAAAAAAACACTCAAAGAACACTCAAATATAGAGAAATGGTGAGTGCCAGAGAGGTAGTAGGAGGGAAGATGTGTGAAACAGATCAAGGGGATTAAGAGTACATTTATCCTGATGAGCAGAAATGAATAGAATTGCTGAATTATTATATTTTACACCTAAAACTAGTAACACTGTATGTTCTTATACTTCCATAAAAATAATAAATCACCCCACCCAGGAAAAAAAAAAATAATAACTCACCTGTTTTTGTTTTTTCTATTTTGGAGCAGTTGATAAGCTGATCCTTAAAATCATATAGAAATACAAGGAACCCAAATCAAAACAACCTTGAAAAGGAACAAAGTCGGAAGAGTCACATTTCTCCAAGCTCAAGTACACATGACAGTGTGACATTGGCATAAGTATAGACCTGTCAATAAATAGGACAAAATTGGCAGTCCAAATCTACCCCTTCACTTTTATGGTCAAATGATTTCAACAAGGTTACCAAGATCATTCTAAGGGGAAAGAACAGTCTTTCCAACAAGTGGTGGTGGGAAGACTGAATGTCCAAATGCCGAAGAATTTGGATCCCTACCTCACATCATATACAAAAATGATACAAAAATGTAGAAGAATGCTTAGAAGAAAACATGCGATCTTGGACTGAGCAGTGATTTCTTAATAATGGTCCAAGAAAAAAGAAGGTAAATTTGACATCAAAATTACAAAATTTTGGATGTCAAGGAATATCGAGTACAGAGTCAATCCAAAGAATGGGGGAGAATTTGTGCAAATGAAATATTTCATAAGAAACTTGGACTGAGAATATATAGCAACTCTTAGAACTCCATTATTAGAAAGACAAATACCTATTAAAATATCCCCATATGGGCCAAGGATATGAACAGGTATTTCTCCAAAAATGATATGCGAGTTACCAATAAGTAATGAAAAAATGCTCCCCATATGATTAGCCATCAGGAAAAGGCAAATCGAAACTACAATGAGATATTACTTCACACCCACTAGGATAGCTACAAATCAGAGAAAAATAACAAGTACTGGAGAAGATGTGAACAAAGTGCAACCCTCATGCACTGTTGGTGGGAATGTAAAGTGATCCAAATAGTCTGGCAGTTTTCCCAAGGTTAAACACAGAGTTACCATAAGATCCTGGGAAATTGGAGGGGGAGACGAAACATGAGAGACTGTGGACTTTGAGAAACTGAGGGTTTTGGAGGGGAGGGGGTGGGGGGATGGGCGAGCCTGGTGGTGGGTATTGAGGAGGGCACCTATTGCATGGAGCACTGGGTGTGGTGCATAAACAATCAATCTTGGAACACTGAGAAAAATAAAATAAATTTAAGATGTTAAAAAAAAATATATATCCAGCAATTCCATTCCTCTGTATATAATCATGAGAAATAAAAACATACATCCAGGGCGCCTGGGTAGCTCAGTCGACTGAGCATCTGCCATCAGCTCAGGTCATGAACCCAGTGTCCTGGGATGTTGTCCCACATCGAGCTCTCTGCTCAGCAGGGAGTCTGCTTCTCCCTCACCTTCTACTCCTCCCCCCTGCTCATTCTCTCTCTCTCTCTCTCTCTCTCTTTCTCACTCTCAAATAAAATCTTAAAAAACATATATCCACACAAAAATGTGTACGTGAATATTCCTACCAGTATTACTCATCACAACCACAAAGTACTAACTACTTCAACACTCATTCACTGATAAATGGATAATTAACACGTGGTGTACCTACACAATGGAATATTATTCCTTGGCAACAAAAAGAAGGTATTGGAACATGCTATAAACAGATGAACCTTGACAACATTATGCTAAACGAAAGACGCCAGTCACAAACGACTGCGTACTGGGTGATTCTATCTACATGAAATGTTCAGCATAGGTAAATCTATAGAGACAGAAGGTAGATTCGTGGCTTGAGGCTGTGAACACTGGGGGAAATTGGGAGAGTCTACTAAATGACTTAGGGTATAGTTTTGAGGGGATGATGATATTCCAAAATTATTTGTGGTGTAAGTTAAAAAGTCAACATCGTAAACCCCATGGAAACGTTTGCTTTAAACGGGTGAATTTGTGGTAGGTGAAGTTTACCTAAATAGTGGTTAAAAATTACAAAGAGAGGAGTCGATGAGGAATAAGAGCAGTGAATGTGTGAGGGCGCCATTTCCGTCAGCAGGATTTGTTGTCTCATCTCAACGTGGGTGTTTAGGCACCAAGAAAAGACCGCGGACCAAGGAAAAGCGGAATTAAAAGGAGGCATCTCTGCATTAAATCAGACCCTGTTTGGAGTTCACAGTGAAGATGTCAACTACAACAAATCACCTGCCAACACAAAGTCATCAGCCAATCTTATCCAGGAGTGAGGGAGAACGCCTTAGAGTGACCTATACCTCTTGTCATTTTGGAATTCAAATTTCCACTATTCGAGTAGTTTAGTAATCTCCAAGCTGAGGAATGACAGAAAAATTTGTCTTAGGCTCATGAGAAGCCTGGGCTCCTGGCAGACACCAACACCGGAGAGGCCTCGCAGGATTTCCCACATCAAAATCGCCACTGAGGTTAAGCTCACCTCCTTAAGTTACAAAATACACCACCACAGAATTTTCCTGAGAAACAATCAGCAGCGAAACAAGGATTAGTCTAGACACCATTAGAAAATCAAGGGATGTGACAGCAACTATTAAAAAAAAAAAAAAAATAGGGGCGCCTGGGAGGCTGAGTCTGTTAAGTGTCCAACTGTTGATCTCAGCTCAGGTCTTAGTCTCAGGGTCTTGAGTTCAAGACCCACACTGGGCTCCATGCTCCGTGTGGAGGTTACTAAAAAAAATTTAAAAATTTTATCTTGGAACACTGAAAAAATAAAATTTAAAAATAATTTTAAAAGCATGTTTAAAATGTTCACATGAGTCAAGTTAGATTTTAAAAGAAACCATAAAGGAATTCTGAGTTAGAAAAGCAGTCATGAAAACGTTTAAATGCAGTGGCTGGATTCAAAGGCAAATTAAATAAGCCTGAAGTGAAAACCGGTCAACTGGAGGTAGATACAAGAAAATTTTCTAGAATTAAGGAGAGAAATATCAGGTCAGAATAAGAGAAAGCTGCTAAGAGACACAAGGAAGAGCATGAGAAATTCCCAACTCTTTCCAAAAGGAGTCATTCAAGAGAATGGCAAGACTCTGAGTGAAGTAAGTCAAGCAGAGAGAGTCAATTATCATGTGGTCTCACTTACATGTGGAGCATAAGGAAAAACATGGAGGACATTGGGAGAAGGAAAGGAAGGGTGAATGGGGGAAATCGGAGGGGGAGATGAACCATGAGAGACTGTGGACTCTGAGCAACAAACTGAAGGTTTTGGAGGGGAAGAGGGTGGGGGCATTGGGTGAGTGGGTATTGAGGAGGGCCCGTATTGCATGGAGCACTGGGTGTGGTGCATGAACAATGAATCTTGTAACACCGAAAAAATAAAATAAAAGTATCTGGGGAAAAAAAAAAAGATTACTAACATAAAAAAAAAAAAAGATAAAGAATGGCAAAACTCAATATCAAAGAGAAAATACCTGAATTCTTTTAGAGTACTGATTCTAGAAGGCAGAACAAATCCTCACTGAGATCAATTTTAAAACTGTACCTAGACACAGCAGAGACAGCAGAATAAGGACAATGACAATATCTCAGAGTCATCCAGAGTTAAGAACCATGCATTTACTCATGAAGACCAATTCTGTCGTGTAGAGTGACAGAATTCTCACCAGGAACAGGTGAAGCACAAGACCACACAAAAATATTTTCAAAGAACTGAGAGAACATAACTGGCAGGCCTGAATTCTAAAGCCTTTAGTCCAAAATTAAAAATACTTCAATGAACTAAATTGCCTTTAATGATAACCCTTAATGAATGAACTTAATCACCTTCTGCTTCCTCCTTCCACCTAGAGGCAATCCACCTGGTGAGCCAAACCCTCATGGAAACGACAGGAAAAAAGGAACCTATGGCTGCAGGATGTAGAGGTTGCGCTCCCAACGCAGAGAGGAGGTGGAGAGGAATGAAGATACAGAACAACTTACTCCTTTAAGTTGCATGGTATCTTGTAGCAAAGTTTAAATTATTAAGTTGTAGACTAACCATGCTATTGACAATACTTCATAATGCCTGGACGCTTTAAGATTTGAAACAAGATGATGGCAGTAATGGATTATTATCTATTCAGTAAAATACATTAGTATGTACTGATACGAATAAGGAAAAGATGAAAAAGCCAGTGGAAGGCCCACTAATAAAACATAAAATGACAATTAAACAATCACTACATTTCATGACCACCCTTGTCATCATGGATTCAAGCCAGAATTATTAGTTGACACTACGGTTAGTCGGTCAGTGTTTGACTAGGTACAGCACATTTACGTCGTGAACAAGTATCTCTTCTCAAATTACCTCTAAGTTCTAAAAGTAGAACATTCATTTTCGAGTTGAGAACTCTAGCGTGAACTACCTTAGCCAAGTGATCTAAATTAACAGGAAAGGTGACCACATGGGCTTTGCATTGGCAGTAAAAGCGTGAAGGTAATTAAAAGGAAACTTGAGACAAATCCAATTTGAGGGATGGTGTGTGAAATATACGTGTACTTGTCAGTAATGTCAATTTCATTCAGCACAAAGTGAGGCTGGGAAAGTTCTTTAGATTAGAGGCCAAAGGGGCATGACAACAAAATGCAGGCATTATCTTGAATTACGTCCTGGACGGCAGAAAAAATGTTCTTTAAGGAGCTTATTTGTAGAACTGGTAAAATCTGAATAGATTCCATCGATTGGGTTAAGAGTATTGTCTTAAAGTATGTGGGGGAAGAAAAGCGTCATCAGCAACTTACTCTCAAGTGGACTAGAAAAGAGATAATATTGATATGTGGAGTGAGGTTACGAGAAATCAAATGGAGCCAAATGTTCACAACTGATGAATCTGGATGAAGGATATATTAGGGTTTTTGCATTCTTCTCACAAATCTAAGTTGGAAGTTATTTCAAAATAAAATTATTAACCCAAAGCAAACAAATCAACTCACAGGTATAAACTCTGTAAATTTAACTACGATGATCTTAGCAATTTTTACCATGATCCAAAATAAATGTACTGACATGAGGGAGTTTTTTCCATTTGTAATATATGTATTATATGTGAAATGAACTGTGAGTGATCAAAAACTCAGTCGGAAAATCATACACACCATAGCCAAGTTTAGCCAGCAGGCCGTTTCCTTTTATGGAATACGTACCTTTGTTTCTGCAAATACAAAATGGAGCTTTGAATTAAATTGTCTTAAGTCTAGTGGCTGTTTAAATCTTTTCAGTAAATATGTAAAGGCTTTCAAATATCACCTCAGTCTTAATCTCTTCCATTAAAATAGTTTCAACAATCAACATAAAATTATTTTTCCCTTTTCCCATGATATTTCCCACAATACCATGCTTTCATTTATTCAACTCTTTGTAGACTTAAAAAATATTTGATGTCTTTTTCTATCTTCACTACTTAAGAACCCCCCCCCCCCCCAAAAAAAAATTGTGGCAGTCTCTCAGTTTGTGAATGAAAGAGCCCAGCTTAGCGTACTGGGCGGCCTTAGGGACTGATAACATCATAGCAGAGGAGGAGAAGGTACGCCAGGGAGAGCCCATGACCTAAAGCAGAGAACATCAGCTTCCTGGGTCATTGGCTGAAGTGTCATGATACTCACTCGTATTTATTACCATGTTCTATTCATTGCTCTTGTTCTTTCTTCCTATTTCCACAACCAAACTTGAATCTCACTGAAAAGCTGCCTAAGTCTCCCAGTGCCTTCTCCATACCCCCATGAAGAACAGAGACTAAATACTCACTTTGAGTTAACCTTGGAAATTACTTTGAAGGAGTTGTACTTCTTCCTAATCCATACCCACACTAGCCATCTTTGAATTACCTGGTTGGCACGAAAAATAAACTTGAACTTAAATTCCTGCTCTCCTACTGTTAAAGACCTCCTCATGCCTCTATGAGAGCTTGAAATCTTACAGATGACTTTCACAGGTTTTCTTACCTAGAAAAATGCTTTGCTTGAGGTTCATGCCCAGCACACATTAGAAAGGGATCGGACGAGATGGGGCAGGGTAGCCTGGGATGAGATGGGATGGGATGGAAGCCAATTTAACTGAAAGAGAATGACTCAAGTAGAACGGAATTCATGTCTCAGGGAAGGACAAAAGGGGGCTGTACTCAGTCAATTAAGCACGATGGCACGTATGACCTCAAACTCTATAGTACTTCTGTTAAAAAATAAACCTCATCGTTGTTAGGAAATACCCCTGCACTGCTTTCTATCATATAACCACCACCCAACTTTCCTGCAGCTTACATTTAGCAAATACAAAGGTTTGTTTTAGAAAGGTTAATTCTGGGTTTGACCATCAGGCAAATTGAATCTGGTGGGAAAATGTGGGTCACAGAACACGGTTATAGTTTAAAAAAAAAAAAAGAAAAAAGTGCGGTAAATTGGATCAAAAAGAACAATGATTTTATCCAAGCAAAAAGGAAATGTGCCCAGGAGAGAAGAGAGAAAGAGAGAGGGAGAGGGAGGGAGAGGTGGAGAGAGAGAGACAGAGAAAGCGAGGGAGAGCACGCAACAGCCTGGAGAAGGGATTTTTCCTAACACAAGGCTAGCAGCAGTTTACAAAATGACAAACATTTGTTCATAGTATGCGCCAGAGTGAAATTTTCATCTGCTATCACAAGGTCATACCTGCAACAGAGAGAAAAGGACAGGACTTCACAGAGATGGAAGGTAACACGGATGAACGTAGGGAACCAGACTGCTAAGATTTCTCAAATCAGATTCCGTGGATATTCTTTGAACTTATGTATTATCTACCTGGACATAGGCGAACACCCAGGTTTCTTGAATTTAAACTCCGTGCTTTTGCTCTCTAAACGGGTAACTAGGAATAGAACGTAATCAGGATCTGTGGCAAAGAAGGGACACAGTCTTAGCAAGACATCAGTGTTACATCTCAGTACCAATTTGACAAATTTAAGAGGAAGGAAAGGCTAGCGTACCTCCACTGTGATTGTGAAACTGCTTATATTCATACATCACTTACAGTATAAAAGTTTCATCAACAGGACTGAACCTCATAAAATCTCTTGGGTCAAAAGGGCAAATAGCCACAGGTTTCGGTGCTGTTTATTTTTGGCAAAAGAAGAAAGCATATGACTTGACTCACGATTGGGTTATTGAGGACTAGGAGGCAGATTCTCTGACACTAAATCAAAAGACAAGTCCCTAATCACATGTGCCCACCCTGGCTACTGAAACGTACTAGAGACGAATCCCCGCCCCCTTTTGTTTACTGGTATTATTTTAATAATTGTAATAGCTACTCTATGGAAAGCTTTGATGACTTGGAAGTTATCATAATGAGCTTTTCATATAAGGATGCAACTCAGTGAGTCAACTACTAGTACATTCATCTACCTAAGAGAAAACTCAGGCAGTGTCTTCTTCGAGCTCACAATGCTAATATGCATGAAATCTAAAATATAAATTCGGGTTGGCTTGGTTTCATAGCCATAGTCCTAACAACTCTGTTTTACTGTGGTTTGTCACTTTATTCCATTTTATTTATTTATTTATTTTTTAATTTATTTTTATTCCATTCCAATGACGGGAGAGGTAGCTGTACTTGACATTGAAGAGGTTTTACGGCTGCACTAGAATCCTTCATACTGTTTTTTTTTTTTTTTTTAATCCACCACCAATGTCAACATTTACCAGTTGTACCCAACTGACATCGCCCTCCCCCGCAAAAAAAAAAAAAAAAAAAGGCCAGTCATAAAGCCAAGGCATAACAGAGTCAATCCAAAAAAAATCCTGCACTGCTCAGGTGCCCTCTGCATTCCCCCCACTCTGACTGTAACCACCATCTTGGGCTCCCTGTACTCACCAGACTATCCTCAACCCTGTCAAGGAAGAATAGGAGGAATCGCTAGGAATGCTCGCCCCTCTCCAAGCAGCTCTCAAAAGATGAGGCAGAAGTTCATGTGTAAACACCTAGTTTCCTCATTCCCACCGCCTCCACACACCCCCATCCGAGAACTCTGAGGCATTCGCTAAGCCTTCCCACCAGGTCTCCCCAGGAGGGAGGAGCTCCAGCGGTGGAGGCAGGACCTACTCAGGAGCTGGGTCATCCCTGCATGAGCGGCCTCCCCTCTTCTCCAGTTCCTTACTGACACTTCTTGGGATCACCTCCCCGGCTCCCCTCCTCCGCCCACAATATTTAGGTTTAGCTGCCCCACAAGATGAAATTAGTTATTTAGGGATCCGATTTGATTTCATACATACCGAGAAAGTAGCAACTGCTTTTCCGTATTCCACAAAAATACGTCATTTGCTCCCCACCCCTCCCACCGCCCTATGGTAAATATGTGCCAAAAAGAGAATGAAGTAAACCAGATTAATGTTATTATGCAAAGTTAATATTATGGGATGAATGTGTTGCTCCCCTCCAAAAAAAAAAAAAAAATCGTGCTGAAGGCCTAAACCGCCGCATCTCAGAATGCGACTGTATGTGGAGACAGGATCTTTAAAGAGGTGACTAAGATAAAGTGTAGTCATTAGGGTGGCCTCTGAAGCACTATGACTAGTGTCTTTTTAAGAAGAAATTTGAGGGGCACCTGGGTGGCTGAGTCACTTAAGCGTCTGTCTTGGGCTTGGGTCATGATCTCAGGGTCCTGGGATCCAGCCCTGTCTCTGTGTTGGGCTCCTTGCTCAGAGAGGAGTCTGCTTCTCCCTCTCCCTTTGCCTCTCCCCCTCCCTCTCCCACTCATGCTCACTCTCTCTCCTTCTCTCTCTCTCTCTCTCTCTCTCCCGATCTCAAATAAATAATATTTTTTTAAAAAAGAATGAGAGATTTGGACACAAACTTGTGTAGAGTCAGGGCCATGTGAAGACACAGGGAGTAAATGGCCATCCACAAGCCAAGGACAAGTCAAGGACAAGATCTGAGCCAGGGCTTCAGAAGGAACCTACATCAGCATGTCTCCAGAAAGGTGAGAAAGTAATGATCTGTTGTTTAAGCCCCCCCACTCTGATGAACAGCAAACTAACACAGTCAGAAACTGCTATTATCACTGTATTGGAAACACTCGTTAAATATGCATAGTTAGTATCAGCAACTGCCCAGAAACTATTATCTATAAAATGCCTACTGTGGGCAGCAACCAGGCCAGGCAACTGACATGCATTATTTACAGTCATGGTAACAAATGTCTATTTGTGAGAGGTGTTACTGTCCCAAGTTTATGGATGAGAAGACTAAAAGTTAAGGAAGGTAGGTAACTTTCCTGGTCTCACTGCTTCCGTGGATAGGACCAGAGCAGTGAGATTCTACACATTTGATTTGTGACAGGAGCCTCTTAAAAGAAATCAGACTACCCTAGGCTCACCTTACACTGTTACTGATGTACAATCAAGGATTAGTAATTTCATTTCTCCATGATGTAGTTTCTCTATTTGTTAAAAACAAGGTATCGCAACTCTGGGTACAAGAAGAGATCATGGCAACAGAAGATGATAAATTCAGAATGGATTTAAAAGACATTTGATTCCGAGAAAGGAAAAAAAAAAAAAAATCGACGAACCTAATTCTTCCGGCCAGTGTTGTGATTACATGGCAATGACAAAGCAGCCTTCTCCTGCGAAATTTCACCGGGTTCTCAGCGATACATTTTCCTCTTTCATGAGAAGCAGTGAGCCATCCATGTACGCTCTCTCCATGTAAAGTCAACCTAATCAGCCAACAACGGGGAGTTCACAAGTGTACAGGGGCCCATTATTCATCACTTCTGAGGAGCAGCTACTGTGGACCTAGTTAATGATTAAATATTTAGTGTCAGTAATATAGGCAACAGAGAAAAGAAAATACTGCACTCCTTAAATGCCTCGCAGAGCATATTGAAGGCAGCCAGTCAATCACATGAGTGACAGGCTTTGAGTACCTCATTAAAGGTGCTAAAATATAAAATCCGCTCCAGATCCTTCCCGCTTGCTCTGTCTCCCCATTAGGCGCTATTTGGGACATTCTTGTTCGCATTTTAGAACTACCTTGAAGCAAAACTCACTACCAAGGACAAAGCAGTAGAGCTATTATAAATTATTTGCTTTACCACCAACTCTAGGTGAACGTGATATATTGCCTGAGGCATTCCAGTGCTAGGGAGCCTGGGAGCTGCCCCCCTTTCAGAGCACAGAACAGCAGGATCGTGGCATGACAAAATAGAATAATCTGCCTCCATTCCGCCGGACCCTCCCCCTCCACCAAAACCCTGATGTATTAACGTACAGGACTCCGGATGTTTCTAAACCAGACACGTGCTTTCCAAGTTGTTGCCTGCCTTTGACTGCTTGTCCTCACAAGCGTCAGGCATCCCAGTCTAACAAGGAGCCCCAACAGAAGTGCATGGTCCCATGAGCATAGAACTTGAGGTCGAGGGGCGCCTGGGTGGCTCAGTGGGTTAAAGCCTCTGCCTTCAGCTCAGGTCATGATCTCAGGGTCCTGGGTTCGAGCCCCGCATCGGGCTCTCTGCTCAGCGGGGAGCCTGCTTCCCCCTCTCTACCTGCTTATGATCTCTCTCTCTCTGTCAAATAAATAAATAAAATCTTAAAAAAAAAAAGAACTCGAGGTCGAGAACCCATTATTCATGGATCCCTGGGACACATTCCCCTTCAGCAGGCACCCCGAGGTAGGCTCCATTGTCAGCGATGACTTCACCCCAACCATTCCACTCTCCATACCTTTCTGATGGCTTGACGATTCCTACAGATTGCATTTAGTATCTAATCCTACTCAAGGGATTATTTCTTTGTCACTGGCCTCAACAACCATGCTGCCCATTCCTTAGAGACAAAGGAACTGCATTCAGTCCACTAAAAAGACAGCACCCTTCGAAAACAAGTTTTAATACTTAACTTTTCTACAACCCTTCTTGAGACTTTCAACCACTGTTCCATCCCTGAAGGTTATATTTGGCAATGACCCTGACATCCGGGCCTGCAAGTCTTTGTTACTACAACATAAAGTTCCAAGGGAGTGGTCAGTGATTTGAAATATGATTTCACAGACAAATGGCCTTATTTTTTCATCAGATACATAGTTCACTCCGAAATAAAAACTGTAGCCTTGCACATTGACCAAGATAAATAATCATCATCCAAGTTTTCTAATTTTTGTGTATATGACACGAACCATTTAATGAATCTGTTTACAGTGGCGTCATTAAACGTGCATTCAATTGTTGCCCAGAAATCCACCTTAAAAAAAAAATGAGGACTGGAGGGAAAGAAACTTTTTCACAGAAGGATCACTAATACATTTACATTTTTAAATTACATCCTTAAGGGTGCCTGGGGAAACTACTCATTTCTTATTTGAAGTGTCATTTGGTATTCCCTTTATTGCTATCCCTTCATAGGTCAGGACAATGGGAAGAACTTGAGAAGATAACCACCTGATCGCCAAAATGTAAAAGTCAAAAAGTCATGCAGACACTTTACTTACATATTGGCTTAAAAGGAAAAACAAAGTGGTCACCGACCCTTTGCCTGGAGAATTAAAGTACCTGCAAACTAGCCTCCTATTTTCCTCTCTACGCAGTGAAATGAAGGTGTTTGTGTATCAACGATATACAACCATCGAAATGAAAATCCCCCCCCCCCCCCCCCCGGCTTCAAGGAAGAAATCTCCCTACTTGTTTTTTAACTCCTGCCGAGTTGCTTTTGCAAATGGAGCTTGCCTTGTCCTCCTGAAACACAAGCCCTGTTTCAGAAACAGACAGTTAAAAAAAAAAAAAAAAAAGGGTATTTAATATGACCATGGCTTGGGTTGACTTGCTTTCGCCCCGGGGTCCAACTTGGGACTTGAATAGAGTCTGTGTGGCTGCTTTCCATGGTCGGCTGCATCATCATATAGCAAAACTGAATTGTTTTGACGAGAGCTGGTGAATAGGCTATGTTTGGACAGACCGGGTCTGTTTTTAGCCATTAAAAAGGGCTATTAAAACTGCCGAGCTGTCATTAGAGCACATTGTGAGGTGCCCAAGACAAAGCAGCAAGAAGCAAATTGGCTTTCTGCATCCGGAGGCTCTGAGTCTGGAAGGACATTATACTCTCAGGCAACCTCCACTTAACGGAGTGGAGTCCAGCGGTTGCGCCAGGTGTGAGTGAAAGGTGCCCAGCTTGAACTTGACTCTGGAAAAGTGCTTTGCGCTAAAAGATACCAAGAAAAAGAGAAACAGAGCTTCAAGTTTCTAGGACTGGTCAGCAAATTGGGCCACATTCTCCCGGTCCCCGTCTTAGCACTGCAGCAAAACCTCATTAATTTGGAATAATTGGAAGAAGGAAGGTGTTAGGCTCTCCAAGTTGAAATAAGGAATTGCACAATATTTTTGGAATCCAGCCATCGTATTGCTTTATAGCCCCGGGCTAACAATTGCTATTAACCAAAGAGCCTATTTAATATCTGTAGTCCAAAAGAGCAATTTGTAATTAGCACACCATTGCTGGTATGCAAATAGAACGCTCTGAGTTTTCGCTATTGTTTTTTTACGATTTTCTTTTCAGGATAAACATTCCGCTCACATTCTCTTTACACTATCGATTTTGTTGGAAAAGCCAATTATAATATAATAATAAAACACGCCACAAAGCTATAAACTGTAGCTCTGCCCCCATTAGAATAACCCCAAATTCTGAAGGAGTCTGAATTACACATGAGTTCCAAAAAAAATCTTACTGTGTATTGAAAGAGATATGTTTTAGGATTCTGGAAGATTGGAAAATCAACATATCGCTCCCTCTTGGGCCCCTTTTCTTTCCTCCACTTTAGGCACTTAGTGTGGCCGTATCGTTCACCTTTCTCTCTCCCCTCCCCTATTGGTTCCTTCTTACTCATCGTTGAATATAGCTTACTCTTTCCTACCTCAACGCTCAAATCTCCCTAAATGGCATGCCCATCTCAAGGGATTACTCTCTTTCCTCTTCCTCAAAGCCAGATTTCTTGCATGACTTGTCTACACTCTTGCCTTACCACTGTCTCACACCCACTCACTCCTCCGCCCCCCAAAATCTCACTTCCTGCTCCAACACTCCAGTGCAGCCACGGTGTCTCACAGGGACCCCTGACATTCAGCCCCTATCTTACTTGACCTTTCTTTCTGTGGTAGAGAGGACCTCCGAGACAGCATTGCCGACAAGTTGGAAGAGCAGGCTTTACTGGTGACAGAATATTTCTACCTTTTCACCAAATGACGCTAGCTAGACATTATTGGTAAATACCTTCTATCAGATTAAAGAAATTCTCAAAAAAAAAAAAATTCTCTTCTGTTTTTTTTTTTCTTTGTGCAGGCTTTTCATTTTTTTTAAAATAATGAACAAGGGCTGAATTTTACCAAGTAATTTTCCCGGCGTCTAAGACAGAAAGTTTAATGAATATACACATGTTGACAAGACTGGGCTTTCAACTCCCCAGATTATCATCGCCAAACTAGTACCTTAGGTAAGACATTAATAAGCCATTTCGTGAGTCTGATAACTCATTGGAGATCCAGCACAGGTAAGACCAGTATATCTCTTTGTCTTTCTCTTAGTTCCTTTTCCATAAAAAGAGTTTATCGATCGAAGACAATGTGTGTGCATACCTTTTGAAACATCGGGTGTTCTAGGAACTCTGTGAGTGGGGAAAATCCAACCCATATCCAGAATAGATACAGATTCCAGTAAAAACAATCATTGCTTCCTGTCCCCTTCCCAAATGGAAGATACTGGTGTAACTGACTGACTCGGTTAGGGTTGCCAGATAAAATATAACCCCAACTTAAATCTGAATTTCAGATCAACAATGAGCAAATTTTAGCATAAGCCAATGTCCCAAATATTGCATGGAACATACTTATACTCAACAGTAACTCAATGTTAATCCGAAATTCAAATTTAACTGGGTATCCTTTATTTTTATTTGTTCTGTCTGGCAGCTTTAGTTCAGGTAGCTGTCTGGTCCACCCAAAAAATGGTGCAAGATCAAAGATCTAAAACTCAATATCTCTTTCTGCTGATGGCCCGTGGGACACTGAGCAGTGGCAGGAGCTACATCAACCTTGCCAAGAGGAAGCCCTTTTACTGGGTATAAGAAGAGCCTTCATTCCTACCATCATGGCCACTGTCTGTGTGCCCACAGCAGTAGAGAAGTTACTGAAGAGAGAAGCTGGGTTGAATGAGTCATCCTGCACACTTGGTCTCCGAGAGCATCCTCTAAGATGAAATACAAAGATTCATACACTCTGTGCCAATCCAATTAGCCTACCCTCATGTTTTGCCACAATTTCTTGACCAGCTGGACAAACTTTTTGCCCCTACCCAGGCTTTCATGGTACATGATCATATCTCTAGACAATTCTCTTTCCAAAGTGAATGACTAAGTGTATCATTCACATGTCTGCCTAATAAAAGAATTTATCTTCCCAATGGCCTGCAGGGCTGGCCTTGAGCGGAACTATAATGTAACCGTGGTTCACTCCAGACTAGCACCCGTCTACCACAGTGACTACCACAGTGACTGTGAACTGTGAACTGTTCTTGAGTTTTTGGCTTCATGAGTTGGCTATAGAGAAACCCTTACAAAGCCGCACTGGGAGCTAATGGAGGGGCTGCTCTAATAGGAGACATACAGGTCTGGCTCACCTATTATGTAATTTAATAGTGTCTTCTGATTCTACCCAGGCCTGATCCCAAGTAGGCTATGCCATTTTCATTAAACAACACATTGCTATTCCCTTGCCAGATCTCATGACTTGGTGCATCTAATAATACACAGTCCAGATGAGTAGCTCTAGCTGTATAGACAATGAGTATCTCCTACTTAGGCCTTCAGTTTTACTACGGTAAAACATCCCAGGAACTGGGTTTGCATAAAGTACTTACTTCCTACACAAGGCATGACCTTGCCAAAATTATCCTATGGGCATTTGTCAGAGATGCCTCATGGCATCCTTATCAATCAGAGATACCTTATGTTCATCAGATCTGCTGGGTGATACAGACTTAGCAGCAAACACATGGACCTGCTGTAGAAACCTCTTAATTTAGACCCTATTCTAATCTGGTAGCCTTGAGAGTCACTCAAGAATGAATGAGAGCACTCACATCAAGTACAGTATATCCTGACTTCAAGACCCAGAAATGTCCAAGAGGTGGAGAATATAAGAACTGTCCTTGACCTCAGAGGGGATGTCCCAGTGTGTGCAAACCACCGGCACAAACACTATGCATGCATTCGTTTGCCATTGCTGTGTGACACATTGCCACAAGCTTAGTGGCTTAATACAACCTATTTTTATTATCTTACTGTTTCCGTGGTTCAGGAGTCCAGGCATGGTTCTACGGGGTTATTTGCTTTGGGGTCTTATCAGACTGCAATCCTGGTGGGACTGGATGGAAGTCACATCAAAGTCTTAAGGGAAAATCCATTCCCGAGCTCCCTGACTTGGTTAGTAGAATTCCTCTTCATGCATCTCTATGGCTAACTTCTTTTCTTGATAGGTATCAACTAGAATCTACCATTAGGTCCCAAGGCTGCTCATACTTCCCTAAAAAATAGAAGGAGTTCACAGCATGGCCATTTGCTTTTGCAAAGCCTGCCGAAAAATACCTCCCTCTCAAGGAAAGGCCCAGATCATCTAATGGGCTTTCGACAATTAAGTCTGGTCCAATCAGGATAAACTCCTTTTTTTTACTAACTCAAAAGCAACTGATTTGGAACCTGAATTACATCTCCAAAAGCCCTTCAGGAATGCCACACAAGATAATTTAACTCCAAGAGTGATGTCCCATCCTATCACTATGTTTTATAACCATTAATAAAAAGGTATATGTTTTGTTTATAAAATATCTAAAGCATTGAAGAAAATATGACTTATCCGATTTGTCAATTTTTTTTTAAAGGTGTGGAAAATTTGAATGAAACCCATGTTCGTCAAAAATTTTTTTTCAAATATCTACCTTTTCATCATTAGCAGGATTTAAATATTTAGAACTAACTATGCTTGAGAGATTTAAAAGCATAATATTTTGAACAGTCAACAATGCCAAATAGTAGCAAATACCCCACTCCACACAGGAAAACCACTACAACATTAAAACATGAATGATTTTTAAATTATCCGGCAGCTTTTCAAGTTTCAGTGTCTCTTGCTTGTTTCCGTAAGTTCTTTTTGGATCTTTACAAATATATTTTCCCTTCAACAGATTCTAGTTCTTGGACTGTAATTTCTATTCCTACTTTTATCTCTTTAATCACTTTAAAGTTATGTATTTTACAGAGTCCGACCACTAACTCAACCTCCTAAGTATTACGTCTTGTCTACTGACTCTTGGTTGTATACATTTCCTTACATGGTTTGTGAGTGTGTTTCCTTTTTTCGCTATTACAAGCTCATCTCTACTGGTATATGCCCCTCAACCCATACTTTTTTTTTTTTTTTTAAAGATTTTATTTATTTATTTGTCAGAAAGAGAGAGAGAGAGAGAGAGATCACAAGTAGGCAGAGAGGCAGGCAGAGGCAGAGGGAGAAGCAGGCTCCCTGGCGATCAAGGAGCCCGATGTGGGACTTGATCCCAGGACCCCGGGACCATGACCTGAGTCGAAGGCAGCTGCTTAACCAACTGAGCAACCCAGGCGTCCCATGTGCCCCTCAACCCATACTTTTTGAAATTCCTATGTGCCCTATGTTGTTGAAGCATCCTTCCAGAGGAGTTCTGTTTGCTTTTCATCATGGTGGGACCAGATTTTACGCTAATGTTTCAGTTTCAAATACTGTAAGTAAAATACTTTCGAATTCTGTGTCTATATTTAATCAAGTTCAATTTTGATTTCTTAGAGGATTTTTTCTTTTTCTTTCTTTTTTTTTTTTTTTAACCTTCAGCTTTCCTGTTCCTCACCTTAGACAGTTGGAGATATTTTTCTTGCCCTGAAAGGGCAAGACTTCTAGGATCTCAACTTTAGCGAACGGTCTCACTCAAACTCCCTGTCTCCTACAGATCCAGGGCACATCTACTGCCCCTCTAACAGTGGCATATCCTTAGTCCCTTGGTCTTGGAAATCCTATGTAGACCTAATATACTCCGTTTCCCTAGGAGCAAGTCCGACGCTCAATGTTCATCAATCCCTTTCTTTCAAACTTGATTATTTTTGAATACAGAATTTTATACAGTGAGATGGTATTTAACATTACCTCAATCTGCCAAAACTGGAAACACAGAAAATATACTTGGAAGTAATCAATCTATTTAGAATATAATGTATTTAGAAGTAATAATGCATGTTGACATAAAAAACATCATGAAGGTTATATTAAAATGATTCAAGTCTGAGAAACATTCCTTTATGTCAAGGTTTCATCTGTTCCCATGGCCTAGACCTGTGGCTACTTAGAAGTGGGAAACCTACTAGTGTGCACGGATTGAGAGTCTCTGCACACATGTGAATGATTTCAACTACAGAAAGAGGACCAAAACCACCATTTACTAAAAGGATATGGGTCCGTATACAACATCAGATTATCTTCAGTGTCTCCCCATGGGTAGATAAGTGGCTTGGCACTTTAGAGACATAGCTGCAAGTTACACGTGTCCCATGATGGTCAGTTTTATGTCAGCTTGGTGTGCCTACACAGTCCATCATTCCAGCGCTAATCTAGGTGTTGCTGCTAACGTACTTTGTGAATGTGATTTAGGTTTAGCATCAGTTGACTCTATGTAAGGAAGACGGGTCTAGATCATCTGGGTGGGCCTGATAGAATTCTTCAAAGGATTTAAGGGAAGAACTGAGGCCTCCTTCTGGAAGAAATAATTTTATCTGTGGATTGTAGCTTCTGCTCATGCTTGAGTTTCACGCCCTTCTAGAAAGTCTCCCTGTGGTTTCCAGAGTCACCACCTAGGCTACCAACGCGATCACATAAGCCAATTCCTAGCAGTATGTATCTTCCACTTGTTTTGTTTCTCTGGTTGACCCCCGACTAACATATATGACATTCTGTACTGGATTTTATTTTACGTATGCAAAGGAAAGTATCGGCAAACATTGAAACTTGTGTTTGTTTACTTCCTTATTCTAAATAGCCTGAGAGAGATTTTAAGACCCTAAGGAATCTTCGTGGAAAAGTAGTCCATAAAATAGGTATCTTTATGTACCGGGAGTCTACTATGTGCTTTATGGGAATATGAACAATCAATGTGAGTTGCATGCATGGGCTAGATTGCAAAAGGAGGCCAGAGCTCTATCCACTCAATTACAGCCCCATTTCCTGCCATGCCTCAGATCCCTGGGAAAGAGGCCTTCTAAGGATGAAATCAGCATAGTCTCTCAATTATACAGAACCTTCTCTTCACTTTTCCCGCCCCCAATTTCGGGAGGAAACAGGGAACAAACATAAAAATACAAAAAGGACTGAACACATGTAACGAGGACTAGGAATATAAACAGAGAGTATGAAGTCTGAGACTATGTCTTTATGGCCTAAAAAGAGGAGACTCAGCAGGGAACATGATTACAGCCCATAAATGTCTTCCAGACAACTATATACATGAAACAGGGACTTACTTACTGTAGGAGAAAACGCCTAGGCAAGGCAGAATTGCACCGTAGTTTGGAATGAACGCTTCATACAGGGAGATGAACGTTTTTGAAGGTAAGAAATGACAGAATATGTGTCACCGGCTACAGAAGACATTCATATATAATGGGGAGATTAGCGGTCAGTTGATTGGGCATGCGAGTCGAGTGGAAGTGATACCAACCCATTTTGAATGAAGTCATATATTATCACAACAAAGCATGCACAGAAACTAAACAAAACCTCTCCAGAAGACATCATTTTTAACCCTGTACTTAAAATGGATGCTAAGTTTGCACAGGTAACGTGGGAGGGGTTCGCTCAAACGTTGGTGGTCAGTCCAGCCCAGAAAGCTACGGCGCTCTGTCACTCCCAGTATGGCCCTTGAGGTAGCAGCAAAAGCAGTGGCCATCCCCAGAGGCTTGTGAGAACTACGGCCTCAGGCCCCATCCCAGACCTACTTGTCAGACTGTACTTCGACACATCCCTTGGTAACATACATGCACATTAAGGTCTGAAAACCACTAGAAGAAAAGAGGAATGCTTTCCTGCCTTTGCAGCCCTGAAGACACTTTGAAGCAAAAAAATAATAAACCTCTTAAGATCTTATCATTTAATTACTTTTTTGCCAGAATAATATAGCGATTTGTTAACTATAAAGTAGCCCCCTGATCGATAATATTAGCATCAATGTTTATGTTCTTGGGATTTCAATATCCTATATTCTGTGAAGTATTTGTAAAGTCCCAGTGTGTCATTGAATGACTTTGCAGTTTATTAATAATCTCATTTTTAATTTTGTACTCTGCCAGTGGACACATATGGTGACAACTGTCAAAAATAGTCATTTGGCTGGGAAAATACTAACTTTTAGTAAGTCAGTGCCTCTGGAGTTATGACCCTGGATGGTTTCCCTCTGTATGGCCTACTGGGAGATTAGCCACAGAGAACTGGGCCGTGTGTGTCCAGGAAGACAGAAAGACTTTGAGTGATTTGACACAAAGTCCCTTGGCTTTCCATGTCATTACTTATCTGTCAGGAGAAATTGCCTCATGAGTTCACTTTAGTAGTCTCAGTTTACTTGTTTGTAATACACAGATAATTATGCTTCCCCTTCTAGAGGAGAAACTAATGGACAAACCAATGCCTATTGAAGAATTTTGTGAATTACTAAGGCCACAGAAGGGCCGGGTTCCAGTGACACCTCAGAGAAAGATTGGCGATCTATAATTACTTGTCACCTGTCAAACTCTAGCACTGGAAGCTGGTGGCTTCACTGCAGTATCCTTTGGTCTCAAATTTCTCAGAAATTAAAATGACTTCTTGTTTTCTAACATTCTTCTTAGGAAACTAACATAGCTTTACCTGTTAAGCCACCTGGCTCCTTGCCAGAAGCCCAAGGCAGGAGGAATAGCAAGTGAGTTTCTTACATTAGTACCTAGCTTTCCCTTTGCCAAGGGCAACAGAAGTCTTCAACCTTTAGGTAATTCTTGAGGACCAGGTATTTGGTTCCATTAAGTACATGTTTCCAGAAGATGGCTACTAATATTACAAACATATCTGAATTCTCTAAGCCAAGTCTGCAAGCTAAGATTTCATCGTTTTTTGTTTTTTGTTTTTATTTCTGCCACAACGGTGTCATTAAAAAAATTTATGGCCAACATTTAATAATGTGGAGATTCACAAAAATACGTGAACAACTTCTGATTTGATTATTCACATGTTTTTGCTTCTTCAGTTCTACCCCACGAAATAAAATCGGACAGCCATCTTTTCACTAGCAAATAGCAATTTTTACAACAAAAATAAGAGATTTATCCCAAAAAACAGACCAGTATGAAGCTAATCACATGGACCCAGTGACTCAAACATACCTAAAATGGGATGATTTACGTACTTCCCCAAAATTTAATAAATGCCTTTTGAGTCAAGATAATTGTATGGGGATTTAGTCTTGATTTAATTAATTAAAGTCTATGCGCTATTATCAGAGTTGACAATAACAACTCAGATTTGTTCCAGCTGCTAAAATGCTGATGAGAGCACATGGTTTTATGTGCCTCTTTAGGCCCACACAGAAAGCCTTATGAGGAATGAATTCTGGATTAGTCACTGGCTCTGTGGATGTGTGCAGGAGTTGATGGAATGTGATCAGGGAGGTGTGATCTATGCCAACTACCATAACATTGATTGTCTTATTTCTGCTAGCAAGAATCTAAATAAATAGACCTTACATGCTCTAAATGAAAGGAAAAATACTCCAGATGTATCCAAGTCAACACACCATTTAGCAACACATAGTTCTGGGCTAGGCGCTGAGGACACATGAACTCTGTTTTCCAAGACCTAGCAATATAGTTACAGAGACAGAGATTCAATATTGTCTTGGCCCTACAGCCCATTCCATTAGCACCTATAATCCATCAAAGGAAGGATTACTGCATCCCCAAATCAAGCACAGTGCCTGACACATGGCAAATGCTTCATAAACTTGGTTGGTTGAATGAACAAGTGAATGGATGGATGGATGGATGGATGAATGCCTGTGGACCTATCTGCTAACAAAATAAGGGGAGACAGTTTTTTATTTGATTGATAAAGGTTGAAACCCAAAGGAATTTCTCAATTAAATGGAAGATCCTGTACCCTCTATTCCAAGACTCAAATTAATCCTTGACCACACCCGCACTTCAGGTCATGTGTAAAATTATCCATCCTTTCTCTGTATTCACTGACTTGGAGTGTCAGTCATGATCCTTCCTCTGACACTTATGAATTCAAAAAAAGGAAAATTACATTCTGTTCTGAAAAGGATGAGGTTCTGAGAGTAGAATCAGTGAGTCCACTCTTCAAGATTTCTGAAGGTCTACAAAGGTGGCAATATTAATTACATTATGTCCCAGGGCCATGGGCCAGAAGTTGCCTCCACTCTTTAATTGCATGTCCATCTAGATACGGTGAAGAGGAAATCTCAAAAATGCATTTTGATATATGCAAACTGGTTACTTATCTCTTGATCTGCCCTTCTGAATAATGTATCCCACCTTCCTTAATTGGTACCTAGAAAACAGTCCAACACTGAACAGACAGTTGCACCAGACCCTTTTCCAAATACTGTGCGCACAATAACAATCCTGGTACAGCAATTCAGGTGGGAAATACAGTTACACAAGGGCATTAAGATCCTCACTCTGGCCATGAGAGCCAAGCTGCAACCCTGATGAGCAAATTCTTCACCGTCCCTCCCAAATGACTGGTCTAACAGTTCCAATAAAGCACCAGGATACAGGAAACAAACTGATGGTTGACTGAGAAGGAGAGGTGGGGGGATGTGGACGAAATAGGTGAAGGGGAGCAAGAGACACAGCCTTCCAGCTGGGGGATGAGAAAGTCACTGCAATAAAAGCCAGAGCACATGGACTATATAGTCAATGGTATTTTAATAGCATTGAATGGGGACACATAATAGCAGCACTTCCAGTGAGCATAGCATAACCCATACACTTGTCCAATCACTGTGTTGTATACTTGAAACTAATGTAATGTTGTGTGTCCACTAAACTCAAGTAAACATAAAAACCAAAGTAAATGGGAAATTTCAAAGAAAAAAAAAAAGGCACAACAAGGAGCCACAGATCAGACATTTACGTTCCTGAAGCTACACGGTCAACCCCAATCTCTTCATCGTCTTTTTCTAACTTAGTTTAAGAATCTGCTGTTTGGAATATAGTTTCTCCCTCATCGCATTTTCTTCTCAATGAGGTATACTAAATTCACAAAAAGAAAAAAAAATCAATTTTTACATATAACATTGACGGAGTATTAGGGTTTGTACTTCTTTATGTAAATGTTTGTTAATTACACCAGTGCTGAAGCTGGAAACATTCAGGGCATGTAAGGATTTTAACAGTTTAGTAAAACGGGCCCAAAAAACTGCCAACACGGTAACACCATTAGACTGATTGTTTTCTGTAGATACACAGAATATATGAATAATAATGTTCTCCTCATAACTCTTGCCGACTTGAAGGCATGATCGAAAAGTACATTTCTGATTAATCCAGGACCCTGTCCACATAGGCACATGTGCAGAGTTCTGATAAAGTGAAGAAAGATGTGTTTCCATGTCAACAATTTAAAGGCTGGGACTATTTTGAGTTGTTAATATAAACTTTGATATTAGCTCATTGACTTTGATGGCTTGGCAAAGAATAAATTCCAACACAATTACGGTGACTGCTGAAATGTATTAAATCTCTAGAGAAGCTGGAAAAAAATGTGTACACGTGACAGGTTTGTCAATCACCTCTTGTTCTGATTATGTGACATTACCATGTGACTTTTCTTAACTAGAAAAATAACATTGTAGTATTTCCTGGCAGCCCAGAACTACAATTTTGTATCACTCCTTACAGGTTCCTCCTGTGTCTTTATATAATGCCCCCAAATAAATAAATAAATAAATAAATAAAGCCAGAGACTCTATCCTGAGGCATCACATGATCCCATCAGCTTCTTAATACTCAGAAAACTGCAACATCATTATCTTAACTCCGGGCAGTAATATCACTGGCAATAATTGGAGAGTTGTGGTGATTCTGGTCCCTGGGTATTATCCCCATCAGCTTTTCTATTTCCTTTCTCCGGGATTCCTTTACTCAGAGACAAAATAATGATTATTTTATGTCCAAACTCTTGTAACCTCAATAGAAAGAACAAAGGCCAAAACAAAAAGAGATGGTCTATCATTGATTATCAAAAACCCAGTGTCATTCTCCACGATCTGTAAAGCTCAAGAAAGGTACATGAGAAGAGAAGCCAAAACAGAAGAGGTCCAGGTCATGACCCAGAACGGTGTCAGAGTTGAGTCAAGGTGTGAAGGGAATGAGGGGGATATAGCGACAAGATGGCATAAATCACGCTGGAAAAATTTACATTATACATTCTCCAAATCCTAACCATTCTGAAATTCTAATTTCAATCTTTCTAAAAATAATGAGGAACACAGTATACTGACTAATGTCTGGCATGCACAAATGGTGGCCACAAGAACGTGCCCCCCTCATTTCTGCTGGGGAAGCTCCAAGAGCCGCCGCCCTCTGAGAATCCCACTGGCTTCTGTGCGAAAACTGCTTCTCATGGCTGCTCCCAAGGAAAAACCAAGTGTAACAGACCAAGGAACCCCAGTTCCTAGGTGACATGGGATGCCACTGTCCTGATAGCTTTGGCAGACCTCCCTCAGAATTGTACAGGGGTCTAACACACTTGCACCCAATCTTCCCTTCTCTCTCTTCTTCAGTCAAGGTCAGACCTCCATCATGGTCTGACAGTTTCCCAGCCTTTCCTGACTCCATCCCCATTTTCTCTGAAAAGCCATGCTCCCCCAAAATTTCTTGCACCTTTAATCCATTTTTGGCATTTGCTCATGTGAGGACCCACACTCACTCATCCCCCAAGGATATTTCGTATTCCCAATGAAGACTTTTTAGGTGAAGGCATTAACATCTGTTGAAAATCTACTATATGCTAGGTCTTTCACAAATAGGTCTGATTTAATTACCACAACAACTCTGTTCACTAGTATTACTTTACATTTAATAGTTAAGAAAGCTACTCTGTAACAGCTGAAGATTTGGACTGAACCATCTGAAATCTCCATTTCAGATATATATATATATATATAGATCTATCTATCTATCTATATAATCTTTGTAGTATATATGCAAAGAAAAAGCCTAAAAACCACTGGAGGCAGGAAGTAGGTAATTTTTGCTCATGTTTTTGTTCATCTATAGTTTGTTTTGCACAATGGGTGGGCATTACTTGTATAGTAAAAAAAGTTACAGGAATAAAACATCAAACTATATTGCCAGTGAATCATTGTCCAAGTGCATCTATGATCCCAGGGCCTTTAGTCATTCAGTCCAGGCAGAAAGTAGACTGGTCAACAGGGCAGAAAATGCATCCCCGGGAAATCGTTTCTGCTCTGTTCCCAAACTGTTCTGGGTATGGACCTTGTTGGTTGCATGTCTCTGGGTTTATTCTGAAGATCATGTCATGGCCTGGCAGTGAGAGTGTACGTGAGAGGAGGGAGGCCACCTGGTCACAGGAAGTCTGAAGGAATTCCAACAGCTCCCTCACGAGGACAGTACACCTGAGCTCACAAAGATGGCTATATGAATTCTGAACTTGATGCGCAACTCACGGAGTCTCCTTATTACCCAGAGACAAATTCTCAAGATAAAATCCAAGCTTCTTTAACAACCATTTGTTAATATGAGGTTAAAAACAGACATCTGTATAATGACACCAACCAACTGAGCCACATAGGGCGAATACTGACCCAAGTAAAACCCAAACCAGTATTTTACCTTACCTAATCTACTGTGATATTCAGGAAACCCAGATTTTGTATTCTGCTGCAAGCATTATTAATAGTTTTAGAAAGCTATTATAATCTCCCTACCCCGACTTTGAAATTTCATGGGAGGAAAATCTAGATTTAGGATCAATTTTTCTGAAGAGGAAAGGAGAAGTTATTTCAGCAGTAATAAAAATCATTTGTCACTTTCTCCTGTTTCCATGCCGCTCTGTATATTCCTGCAGTATAGCACATTTGATTATAAACCCTTGTGTATTTGTCTGTAATCTGTCATTAGACTGGGTGTTGCTTGGCGGCAGAATCCCCGACTATGCCATTCAGATACCACTCTGGTCCATAACCCAACGTAGGGCATCTAATCAATGCTTGATAACTCTGTATTAAATGGGAGAACAAATGGTTGAATTTGTAATAGAACATTACAGCTTATAAAGAGCCTTTCCCATAGCTGATCTCATTTAGTCACTGTGGGAAATCATGGAGGTAAGCAGAAAGAGCAAACCACACTATTAGATTCAGTTATACCTTACAACACACTGAGGGTAAGCAATTTATTGTTTTTTACCTTCAAGAAAGCTTAAGGACATCCCCTTGATTTCTCTCATGTTCAAAGAAGGAACACAGCATCAACATGTGGACTGGCTTCTGGTAAACCTCATATACTTGGTGGTAAGCTTTCTTAGCTTTTAATATTTGGTGATTTAATGAAAGCCATTAATCAAATAGGGTGTTGCCTCTTTGTTTTCCACCCCAAGAAAACATTTATTGAGTATGCTTCTATGTGGGGCAATCTATAGAGATTTTTTTTTCATGTCACCCTCCTAACAAGCTCTATCAAATATGGACCATCACCGTCTCATGTGAGGTGGGATATTACCATGTCACAGAGTTAGTAAGTGCTATATTCAGGATTTGCCACGGGCAAGCTGGCTCCTGAGCCAGTAAGTATATGCGATTACCAGTTTGGCCACACTAAAACCTACCTTTGGCTTTGCCTTGCTTCTCATACTATCTACAGTAAATATACAAACAGATAGTAAAAACGATTCACACTAAATACACACAAATAAATACCATAATGCTTGTAGAAATTGCCCCTAAACTTCCCTTCTTATAGAAGAAAAAAAATCATACAGTGAGGTTTAATTATTAACCTCGTTATTCAGGAGCTGCTTGCAAGACATGGTCTATCTAGATGCTATCCATTCCTTTCCTTCATTTATTTCTTAAAGACTTTCTCCTTCAAGTACTTAGCTCCAAAACTGTGCTTAAAAAGTGAGGTATGGCTTACACAGCTAGTGGCATGTTTTCTATTTGGGGACAAGGAGGGGAAAAAATAGTCATTGTAGAGGTAAATTATTAAAATCCAAGTCCGGGACCCAATTGCACATCATTAAGATAAAGCTAACTACTACGACAAGGAAACCCTGGCTTCATACAAAAGAAATATATGTCTTCCTCCGAAATATCAATCACTGGAAAAGCAATCACAGGGCAGAGTGAAAGCCTTGCTTGACACAACCATCCGGCCACCCAAAGATGGTTGTGTCATCTTCAACATATGGCTTCCAAAGCTACCCATGGCCTGGGAATCCAGCCAACAGACAAGGAAGGGAATACAGGCGCACCAGCTCCCTACCCACTTTGTCTCTCAGACTGACTTCATTGACTCACATTCCGCTGGCAAGTTTTGGCTGAACCAGCCCCACCTTGCTAAGAGAGCAGGGACACACCTTTGGCTGTGCTGTCACTTTCTGGCCATTGCTCCCCCTTGTGGAAGGGGAGCCAATATCTCTGATCTATGCCCAGCCTTCTCTACCAACACCATCCAACCCAGGTTTGTGGACATTTTTTGGCCTTCCTTTCTTATAAATTGTGGCTATTGAACTAGATGATCTCTAGATGTTCCCACGTCATGAGAAGTTCTAGGACTCAGTTTTCAGATCATGAACATATTTCTTTTACTATTTGACATTCTCTAAGGCTATTTTAAGAATTAAATGTGTATTATCATTCCGCCATGTATTCTTTGGATGATGACCATCGCTCCACTGGCACTGAAATCCTGAAATCGACTGAGGGTTGATTGCTCGTGGCATTCGGTGCCTGGTGGGGAGTTCTATGTCCAGGGCTCCATCCTAAGACCGATATGCCTATCAACCACATGCCACACTGTGAGGGTGAGAAAAATGAGTGGCTGCTAGCTCAAATTTCAGTAATGAGATTGGCTATCACTGTCTAAAAACAAGACCTATCTGGTGCTTTGTATGTAACTGACTCAATCTTCCTAACCACTTGCTGAAGACTCTGGGGCAAAAAGTAGTCCATAAGGATCAGAGCTGACACTTCAGCTCAGGACTCCTGCCCCTCCTTGTGCTTTCCCAACATACCAAGACCCTTCTAACTGCACTGGGCCTCTAGTAAGCTCCTCTCCCATTTTACCTCCTCCAACCTGGCAAGCTTTTCCCTCATTTCTGTTTCCTGGATGCTTTGCAGCTGCCTCTCCAGTACATGGTTAATTTCCCATCATTTTCTGGGAGCAGATGTTCCCGAGGAGCCGAGCTGCTTTGCCATCCCTGGCCCTGTCTCCTGCAGATTGCTGGATTGAACACAGTAGCCGCTGGCCATCCTTTTGATCTGCAAAGAAAAGATCTCCCCACTGGGATACTCCTCATGATGATGTAATTAGTCTCCTAGACATACCTAACAAATTTATTTCTAATCACAAGGGATGCGGGGAGCAGAGAAAGAACCATTCATCTTGGATGGTGTGCAATTGCTGCGGTGAATATGCACCACTTCCCCCTCCTCCCCATGTGCTGCCTTCTTTGGTGATTGTTCAAAGATTCGGGGGCAATAGGCTGCTCTTCAAAAGCAGTGGGGAACTTTGCATTCATAAAGAGGTCTCAGGCACTATGAAATTGCTTTTGCAAACCTGGCAAAGACATTAGAGCTGAAAATCCTTTCAGCAACCAACTGTCCCTGGCATTAAGAACAGGTGAGGCCCTTAATAATTTTTTTTGAGACTGTGTTTGGTTCAAAGACACAACATAGAACATTCTGTCCAAACAAATCCAGCTGTTCAATATTTTCAGTTCTGTGGGTAGAGCAGTAGCGTATTACTTTTTGCCTGGGATCGGATCTTGAGCTATTGTTGGGGACCGTACCTTATTAAACTCATGTACCACACAGCAAAAATAATCTTCCATTTGTCATCTTAATCATAAATCCAAGGTATAATCTGAGGTCTACTGTTTATCGTTAATGCAAAGGCTATTAAATGGTTTAAGCAAACAAAGAATGAAGGTCAGGGATGAGGCTGTGATGATTTGTTCCAGAGAAGGGAACTGGAAAGTCCAAGAGGGGCAAAGTTGATTTAAGAGAGTTTATCTGTTACCCAATCAGCCCTTCATTTGAAACCTAGAAAGCAGGCAAACACCACCTACATTTGGAGGTATGCTCAAAACACAAACATTTCACCAGAACAGAAACAAAACTTTATAGGTCGTCTTTGTTATAGATGAAGAGAATGAGAAAGAACATAGCTGGTATCCATTTTCCACTATTCTCTGCATATAACATTTGGCCTATTATCAGAAATAAGAACACATTGGCTGTCAAGAAGTGAAGAGGTTGGAGAGATTTTTTTTTTTTTAATCAAATGAGGAAGAAACACTGGAAGACATTTGAAGTTGCTGTTTCAACAACAGCTGTAGTCTAGGTTTTGTTCTCTACATTTCGAATTGGTGTTCTTGAGGCAAATTTTTTAAATTCCCAAAAATGAAAGTTATAGCCAATTACATGGACAGTTGAGCACCCATGGGACGACAGCATCAGGAAAAAACAACTGATAAAACTAAATGATAAATTTCCCAGACTAAAGTCTGTCATGTTCCTCCCCCAACCTAGGGACATTAAGTCCGGTAAGCAATAACTATTTTATGTGTCTGTTTTTTTCTTCCTAAATGATCACCATGAGGTTTAAGATTTGGAATAACTAGGCCTGCTACTGTCTTTAAAAAAAAAAAATTCCCATTTATCACATTGCATTTCTCCTCACAATTTTTAAATCTCTAAATAGCTATGCTTGATCCTTCATTTGACAATGGAGCTATTGATAAAATTAAAGACAGCATATGTAAAATGATTCAGTGGTGTATAAAATGACACATGATGCAAGCTCAATATATAAAATATATGGCTAGAATAGATGCATAGAAACTTTCTCACTTTTTTTTCTTTCTCACCTTGTGCATTTCTATACACCGTTAAGTAGGCCAGCCCAGTGGTCAGACTAATGTGTCAAGATCCCAGTAAAGTTCAAAACTAGAGGCTGTCTCCAAGGCAGTGAAAATATTCAAGAAAGGACACTGGTCACTTCCTCTTTGGCCGATGGCCCCCAACTTGTCTTCTCCCTCCCTCCTATTGTTTTTCTTCTCTAATTTAAGGAACCTCTCATCTCACATGTGGGAGGTGACCCTCCCATTTCCTTGACTCCTATGGAGTATTTTATCATAGCACATAAATAGCACATAAGTATTACCATATTTATGGCACCCATTTTTAGTATGATATAATTACTTCTAAATATTTTCCACCAGGGTAGTGGACTGTATATTAATTTAAATAGTAAAAGTTGTCTGTGTGTGAGGAGACCCTGGGAATCAGCTGTCTGATCAAAAGCCACCATTCTCCTGCCAGTCAGGGGACCCAGAGGACAC
>CM052895.1:7000639-7019852 GCA_028534135.1 Potos flavus | reverse complement strand
TCAGGCAAGGGAAACAAAAGCAAAACTAAACTATATGGAGACTACATCAAAATAAAAAGCTTTTACAAAAGGAAGGGAACCATCAACCACACAAAAAGGTAACGTCCTGAATGGGAGAAGATTTTCATAAATGCTGTGTCCCGTAAGGGGTTAACATTCAACATGTACCAAGAATTAATACAATTCAACACCAAAAAAATACGCACTCCGATCAAAAGATAGGCACAGGTCTTGAATAGACATTTTTACAGAGACATCCAGATGGCCAACAGACACACGAAAAGATGCTCAACATCATGAATCATCAGGGGAATGCAAATCAAAATCAAAATGAGATATTGCCTTATACCTGTAAGAATGACTAGAATCAAAAAGATAAGAAAAATCAGTGTTGGTGAGGATGCAGAGAAAAAGGACCTCTTGTGCACTGTTGGTGGGAATGCAAACCGGTGCAGCAACTATGGAAAACAGTAGAGAGGTTCCTCAAAAAGTTCAAAATAAAACTACCCTATGATCCAGGAATTCTACTACTGGCCATTTACCCGAAGAAAATGAAAACACTAATTCAAAAACATATGCACCCCCTACGTTTACTGAAGCATTATTTGTAATAGACAAGATATGGAAGCAACCTAAGAATCCATAGATAGATAAATCAAATGTGTGTGTGTGTGTGTGTGTATACATATATATAATTGTGTGTATATATGTAATGAAATAGTACTCTGCCACAAGAAAAGGATGAGATCTTGCCACATGTAACATCCTAGATGGACCTAGAGGGTATTACGCTAAGTAAACTAAGTCAGACAAAGAAAGACAACGGCCATCTAATTTCATTTATGCGTGGAAACTAAAAAACAAGACAAATGAATAAACAAAAAGCAGAAGTAGACCTAAGAGAACAAAATGACGGTTGCCAGACAGAGTGGACAGGGGAGGGGACGTGCCAAATGGGTGAAGGGGAGTGGGAGCTATAGGCTTGCAGCTACAGAAGGAATAAATAATAGGTGTAAAAGGTACAATCTAGGGAACAGAGTCACTGGTAGTGTAATAGCTTGGTATGGGGACAGATGGTGACCACACTCATGGTAAGAACATAACATACAGACTTGTCCAATCACTATGTTGTACACCCAAAACCAATATAACTCTGTGTCAATGATACTTTAATTAAAACGAAGTCAGTACGTAAAAAATTCAAAGAAGGGAAGATCAGAAGGTTTTCGATCTGAAAAGGACAATAGTGTTAGTAGTCTTTAAAAGTCACTCCCTTCCGTTGACAAGCTCTAAAACTAGAGCCTTGGGATCACCTCCCTAGCTTGAGTCACTTACCGGGCTAGCTGGAAACATGGTAAGGTGAAAAGCTTGGCTGTTTTGCCCACGACCGTTAGAACCCAAAACATGTTTGCAGTATTTGTAGGCAAGCTGCGCTCTCTGGGGGATGTTCCTCCCTGTAGAGAAATTTAGGACAATGCACAAAGAGAGGACCAAAAAAAGAGCCTGTCCGTTGACCTCTGTGCAGTCATGTCTCTTTGGACAGGAAAGAATAAATATTCCACATGCCCCCTTCACCTGGAGAGAGGAGCGCTGCAGACACAGGATTTGGGGGAGGGAGATGGGAATGGACCAGCTTCATCCACCAGTTTTCTCAATGCATCTCTTAACCTGGAATGCCCTTTCACAGGCAAGGGGTTCCAGGGCAAAGCCCAGCCCTGTTGTCATTTGCAAAGGGTCTGGCGCTCTACCTGTCCCACAGAGCTGACATCATCCTTCCAACAGCAGTTCATCCCAGTGTGAGCGGCAGATGTGGATGCTAAGGGAGGGGGTCGGGAGCCCCCACTGCCCACTTACAAAAGGGCTTGTGGTATCTCTATGAGAACCATCCCCTTAATGAAACTTCATGAAGATGTTGCTGTTCTGAATGGTAAAATGCTTGCTGCCTCCATGCCCTGAAGGTGTGTTACGTGGATTCCTAAAACCCCGTTAAATGCCTCTAGCCTTGCAAAATAAGAAATTCTCTCTTGTTACCAACACAAGAATTCATTTACACGGGCGGAATTCCTTAGCAGTCAAGGCTCATTTTTCCACTAATCAACCATTCCTTAAATTTGGGTTCTGCACGAACCACACGCCTCTCATGCAACTTTGAACAGCAAAGGCTGAGTACAGGCAGGCATCGAATTCCATCTCGCCGTGCCCCTCGCAGGCGGCCCGAGCCAACCCAATGAAGGGCATCGGGCAAAGACGGCAGCAGAGGCTACCACAGTTCAACCATTTTCTAAGCTGATTCCATTTGAAAACATTTAAATGTCTGAGAGGTAATCCGCCCCCGAGGCCGGCTGCTATTTCTGGGAGATTCGGAGAGGCACAGGCTCCCGGAGGGCACATTCTGGCCACACTAATGGCTCTCCCAGACAGGGTATTGTGCTCTGTGTCAGGGCCCAGGGAGATGGGGGCAGGGCACCTCTTGCCCCACCCCCTCCAGAGGCTCTGGGCTCATCACGCAGCCTTCTGGGGTCCTGGCCATTTGCCTATGCAGAGAAGGGCAGTGAGGCGGAGGCAGGCACCATAGGTCAGCCCAAGGCATGGATTTCATGAAAGGGCTGCCGGAAGCCACATCAAACAGCAGCGTGAGTCCACAAATCCGCTCAGCAAGGTAACTTGGAGGGCATCTGTCACAGCCCTTTCCCCTGATGATGAGCGCTTGATCCAGCCGGAGAGAACGCTTTGCAGCATTTTGAAATATTTACACCATCCCCCTTGTATCACCCACGAATGACTCTGAAACCCTCCTGCAGGACGTGTTTCCCTTCTCCTCTCTTGGGCCTCCACGTGGCAGGCGTCCAGGCCCACCCAGAGCCCTGAGCAAAGGCCCAGAAAGCCTTAGGCTTAGGAAGCCGTGGTTGGGCAGACCCAACAGTTCCTCTGTCATACCCGAGGGGGAAGTGAAGTTCCTGAGGCATCTTGCAAACTTTCTTTCAGCTGCTTTTTAGCATCGCTCTAGAGCCAGAACCACCCAGGAAACGGAAAACGTCAACATGCAACTTACATGTATGGTGCAACTTCTAAAAGTCAGAGTATCCCATTTCATGGATATACTGTAAGCTATTGGGTACTTTCAAGAAGACATTGAATTAATGTTTCCCCATCCGCCCAGCTCCCTAATTGTTTCTTTAAGCCCCCTTTAATGGGAAACGTATTTTCAAATGATTTAGGCCACTGAGTAAAGCATATTTTATGCTTTGGCAGATCTCCACTTGGCCACCAAGGGAAGGAAACAAGACGGACCCCAAAAAAAATTTAGGGCCAACTCTCACATCTCAAACATAGTAACTCAGATACAGCCCGTGGCCTGGGTACCGTGAATGAGTTAGATGTTAAACCAGTATCAAGATGAACTAGAGAACACAAGCAATGGGATTTTCAGGCGTAAACAGCTCTTCCACCCAGTACTGCCTCCCAAGGACTAGAGAATGCTCAGCCTAGGCCACGGACCCACCCACCTCCCATCAGAGCTATACCCAGGCCCCAAAGAAGACTGATTCAATTCAGTGTACCCAGAAACAACTGCTTATACATAATCCAGAATTTGCAGGTTGATTTCCATTCTTAGTTATATATTCTCAGTGTGCCTCTACAGCATTCATTTTTTTCTTCCGGGAAATGTTAATTAATTGCCCAAAATGCACCGGCTACTGGATGAGAGACAGTGAGAGATGCAAAGAATCGTCACTTTATTGTTCGTGCCAAGAGTAGGAGTGTGTCTTATCACACGGATAGATGAAGATCTAGGTGTCTACCACGTCCTGGCCAGTTCTCGCTCTCTGGGGCACTGGAGGCCCACATCTGCCCCACTCCAGGAGTCCTGGGATATCCAGAGAGTGCTCCCTGTCCCTGTTTTGAGATGCTACCGAACAAAAAAGAATAATAATAATATTAATGATACAAGATACACTAGAGCCTGACATTTGGTGTCGGGCTAATAAAAATTTAGTGGACGAATTAATCAATCAATCAGAAAGACAGGGACCCTGTTCTGAGTGATTTTATGGGACCAGGTGAATCATATGAGTGTGTATATTCAGTAAGACCAGAAGAAAGTGATGAGTCCCAAGGAATTATTAAGTGTGAGAGAATTAGAGACAAACATGTAGGATCAAATAAAATCTGAGAGCACAGTTCGTCGTCAGTGCAGGCAGCATGGGACACACGCTGCCATCCGCCAGCACTCCGAAGCCACCCAACAAGCGAGGTCTACCTTGCCCTAGGCAAAGCACAACAGAGAAGGCGACGCACCCAAGCTCAACATTTCAACAATGCTCAGATCCACAGGCTGCTTTTGCCACTTCCTGGGCTGAGGAACCCAGAAGAAGCCCATCTTCTGCTCCTCGGGCTTCACAACTCTAAGGAATGGCACTCACTGCGGAGAGACGCAGTGAGGACGAAGCAGGACGATCCATGCAAACCTGTGAGATCAATAAGCTCTCAGCCAGTATTAGCCATCATTCTTGCTACAAATTACCTTGCCTGGGGGCTTTCACTCTCCTACCAGGGAACCAAGACTCTTCTGGTGCCTGCACGGAAGACGTGCACTCACCTTCCTGGGTCCCAGCTCTGCAAATCCCTCCTGGGCAGAGGCTATGTGGGAGACGCACACTTGATTTCACACAGATGCACCGTCCACCTGAAGCAGGTACAGTTAATCAGCCAGCAAAACCCGGGCGCTGGAGGAAGTGTTCTTTGCACAGGGGGAAAAGAACTGGGGGAACACATTCCACAGCAGCATATGCAAGAAAACCCCCAGAGATGCTGTGTGGCTAAGCAACAACGAGCGTTAGCATTTACTCAAACTGCTTTCCGCTTTCCCATCACCCAGATAAGCAGTCATCGCCAAACTCAAAGTATCCAAGTTACATGGTAAAATCTCTGCATTAACTCCTGAGCTGAGGTCTCATATACTCAAGAGCAAAGCTCACCTCTCTTTTTGGAAGAGGAAATTAATACATGTTTGTTGAGTACTTTAATAATGTAAATTACACTCTTGCCTCTCAACCAAAAGGATATTGATTCCAAGTGGTGACGGCGAGTCAATCTCTGTAGAGGACTGTCATTTTCAACACAGTGGGTCTCACTGAGGCTAAAAGCTGTGCATTAAACTAACACAAAGGCAAATTCCAGAAAATGATTTTTTAAATGAATCTCAAAATGGATAAAATAATAGATGAAGTTATAATTTCATATATCTGCCTAGAAAGAAATCTAGCTAGTTTATCATTTTTCAAGTGGGAAAAGATTGGAAATTCTCCAGCATTTATGTACATAGAGGTTTTTTTTTTTTTTTTTGCCTCTAAAAATTAAAAACGGATGAAGCAAGTTTTCGTAAGGGTGGAAGAAAAAAATTTTTCAGGCTGAGATCAGGAGCTTCACGCCTCAATCTGGAAGGAATTTTAAGACCAAAACAATTGAGAATGATTTAAAAATATTTTAATCATGCCTACTTTAAAATAGGAACCTGCTCTAATGGTGAAAGGAAGTTAAGTATGTAATAGGATCTTGTTCCTCTCTCCAAAGTGGTGATTTTTCAAGCGCTGGAGAACAGTTAAATGAGAGCTGTTATAAAATTTCACACAGGATGATCCACAATATAAATGCAGAAAAGAATCTCATAATTACCGAAGGAAACTTCCAGCTGTGGGCAATTAAAGATTTAACATATTAACAATGAGAATCTTCCAAATGTGGGGGGAAACAAGAGGCAATTCACAGAACTCACAGTCTCAATGAAAACAATGTATCATCAAACTTCTGACCCAGAGACATCATGAAATAGCTGTGTTGAATTATCGGATGCCCTTGACTCTGAATCAAATGCCACGAAAACTCAAACACTATGCTAAGTACTCAAACGGTTGGTTCTTTCCCAGTTCTCAGAACCACAGAGTATTTAGAAACGCTCACTACTTATATTAGGTCCAAAATAATGGTGAGAGAATGTTCCACTCCCCTCCCGCCAATTCACATGTAGGTGAGAAAATGGAATTTACTGGGTCAATGACCTCCAACCCTTATTGCTCAGGCTAAGCGCCTCAGGCTAAGGATTTCATTTCCTTTCCTTCCTTTATGGTAATATTCCCATTGTAGGGACTATTAAAGCAAGCACTTCTTCTGAGCTTTCATGTTACATATTTTTAAACCAGTTATTCATTAATACTGGTAAAATAAAAGCCACAGCAGTTGTAAATATTTCTGGACTTGAGCTATTGGTCCAAATAAAAGTCTAAGATTTGTAATTTGGGAACAATTATTTTGAATGAATGCCCATGTATAAGCAACTTTCGATAGACAATTTCTCCGTATATGTAAGCGTAGTGGGGTGCAAATTCACTCACACCACAATTCATCAAGGTCACCCAATGGGTTAATAAGTCATTTACTTTTTTTTTTTTTTAACTGAGCCCCAACTAGCTAGAGACATTTTAGTTCAATTTTAAATACAGTTGGGCCCATTAAAAAAAATTCTTTCAAGGTAATATTATTCCATCTATTTTTAAAATCTTAAGGATTTGGAGCACCTGGGTGGCTCAGTTGATTAATCAAGCTTCTGCATTCAGCTCAGGTCACGATCCCGGGCTCCTGGAATGGAGCCCTGTGTCAGTCTCCCTGCACAGCAGGGAGCCTGCTTCTCCTTCTGCCCCTTCCCCCCTCCCCCCCTCCCCCCCCCCCCCGCCTCGGGCATGCACGTGTGCACGCGAGCGTGCGCACGCATGCGCGCGCGCACACACACACTTGCTCTCATAAATAAATATACATATATATATATCTTTTTGAAAGTAAAATAAATAAAATCGTAAGGATTTGGCCCCATCTTCAGTAGTGCCAGACGTGCCTGAGGTTTGGGTTATGTCTGAGGTCTATAACTTCTAGAACCTTCCTACAAGAAGAGGCTTCCTCAGTCAGGGTCCTCTGCTCCTCTCATTTCCAGGGCAATGGTAGTGGTATTGCTTCTTCGTCCTCTTGGCTTAGTTAGGGCCTGGTAACTGGCTTTGGGAAAAGGGGTCTAACCTTGGCTCTCACACACACACAGACTCACAAAGTCCCTGACCCACCTCCACTTAGTCTCCCAGCTGACTGTTCCACTTTCTATGTTGGCTGGAGGATCGCACTACTTCCAAGTCAATCTCCTTTTGCTTCCAATTCAGCTATATTCCTGGACATACTCTACTTGATATCCTGCTTCTCCTGGACTCCAGCTCCATGACTAAGCCTTAAGATACATACTCTCTCTATACCGTGGGAGAGGTCTATAATCTGAGGCTCTCACGTTAACCCTTAAAATGCTGCAGGAGAGCTCAAAATAATGTATCTAATTCTTTCTTTAAATCTCATGCCCCTCCTCACTCCCCGGTTTCACTCCCACCTAGATTTACAGTGTACTGCCTTGCTCAAGAGTTTAAGTAATCACTGCCCCCTGCCTTGGGATGCTAAGTCTCTGGGTCATATAACTAAGTCCTTCCACTTTGTCCCCCACTTCAGTGTAGCTGACCTTTGGGCATAAGGACAGCTTTAAGGGATAATGCTCACAAGATCTAACAGGGGTATTGCAGAAGACTGTAAATCAGAAGATTCAGACTCCAGATTTGAGGTTTCCAATTTAGGGCCTGATTTCATTTTCTACTTTCAAATACTTTCTAATGGCATGACCCCAGGGAAGTCACTTAACATTTGCCAAGACTTTGTTTCTCTCTGTAAAAAGGAGAGAATTGATGTTCTTTTCACATCCTTAGCCTCCTTGTGGGAATAGTATGATTTCCTGGGGTACAAGGCAATTTGGAGGTGACAAATACAAGAAACGTAAGCTTTTTCCCCAGCAAAATGTAAAATGGCAGCATTTCACCCAGGATAAAGTAAAGCTGTTGTGTAACACACGCATTTAGTACTTCATTCTATTTGCAGTTTTCCCACCAGAATCTGTGTCTTTGCTTAAAAACACTTAATACAGTCACATCATCAGAGATGATCTTACACCAGGGTGTTCTAGGAACAACCACTTTACTAGGAACTCGGCTTCCTAGAACACATTGAAGCAATTTTCCTGTACCTTCAAGTCACCAGAAAAGAACTGGACATTTAGTTACCCTGAATGTCTATTGACACACTGCTAAGAAAATGTCTTCCAATCAGGTCCTTGTCTCTGATGACTCTTTTGGGGGAGTAACAGTCATCTGGGGTTTATACAAAATAAGAATAAGTAATTCAAGAAGGAATGATGTTTCGAGGAGAGCTAGGTTTTACACAGTGGAGGGAAAAGTCACGGTTTTGATCTGCAAGATTCTTCATCCACCAAGATAACCAAGGCTTTGAGGTTCACCACTCTGGGAGGTTCTAAATTGTTACGAAGATAAAGAATACAAATTATTCAATTCTGTATTTTCCCTCCAGTTAAACTTAGTATCATTGAATAGTACTAAATATAGTGCAGACAAGAGGCATTTTTCTAATTTTTTTTTTTTTTTTTTTGAGAGAGGGGAAAGAGAGGGGAGGGGCAGAGGGGGAGTGAGGAAGAAAATATTAAGCAGACTCCACGCCCAGTGTAGAGTCCAGCATGAGGCCTGATCTCACAACCCTGAGATCAGGACCTGAGCCCAAATCAAGAGTCAGATGCTTAACTGAGCCACCCAGGTGCCCACATTGTTCTAATTTTTAATGCAAAGAGTTGTTAGTTGTTTGTAAGCTTTCCCATGTAAAAATGATTATATAACAACTGTGATACATAATTTACTAGGCCAATTATTACCTACTAGTGGTAATAAAGACTTATCAAGATGAACCTATTTACCATATATTTGCTTGGCAGAAACACAAAAGAGAAAAGCAAATCATTGCTTATTTAATCATCTAAGCCGATACCTTATTTTCTAATAACAAAAATGGATTTTAGAGAGGAATATTTACTTGAGGTTGTATAGTCATCTTGTTTTACTGACAGTAATACTTTCTTCATACATAGCTATGCTGTACAATTTATTCAATGATTACCTAAGAGCCATCATCACATTTTTTCGAGGCCCACAAAGACATATTACTAATTCCATCCTTGACAATTATTCCAGTAATTCATGTCAGTTTCTAGAACGGAAAATATGCATAACTTGCACTTTAGAAGCACAGACCCAAAAATTAGAACACAAGGGTAGTGATTCTTTTTCTTCTCATGGTATTATCTATGTCTCTCTGTCTAGCTTTAGATTTTGGCAAAGATTTTTTTGAAAGAAGGAGAGCGTGCTCACGCACGTGCACTCACACAAGCTGGGGGTAGGGGGTGGCAGAGAGAGAGAGATAGAGTGAAGCAGACTCCTCCCCCCCAGCACCCCCCCACACCCCCCCCCCCACACCCGACCCTGCTGAGCATGGATCCGTGTTCAGGGCTCAATCTCAGGACCCACTAGATCAAAACCTGAGCTGACCTTTCTGGAGGGAATTAGGTCTGATACAAGAAACCTAACTAGACACCCTAACGAACTCTGCAAAAAGTACCAACAACTATGCAACTCACACGGAAGTTAACGATCTTTTTTAAGAATAAGTAAGAAATATGCTGAAAGCGATTAGCAAGCAGGTTTTTTTTTTTTTTTGAGAGAAGAGTATTTAAGAGACTGTAATATTCGAAGGCATGTAAATGTTCTCCAAAATTAAGAGCACATTTCAAATGATTGTCCGAGTCCGATAAACATCGATGCGCCAAAGAGAAACCTTATCATCGAATAAGGTTATTTATAAATCACCATAGCCCAATACTTTTCATTGTACTCGTCTACACAGAGTCACTTACGTAAACTTAAGTAAAACTAGTAAAACAAGTCTTTGGTATTTTGATTATAAGGAAATAATACTGAGGCTTCAAACATGTAGGTAAATTCAGGAGACACATTTTAAGCTTCCTTTAAGAAAGTGAATGTCTATTTTCCAATAGCAAAGGTAGGGGGTACCTTCAGTAGGCAGGAATAAGAACATACCTTTGCATATTCCTTAAGAGAAGCATCTCCTGGGCCATTAACTGAAGAGAGAAGAAAAAAAAAAACCCTACCGTGTCCCTATGAAAAAGAAATCAGATTTGGTATGCTTGTGACACTTTAAAGAGCCTATTATGGGGGAAAACAGAATAAACATTTGACCTGGCAAAAAAGCAAACAAACAAAACAACAACAAAACCTGAGCTGAAACCAAGAGTTGGATGCTTAACCCATTGAATCACCCAGGCGCCCCAAGGTTTCCCTTACAGATTTAATGATTCCCTTGACATTTTTCCAGTTTAAAAAAATTTAGAAGAAATAGAATATTTTGTTAGTTTTTTTCTGAATGAGAAAAAGTAATTTTCCCACCTAAGTTTCACCAGGTGGTTCTAATAATCAGGCAAGTTTAAGAACCCTTCCTCTTACCTAGTATTCCTGGTTATGTCCAAATCTCTTCCCACAGCCTCTACCCCACACCCCTCCCACAGTCTCCATCACCTTGGGAGTTTAATCAAGTATTAAATAATCTACTTCATACTTTTCACTGTTAGTTTCTGCCTATCATCTTAACTCTCCCTGAATATTTATTTTAATAGAAGACTTGAGAAGACTAAAAAGGTTTTTACAACCAAATTAATGATCCCTTGGTTTAAGTTCAGATACTCTGATCAGTTAATTCTGGTCATTCCCTAATGGAACATAACATTTGCTTATGAGACTATGTATTTTTATTCCAAATGTAAGGGCGAAATAAACAACAGCACCAACAACACTAAGAACCTGAAGATTGACATTTCAGAAATTAGTATTCGTTCCCAGAAAACAATTCCCAGTCAGGAGACCAACATCTGGAATAACACAATTTTTAGTTTCATTTACAATGGAATTCAAAATATTTTTTAGTCGGTTTTTATTGAGAGGACCAGATGCAATGCATTACAAATTGTTTGCCTAATTCAAACCGTAAAGAAAATTATCTCCCTTCCACATGACATCAAATTTAGAAAGGGGAGGTTGGGTGTGGAGGACTAACACCAATTTTTGCTTTTAAAAGACTGGGCTGTACTCAGCAATTCCTTCATTTTTACTTTAACAGTCTGAACTGTTTTTGTTGAAGATAATCTTTTGGGTTTTTTGTTTCTGAAAATACATTATTATACATAGCTCAGATTTTACTCCTAAAACGACTAAAATATCCGTGTAACATAAAATATGTCCTTCAAACATGAGAAGCTACTTCCATAGATTTAATTAGCAACACTTTTTGAGAAATGAGAAAGTTTTTGTGATTCCGACGTGAAGGTTTCATTTCATCCACCTAAAGTGGATCTTTCTCAGCTAAGTTGTATTACACATTCCAAAAAGATGCATTTTAAGGAATTCTTTACATACTGGGTTTAAATGATTTAAATTCATGAAATACAAGAGAGAAAGTCCTACCATGAAGGTGTAGTTAATAGGTTCATCCTATCACGTTCTTCACTGACTTTGTAAATTCTTCCTCTGGTTGACTTGACCATGTAAGAAAAAGGTAACCCCTCACCAATCTTCAAGTTTCAGTGGAATAAAGCAGCATTTGACCAACTCACAGAACGTGTCTATAGGATTTTTCTTCAAATGCCACTAAGTCTAAGAATCAGATACTGAATTCTCTTTTACTACATCTATTACTTAGTCTCTAATTGCTAGATGAGCAAAGGAAACCACCAGTTGGTAAGAAAACAATATTATTTATATAAATATTCTATATTTTCATACATTTTGCCATATTCTGTCAATTGTTGCAAGAGTCTAAGTATGAACATAAAATCCAAGCTCCATCACTTTGTTGACAGTGACAAGTGAGAACAAAACCTTGAAATAAAAATAGAGGGTGAACGTGATGTAATACTTCACAACCTTGTTAAGTGCCACTGAAATTCAGAGAAATCAATGTGTATGGACAGGAGACAATACATTCATTATTTTACAAAAAAAATGCAGAACATGATTACAATTGTCGAATTGCTAATAAACAGAACAATTTTGGGGAGGAGATATTTTGGCATAGCCCAATTATTCTCAGACTGTGATCTTACTATGCTGTGTTTTTATTGGAAGCTGAACAAGGGTTGATCTGATAATTGATGGTCCAAGTATTTAAGATGACTTGGCACTCAAAAAAAAAATACCCTTAGTAAAAGTATAATTATGATTAAAGATTATGAACAGTTTATGATCCTGGGAAAAATGATTCTGATAAGCTTAGCCAAAAGTTACGATTATTTTACATAGTAAGATCCAAGTAAAAAATAGCTTTATCTAGCATAGTCAAGTTATTTTAACTCCTTAAGGACAAGCAGACAGGTATGTTCACCGAGATCAAACAGGCTGGAGAAACTATGGCTCTAATACCAGCATGGCCAGGCCACTGCCTGGGTGCCCTTCCAAACCCTCTTCAGCAAGAAGCTCGTATCGTTTCATACAAGAACCAGGAAGCTATTCCCCGCTTGGTGGCCTTCACGACACCTTCTCTGCCATCTTGCCACTGTGACAGGTGCAGCTTGGGAGGCCAAAGAGAGGATGAAAAGAACTGCCTTGTCCATTTCTGAGTCCTTGCCTGACTGATATAAATGTGCAGCCTCTAAAGGCCCATTTCAGACACTTGTAAAAGGTGATGCCATTGCTCCCGCCATGTGACCCCCAGGGTACCACTGCCACTTCACAGAACTCTTTCCAGTTCAACCCAGACACAGCCTGGCTTATAACCCCTAACCCAGGGCTCGAGGCAGCCACCCCCATTTTTCACCCCCAGCATAGGACATGGAACCTTTTTGGCTTTTCTGGCCTGAGCACCCCTCAGGGATGGAGGGGAGCAGGGGAAGACACATAGGATAGACAGAGTTGGGGACACACAGATGGAAACTCAGAATTTCCAAGGGGCTACGTTTACCAAATGTGGATCAAACTGCCCAAATTGTTAGAGTTAATATTCGCTGCTGAGAAGAAGTATAGATTTCTAAGCAGTAATAGTAGGAAAGGAGAAAGCTGGGCTTGGGGCTGTGATTTGTGAACTCCAGAATACAATAAAAAATAATTACTCAAAAAAAAGTCATAAGGCTTTTGGGTGGATTTCACCATCAGTATTCTAGAAGCATGCTGAGCTGTCATGGGGATGAAGGACTTGTCAAAGTCACCTAGATAGTCCAGAGTCTGGTCTAGAACTCACAATCCAGAACCATAAAATAGAGCTTGGTGACTAAGTGTCCCACTACCGCCCCCCACCAAACACACACACACAGTATCAGCTCCTGTCTCTACCTCAACCTCCTCTTCCTCTAAACAATCAGTCCCTAAAGACCTCTTCTCAGAACAGGAGGATTAACAGTAAACCTTCTACCTGTTAAGAAATGCTCTTTAAGGAGTATGAGTTGACTGCGAAAATCCAACCGTGTTGCCTTTAATTCATTTAATCACTAATAGCTAAATCTCCAGACACAGCCAACCATTGTTAAATGTAGCTTCTGTTCCCATTGATCCTCAGCAGCCTTGTGATTGTCGATGCTGTGAACAGCATGCGCTCCGAGGAAGAGAGGTGCCCAGGGCCCACTGTTGCAGGTATAAATAAAATCAATCTGCTCATTTGCGCAAATGTCTTATTGATTAGAGCCGTGAAATGTCTGTTCCCACCACCACCTTCATCCAGAATTTGGATACCTTTATGTGTGGCACATTACATATCAAGCAGTCTGTCTACACTCCTGTTGGAATGGATACGAGGACCAGTAATAATATGGCAGCAAATAAACGGAGATGTGTTCAAGTGAGAAATCAATTGGCTGTGTGGGGATAAAAATGAGGATAGCATGAGGCATTATCAGTCAAAGGCGAGGAACGCAGGCATTGTAAATTTCACTCCTGCTCCCACACAGTTTCCTCTGTGACGTCACCCTGTACTGAAGCAGAATCAGAGAGTGAAGTTTGGGGAATTCCCCCCATCTCCGGCCCTGAACCTCATCTTCTGCAGCTTTAAATCCAGGCAGCGCAGTCCTTACCTCTGATGATCACGAGAGGATTAAATGAGATGATCTATGGAAACTTCCCGAGGCACCAGGCGCTTCATAAATATTTGTTTCCCTCCCACTCTTAAGTGCCTTTCCCTGCAGGGCAGCGAGGGCATTCCCTCCCACGGAAATGCAGCTGTGACATCCCATCTTCTATCAGTCACAACTTTGTCCCCATTTCAAGGGAGCAAACACTAAGTGCAAACTGGCTTAAATAATGAATGTATGGCTCCTGTCACCACCAACTCCAGGAGAAATGTTGGTTTCAGGCAGGTTTTGGACAAATGATACCATCAGGAAGCTGCTCTTTGTCTCCTCTGCCCGCCTAGTCTCAGCTTTATCTTAAGTCCCCACAAGGGAGCTCCCAAGAGTTTCCAGCTCCCTGTCACCAGCAGCAAAAGAGACTCATCTTCTAGGCACGTAGGATGTCACCTCACGCTATCTGCAGGAAGAAGGGACACTTCTTCCACCAGGTCACACACTGAGCCTACCATTCACTTTACAGCCTGCACGGCCTGCCGTGCCTGAACTAATTCCCAGTCAAGGGGATGAGAAATGTTACGCCCACACTAACTGCAGCTCTAAACAGTAAAGACGCATAAAAACTCAGAAGATCAGGTTACCACTGGCAAAAATAGAAGAAATGCACCATGTGTCTGTCAATTAGCAGCTAGAACTGACAGGTTCTAAAGGCTGACCTGCCCCCCTGTACCCTAGGAATCAATCTTTGTTGTAGGATGCAGGGTTTGGGGAATAGTGTGTTGCAGAGCTTTGTTGTGGTAGTCACTGGCCATGGCAGTCAACAGAAGATGACCAAACCAAGGGAAAAAGATCTGGATGAGATGGGAAGGGCAGCCATGGAAGAGAGAAGATATTCTCAGACTCAGGATGAATCAAGAACACTTACCATTTGCTAATCAACTGATTGTTTTTTCTCTCCCTGACCATCATATTACAAGACAACTCTGGTTTAGGGCCTCAACAGATCAGGGAACAATGGTGCCATTAAGATAAAAACTCTGAAGGAGGGACAGATTATTGGGGAAAGGAACAGTTACTACAAATCCAATTTTAGCCGTTTAATTCTAATTCAGAAATGCCTTTAGATTTCGGAATGGGAAGACAGCAGTGGTGTTGGGTGTATGTGCCACCTATAAAATGGCAGGTCACCCATTTCCTAAACTCCTTCTCTAGTTTTACCATTTGGAAAATCCATACCATATCCACCATCTTCAGCTTTTGCCAGTCTCAGCAGTTAAGATTTCCATTTATGATGCTTCATGCTGAGGATACTGCTTTTAACTGAACCAGACAGAAAGCCAGGAATAAGAATATTCACAGAATCTACCTTCTAGACTACAGATCACTGAGCCTACTTTAGGTTATAGATACCCCCAGTTGGCATCCATGTGTAAAATTTCTTTCTGCCCAGTGTGCTGCCCATGGGCCCAAAGGAGGGTAACATGCATACCTCTGGACCAGTCAACTGGCACAAAACAGACAGGCATAATTCTGAGAACTGACCCTTCAGAAGGAACTATCTCTTCCGACTTCAAAACCCAAATGTGTATTACATATAGAGTTTATAAAGCTATTCAAGTTTGGCCAGAATTCCAACTGTGTCTTAGATGCTGATGAGTTTTCCATGGACTTCAAATCCAACAGTCTTGCAGACTCTTGACAGCCAGCAGCTGGAAGTCCTTCTGCCCCATAACTAAGTGCTACCAGCTCACACAACCCTACCTGGAGAAGACTCCATCTAACCATCGCGGCTCGCTTGACAAAGAAATCTCCATTATATCTGTTAAGCAGTATTTTTCCCACATTCCCAAGAGGGAACGTAGAAAGAACCAAGGGACAGAGAAACCAAGCCTGAGGCAGTAACAGAAAGTTTCAAGTGCACAAATACAGTAAAGAAGATTCTACATATCATACAACATAATTAGACCATACGGAACTAAAAGCGACTTGAGAGGTCTCAGTGTTGGAGTGCCATGGGTCTCCACCCTCCCCCATGGGTGATCTCATCCCATTTTGCTCCTTTAAATATCATCTGTATGTCAATGACTCCCAAATTTACATTGCCCTGACCTTTCCCCTGATTTACAGATCAAATTGCCCACTTGACATCTCAGCTTAGATGTCTAAAAGGCAACTCAAATTTCATAGATCTTAAACAAAACTCTTGATTTCCACCACTCCAGCCTCTTTCACCTCAAACACCAGTCATTTCAGTAAAATCACCCCATCCATCTAGTGGCTTAAATACAGAACCACACTTCCCTCCTTGACCACCCCCCTTACTCTCCCTGCCTCCATGTATTTACTCTATCAGAAAGTCTTGTTGCATTTATCCACAAAATTAGGCCTCCCAACCTCTTCCCCCACACCCCCCAACCTGCTTCTTTGCATCTACGCTGTCATCACTATCATCTCACGGGTCCCCAGGAAAATCCTCTCAATTGGCCTCCCTGTTGCCATCCTCCATCAGCAGATGCATACAGGATTTCATCTTTCCCGGCTTGAGGTGATCAAGCCCCTTCCCATTTGTTTCAATGACCAAGTCTAAACTTGAACATGGCCTCAACCCTACAGCCAGCACGATCCCTGAATATCCCCTATACACTCACCTTCCCCCTCATTGACCTTCTAGCCCCACTGGCCTTCTCTTTCTACAACAAGGTAAGTGAGTCCCTCCATCAGCATCTCTCAGGATTCCATTTAAAAGCCAACAGAGCGACACCTACCTGTGTACCTCCACCAAATAATGAGATCTCCACAGGTGTACCAGAAGGATTAAAGCACACTACTTTTTTTCTTCCTCTTTTCATCACTTCCCAGGATTATCCTGCTTCATTATTTATTTCCTTTTTCTGTCTCCCTACCAAAATACAAGCTTCAAGAGAGCAGTGACGTTTTATTTTCCCCCCATCTGAGTACCCAGTGATTCGTATCCCCAAGCCATTTAAGGAGTATTTCTTACATGAATCCTCTAACTCAGTCGTCTTTAAAAAACACTTTTTGCCAAATCCTGGGGTTCTGCCTAAGTTCTGCAGGGACAGAGCGAGGGAGAACAGGCAGGCAGAAACGGACGCAGTGCTGGCTGAGTTGTGAGCCTTCCATGGATTCAGCTGGAAGGCTTCTGCTTTCTTCTGTGTACGCAGTGGCTTCCTTGAAAGATTTTGTTTGTTGGAAAGGTTGTGCTCTACAAACTGTATGACAACCAGTAGTCCCTTGCTATGATCTCATTTGATACATGAGCTTACTTGCCTATGGCCTCAAAGGATGTCGGTACAAACCCCATCCAAAATCTAGGTCCCATGGACAAAGATGAACATCCTTTCCACCACATCTGCTGCATTCCAAATACCTTCACTTCAACGTGCAGCTGCAGCTTCTCATTGTTATTAAATATTACAACCGCGTGGTTCCTTGTTACTGTGAAAAGCAACACACTGTCCAGTGTGCTGGATTTCCTCCTCAATCTACTACAGAACTTTATTTTAAATAACAGAACTGTCTGACCCCAATCCTGGTTAGCTATTTAACCACTGCTTTCCAAGCGACAGTTGAGACTAAAGAAATTCATCAAGCGAGATATTTTTCACACTGAACGTCTTTCCATGCAAATCAAACTGTCAAGTGGTAGAATGTACCTTATAGCTACAATCAAGAATAAATGTCGGATTGTAAATTATGATAATCATTTTATAAACCAATATGTAAGGATTAATTTAAAAGTATTAACCTGAGCTTAATTCATGAAGGCATTTATGAATATAAGATAATAAGATCTGTGTCCCCTGATCAGTAATACTCAGGAGTCTTGAAAGAATTTATTGCAATAGGATGAGTCAAACTATCAGTTTCTCCTAGCCTATTAAGTATTAAGATTTACATTTCCTAATATACAACAAATTGAGTGAATGCCACAAAGCACATTATGCACAAGGCAGACTTGAATTCATGCTTCCATCTGGAAAACTCAATCTATGGTCAACCAAATTCAGCTGTAGGAAAATATATATAATACTCCCAACATGGGAAGGAGCTTCCAGTAAGAATGTCAGAAAGTATAGTAAGTCAACTGCAAGAGAAGATAATATTGAAGGATACAGAGAGAAATTGTAGTAAGTGGAAGTAGAATTTCCTTTCAAGTTCCAAGCCCTGAATGCTGGTACTGTCTATAATCAATGGACAGGCCATTTGATGTCTACATGCCTCAATTTCCCCAGTGTAGTTTAACAGCATATTGAACATGTGTTGGCTGCCTCCTCGTCATCCATTTCCCTCTTCTTTTCAATAAAGAACCATCTAAACCCACTCTCTACACAGAGTTTTAGATGGGGCAGACCCTGCCTGAAGTATAAGGGTGGGATACTTAGGGGGATACTTAGGGGATGGACTGTGCTCATTGGCCTAAGTCATCACTATTGGTCCAAGAATGCATACCAACTTCAGTTAAAGCCCAAAAGCCACAAGGAGATATTTGCTAGAGTTTGGAGGGTCTAAACTTCCTTTCTCTTTGATCATGACCAGAACCAAAGATCTCTCTTCCTGTAGACAGCATGGTGTAAGAACGTGAAATTGGAAATGCCGCCATCACTGTTGCTCCCCAGAAAGCAGCTGAAGATGGAGCGGATCTCCAGAACTGAGCTCAGCGCAGAGGGTCCTAGACATGGGGCTGTAACTGTGGCAATCTCCTCCATCTCTCACATAGAACTATGTCTGATAGCAGTGTTCATCTGGACCTTTCAGTTATGGACCTAATGAAATTCCTTGGTTCATTAAGCCAATCTAGGCTGGGTATTGTTTTGCATAAAATGTAAAGCCAACATATACAGAACTGACTTATACCTGAGGCCATTCTTAGCATCGAGTGTCCGTTGCTACCCAAGAGTCAGTGGCCCCTTCTTCCTCGCCCCAGTCTGGGTCTCAGTACTGCTCAATGCATGGTCATGTGACTCAGGAAGGGCTGACTCCCATTCCTAGCTATGGGTGGAGGAGAAACCAGTTTGTCTAAACCAATCTATTCCAACCAATATATCTTGCCAGTGGTTGGCTAAGAAGGGAAATCCATGCAGTGCCTGGGTGGCTCAGTTGGTTAAGTGTCTGCCTTCAGCTCAGGTCATGATCTCAGGGTCCTGGGATGGAGTC
>CM052895.1:6979291-7000139 GCA_028534135.1 Potos flavus | reverse complement strand
CCAATCTTTTATTTCTGTTGATTATCAGAGAGATTTTTGGCCAGAAAAGCTAATTCACAGTTTTACGTATGCTACTTCTGCTCAGATTTAGTTTGAAAGAAAAACCCCAGCTACTATTTCTTTAAAGGTGTATGTCTATCATTTTCAAAACCTGGGGCCTAAATTATCCAAAAAGATCTTCAGAATAAATTTACAAGAATTCACCACCTCGGGACGCCTGGGTGGCTCAGTTGGTTAAGCGGCTGCCTTCGGCTCAGGTCATGATCCCAGGGTCCTGGGATCGAGTCCCACATCGGGCTCCTTGCTCGGCAGGGAGCCTGCTTCTCCCTCTGCCTCTGCCTACTTGTGATCTCTCTCTCTCTCTCTGACAAATAAATAAAATCTTTAAAAAAAAAAAAATAAAAAAGAATTCATCACCTCAAACCCCACGGGAAAACTGAAAGGCATGCTTTGTTTTCTCCTTAGATATCCCCTGCTCCCTTAGGATGAACTGGAAGTGTTTCTTTCCCCCAAGAAAATGAGATGTTCGGGGGAACCCACGGCAATATATAATTCAGAAAAAGGGGGTCAAGCCCAGAGACAGTCACTAAACAACCTTGCTGACTCTTAAACACACTGCTTTTCTTCCCCTTCACTTTTCATCTTCATCTTCTACTTGTACATTACTTAGAGTTCATCTCAAAATGTTTCATTTATTCTCGTACTTATTCTCCGAGATACTACCCGAATCCACGTCTGCCTTCTGAAAACGGACCTAATTGTCAGGATGCCCGATTAACACAGTCTATTTCAGAACGCACTATTTACCACCAAAGAGATGGTGGGTGTTTTGCAGGACAAAGAACATAGCATCTAGATAATAAAAAAATTAGAAATATAAATTAATACTGGTTAATATACTGTGTACCAATACAAAAATCAATGTGTCAATATAATTAACTGCTGTATATATATATAGTTATACACACACAAACTCTACGTATATTGAAATGTAATGTATATTTACACAAAAATACATATATATTCCACATAAAGCTGTATATACATGCTTTGAAGATGGTTAATTTCCAAATCCCAGGTAATGGTGTAATTAGCCAAATCATAGTGGCATCAGATGCCCGTAGGAAGAGGAGATAAACTGAATCAATCTTCCATTCAGTACACTCAGACTCAGAGTGATTTAGACCAGTATTATTATTTCACACACACAAACATACTCCCATCTTTGTTCATTCAGTCCATCAGTGATCTTACCAACAGCCCAGGTTCTCTTCCTCTCTCTCCTCTGCTTTTAATGCTATCAGCTAGGTCCATTTTCCCTTGTGCAGTTTTGACTGAGGCTAGAAGTTACCGCGGCAGCCTCCTGTGGGGGAGGAGTCGTCCTCAATTACAGAATCCAAGTTCTTTCCTTCAAACTGACTGGACCAGTTGATACCAGGCCCCCGTCACTGCGCCAAGAACAGTTCTAAGTAGCTTATTAACTCCTGCTTGGGTTCCTGAATCCATTGTTGGTGGTAGAGGTGGGGGTTACTGTGATTCAACCAATCGGAAGCCGCCCCTGCCGTCCCCCTTGGTTTGAGCATCCCTCCAGCCAAATGGGTTGACTGACTGGAAAAGAGTTGCTACCTCCCTAAAATTGAGGTTCTCTTTGTAAGGTCCAAGTCCTGGAATCCATACTAAGAAAGAGTCCGCCTACAGATCCATCTCAAGAAAGACAAAATATTTTAAACACCACGTATTTAATTATCATAATCAACATCACTGCCCTGACCTCCTCATGGTATTGAAATCCTAGTTTCTTCCAAATTAATGGTTAACAAGAAAAAAATACCAAAAAATGAAAGAGAAGAAATCATAGTTTTTAGAACCATGACCTGGGAAGAAAGACTAAGGTTCCCTTCCCGTTGCTAGATATAAAAACCTGCTCAGTCTCCGAATAGACCGGGTGCAGTGGAACTCCATCGGGAGTTTCCAAGAGGAGACGGAAAAGCCCACCATGAAGAGGAAGGGTTGCCCTTGGGGCCACATCCAGCTCAGTTAAAATCATAGATCTCACAACCTATGGTCAATGCCTACCACAGGCCAGCAATGCCTTAGAGTTTGGAGCCATCTAAAACCTTTCACACACACAAGCAACAAATATAAGCCTAGACAGCCCTGTTATACCATATACCACGCAGAATTGCTGCCTTCTAGCAGTAAAATTACTGGCACTAAGATGAAGCAACAGTAGTGCCCTCACCTGTGCACGATTCAGTGAGGCACTTGTGTAATCCCGACAGTCGTCCTGAACCCCTCTCTCGTCCCACCCCTGTCCCAACCCCTGTGCATCACCATTTCCCTCCAATCCACATTCCACCGCTTGCTTCTCCTTGAGTTCAATCAGCTTTAGATTCCGTTGAGTTACCCTTGGCATTTTCATCCCTTTCTTATCTAAGAATATCTAATTTTGTCAGTATTAATTTCTCTCTCTGAACATAAAGAACACTTAATTGTGGTACCTCGCCCCACCCCCTTGCCCAGCAAGAAGGGGTTTGGAGATTACAGCTCAATGCGTGAGTTGTTTTTTTTTTTTTTTTCTTTTTGAAGTGTTTTGTGTTTTGGGGATAAAAGGTGTTTCATGACTTCAAAGCATTCCCATTATTATTTGTCCACTATTCAGGACAATCAGGGTAATTTGGCAACAGCTTTTCTTCTTGGCAGAAGAAAAGGCTGATTGCAGGAGTGGGGTGGGGAGCGGATTATGTGCAGTTTATGTGAGGTTAAGGTCACGGGCAATGCAAGATAAAAAAGCTCTTTGTTTTATGAATAAATACAAGATTTCTGATTTATCCCCTTATTTCAGAATACCAGCATAAGCTCATTTTTCAAATGTTTCAAATACCCTTTTCCCCACAGCTTTAGAGGGAAACTTCCTCAATTTATGAATTTATGATCCACAGTTTATATTTTGCTGTCATAAATCTTCAGTGTCCAAGCAAACTTTGATCCCGATTTTGATATTCCCCATCAATTATGTCATCTTTGGCGATTCATTGCATTGAGATCTATTTGTGGTTTAGAATAAAGTAGTGACTGATATCCATAACTTAATGCAGGGACACTGGACATCACTAGGAATAGAGTGAGCCAAATCTCAAGACTATTCGCTTCTGGTAGCAAATTAAGGAGAAATGAGTCACTGAGGAAATGTGATTTATTTAATTCACATCCTAGAGGTATGTCCAGTAATTCTTCATCTTGCTCTGATCATTGAAATTCTCTGCCACTTTTGGAAATTTAGCTCTCATTTTCCCCAGGGGGAAAAAAAAAAGTTTTCAGGAAGGTAAATTTTACCCGCCTATAAATCTAGGAGCTTTCTTTCCTGAGGAGCTTTTTTCGTTAGTTATTTAAAGGCATTTTATTACGCATCTCTCTTTTAATGAGTTTTAAATCTAGATCTCTTTCTCCTGCACACCCTTCTCCTTGTTAGTAGCTAAGTCTCTTCTGTTAAAAATGGGGGCTACTTCACGCTTAGAAAAATGCACTGATTTCGCTAACATCTGGTCTAAACACCAGGAGTTGTGATAGTAGATATTCACACGTAGGTCTGCGAGATGTCAGTGTGTTAGCTGTCGCCCGACGCCAACTCGTGCACCAACAGGTATAATTAGAAGATGAGGGGGTTTCTCGCAAAGCTAAAACCAACTGATTTTCCACTTTAAGAAAATCAAGGAAGTTTTCTAACAAGATTACATGACTTTAAGTGTTACTCACATAATTAAATGGATAGTTTTCCATCCTTATAGAACTAGTGCCTGGATTAAAAATAGAGCAATGTACTCCTTTTTAAGACATTTCTACAGAAAATAACGTATTAATAATCGGGCATAATTAGAATAGTATTCCCTCACTCTATGCATCTTTGTTTCTCTTGTTCGTCTCTCTCGCTCACACGCACTCAAATACTCACACTATATCCTGACTCATTACATTGTTCACTCTCTCCCAAGTACCACAGCACCTTGCTCTTAAAATAACTCCCATCAATCCTATGCTTAAAACTACGTTTATATTCTAACCCAGTTTCACGAAAAAAACAGAAAACTCTGCATTCAGGAACTGATCTCCAGATCCTTCCCCAAGAATAAACCACTCTTCAGTTATATTCAAAGGACTCAGGGTCCCCATCTTTTTCATTCTTGGCTCTTGGATGCTAGAAGCCTTGGTCTTCATCGACCTTCCACATCTTGTCTTGGATTCATGGTCTCTTTACTGTAGAATATGGTCCTCAACCTCAGGAGACCACTCTGCATTCACTGGGTTCTATTTCCTCCAGTGCCAGAGCAGGGCTGAATCAAGATCCCACCACTATAAACGAGGTGTGTCCTCAACAGATGATACTGAAGAAGGACTGTGTCCAAGTTCACTGCCCTATAATATCTGAGGTCTTAGTAAGATCGCTTTTTAGCCTTTTGGCTAAGATCAAGTGAAGTCTTACGCAAGAACCCTGAGAAAAAGAGAACAAATCAGCGGCTATCCCCGCATGCCTTCTACTTGGAACTTCTTTGCAGCAAGGATAGAGAAGTTCCTGAGCAAGATTCAAAAGGTATCTATCTGAAACCAAAACTCTACAGGGTTCATTCCTTTCAACGTGCACCTTCTTTGGTACCCGTTTGGGATACATTCCTCCTTCTGTAGAAAATACACACTCTTGTTTTCCTTTTTCAATTTCTGAATGTTGGTTTCATGAGTCCAGCCAAGAGCAGCCTTGGTTGACCACTGGTGTTGCCATCTTGCAGGGGCCAGGAACAAGACCAAGAGTGGCTCCATGAAAATCAATGTCAGATTATGTCAAAGTCGTAGGTCGATAGTCCGACTATAGTAACTTGTTCGTCTAGTTAATTGATTATTACACCTTTAGGTTGGGCTTCAATTACTAATCCCATTTGTGTTCTTTAAAAGTGGGGATGGGTATTTTCTGACTGCTCACTTGGAATATTTTTCCCCAGGACACAATAGTTGCATTCTTCCTTTGTGTTATAAAAATTTGAGGCCATCATTAGCATCCCTCTCTGCCCCATGGACCTTTTCAGCAAGGTCTGACTCTGTCTGCTGTCACTGATAACCTCTCTTCCCAGCACAAGGACTGTGGCGTTCTATCCAAGCACCAATCCTTCTAAATTTTCATAAAAGGGCAACAACCCTCCCTCAGATTCCATGATGATTAAAACCCATGATTGTGCCTTTACCTAGAGAATTTGCTTAAGGATACTTTGCTTATGTGTTATAAAAGGTAGTTTTCTTTAATCACAAGAAACGCTGGAAATTTAGTTTTGCTTTACCATTTGTTGTTATTCTTATTAAAGTTACAAGTTACAAATTCTCCTTCTCTCCTAATTTTGTGAATTTAGGTGACCCATCACACTATTTATAATCTAGCCGACTTTAGCAATTATTTCTAAAGGGCCTCGAAATACTTGGTTGTATGAGGAAAATTAGCTGAACACCTTTAAACCTGTGTAACAGCCGTTTTTTAAACCTGTGACTTTTGCTTCCTTCTTAACGTTCTCATCTCTGACAATACAAATTGCCAACATGTAAGTAATGCCTCATCATAATTCAATTTATAAATACGGTGAATCTAGAATTAGTACAATCCCCACACTGTTTATTCACTCGGTACACTTTCTTAAATTTGTGAGATTGAATCCATTACTCAGTTGCACATTTTCCATTAGACGTGCAGGAGCTGCCAAGCTTACGCCATTTTCTCTGACCTATTTATAACTACGTAAAACCTCCAATATACAAAATTCTTTTTTAACGCCGAATGATTAAGGCCATGATTTTTAGCTTCTAAGCTTCTAAGAACATATTATTTCATATCTAATACTTAGTATTTCAGCAGAAATTATGTCACAAATACTAGTTATCAAGTAGAGTCATAACAATGAGTACTTGTGAACCTCCCACTCAAGTCAGAAGTGGTAATATTGCCTTTATGAGTCCTGTCCTTAGCTTATTACCCCCACTTTAGCCTAGACACGACCTACTGTCTGTTCAAATATTTGTTTTAGTTTATCATCCCTTGCCTATTTTTAGGTGTATTTATCATTTATGTATATATCCCTTAATGAGATATTATTTGTCTTGTGGGCGGCTGTTTGCCTTTTTTTTTTTTTAATTGCTTGTACCTAACTCTTAAACATCCCATAATATTAAGAGGCATTCTCATGAAAGAGGACTCCCAGTAAACCATGCCTACTTAGTTTTTAATCCTCTCACACCTAGAGACTTTTATGGCCCCCAGCTGCTATTCTGAAATCCTTTTTGTATTTTCAATGTCATGGGTTTCAAATAAGAGGAATGAGCATCTAAGAACACACGTTCAATTCTCTGCTCAGAAGAGTAACTTTTACCAGTAGTAATGGTTGGATTACCTTTTATATTTTGTCTTTTAAGATGTACAGATCTGTACACAGCTAACCAAACACCTGAACTTCGTCATATCCTTAAAGATGAAAAACTTCTATTTCAAGACTTGAAATTTATGAGATCGTGCTTGATTTCAAAGTCAGGGACCAAATATTATTGATATTTGAAATGATATTAGATTGGTATTAGGAGCTCTCAAACTGCTTACTTGAGATCACTCTCCAATACAAAAAAAAAATCTTATTACAGGAGCTTTTAACTTATTCTAGGTTTAAATCATACACCACTTCCACTGTCTACTCATCTTTACAAAGTAAGACTCCCCTTACAAGAACAAAATGATCTATTTACGTGTGTTTAGGCTACAGATCTTTACTCTTACAATAAGATACACTCAACACTGGACCTCCAAGTCTGTATTAGGCATTTGTACCTTTCCCCTATTTAAGGTAGGAAGTGGAAAGCTTAGACTCAGGTATTTGGGAAACCCAAACATCTATACACAGACATTCCTTCTGTTCCTTTTAGATTCAACGCCTCTCAAGTTTCAGCATTGTGAGGAATGACCGAGTAGGATTCTATACACAAACAGGGCATCTCACTTGACCGAAGACTTAGGAGATCATCCCAAGTAAATCTCTAACTGAACATAATTTTAGCCATATGCTTTGACTATAGAACCCAGCCCTCGCTTAAAGAGGCACTTCTTCTCTATATTTTTAACTCATTTCTGATAAGTACCTTCCAAATGCTCAGCCTCGAGAAACAGTGTCAGGGATGACCCGTTGCCTTTCCATTCACTTATACAGAAATCCTTAAGTGAAAGATTCTGCTGATCGTTTTTCAGGAGATCTAAAATACCCCAAAAACTCTATGTCCAAGTGGCTTTCTGTCAACGTACTGCTTTCAGCAGATTATCTAAGTCAGCAGTTCCCAACATTTTTTGCTATGGTACAAATAGAAAATTATGGTATTTGCATAGAACACTGGGGAAAACTCAATGGTTTTGAAGATAACTAAGTGGGGAGTGATTTTTAAGTTCATTATATTTTATTATTACGTAATTATAACCATGAAATGCGAAGCATGAGAGTAAAATTATCACCAAATGTACACAAAATGTCCAAAGTATTTTCAAATATTTAATAAAAATATCTAGTTTGCTTTTGTGAACCTAACTTTTCAATATTAATTTTAAATCTTTTTTTCTCAGAGAGAGAGCGAGCAAGCATATGAGTGGTGGTGGGGGGAGGGGCAGAGGAAGAGGGAGAGAGAGAATCTCAAGCAGACTCCCTGCTGAGCACAGAGCCTGACACAGGGCTCCATCTCAGGACCCCAAGATCATGATCTGACCCAAAATCAACAGTCAGGTGCTTAACCAACTGAGCCAACCAGTCACCCCTCAAGGTTAATTCTTAAGATGGCTACATGCATTTCTCAGTGAAGTCATTTTAATAGTGATTTATTCAAAATCTTCAGAGCCACAATGAGTGAAAGAATTTGTTCGTACACAGGTAACAAGGAGTGTCAAGCTGGCTCAAGGTCAAGTAACAGGGACCATATCTCTATTTGTATGTCAAACAAGCAATTCCACACAAAATATATGCAAGAATGATAACCAGTACAGTGGAGAACAAACAGCAAATTATAGTGATCTCTGAGAAAGAGAATAAAAATGAGCTGAGTCTTATGATTAGCCCGAGCCTATAGCTCTACAAGAATTTCAGCACGAGTTATGGAGCTGAGACAACAAAGCCAAACCCAGAGGACTGTTCGAGTTGATGAGAAGGAGGTAAGGACCCGGGGATATTAAGACAGCTAAAATACGTAGACAGGATACCAGGGAGGAAAGAATTGCACAGAGTAGTTTATGACTATCAGAAATACTAATTAGAGACTTGCACAGGTCCCATTCAAGTATTCGGCTAAGTCCTGATGAGCATGTACACAAAAAGAAAAGTACCTAAAGCCAGGTGGAAAACCACCTGAAAGAATAAAAGACAATTGATAGCTCATAGGGCATTGGCAAGACAAAGATCTTGACCCACTAATAGGCAACAGTTAGCCCTAAACTGAGACACTGTTCTGAACCCACCTAGCAAATCCTAAAATCATGACTCAGTCAGATCTAACAGCTTCCCAGAAAAAAAAAAGCATGACAAAATTTATAGGAATATAAAAATACTCAGCATCCAAAAATTAACAGCTACAAGATTTGACATCCAACGAAAGATTACCAGGCATGCAAAGGAGAAACTAAAATGAGGGCAATAATTAATCAAAACAGACCAAGTACTAACACATATGTCAGAACTTGTTGGCAAGAACACTAAAATGGTTATTATAATTGTATTCCACATATTTTTTTATAAGTTAAGTACAGATGTGGAATATATGAAAAGTACTCAAATCAAGCCACGAAAAGATATAAACTACTCTGTCTGAAGAAGAAAAATACACCAGATGGGATTAGTACCACACTCGGCATTACCAAAGAAAAGATTAGTCAGCTGTTAAATACTGCCATTGAATCTGTTTGAAACAAAACATGAAGAGAAAAAAATCAATTTAAAAAGCACAAAGACCACCAGTGAAATATGGGGAAATTTCGAGAAGCCCAGTATACATGTAACTGGAGTCTCCAAAAGAGAAAGATGGTAGACACAAAAAAATATTTGAAGAATGTGATTTTTTTCAAAATTTATCAACTATAAATCCATAGATGAAGTTCAACTAGCTCCAAGTACATCAATCATGACGATAAATACACCAAGAATAATAAAATCAACTGCTCACAACCAGTTTTAAAAAGAGACTCTTAAAAGCAGCCAGAGACAAGGTATTTACTACAGAGGAAGAAAAATTACCATGATAATGGATATCTTATCAGAAATAATCCAAGTGAAAACACCATAGAACACTCTCCAGTACCAAAAGGGGGAAACTCTCAACATAGAATTCTATATCCAGCAAAAAGGTCTTTCATAAGGACAAATTCAAATCATTTTCAGACAGAAAACTTGAAAGAAATCATCACTCACACTTCACATAATATAAATGGAATGAAATTTATACCACCTGGACTATAAATCTATACAAACAAGTGACAGGCACAAGGAATAGTAACTACATGGGTAAACATACACCACAGCTGCTTATTTTTTTAATATATTTAAAAAATACTGATTTAAATATAAATGATACTTGTGATGTTAAGATTCTTATACAGTATGTAAAGGTAAACAGAGATAAAGACATATACTATATATCCCAAAGGAGTAACTCAAATGGCCAAATATTTATAGCTAATAACCCTCAAAAGGATATAGAGATTGAAAAATGTATTTTAATAACCCAGAATAAAACACAGAGTGAACAAAGAATAGATGGGACAAGTAGAAAACAAATACCAAGAAGGCAACATTAAGTCTTAGTTTATCAGTAATATTAATTGTAAACAATCTAAACACCCCGATTCAAAGCAGATTGTCAAATGGAATTTAAAAAGACTATATATGCTGCCTAAAAAACAAGCGCTTACAATGTGAAGATAGGTTAAATTAGGTGAAAATAAGAGGTTGGAAAAAGGTCATATTAATCCCAATGAAAATAAAGCAGGGGCGGCTATATTAGTACCAAAGTAGAATGGAGAATTAATAGTACGATCAGAGATAAAGAAAGTCCTTCACAATGATGAAGGGCCAGTTCATCAAGGAAACATAATAATCCTAATGTTTACAAACCTAATATTAGAACTCCAAATTAATAAAGCAAAAATGGAAAGAACTAGAAAAATAAATATATCAACAGTTCTTGTCGGACGTTTTGGTAACTCACTTTCAGTAAATGACAGAAAAAGTAGACAAAATCAGTAAAGAAAGCCCTATCAACTAATTTGACCCAACTGACATTCACAAAATATACAACGAGAGCAGAACAGAGTTTTGTTTTTGTTTGTTTGTTTTTTTACATGTGGTTTTCAAGTGCACAGGAAACAATTACTTTGACCATAATCTAAACCAAAAGCAGATTTCAATAAATTTTAAATAATTTATGTAAAATACGGTCTTAAACCACAGTTGAATTAGAGTGGAAGTTAACAGTATAATTACCTCTAGGCATCCTTATGTATTTGTAAACTAACCCTCCCCAAAATTCAATTGGTGGAACATCAAAAAGCAATACAGAAAATATTTTGAACTGAATAAAAGTGAACAACGTATGTCAATTAGCGGGATGCCAGTAGAATAGTATTCAGTGGGGGGCATGATAGCACTAGTCTACATAAGAAAAGAAGAAAGTCTCATAGTAATGACCTTGGTTTCCAAAATAAGTAAGGAGGAAAAGAGCAAATTAAATCCAAAGCAGAGGGAAGAAAGAAAATAATAAAAATTAAAGTGAAAATTAACAGAATAGAAGAAAGGAAAGCAATGAGATAAGCAAAGGAACCAATTTTACCGAGAATAGGTAAGTAGATTAGATAAAAATTCTACCAACACTGGCCAGGAGAAAAAAAGCCAGAGGATGTAGACTGCTAATATGAATTATGAGAGGGAATTTCACTACACATTCTACAAATAATAAAAGGTTAGTAAATGAGTATTACTAACAACGTTTCGTCAATACATTTGAACCCTTAAATGAAGTGAACAGATTTCTGGAAAGACACCAACGACAAAGCTCTCTCAAGAAGAAATAGAAAACCTTCGATAGACTTGTATCTAAGAAAGAAATTGGATACGTAGTAAAAACATGGGCACCAAGGAAAACATAGGCCGAGAGAGCTTCACTGGTAATGTGACCAAATATTTAAGAAAAAATACCGATTTATTTCGTTTCAGCAAACTGACCAGGAGGGAACATATCTCAATTCCCTTTTGGGAGGCCAGCATTAACTCTTATCAATAACAGATAAAGACATCACAAGAACAGAAAGCCAAGGACCAAGAGACCTCATGCATATAGATGCAGATATTCTGAGCAAGATTTTGGTAACTCAAATCCAACTCTATATAAAAAACATAAAACATCGAAGTGAGGTTTATCCCAAGATATCACTTGTTTAACATATTTTTTAACACTTTTTTTTTAAATCAACCCATGTCAAGGCATTTTAGTATATGTAGAAAAGGCATTTGAGAACAACCAGCAATCATTTCTGACAAAAACAAAAACTAGAAATAGAAAAGCACTTCCTGGGGCACCTGGGTGGCTCAGCAGGTTAAGTCTCTGCCTTCAGCTCAGGTCATGATCTCAGGGTCCTGGGATCGAGCCCAGCATTGGGCTCCCTGCTCAGCAGGGAACCTGCTTCCCCCTCTCTCTCTGCCTGCTTGTGATCTCTCTGTCAAATAAATAAATAAAATCTTTAAAAAAAAAGCACTTCCTCAAACTGGGTGAAGGGCACCTTAAAAAACAAAACAAAACAAACAAAACAAAAAATAAGTCCCAAACCAAAATCTATAGCTAATTTAACCCTTACTGGTAAACAACTAAATGATTATCCCCCAAGATCGGGAAGAGGCCAAAGACATATATGCTTTCACTACAGTCATTCAACAGTGTACTTCAAGTTCTGGCAAGAGCAATAGGGTGAGAAAAATAAATAAAATACACCCTGAATGAAGACCTAAAAATAAAATAGTCTTCATTCATGGATCATATTGACCTCTATGTAGCCAGCCAGTTGGAATGTACAAAAAGCTACTAGATCCAAAAAATCAGTTTATGAAGTTCCAAGATCAACAGACAAAAACCACTGGTATTTCTATATATTAGCAACAAATTAATATTATAAAATATAGTACAGCAACAGAAAATCTGAAATACTTGAGTAAATCTGATTTTCTTAAAAATGTGAAATGACCTGCATGTTACAAACTATGCAACATTGTTGAGAGAAATTAAGTAAGACCTAAATAAATGGAGTCCTAGATCAAAAGAGTCAATGTTGTTAAAATTTCACTTCTCCCGGAATTGATCTGTAGATTTCATCAAAGCCCAATCAAAATGCAACAGGCTTTCTTATAAAAACAGACAACCTAATTTTAAAATTCACATGGAAATACAAGTCACATGGAAAACCCAAACAACCTTGGAAAGGTAGAGGGTCACGGCGACCTTGTTTTAATACTTAAAAATCTATAGTTATCGAGGCATCTGTGGAAAAATAAGTAAGCGCATCAGAATAGAGGGTCAGAAATGCTCCCATGCAAAAAGACAAATGATTTTTTTTAAGGTGAAAAAGTCACTTCAGTAGGTAGTCTTTTTAACCAACCTTGTCAGAACAACTGAATAGCTCTATGTGAAAATAAAAAATAAAACAAAAAAAAAGAACTATCTACACTTCCCACCATATGCAAAAATGTACTCAAAATGAATCACAGATCTAAATGTAAACTGTCAAATCATATAACTGCTTTAAGAAGCACAAGAGAATGTCTCTCTGACCTTGAGCTAGGTAAAAATTCCTTAAATATAACTTCAGAGCCATGATCCATGAAGAATAAATTGATAAACTGGACTTCACCAACTTCAGAAACTCCTGCTTTCAAAAGACACTTTTAAGAAAAAGAGAAGATAAGCTACAGGCAGAAAGAGGATATGTGCAAATTACCTATCTGGCAAAAAACTTGTATCCAGAGTACACACAGAACCCTCAAATCCCAGTAATAAGAAAATTAACAACCCAATACGGTGAGCAAAAGATTTAAATAGACATTTCACACATACACACACACACAAATGGCAAAAATTCACAGGAAAACCTGATCATTAGTAATTAAGAAAATGTAAATTAAAACTGTGAGATGTCACTACATATGGTCTTATGTAGTACTGTGATTTTTTTAAACACTGACCATTCCAAGTAATGGGGAAGATGTGGAGGGACCAAGTCTTATACATTGCTGGTGGAAAGAGAAAAAGTGGCCCCACCGCTTGGAAAACATTTAACAATTTCTTACTAAGTCGAACACATACCTATCATATGACCCAATCATTCCTCTCCTATGTATTTATCTGAAAATGAAGCGTATGGCCACACAAAGTCTTGTATCTTGTATCTGAAAGGTCACTACAGCTTTATTTGTAATAGCCCCAGAGTAGATCCATCTCAAATACACATAAATATGTGGATGCATAAATGTCTTGGTATATTCATAAAATGGATTACTCGGTCACACAAAGAAAAAACATCATATACGCTAAACATGCATGAATCTCCGAATAAGTATGCCAGTATAAGAAAGCAGACCCCCGAACAGACATACCTTAGCGTTCCAATCCTAAAGAACTCGAGTCTAGGGGTTAATCTTTCCCTATAAAGGCTCTCATGTTGAGTATCTGTACATCACCGGGACTACTCAGCTTTGTAGAGCCAAAGCAGTCAGAGAGAACGCATAAATGAATAAACACAGTTGTGTAACAATAAAACTTTATTTACACAAACAAGCAGTTGACTCACAGGCCACGCAGTTGATCAGCACCTGCTGTAGAAAATCCCAACTGATGCACATGACCAAAAGCAGAGCAGTGGTTGCCAGGAGAGGAAGGAAGATTGAGGAGCAAGAAGGAAGGGTTCCAAGGGGACAGGAGGACCTTTGAGAGTGATGTTCATAAGGCATATGTAAAACATATTGAATTAGACACTTAAAATAGATGCAGTTGATTTTGTCAGTTATATCTCAATAAAGCTGTTAACAGAAAGACAAAAAAAAAAAGTGTAAGACTTTCTCATATCCTTTAAGAAATTTACAACAATTGACATTTTTAGTTCAAGAAGCTCACAGCTCTTGTTTTTCCTCCATTATCCAATGTAATGCTGAATTTCAAATGCAATCACACTTTTCCACAGCAAGTTTTTGTTTTCGTTTTTAATGAAGTTCTCATTTGCAGTATGTTGGCATCATCAGACTGCTAGTTGGAAGGGCACGTCAATGACAAACGGGAGTATTTGTTGCGTGAGAAGAAAAGTATTTAGGTACTCCACTTTCTGTGCTTGCCAGAAACCTCTGCCCTGTCCTACGCCTCCCTAACTGTCCCCTCCATTTGAGTGGCCACGAGCAGTCGGCGGTGCTCTCCTTATAGATCAGGAATGCTGCGTTCTCCAAATGGATGCCCAAGTACGGCAAGGTGGTAGTGTCTCCTTAAGCAGCCTCAGGGATTTGGGGACAACCAATGACAGCTGATGCCCTTGCTTCCTGCCATGCACCTGGGTCTCCACTCAGGTATGTGGCTGTGGCTACGCCAGACACACCAGCTGCACTGAGGACTTAGGGGCTCCTCACCCCATCACTATCATCCATCCACCATGAACCAGAATGGCCAGCCCGCTGTGCAGCTCTATCCCAAGAAGAGTTCAGCACATGAAATAAATTTTTGATTCCTGCTACACTGGGTCCCACCAGGATTGCTGTTGAATAACTGTGCCTGAAATAATTTCATGGTCCTCTACTAAGGGGAGCTGTGAGAAGCAGAAAGCTTGCCTTTCAAGGTATTCCGGCATACACCGTCGAGAAGTTCTTGAGAATGTGTGTGATGTGGTCGTTGAGAGAATGGGCTGGCGACCCAGAATAGATCTGGGTTGGAATCCCAGTTCCACCACATCCTAGCTGCACATCGAGAAGCAGTTCACAGAACTTTTCTTTGCCTCAGCTTGCCCATATTCCCCCTTAGACTAACTCTCAGTTTTCTGTAACGATTAAATGGGATCATGGAAGCAAGTGCTGGATTACATGTCAGCGAGTAATACAATTATTAAGCTTGAAGTCCCTTGGAGGAATTGATTTCTGTTCTCAGTATCTGTGGAAGTAGAGTTTTTCCCAAAGTTGCTTCATTTTTACACTTTATGGATTCTATGAATCTTCCAAGTTATTTCCTCCCTCCGTATTAGCTGCTGATGTGGCCCGTTTTTAATAAATGGGCTCATTCTACGGCCTTTATTTTGTGCACTCTCTTTTCTTTGGATTCTCTTTTCCTAATCAATGACCACGTTCCCTCATTTTCCTTGTTGGAAATTTGTTTCATTATGCCATATTTTATGTATCTTTTGGGGAGCAACCCTAAATGGTTGCTTGTACTATCGTCATTGTTTGATATAGGATGGGGTAGACGTCATCAAACTAAAATATGTAAAATCGTGGCTTACATCATCAACGTAAGGACATCCATTTAACCTGACTTTTCCTTTAAATATTTGCTCATTTTTCAAACTGAAATAATGCCACTACCTCTGTAGCAGGACAACTTAAAGGATAAAGTAATGCACAGGAAGCCCTCAGTTTCTGTTTCTGCTATACAACTAGCAGCCAATCAATGTCAAGTATAATTATTATCCTAAGGTACGGGCTGTATTTTTCTGACTCTATGGTTTATTTTTTCCCATCAAACCATGTAAGCCATACAGCAGACTAACATCCTCAATACGGTGCCCACTATCTTAATTTGTCGCCCTTCTTTTTACTCTTGTCTCTGTATCTATAAAGCACATGTATTTTATTTAAAATACATGAGTATCAGACTTAAAGCGACAGATACTCATCGGCGCCAAGAAGAAAAATAGTTCATGGTGCACACCACCAACCTTTCATATACTGCTAGCATACCTTCAATGAGTTTCCATTTGCGGACTAGAACACGATAGTCGTTAGTATAGATTTGCCTTTCTTTACGACAGAATGGTTTCAAAAGTCCATTAAAAAGGCTATTTGGTCATGAGTAGACATGCACTCCATTTCTACAAGGAGCTAGAAAAAGAGAAAATGGAAAAACCCCAACTGTACCTCTGAGTTCCCCGACATTAACTTTGTGGATTTAATTCACATATTTAACCTCCAGCAGGATTTGCTTTCTTGGGGAGCCTGGGTCCCTCAGTCTGTTAAGCATTTGCTTTTGGATCAGGTCAGGATCCCTGGCTCCCTTCTCTGTGGGGAGTCTGCTTCTCCCTCTTCCTCTGCCTCTCCCCCTGCTCGTGTGCACTTGCGTGCTCTCTCTCAAATAAATAAAATTAAGGGAAGAAAACCCTTTTTTAATGTATAATAAGGAGGTTGGCCTCCATTTAAGGCTACTTTTCCAACTTCAGAAATCTCTGCATCTCCTCAAACAGTGCTTCTCAACCCAGAGCTTGCAAGGAATGTATGAAGAGCTTATTAAAACAGATTCCTGGGCACCAGACCCAGATATTCCCGTTCAATTGGGTGTGAAAGGAGCCCCCAAAATTTGCATTTCTTACAAGTTCTCAGGTGATGCCAATGCCATCTGATCAAAAACCATACTCAAAGCAGCTCTGTGCTACCAGAGACCCTAGAGTCCTCTCCCACTACACCATCTTCCTCACTGAACTCTTCTCTCCATGTTGGGTTTCAGAGAGCTAGCGCCAATAAAATCTCCCCCTCTTAATTATTATCTTCTTATCCATGCAACACAAACTATTAAGTGAATTTTTAAAACCCTCCAATTGCCATTTTTTTTTAGAAGATTTTATTTACTTATTTTAGAGAAAAAAAGAGATAACACTCGTGAGTAGAGGGAGAGACGTGTCGAGAAGCAGGCCCCCTGCTGAGCAGGGAGCCTGAAATGGGACTTGATCCCTGGACCCTGAGATCATGACCTGAGCCGAAGGCAGATGCCCAACCTACTGAGCCACCCAGGTACCCCTTCAATTGCCATTTCGATAACAACTCCAAGAGGGATTATCTATCGCTTCTCTTTAACACGTAGCAAGACCTACTTTCCTTTAGGATGCATGTGGGGGGAATAGGGTGACTATAGCCCCACATGAGCTCGCAGTTCTGGCTCACACCTTCTGCCCCAGTTTAATTATGATTCGTCTCTGCTATTGTTTTCCAAAGGTCCCTGGCTTGGATGATAGATTACATGGTCACCCTAACCAGAAAGAACCACTCACAGTTGTGTGGTTAATAGCTCACTCTTTCTTATGCATTCAGAAACTGGGCAAAACACTTTTCACATCTCCTATGCTGTAATACTTCCCAACCCTAAAAGCAAAGTATCATTATGACCATTTTCACATGAGGAAACATTTTAAGAGCTGACAGTAATTGCAAAGCCAGGGCTGTCTGACACCAAAGCCCACCGGTAGGTTCTATTGATTAGAGTCAAAATGTGACAAATGTGTATTACCACCTATTAACTGACTTAATATCCAGGGTAATATCCAGGTTCACCAGCGACCATAAAAAAGATCGAGGTCTGGAAATAAGTTGAAATATACAAACTTAAAATCACAGCCTTTATGACCTTTTTCCTTTTATCATGGACATTCTATACCCATCAATTTCAGCAAGCCTCTATTTTGACATTCCCAACCTTCCAGATGATATGGAGTCATTATTCACTTAGGTCCTCATTTCCTTGAGCTTACAGGCTGAACACAAATTTTCTCAATACATTTCATTTGTCCAGAGGAACAAAAGATGAACTAACTTAGAACCATTGGGAGATAAAAATAAAGGGCCTTTCTGTTCGTGACCAGGATCTAGTGTAGTTTTCCACTGTTTTTATCGTCCATTTTTCCTCCTATGCCTTTACTCATTCCAGAACCATCACTTACTATTTTATGCCACGTAGTTTCATAAAGCTCTTAACATTGTGTAAAGCCTTTTCATTAACGCCACTATTGTTAAAATCTACCTCATTCTAGGCCAGAGAAACCTGTCCTTTCCAAAGGAAGAATCTGAAGGAAGCATGAATGTGCAACAAGCCTGTCCCCAACTTTCATAGAAAACACGAGTATATTCCTTCATAAAATGTAGGGGCAAAGAAAATAGATTGCCTGAGATTTTCAAGTTTTGAGTGTTACTTTTGAGTAGAAGTGTTCTGGAGCAAGCCCTTATTTTTTATTTACAAAACAAAGACCCAAAATGACACCACAGGAGAAAGTGACATTGGCCAGCACGCCTTTCAATTCCAGGTAAAAAGGTATTGATGTGAGAACCCTTCTGCTCACCCGGATTCCCTTACACCATCCAGCTATTTCTTCTTAACTGAAAGTTGTAGCAGAAAATGATACCTGATTTACATTTCAAATTTCCACGTAACTCTAAACTTTTATAGTGGTGAACAGATGTTGCTGCGAGCTTTACAAAGCTGAGAAATACTTTTCAAATTCATGTCAGAGGAATGTCAAATTGAAACCAGGCAAAGAAATACTAAAAGACAAGCGAAATTGCCGTGTTTACCAGAATTCGCTGAGGGTGACAGTGTCTCTTTCCAAGGCCAATCCTAGGTGACTAGTAGTTCAAAGAGTCTTCCTCAATGTGAATCCAAAGTTTACACACACGAGCTTGAAGGCCACTTGAGAGCTCATGCACTGAGTAAACACGCACACAGGTCCTGAGTCCAGCTCCATACACACCCGTTCCTGGATTTCCAAGCAATTTTAAACGTTAACTACAAAGCTGTCCTGGATGGAGATTTAATAAATCCTGGCATCCGTGGATCTTGCATCCACCAGCCCGATTCACAAACACTGCTGGATCTTGCCTCAGATAAATCTGATCCCCCAAAAAAGGACATGATAGAATGCTGTGAACTCAGAATTGACTCCTTAGACTCCTTCCTAACCCCAGTCCAGCGCTCATTTGAATTAATCCTCCATTCATAAAGCATGACTCCTAAGAATATAGGAGTCAGGCCAAGAGATAAACAAGGAGTTTATCTAAAGAACATCCTATGAATAGGAATAGAGTCTCTGCCCAACAGGCGAAGTATTTGAAGTCATTCGTAGGCCAGTTCTAAGCAGCAATACGGAATTTAGGACAGAGGCAGCATCCAGTTTCTTGAACTTCCTTTAAGATTATGAATATATTAGCCTCTGGCCTCTCCAGTCTGAGAACTTTTGTTTGAGTGACTGAGCAAATTCAGGATTTTCGGAATTCACTATGTTCCCTCCAAAGTGGAGATTTCTTCTGGTCCCTTATTCCTCTATGTGGCTGCTATTTAAAGAAAAAGGTGAGGGGCCATCTATTGCATGGAGAATATCATCTGTTAATTCATAGATCAGTAAGATCTAGTAACAGGCCAGACTCCGTTAATTACGTTTGTCGCAATCTGATGAGACAGAGTTTACGCCTAACTGGCACAGGGGTTCTTGCCGAGGGCTTGATCTTCTACCTCAAGCCTCTAGGTCAGTTTCCAAATAGGTGAAATAATGAAGTCAGTTCTACACCAGCTTCCCACCTTCATCCCGGTCTATGGGGTGTCCTCTTTTACCTCCCCTTGAGGTTTGATCATTTCCTGTTCTCTCTGCTCAGGGCTAAGGAATCATCTCACGCCATTTACCAGGCATTCACTGGTCCCGAAGGGTTGCCATAGTTCTGACACCAAAGTCATAAAGCATCTCTGCGGAAGCAAATGGTAGTCCAAATACTGCGGCTTTACACACAGCAAGACTCACCCGTGGGCTTAGAACAAACACAGCATTGTCCTACGCGGGACAGCTGGCTGGCTCCATGTGGCCCCCAGCTGTCAATGCGACAACTGACAATAATTCATTACTAGAGATGCAGCCCGATTCTGCTGGCTTTTAAGTTCCCAGTCATCTAACAGACTCTCGAGGAAGATCTGTTTTCATTTCTTGTCTGGACCACTAAGGCAAGTTTGGGGCTGGAAGGCAGGGCAACAGATCCGCCGACAAGGGGGACCGACCTCAAGTCTAGTGTGGTGAAATACGCTGATGGAACGTGATTTGCAGATTTCACAGAAACCTGAGTGAGCTCGTTTTATGGAAGTGGGTGGTTAGCTCTATTCATTTTCCATGCATGTACATGATCTTCATTTATGAAAGTTTTTAGGTGCATAAAGACACCAACAGCATGTGGGGACAATCTTGAGGCTTTCAACTGCCATGTAATAATGAAAAATTGCCGGAAAACTCTTTGCAAGAAATTCAGAAATTCTCTACCACAGGGTAAAATATTTATACCACTCTCAGCAGAAATCTTCAGCAGTGGTTCTCTTAAGAAAGGCTTATCCTTTGTGATAGGCAGTTCTGCCCTGTACTGACTTTGAGGCTCCTCATCCTCTATTTAATCCTGGATCCGAGGCTGTGTGTTCTCCCGTCTCCTGTGACAGGTGAAGCCATAGCTGACACTTCCGGGGATCTTTAGACCTTGCGTCATGACCACTGAGACTGTCAGTAAGGTTTTCAGTCATTTGCAAATGTCTGATGCAACAAAGTATTCTTCTCTTTATCTGACACTTGTATACGTGTGCATGTATGTTCTGGGCAACTTTAGTACGTGACTTACTCCTGGTCTCAGCAAAGAAAATGAAAGACCACCTTGTGAGTTTAAAGGAAATAGGCTTCTTCCTACTGTTAGGACACAGGATCAATCATTGTCTTATAAGCCACATTACACTGATTATACCTATCTTTGCAAATAACTGATTTCTGATTAGAGAACAATATTAG
>CM052895.1:6957588-6978791 GCA_028534135.1 Potos flavus | reverse complement strand
CATCTATAGTCAGCTATTATCTGACAAGAAAATCTAGAATACTCTATGGAGAAAAAACACTGTTTAATAAATGGTGCTAGAAAAATTGAGTAGCCAGACATAAAAGAAGGAAGCTAAACCCCTATCTTCTATCGCTCACAAAAATTAACCCAAAATGTAACACCAGAGACCATGAAACTCCTATAAAAAACATAAGGATAGAGTGACACAGCTCTTAGCTATGATTTTTGATAGGATACCTAAAGCACAAGCAATCCAACAAAAAAATTAATGGGACTCCATCAGAGTAAAAAGCTTCTGCAAAGAAGATCAACCAACCAAGTGGGAACACAACATACAGAACGGGAAAAAGTATTTTCCAATCTTAAACCTGATAAGGAGTTTATGTCTAAATACAGACCTCAACAACTCAATAGAAAACAAACACAAAAAAACTCACAAATAATTCAATTTTAAAAATAGGCAGAATGCCTAAAGGGCATCTTTTCCCCAAGAAGATACATGAAACAGGTATGTGATAAGATGTTCCACTAGCCATTAAGAAAATGCAAATTAAATGGGATGCTTTGCCCAGCAAGAACAATGAGAGCAAAAATAACCAACTGGGACTAGATCAAACCAAAAAGCTTTTTGCCCAGTGAGGAAAATCACCAATGAAATAAAAAGGCAACCTATCAAAAGGGAGAAGGTATTTATAAACAATGCATGTGATAAAGGGGTTTTTATCCAAAAATATAAGAACTCCTACAATTCAATAGCAAAAACAAATAAATAGTCCAACCAAAAAAACACACACACAGAAAACAGGCAGAAGATGTGAATAGACATTTTTCCCAAGAAGATATACAGATGGCTAAAAGACACATGAAAAAGATGTTCATCATCACTAATTATCAGGGAAAGGCAAATCATAACCACAGTGAGACATCACCTAATGCCTGTTTGAATGATGATCAGCAAAAAGACAAGAGACAACCAGTCCTGGTGAGGATGTCAGGAAGAAGCCACCTTTGGGTACTGTTGGTGAGATTATAAACAGGCTCTGCCACTATGGAATATGGAGTATGGAGGATCCTCAGAAAATTAGAAATAGAACTACCACCTGATCCAACAACTCCACTTCTGGGAACACAACCAAAGCAAACAAAACCACACACTTGAAAAACTGTCTTCACTCCCATGTTCATAGCAGTATTATTTACAAGAGCTACAATATCCATACATTCTACCTGCCCAACATATGCATGGATTAAAAAAAAAAGAGGACATCCTACCATGTCCATCAACATGGATGCCTCTTGAAGGCATTGTGCTCACTGAAGTAAGAGGTCAGAGAAAGGCAAATATTGTATGATATCGTTCATATGTGTTATCAAAAACCAACAAACCAGGGCGCCTGGGTGGCTCAGTCACATAAGGGTCTTCCTTTGGCTCGGGTCGTGGTCTCAAGGTCCTGGGATCGAGCCCTGCATTGGGCTTCTTGCTTGGCAGGGGGTCTGCTCCTCCCTCTCTCTCTCTGACCCTCTCGCCCTCTTATCTCTCAAAAAAAACCAAAAAAATTAAAAACAGTGCACCTGGGTGGTTCTGTCAGTTAAGCATCCAACTTGATTTCAGCTCAGGTCATGATCTCACAGTTGGGGGATCAAGCCCCGCATTGAGCTCTATGCTCAGCATGGAGTCTGCTTCACCCTCTCTCTCTGGCTCCTCCCCATCGCCTTCTCCCTCTCTAATGAATAAATTAAAAAAAAAACTAACAAACCAACAGAAAAACTCAAAAAAGATATATGTACCATGTATCTCCCTCCCGAGGTGGGAGGTACAGGGAAGGGGAATTGGAACAAAGCAGGCAAAGCATACACACTTCTAATTACAAGATAAGTACTAGGGATGTAATTTACAACATGATGACTAGGGCTAACACTGTTATATGAACACAAATTCCTTAAAGAGTAAATTCTCACAGTTCTCATCACAAGGGAAAAAAAAATGTTTTTCTCTTTCTTTTTTGGCATTCTCTTTTTATTTTCTCTCTAGGAGATGGTGGATGTTAACTAACTCTAATACAGTAGTTATTTCATAATAAATGTAAGTCAACCATTATACTCTATGCTTTATACCTTCACAGTGATACTTCTTATATCTCAATATAACTGGAAAAAATAAAAGCACCTGTTTTACAAATATTTATTAAAATGTGACTTGCAGAATATACTAAGGAAAGCATTTATTCAAGTGATTTAAGAGACGGCTCTTCTACACTCCCTTGAAAGAAGTATTAAAAAAAAAAAGGATGTAAAAAAGAAGCTTGAGGGGAGGTGGGTGGGGGATGGGGTAACTGGGTGATGGGCATTAAGGAGGGCACGTGATGTGATGAGCACTGGGTGTTACATGCAACTGATGAGACTCTAAATTCTGCCCCTGAAACTAATAATATACTCTATGTTAACTAAATTAAATTTAAATAAAGAATTTTTTAAAAAGATTTATTGAGTGTAAAAAAGTGCGACTGAATAGAATCTATTACAATAATGATTAACTCCAGAAATGGAACAGAAAAGTTAGAAAAGTTGAGTGAGGAGGTAAAGACATCAAGAAAGGGAGAGCAAGAGAAGACTGAATGTACCGGGACAAAGGCACAAGAGAGAAAAATCAGTCCAAGTTGGACCCAAGTTCAAAACCTGTGAAGTACTACTTCACCTATCGACTAAGATGAAACATTCCAAGGAAGAGCCCACAGTAGCTTTAGAAGAACATGACATGGGTGGCATCTGGGTGGCTAAATTAGTTGAGCATCTGCCTTTGGCTCAGGTCATGATCTCAAGGTTCTGGGATCCAGCCCAGGATCAGGTTCCCCGCTCAGCGGGAAGTCTGCTTGTCCCTCTGCCTCTGCCTCTCCCCCCTGCTTATGCACTCTCTTTTTTACTCCTCAAATTTTTAAAATCCTTAAAAATAAATAAGAAAAAGAACATGACATGAATACATGCAAACATACAACATACATCAACATCATCATGGAAGTAGGATTGGAATATGGAGGTTGTAGTATATCTTGCCACAGGGAACCAATTGATCTAGCAGGCTTGAAATATTTTCTATCAATGTAATCAATTATTAAAGAGAATTATTAAATCAATTCCCTGAATTCAGCCTTTCATTTTCATGGGGTGACCAAGTGAGAGAGTAAGGATGACTGTCTTTTTGTTCTTTTTTAGCCCATTTTGTCCGTAGATTCCTTCCCCTAGGGATTTGAGTATTTACATAAATGAAGATACAGAGGATAAAAAGTAAGTATGTGCATACACATATAGAATAACCTAAGAATTACCAACATATACTTGAGGACAATGAGCAGATCTCTCAATGCTTCCACAGTAAAGATGCAGAGTTTCTGAGAGAAAGCCTCTCAAAGTATTAGTGTGATCGAATACGAAGTATAAAGGAATGCACAGAGAGAAATGTGCCAAAGAGACAATCATTTCATAATCATATGTGCTTTACCGACTAGAGCAGAAGGCCCAACTAGGCTAATAATGCGAACATAATAGGAGACATCTGTTGTTTGTGACTGTCCAGAATTCCATTTCTTCTCTAATAGCCTTGTGATTTTCCTACGGACATACACCCCATTTCCACTTCTAATCAACATGGTTTGAGTAAGGTTAAGTATCCAATCGTGAGCATGTGTCTCGGGCCTGGCCAGTAAGAACATCACAATCCCATAATCCCAGAGATTAGTTTAGGGATGAGCATGTGACTGAAATCAGCCCATCAGAATAATGCAAAGAACTATTAGCAAAATTTGGGGAGAGATACTCTTTTTCATCTGGTTCTGCTGAGCTTGTACAGCATAAACCTGGAGCTTCCAGGGGTAAACTCTGCTACGACATGGGAGCAGCCTGCTTGGAGAAAGTTGCCAATACAAATAAGAACGATGGCCACACACAGAAAGAGAAAGTGTCTCAATAACCTTGAACACCCTGGATCCAAGTATGCCTGAATTCCAATAGCCCTGAGAGCTTTCAATTATGTGAGCCAACCAACTCCCTTTCCTGCTAAAGCCATTTTCAGGTGGGAGGAGCAAGATGGCAGAGAAGTAGGGACCTAAATTTCACTGGGTCCCAGGAATTCAGGTAGATAGTTATCAAACCATTCTGAACACCTACAAACTCAACAGGAGATCAAAGAGAAGAAGAGCAGCAATTCTAGGAACAGACCACTTTCTGGAAGGTAGGACGTGCAGAGAAGTGAATCCGAGGTGATATATGTGGGGGGAAGGGGCTGGCTCCCGGCAAGCGGTAGAGAAGCAGGGCACAAAATCGGAACTTTTAGAAGTCCACTCCACTGAGGGACGTCGCTCCAGAGGCTAAGGGCGGGGACAGTGTGGTCTCAGGACCCTCGGGATCACAGAAAGACTGGGGGCGCCTGAGTGCAGCAGAGCCCCCAGCTATCGGGGCAGGGAAGCTGGCTGCAGAGACGGAGCCGAAGAGTGAGCTCTCAGCTCGGGTTTACCTTGAACCATGATCCAAGCCACAGCTGGGCCACTTCTCTTTGAGCAGTGAGCCCACAAGCGGCAGATCCGGGAGACTCACCTTCCTCCTCTGAGAGGAGCGGCGCGGGAGCGCGCGGCAGGGATCGGCTGGGTTTGGAGATTCCAGACGGGGCCGCGCGCCAGAGACAGAAACGCTCGGTCACAGGCCGGGTGAGCTCGGAGCGCGGCCGGAGACCAGGGAGCCGGGAGAGATGGACTGCTTTTCTCTGAGGCCGCACTGAGCAGCGGGGCCCTGAGCTCTTGGCTCCTCTGGGCTGGAGACTGCAAGGCCACCATCTTTATTCCCGGCCTCCAAAGCTGTACGGAGAGCGTTCAGGGAACAAAAGCTCCAAGACGGAAACCCGCACAGATTACATAGCCTGGCCCCTGGCGAGGGCGGTGCAATTGAGAATCACGGCAACAGGCCCCTCCCCCAGAAGATCAGCAAGAACATCCAGCCAAGACCAAGTTCACTGAGCAATGAGAGCTGCGGAACTCCAAAACTAGGGGAAAACCACACATAGAATTCATGGCTTTTTTTTTTCCCCATGATCCTTTAGTTTTTTAAAGTTAAAATTTTTTATTTTTTTTCTTATTCTATTTTTTTAATTTTTCCTCTTTCCTATTTTAATGTTTTCTCTTTCATCTTATCAATACCTTTTTAAAATCTTTTTTTAAAAATCATTGTTATCATATTTTATCCCTTCAATGTATTTAACCCCCCCTTTTTTTGTATACATATAGGTTTTTTTTTTCTTGAAAATTTTGGGATACAGTTTCTTCTAACAGATCAAAATATACCCTAAATCTGGCTCATGGCTTTGTTCTACTCTCCAGCCTGATCACATTCTTTCCTTTTTTTCCCCCAACTTATCTTACCAATTCCTTTTTTAGAATTTTTAATTTTCATCTTTACAGTTATATTCCATCCCTTCATCATGTTTACCTTATTTTGTATATATGTAAGTTTTTCTTTAAAATTTTGGGAGGTAGTTTCTTCTAACAGATCAAGATAAAACCAAAATCAGGTGTGTGGCTCTGTTCTATTCACCATATACATTCACCAATGTATATAAATATGTACATTTATATATATACATACATATACACATATATATAGATATATGAAATGTATACACACACACACACACACACACACATATATATATACATTTTTTCCCCTTCTTCTCCCCCTGGTTTCAAGTCTCTTCTGATTTGGTTAGTGTATATTTTTCTGGTGTTGTTGCTACCCTTTTAGTATTTTGTTCTCTCATTCATCTATTCTTTGGATAAAATGACAAGGCAGAAAAACTCACCTCAAAAAAAAGAACAAGAGACAGTAGCAATGGCTAGGGACCTAATCAATATGGACATTAGTAATATGTCAGAACTAGAGTTCAGAAAGACAATTATAAAGATGCTAGCTGGGCTTGAAAAAAAAAATAGAAGATACTAGAGATATTAGAGAATCCTTTTCTGGAGAAATAAAATCCCTTTCTGGAGAAATAAAAGAACTAAAATCTAACCGAGTTGAAATCAAAAAAGCTGTTAATGAGGTGCAATCAAAAATGGAGGCTCTTACTGCCTGGATAAATGAGGCACAAGAGAGAATTAGTGATATAGAAGACCAAATGATGGAAAATAAAGAAGCTGAGCAAAAAAGAGACAAACAACTACTGGACCACAAGGGGAGAATTCAAGAGATAAGTGATACCATAAGATGAAACATTATTAGAATAATTGGGATCCCAGAAGAAGAAGAAAGAAAGAGGGGGGGGGCAGAAGGTATATTGGAGCAAATTATAACAGAGAACTTTCCTAATTTGGCAAGAGGAATAAGCATCAAAATCCAGAAGGCACAGAGAACCCCCCTCAAAAATCAATAAAAATAGGTCAACACCCCACCATCTAATAGTAAAACTTACAAGGCTCAATGACAACAACAAAATCCTGGAAGCACGTCAGAACAAGAGGTCTATAACATACAATGGTAGAAATATTAGATTGGCAGAAGACATATCCACAGAGACCTGGCAGGCCAGAAAGGACTGGCATGATATATTCAGAGCACTAAATGAGAAAAATATGCAGTGAAAAATACTATATCCAGCTAGGCTGTCACTGAAAATAGAGTGAGTGATAAAAAGCTTCCATTTGCAAATACCAAACCAGCCCTACAGGAAATATTGAAAGGGGTCCTCTAAGTGAGGAGAAAGCCTAGAAGTAACAGACCAGAAAGGCACAGAGACAATATACAGTAACAGTCACCTTACAGGTAATACAATGGCACAAAATTCTTGTCTTTCAATAGTTACCCTGAATCTAAATGGGCTAAATGCCCCAGTCAAAAGACACAGGGTATCAGAATTGATTAAAAAAAAAGATCCAAAAAAAAAAAAAAAAAGATCCATCAATATGCCCTCTGTAAAAAACTCATTTTACACCCAAAGACACCTCCAGATTTAAAGTGAGGGGGTGGAAAACTATTTACCATGCTAATGGACATTAAAATAAAGCTAGGGTGCAAATCCTTATATCAGATAAATTAGATTTTAAGCCAAAGACTATAATAAAAGATGAGGAAGGACACTATATCATACTTAAAAGGGTATGTCCAACAAGATCTAACAATTTTAAATATCTATGACCCTAACAGGGGAGCAGCCAACTATATAAACCAATTAGTAACAAAATCAAAGAAACACATCAACAACAATACAATAATAGTAGGAGACTCTAACAGCACCCCCTCACTGAAATGGACAGATCACTGAAGCAAAAGATCAACAAGGAAATAGTCTTTAAATGATACACTGGACTAGATAAACATCACAGATATATTCAGAACAGTCTATGCCAAATCAACAGAATACACATTCTTCTCTAGTGCACATGGGACATTCTCCAGAATAAATCACATCCTGGATCTCATTTTTTAAAGGAATATGTATTTTTTCAGTTTAAAGGGAAAAAATACTGAAGCATGTACCTAAAAGGACATAATTACCTCTGGGAAATTGATCAAAGAGGACGATTTAACTACTGTATTTATGTCATAATGAATATGGGCCACAACTATTTTAAGAGAAATACAAATCTAAAAGAAAAAAAAAAATACATGTTTATCAAATGCCTGATATTCTCTCTCTTCACCCTCCCCTCATTCTGGCATCATCTAGCTCTACCTTTGTACTTTGTATACACACTTATTCATCTTGAGCTCGACAATAACACAGAATTCCAGGGCATAGGGTATGTTATTCCTATCAGGAGTCAAATTAGATAACAAAATCAAGTCCAAACTCCTGCACCTTAGAGACTGAGGCATCCACAATTTTGTTCTCAACTATCGACACATTTTTCCCCCAGATTTTTATATGCTTGATTCCAAAACTACATATGTTACTGGAACTATAGCCTGGTTTTGCTTCTTTGCTTTGTTTTCCCTGCATCTGGATAGCTTGTTCATTTCTCTTCATGAAATTCACGCACTTAGATTCACCCCCACGTCCACACATACCGCCCATACTTTGAGGTCAAGTCTGCCGCCATGTTTTCCTCCAGTAGGAGTGCTACAGCACTGTATCTGCTCTTTCTTCGCCTTTGTCACTTTGTACCTAGTATCTTTTTGAAATTCTCTTAAGTATCACTGGGTATTTTGAATAGATAATTCATACAATTCCCCTTTCAAATGTATTTAAAAACCCCAGTGAACACTCTCTCTCTCTCTCTCTCTCTCCATCCACCCTCTTTCCTCATTCTTCTGTCAACCACCTATTTGTTTTCTTGTGATCCTTTTCAGGGATGTTTGAACGTACATAGAAGCACATGCATGCCCGTTTTTTTTTTCCCTAGCTTTCACATAGATCGTGGAGTACTCTATACACTGCTCTGGACTTTGCACTTTATACATTTACTCATTCAACCATGAAGATTTATAGAGCGGCTACTATATCCTGGCAACTCTTCTAGGCAGTGGAGAAATAGAAATAAAAAAGTCCCACCCTCATGGAGGTAACATTCTTAGAGAAGACACAAATAACAAAATCACTGCAGTATATAGCATGTCAGATGCTAAGAACTTACTTTAAAATAATAGTAACAGTAAAGCAGGGCAAGAAATTATTATGGAGGTTAACATTTTAGATAGGGTCGCCTCCAAAATCCTCACTGAAAAGATATTCTTTACATTAATATCGAGGACAACTAGGGTATTAACCATGTGGCTCTCGGGGCAATAGCCTTTCAGACATAGGGAACAAATGTGAAGACCTAATGGGATTCTGTCTGGTGGGTTCTAGAGAGCGCAAAATGTCAGTTACGGTTGTAGCCGAGTAACCAAGGGACCTACCAGTGTTTTAAATATTTGTATTCCTCTTTTGCTTATTTAAGATGAAAAGATCAGAGGCACCTGTGTGGCTCAGTCAATTAAGTGTCTGTTTTGGCCCAGGTCGTGATCATGGGTCCTGGGATTGAGTCCTGCATCAGGCTCCTTGCTCAGCAAGGAGCCTGCTTCCCCCTCTCTCTCTGCCTGCCTCTCTGCCTACCAGTGATCTCTCTGTCAAATAAATGAATGAAATCTTTAAAAAAAGAAAAAAAAAATTCCCATCCTTCTACCCTGAAGGTCATGCAGATGTGTTTCATCAGTTATTGGCAACTATAGAATATATATTAAGTGCTGGGTTTGTATCTCTAGTATCCTCACAGGCATGCTTCAATTTTCTCGAATACACAGACCTGTCGTCTCAAGACAAATAAATGCGCTTGGAGGTATTTCTCAGGGTGACTGAAGGAGGTGAATACACCCAAATTCTCCAATTTGTCTCTGAGTGGCCACATGCATACTCTTTGAGCTCCTCTAATGAGACTTGTACCTATTAAACTGAGTTAAGCTAGGTCTCTCTCCAAATAAAATTTCAGGAGAAGGAACTACTACTGTATTTAAAAACCAGAAAGATGAGGGGCGAGGAATGTAGAATTCTTAATAAAAACCTCGGTTCCAACATTCCTGGGCTAGGTCTCCCCCACAAGCAAAGTTAGCTCTTATTGGCTGACATGCTGCCAAATCTGACTCTGTTTTTATCTTATTGAAATGGATGCTTCGTGAAACAAAGATCTACATTCTGAAAATTGTTTTCCATGCAATGTGCATTAAGGAAACTTGTTCCATAAGCACATCTGGCCCCATCTCAGCACGCTGTAAGGAGAATCTAGATACTATCTCAATGCCCCAACATTAAAACTCGCAGGAAGTTGCTGCCTCACTAAACACACTCAAGGACAGCTCATGTCGTTATTTTCAAACCCTTTTAGCCATCACGTTATCCTTGCATGCTTATTATATTGCTGTTCTTGTTGTCTCTCATCAAGACATAGACGAGATCTGAAAACACGGCCCCGGTTTCTTCGGGATGTCTCGAGGTCCATGTATCATTGCTCGACAGATGCTACAAAATCCCTCATTCATCTCCGAGGCATTTAATACCTAGAAGAAAGCCAAAACCGTGCACGGTGTCGTACATTTTAAATCGCTAGTGTACATAGCTATTTACAGGCTCTTCCATTTTACTACCCTAAAAAGTCTATTTCTCAATTGTTAAACCTTGTACAAGGAAAATTATGGGCTAACAACTTCGGCGGAAGAGTCCTGTGTATACTCTAAATATTGCGGCATACTCCAATCCTTCTGAGATCTATTTTGTGACTTAAAGTTATCTCTAGTGTCTCCTGTGTTTACATTGAAGACAAATACACAGCCTAGGCGACCACCGTACATCTTTTTAAATTTTTTATTCATTGCAAGGACTTAGACACAGAACACTGAAGTGGATCTTGGACCTGTGCAAGAAATGCGTGTGTGGCTACAGGTGTACAATCACTGGCAACAAGAAAATAATTTCATTTGCAGACACTGAAATGATCAGACTGAGAAGAAAATGCAGTCTGACTTAAGATTTTTTGTATTTATTCATTTATTTGGGAGAGCGGGATAGAGCATGAGTAGGGGTAGTTGGAGGGAAAGGGAGAAGCAGGCTCCCTGCTGAGCAGAGAGCCCAATATGGGGCTCGATCCCAGGACCCTGGGACCATGACCTGAGCTGAAAGCAGATGCTTAACCAACTGAGCCACCCAGGCACCCCCAAAATCTGTGACTTTATGGAGGGGTAAACTAGAAGTTCTGAAGAATAAAGTAGTTTTTTAGGTTCAGTGGGTAAATAAGTAAAATGTTTAATAGCAGGAAACATTTAAAGTTTTAAAATTTTGTCTATGTTTTCAGCTTTTAATATATTTGTCATCTTCTCTTACTCTTTCCACTGAAAATTTTTCAGGAATGAAGTTGTTTTTGTCAGATATTAATTATGCAACTGACAAGTATTCATTCAGATGGCAGAAAGTCATTAAGAGGAAGTCTTCTTACAATTTCTAATACATCTAGTTACAGAATATAGTTTTCAGATTTATTATTTTCATAAAATTATTAACATGGGAATTACTACATAAAATAAAACTAGATAAACAGGATAAATATTGTAGGTTCAATTTCTTTAAAGTAAGTTAAGCACCTTTTCCCAATATCGTATCTACAAAGGTCTGTAATAACCTCACAAAAACATTCAGGGTTCAATAACGTCACCATACTTCAGATGAGCTGCCGTAGCACATCAGCCAGTATCATTTGCTAGATGCCCAGTTAATGCAGGGTTTTAAGACCACAGCAAGTTCCTTCTGTCTTTGTCCATTTCACTATCCTGGAAGCACATTTTAGCACCAGTTATTGGACGAGCTCTGGGAGTAGAGTGAGAAAGTCATAGCTCTCAAGGAGTTTACGGTCTAGTGAGAAAGGTAGACAGTGAATGAGTATAGGAAGAGTCCAACAAGGTCATTTTGGGGGGTAATGAAAGCTATGAAGAAAGTAAGACGGGGTAGTGAACTACAGATATAATAAAGGGGCTCACGGTACCTTAGATCCAAAGAGGACAGAAGATGACATTTGAACAGATACCTGAGTGATAAGGAGGAGCCAGCCAAAGAAAGACAGAGAGGCCAGACATTCTAGAAATAACAAGTATGAGTAAAAAGGACTTGATGCAAATTTAGGATATTCAAAGAAAGTAATGGAGCAACCTCCAGTTTTGACTATAATGGTATAACGACTATCAGACTTAGAACTCCACTGTAGGAAAGTATAGAAGTGAGTGAAACTGGGGCACCTGGGTGGCTCAGTCAGTGAAGCATCCAACTCTTGATTTCAGCTCAGATCATGATCTCAGTGTCATGGGATCGAGGTCCGGGTCGGACGCTGCACTGGGTATGGAGCCTGCTTGGAATTCTCCCTCTCCCTCTCCCCTGCTCTATCTCCATCTCTCTCCCTAAGAAAAAAATAATTATTATTATTATAATAAATATGTCAATAAATAAATAAATAAAAGTACGTGAAACTGCAATAGTTTTCAGTCACTGCACAATGGCTCACACGTGTCTGGGATCCTGGAGAGCTGGAAGCCACACGCACTGTGCTCAGTATTCATCAGGAGGCACGCCCCAAATCCTAACACCAAGAAGGAGCACTCCGGCAGCCAAGAATGGTCTGGCTAGGCAGAGATCATCAAGTCAGGGTTCAGGGCTACTGAAAAGGCTAGAATTTGAGAGGAAACTGAAGAGAAAGAAACTACACAGAAATGTGCATAAGAGTCCCCCGGAGTCCCAAGCTAAATACTCAGCTATGCATACACATGCAGGAAATACTCCATATGGCGTGGCACCAAACAACTATGGAGCTGAGGAGCTTTCAAGAGATTCTAGACAGTTCCTCGTGCTCTAAAATGTGGGAGCGCTGATTGGCCACAGTGGGAAAACCTTTCTGAACATGCCACACATTTAACTGAGATCTCAGTAACGGCAGAGCTTGTGGAAAGAGCTACTCTAGAACTGCCTTATAAAAGCCAAAATCAACCCTCGACAAGTACAAGTTGAGCCTCCAATAAGTTTACAGCCAACCAGAGTAAGACTCAACTACTATTAGGTCAATGACACAAATCAAGATTTTCAACAATGTAGCATCCAAAACAAACAGCATATGGTTAAGAATGAAATTATGAGACAAGGAGGCAGAAATGTGACCTCAAACTGGAGGGAAAGCATCAGTCTGTGGAACCACTTCTGAAAATGACACAGATGTTGAAATGAGCAGGTAAAGGCATTTTTAATAACGGAATGTGTTCAGCGGCACCTGGGTGGCTCAGTCCCCTAAGTGTCGGACTCTTGGTTTTGGCTCAGGTCATGATCTCAGCAGAGACGATCAGCCCCCATGGGTTCCAGGCTCGGTGGAGAGTCTGCTTGGGATTCTTTCCCTCATCCTCTTTCTCTGCCCCTCCCCCCCATGCACATGCTCTCTCAAATACTAAAAGAAAAAAGAAAACTATGTTCAAGGACTTAAAGAAAAAAATGGACATGCTAAAGGAACAGCTAAGGGATCTCAGAGAAGAGCTAGAAGTTATCTTTGAAAAATAACACAAATGCAAATTCTAGAACTTAAGATTAAGAGAATTTTCCCTTTAGGTATTTTAAATGTGACCAAAGACACCCGGAGAAAACATCACTGAAGGTGGAGGCACATCAGCAAAAACTCTCCAAACTTAGGTGCAGAAAGCAAAAACTTTCCAGAAGAAAAATAAACAGGGCTTCAGTCACATGAAACGCAATTTCCTACTGTCCAACATACATACAATGGGAATACAGCAGGAGAGGAAAAAAGAAAAAAAAAAATTGAACAGAAAAATTTGCAAATATGATTTTAAAAGTATCAATGCAGAGGTACAAAAACCCAATAAACCAGAAGCCAATTAACCACAAAGGAGACCACATGGAAATATTTGCTCAGTTGGATGCTGTACAGCGTCCATTGGGTGGTTTTGGTTGATTTTATTGTCTCACTTTGAACAGCTAGAATTTCTCTGGCGTGCAAGTAAGTTACTTAAAGTATGCTGGATCCTTGGTAGGCTTTTTCTTCTTTAAGAGGGTCTGGAGCAGTCTTTAGCTGAGAGCTAATATATTCCCACTTCTTAGAATCAGTCTCTGGCAGATGTTTAAATAACACATGGTAAATGTTATTATATCATTACTTGTTCCTTTAAAATAGCATGTTCTCAGATATTCCCTATTCACATTTAAATAAAGTTCGTTATCGGCCTCTGACATATCAACAGATCATCAAATACATGGTCGCCTCTATTTTTGAGATGGGGAACACAAAGATTTAAGTTCTGAAGAGAATGTGCGAAGACTTTAAAAGTACGTTCTGATTACAGCTGAAATTTTTTAAGCCTGTATTCAGATCCTATTGTCCTTCCAGGATTTTGCTTGTGCTTTATAAAGTACTGTCAGCTTCTCATAGGAACCCACCTATTAATTCCATACTGTATGGCTCCTTATTATGTCCAAATGCATGATAAACAGCACAGCCAAAACCAAATGCATGTAAATGTAAATAAAATTCGTAGGCTTTTAATAAAAGTCACTTCAAACCCATTGTCTTGGGTTTAGGTTATTTTTTGATAGTGAGAAAATAGATTATAATTGTTTGGATTATAAAATGTATGCAGACTGCATGCGGGGGGGAAAAAATTTAAACAATTTTGCCGTCTATCCTCGTGCTTTTCTTCTCTCTGGCCTCCACCTCTTCCTCCACTCTTTTTTCCTCCATGTATGTACCTACTTTCAAAAATTGCATTGTGCTGCACAGAATGTGTCTTTTTTTTTTTTTAAGTTCAGCAACTCTACACAGAATAAAGCCTCAATAATGAAACTCTGCCCTAAGCAGATGAACAAATTATTGTATATAGATGCACATATATATTATTTAGCCATAAAAAGGAATCAAGGACGGACACATGCTGCAACTTAGACAAACCTCTAAAACATAAGACTAAGTGAAATAAGCCAAATACCAAAGTCACACACTGTATGATTTCTTTTATATGAAATAGCCAGAATAGGGCAAGTCCATAGACACCAAAGGCAGATGAGCATTGCCTGGAGATGGGACAAGGGGACAGAGGGATTGATTACTGAAAGGGCATCAAGTGTTCTTCTGGGTGACAAAAGAGTTTACAAACTAGAGGAGATGGTGGGTACACAGCCTTGTGAATGTACTAAATGCCACTGAATGTTTCACTTTAAAATGGTTCATTGTAATTTATGTGATTTTTCACTTGCATTTCGTAAGTCAGTATCTCAGCAGTTCCTGTTTTCTTTGCAAGGACACCACATCCGTGAGTAAAGATAAATTTCTAAGTATTTTATTTACTTATCTGAGAGAGTGAATGCACATGAGCAGGGGAAGGAGAGAAGGAGAGGGAGAGGCAGACTCTCCACTGAGCAGGAAGGCTCCATGCAGGGCTCAATCCTAGGACCCCAGGATCACGACCTGAACAGAAATCAAGAATTGGATGCTTCACCGACTGAGCCACCCAGGCGCCCGGAGTGAAGATACATTTGAAAAAGCAGTCAGGGGGCTGGGCACTCAAATCACGGATGATAAAACGCCTAACTGTGAATCCTGTCACTAGGCACCGGCTGTTTTGCTGACCAAGAACATCCCGCATCACCTAAAACAGCTTCTTACAACCTAAAGAGGTACCAGAATGGAATGCTGTCCCTCAAGAGGCGTGCAGACCAGTTTGAAGTTTGTAATATAACAGAAGCAAATGTCTGAAACCTGTACCTCAAAATGTTTACTCTTAATGATGGAGGTTGTTTTTATTGTCAGGTTTTATTTGAAAATCCCATTTGATACAGGGCCTTTTGTGCACTGCTGTTTGAACCTTGAGAAACTTTAACTCAACCCCACAGAGTCACGCCTTTTCCCATCATTAATATCCCAGTGCCTTCCCGAGCTGGGAGATTGCTGTCACATATCTGTGAATCTTAACACTCCCCACCCTGTGGAATAGGAGTTCAGTGACAATGTTGGTTTGTTAAATCCGAAACCGGTTTTAATGCTAGGTCTGTGCATGCAATCACTTTCTATGTATTTTTGGTTTCCCTCTTTCATTTTCTTCGCCTGTTCTGACCTCCTCTGGAGGATTTTCAGAGCATGGCATCAGTCTCTATTTCCATGAGCACCTTGAGCAGTGCTGGGCTCCTAACAGTACCGCAGTCAAAACAGTCGTAATTACTGACAGAATAGGTTCCGACTGCAACAAAAATTGGGAGTTCATGTTACAGTCGAATTCCCAGGTTCCTCAAATACCTAAATGTGATTCTACAGGGTTTTCTCAGAGAAAACATCCACAGAATCATCAAAACACCAGGAGAACGAACTACAAATATAGCCATCTTGGATTTAACCCTTTTGCAGTACTTTTTAACGCAGATGCAAAATTAGATCTCAATTCCAAAAGAAGGGAAGTCATCTTCCAAGAGAAATCTCTGGTTTGTGCCAAAGTTTAAACATGGAGAAATCCATTTCACTTCCTAGCAGATACAGACAGCTGGAGAAGTCATCTCCAGGGGTATGGCTTGTTTCTTTTTTAAAAAGAAAAATTCATAGAACTGTAGCAAAGGCCACTATCTCAACCTTCTATTTTAGCAGAATTATATGTGTGACACAGGCTGGACTCCATTTCCCAGTCTCCCTTGCAATGACACAGGTCACGTGACCCAGTTTTCTCCAAAGGAATTCACGCTTAAATGTTATGTGCCACTTCTGGGAAGGGGCTCTGAAGAGTGATTGTACTTTCCATCTAGTTGCAAATTTGAAGCAGGTTCTAGCAGGTGTCAGCGACACAAATAGGAAAGAATTCAAGATTCCTAAACCACTATGGAGACAACTACCACCTACTAACCATCAACACTGTCCTTGGACGTGACCAAGAATTCAACTTGTATTGTGCAGAATCCAACTTCTATTCATTTGGGAATTTGTTAGAGCAGTGTCTTTAGATTGAGGTTTTTTTTTTTTTTTTAAGACCAAAGAAACAGTAACAGGAGGGTTCAGAGACCAATGAGACCTCAGAACTTGGGTCAAAATACAAGCCGTTACGAACGACAATCCAAGAATAAAAATGACAAACACTCTGGTTTACCTCAAACACTAACGACGAACTAATGATTCTGAAAAGTGGATTCATCATTCTATTGGCAACAATGTGGAGGACCTGGGTTCCTGAGAGCTGAAGTATTTTTGACTTTAAGCAGTATAAAATATAGAGTATGTTGTTCTGGTGAACTCAAGAACTCAAACAGTTCTTTTCTTTCCAAAATACTCGCAGAAACACCTCACAATGTTTTTAGGTTCATCTACTAAGAGATCTGCAAAACAAATTCGGTTTGGGCAAGTGCCCATCCAGAGGCAGTTATTCGTTCTGACGAAGTATGTATTTATCTAAAGTGACCCTTATGAGAAGAGAAAATTCTAGGAAGACTCTTCTAAGGAGCCTAAGCTTCCTGTCAAGTGGTACTACTTCAGATAAGTGACATTCCATACCATTCACGAGTCAGAATTTCATTTTTTGCCCTTTTCTCTCTCTTGTCTCTCCCAGTAGCTAGCAGCTCCTCCTTTCACCTGCCCACCCCGCCCTCCCCCCCACACCCCTCCATGGGGTACCTGCTTACTGAGCACTTAATTGGGTGCAAATGTTAAGTACTGAGAGAGAGAGAAATACTCAGTCCTCACAAATCCTCCAGAGTATAAGCATGAAGACACTAAAACTCTAATGTGCCAAAAACCTGAGAAAGGCAGAGAGCAAGTATTACGTCTTTATTACTCTATGCCATTTATCAAGACTGTTGTATATGGACCAGGGCGGTGGGAAGGGGTTGGAAGGGTAGTATATTGGGCAGGAAGACCACTAACCCACTCCCGGTTTTAACTTCAAGGCTCTGTAACAAACTGAGAGGCAGAACTGCTGGGTTCATTAAGGAAATAGTTCTCTGTGGTTAAAAAAAAAAAAAAGAAAGAAAAAAGAATTCTTGAATTCTTTCCTATTTATATTGCTGACACCTGCTAGAACCTGCTTCAAAAAAAAAAAAAAATATATATATATATATATATATATTTTTTTTTTTTCAGGATTTGAGGAAAGGAAATAAGTGTTAGAGGTTCCAGAATTAAGAAGAAAATGCCAATTTCAAAAAACCTCTTTTGGGGTAGGTACGCATTTTCAGGGACACTGAAAGAAGAATGTACACTAGTAAGAATAGGAAGCACATGTAAGCAGAGAGGAAGGAAGCAGCTAACTAGAGTTGAGAGTCACTGTCACCAGGAAATGATTCTAGTTTGCAACAAAAGACAACAGAAGAGAGATGGATGTTTAAGGGGGATGGGCAAGTCTCTGAGGAAAGGGTGGGGTTGAAGTCATCCAGGGGCTATCTTCAGAGAAAAGCAAACGTAGCCACCATAAAAATTTAAAAGTCTGTATTATTTGTTTCACATCTTGTAGAAATGTCTAAGTCATCCATTTCAGAATAATTTAAAATATGGAGTCCACAGGCCAAGTATGTCCTTGAGGATCACCAGGGGCCAATCATGATGCCCCCATGTGCCATGGATGAAGAGACAACAAAGCCAGGAAAATTGCATTAAAAACAAACTAGGAGTATGTCACAAAAGAAACACTTGTTACCTAGCCTTAGTGACTTGAAGCTTGTTTCAAGGATCGGAATGTTGCCAGCAAGGAACATTTTTTAGTCTTCATATGCCATCATGTAACTTACAACTGTATTTCTTTTTCTGATAATTTCTCTCTTTTAATATTCTGGTAAAAGGCATAAAAAAAATTCCACAGATCTTGTCTTCTCTCTGTATCTGATTGTTGCAGGATGTAGCCTATGTAGAGGGAGAGTTTAGAGATTTTGAGAAGACCTCTCACCAAAAACAGTGTCTGGTGGCTATGCTATTACTATGGTTAATACATTTTGTTTTAAGCATTTGTCATTCTCTTTCTAGACTGGGAGCTCCAAGAGTCCTGACTTGCATCTCACTTACTTTTATACCCTCTCACCTACCCTAGTACCTGACAAATCTAGAACTCAATGTTTGTTAATTGGGTGCTCAAAGGAATCAAGCTAATTACCCAAGTATCTCCTAGAAAGTTGAACTCATATATGTGTTAAAAATGGATGAAGGACTTTCAATTCCCATATAGTTGAGTGAATTTGTTTTTCCTACCCTACCCCTAAAGTACAACTAAAAGACCTAGGAACTCGTAAAGGAAACAAATAGAGAAACACTAGAAGTGGAGGTTCCTGGGTGGCTCAGTCCGTTGAGCCTCTGCCTTTGGCTCAGGTCATGATCTCAGGGTCCTGGGATCGAGCCCCGCATTGGGCTCTCTGCTCAGCAGGGAGCCTGCTTCCCCCTCTCTCTCTGCCTGCCTCTCTCCCTACTTGTGATCTCTCTCTCTCTCTCTCTCTCTCTGTCAAATAAATAAATAAATAAAATCTTTTTAAAAAAAGAAACAAAAGTAAGCAAAAGAATACAGCATGTGTCATGGTGAGCACTGTGTAATGTAATATATAGAACTGTCAAATCACTATAATGTACACCTGAAACTGATATAACATTGTGTATCAATTACACTTCAATTTAAAAAAAAGACTCTAGGGGTGCCTGGGGCACTCAGTGGGTTAAAGACTCTGCCTTTGGCTCATGTCATGATCTCACGGTCCTGGGATCAAGCCCCACATCGGGCTCTCTGCTCAGTAGGGAGTGTGCTTCTCCCTCTCCCTCTGTGCCCCCTCACCCCCTAACCCCGCTCGTGCTTGCTCTCGTACTCTCTCTCTCTCTCAAATAAATAAATTTTAAAGACATCTTTTTTAAAAATGTTAAAAAAAAAAAAGAGAGAGAGAGAGAGAGAGAAACACTAAACGTAGAGAGAAGACAGTCTACCCAGAGATGTCAGGAACCCAAAGAAAGTTGTGGACATTTCCAGGTTCTTCTTTTGTGGGGGAGGGGGAGGTCTCATTTACTCTTGACTTTAGTTGAAGAAGCCAAATATCTGATAACATCAACAGGCACAGATAAAGTCTCAGGAAAATTCAGTTTCTCATGAAAGGACCAGGAAAGGTCAGCCTAGCAATATAGAAGCCCCTGGACAGTAACTGTTCTACTCTAGTCAAAAACCACAGAACGCTGTGTCCCAATCCATACCCAGATCTACACCTATACCTAAAAAAAAGGTGAAGTAGGGTGCTGAGATCCCACTGTCACCAAGCCATAATGAAGCACCCCAATCCCATCACTACGGCGGTTTTGAGAAGGTTGAGAAGAGGACTTGGGCTTCCAACCCGCCCAACAGTAATGAGATAGATGTTCATCCTTCTCCCTGCTTGAGTGCTACCAAGAAGGTCTAATGAGGAATCAGGACGTTCACCACTGAGGTTGGTGGCAATGAGGCCACCCCACCCTGTGGCCCTGTGGTCCCTGGAGGCCATAAGGAGAACAGTAGCAAGGCACCCGTACCCCGACATGCAAGGGATGTATCAGCGGAGACTCTGCACTCCTAACCCACCCAGAAGCAAAGAGGAAGTGGATCACTCATATATTCCTGGTGAGACTCTTGAATAGTACAACCACTGTGGACAAGAGTTTGAGTTTCTTCAATAGCTGAACACACTGCCACCATACAATGACGCCACTGCATTCCTGCTCATACACGTACATAAATGTCTCAGGTGCTTTACATGCAATAGCCAAAAAACTGCCAATAATCCAAACCCCGTTCACTGGAGGATTTAAACATTTCGGTGTACCTGCTATGTAATTTCATACCGCGGAACACTGCTCAATAACCAAAGGGAATGAACTATTGATACATCTAGGCACCGGAGTGATTTTCCAAAAAAGTGCATGCACCCCAAAACAGCTCTACATCACAACTTACATAGTGCCAACAATCCAAACCCCGTTCACGGGAGGATTTAAACATTTCGGTGTACCTGCTATGTAATTTCATACCGCGGAACACTGCTCAATAACCAAAGGGAATGAACTATTGATACATCTAGGCACCGGAGTGATTTTCCAAAAAAGTGCATGCACCCCAAAACAGCTCTACATCACAACTTACATACTGTGTGATTCCATCTACATCATGTTCTTGAAATGACATAATCATGGGGCACCTGGGTGGCTCAGTGGGTTAAAGCCTCTGCCTTCGGCTCAGGCCGTGATCTCGGGGTCCTGGGATCGAGCCCCGCATCGGACTCTCTGTTCAGCGGGGAGCCTGCTTCCCCCGCTCTCTCTGCCTGCCTCTCTGCCTACTTGTGATCTGTCTCTTTCAAATAAATAAAAAAATTAAATCTTTAAAAAAAAAAAAAGGAAATGACATAATCAAAGAAATGAGAAGAATGTAGTGATTTCTAGTGGTTACCCAAGTGGCAAGTTTTGTGCATAAAAGGGCAAAATGGGGGATTCTGGTCATGGAAATGTTTTTTATCTTCCATGTATTAACGTCAACATCTTCTTTTTTTTTTTTTCCCCCAAATACTTTTATTTTATTTTTTCAGTGTTACAAGATTCATTGTTTATGTACCACACCCAGTGCTCCATGCAATACGTGCCCTCCTCAATACCCACCACCAGGCTCGCCCATCCCCCCACCCCTCCCCTCCAAAACCCTCAGTCCCTTGTTCTGAGTTCACAGTCTCTCATGGTTCTTCACCCCTCCGATTTCCTC
>CM052895.1:6935717-6957088 GCA_028534135.1 Potos flavus | reverse complement strand
CTCTGTTCTTAGAGTTGCTGTTCTTCTTCTCTTCTATCTCCTGCTAAGTTTGTAGTTGTTTAAAGTGGTTTGATAACTATCTAGCTGAACTTCTGGGATCAGTCACTATCTCCGCCTCCTACTTCTCCGCCATCTTGCCCCAAATCCTAACGTCAACATCTTCTAATGACATTGTACTATAGGCTCACAAGACAGGTCATGTGGGAAACCACGAAAAGAGTACATAGGATTTCTCTGGTTATTTCTTAGGCCTACAAGGAACTGTCTCAAGAAAAAAAGTTTTATGAAAAAACATGGTACTTTCTTACCTAGTGCAATGGATCTGTGTGACCATGTTAACTAGAAATATCATGGTCACACATAGGGTCACATTTTCTTTTATATTCCGTGTGCCTGCCACAAACCTGGGCATTTCTTTCAGTATCATTTTGTCCTTCACCATATGGGAGCTGTATTATTACTTTAGATATTTTTGCTTTACAAAAACTTCCCATGTACCAGTCTGTATTAACTGGAAATGGAGCTATAATTGAGATTTACAGCCAAGTCAGTTCAGAAGAGTGACAAACAGCAGGATATAAAATGGCAAAATTCTTTTGCTGGGAGCATTAAAATCTACTGTAAATCAATTTTTCAATCCCAGATACAACAGTTTTCAACTATTAAAATCTCCCGTCTCTATCTCTGTTAAATGGTCTTCTGAATGAGAACTAGAGTTTCTATTGAATTCTCTCATTGAGTTCATAGGGTCACTCGAATTTTTTGACAGCTAGAGTCTCAGTCTGGGAAATATAAGTTTTTGAACTTTTTATTCCAACATCTGACACAGATTTGACGGGGAACTTTGAACCACATACAGTCTGTCTTTCAGATTTGTGTTTCCTATCAGATTTTTTTAAGAACTGTATATGCCTCATTCCTTCGTATCTCTCTTCACCTCCTCCCCTCAGCTAGGCTTAGGAAGAAACCACGGAAGAACCCGGGCCAGAGCCATGGCCTTGGCTGATGAACAAACCCAAGACCCAACACCTGGGAAATTCAAGCCACAGCCATCATTCAAATGAAAGATACGCGCTTCCTGCCTGTTACAACAATCTCCATTTCTGTCCTCTTTTCTTTCTTCAGCTTCCCTCATTGGACGTAAGTTCCTGAAGACTGCGGGGTCCCACAGAGTCTGCACAAAGTGGGGGATACCCTCGCCCCATTTCCTCTGGGGCTTTGGAAGGACATACGAGACTCCTGGACTAACTTTGTCTCTGTCCACGGTTTTTCCTACAGGGTGAAAACAGAGGCAGGGGGAGGACGGGTCTGTCAAGTATTTTATTCTATTTAACCTCCCCTTAGCCCTCTGAGGAGAACATCTCTGAAATCGGCAAAACACGAGTTGCCTCCTCAGTGAAGACATGCTTTGCCTGACAAGTACTCTAGAAGTCTCAGATGATTGCCTAACTGGGACTGTTGAGGAACAGTTGAGCCGATTCCTGAGGTCTAGGTAGTGTATTTAGGGCGTTCGAGGTTCATGCCACACCTGGGTGAAGGAGGTGCCACACTATTGCCGGCCGGGAAGGACCCAAGGTTCCAGGAATCATGGCGTCTACTCTGCTTAGGGCAGTGCCCAGAAGCACATAGTTGCCTCGTAGGGAGCTCTAGGCACGACCACAGGTCTGTGAAGAGGAATCCTTCCCAACACCAAGAGACTTGAATGAGAATCATTACTTCACAGAACACAGCTAGACTCATTGAAAAAATAAAGCTTGTGAGGAAATAATTCCTACCATCCGTTTACCAGTGTTTTCTATTCCAGAAGATAACTTAGGCATCAATGTATCAGTAATGGAAATAATTCCCCCTCATGGGCTCTGTTCTAGTAATGGAGACCAAGGAAACGTTAACAAAGGCTATAAAAGTGGCTACATTATTTAATTTCTTCATGTGATCCTTCAATTGGTATTTCAATATATTTATGTATATGCTTGTACATATATGTTTATACATGTGTATATTTACGTGTGTGTATATTTTTATCACATAAATATATACGTGCGTATATATTTATGTGCTATATATGGTTGTTTCTACCACATTTAGTCAGGAAAATTCCAGTACAAAACTGTCTTAGATCCATGTTCCCAACTCCCAAAGAGTCTAGGAGTCATCTCATTAGAACCTGGGGCACTAATCAGACACTTCAAGTTTTCAAGTTCCTGGGCCCTTGTCCCCATCCACAGAATCAAAGCCTTGGAGTCCAGAACCCAAGAATCTGCATTTTAAAGATGCTGCTACGGTGACTGCCATATATTCTAAAGCTTAAGAAAGAGTGTTGTTCAGGTGTTACATTTATTTATTTATTTATTTATTTTTTATTGATTGCACTCAATCTCACCTGTCAATCTTTGCAAGTAAATATAGTCTTTACCTTCCAGGGAGACTGATCTCTTGATTGATCTTCCCCTACTAATGCTCATCTCTAGAATATACACATTAACGTTGAACCACATCAAAATGTATCCAATTATGGCACTCACACTCCAATTTTCCAAAATCCTCTATCATTTACGAGCCTCCGTGAAAATCTAGCAGAAAGTTCCACTTTCTAGTGAGACGTTTGTCTATAACCACTTTTTCAAGAAACCTTCGCTTTTCCTTAACCTTCCCTTTGGGCACTATACTGACTTGTCTAGTTCACGTTGAAAGTGATGTACCTATTTATTTCCTCAAGTCACATGATTTCTCAGACAAACCTGACTCTGTGTAGCTACCAAGAGTCTTTCCAATGGGCTAATGAGATTCATTTGGGTCAGGGTATATTTCTTTTGAGGACCCAGGTTTGGGGAAAAAAAGTCATTTTTGTGAGCCTCATGCTATCCTTTTCCCAGTTTATACTAAGAAAGGAATTCCACAAAAACACCATTTATCTTTAAATAAATGGGATTTTAAATTAGAGAAAAGACAGCGTTGCTCTTAGAGATGATCATACATCTTCAACAACTAGCAGTAATTTGTTTTGTATTTACAGTATACATCACAGTGGTACCAAAAAAAATGGAAATTTTAAACAATTCAGTCTGAATTACTCAACATCTATCTGTGTTTGAAGACCAAGGAGGGACTCTTGAATATTTCCCACCAGCGATAAAGGTTTAGGAGGGATACCAGTCCTTTAGTAATTTATATGAGAAAACTTTCGAAGGTATAAATCACCCGTGACATTCTAAGGATTTACATCCCACAGGATTTGAATCCAGGGATTTGTGTCTTGGAGAATTTTCTTATCTCCAGTGTGAGCCAGGATATGATAGGTTCCCGTAAAAGAAAATACGGAATTCGATAATAAACACATACAATCAGCAAGCCTAGGTGAGAAAACGGGTAAGAATGGCACTTTGTCACGGGGAGATCCTCTCTCTGCTCCTGGAATTCAAAGGCGCACAGGCATTTGTTCGCTGATCAACAATGCATGAGTTAAATCTTCCCCCTGAACAACCTGTTTGCTATAAAAAGGTAAAGCGCTCTCATTCTTGGAACCCAGTGGAGTCACGGCCCAGCCTGCTTGTCCTTACCAGGTAGAGAAGGTCAGGGTTCATGAAATAAGCCTAAAATGGACCTTCTGTAAGCCCTAAGACACCTTTTTGAGGAGTGACACTGCCAATTCGCTTGGGCATCTTTGTACGAGGCGGTTGGATTTACCCATGTGTTATTTTACAAAGAAATTTTGTTGAGTTTTTTTCCCCCTTTCGGCTTCATCAGTTAGGAAGACAGCACTAATGCTCGGTTACTGAGTCCTGAAAAAGCGCCACTTTCCCCCCATCAACACTAAAAAACTCCTTCGGTCATTATGGTCAGACAAGAAAAGACATGAACTTCCACACCATAAATGCAAATTACCTTATTAACCCCACCCAATGAAATCGAAGAAATGATCTAGGATCGGCAGCTCTAGCTCAACACTTAACACGGTGACTAGAGGACAGTGGGGTTTTCATCAACGACACCAGGGAAAGGATTCATGTCACCCCCGGGTCCTGGGGAAGAATCCAGCCTTCCACGGGTGAGTGTTGTGAAGGGGGCCACAGGCGGAGTCCAATCCAACCCACTTACTACTGGGTAGTTTCCTTTTTTCTCTCCAACACTTACGGAGAAAACAACTGCGGTAACACCAGCATCCAAGCTCACTGCACTATCAGGTTCTAACTCTGAGGATTCGCTATGTTTTTCCTATATGCCCCAACTTCCTCTTATTGGTTCCTGATTTTACTCTCCCTGGGAGGGTACAGAACAGCTTGCAAGAAGAGCCACATTTATGCAGAAGGATTCGGGAGTGAAGCTTTCCGGGAATGAAATATGAATGTTGGCCAGTGAAAAGGAAACTGTTCCTCTTCCCAAGACTCATGAATAATCCTTGGGTATTCCTTAATAGCTACGCATTTGTCGAATGCGTGTGCGTGCGCATACACGCACAGACACGCGCGCGCACACCCACGCACGGTACCTGCAGGGACCATGACGGGAGAAACATGGTGCTGCATCTTGCTGGAAAAATTAGCTAATATGATTTGTGTTTCAAAACACTGTTTGATAGCCTAGAATTATCAAAATTAAGGGTGGTAATAATCTGGTAATTAACAGCAATTTCTTTTATCACTACAGAAATGGCATGATACAAAACAGCAGTGACCTATAATTTCTCTCACATGCGATTTGCATACATTATCCCGGTGTTTGTGATTACCCCTGCAGTCACCCAAAATATCACTTATCATTTGCTCTTAAGATGTCAGGGATATGAGAGGACGCTCGATCGCCCTATTTTCCAGAGCCACTGAACAAAAAGGTCATTGCCAAAGGGAAAGCTAAACAGGATGTGACAAGTACAGCAAAAAGGTAATTAATGCCATTATCTCTCTCCAGCAAACTCTTTGGTCACAGGAAAATGTGTGTGTGTGCGTGTGTGTGTGCACACGTGTAATTTTTTAAAAGCGAATTTATTTCGCTTTTTGTTACTTCCACTGTAATTAAAACTGAAATTAAATCGCTGAGGTTTAAGAAATTGAAAAAAAATACACAGTTACTCACTTCTAATGTTGTTTCGCTCTCCCTGCATCTTCCATCAGTGTGGCGGGGGGTAGGGGGAAGGGATCTGCAAATGAGCACCTTACTGCCACCGAACTTTTTAGGGGAGCCTCCAATAGATTTCCAAGTTCTCTGGGGACCCTGCAATTGCCTGGATTTTATTAGAGAGCCGTTCCATCTCTCTTCCTATGGAGTAACAGAGTACAGGACTACCTGATCTTGAGACACAACTCACAGCTGAATTTATCATCTTTTACACACATCTCTAGACCACCCTACTGCCATTAGGAAATGATGAGTACTTCCTCCTTACTTTGAAAGAGAACGTCAGCTCGTAGAGGCCCCTCATATAGGTTTCTATCCTATTTGAGAAACAGCATTCATGCACCTGCAAGGCAGTGGAGGTGTGACCTGCCCACATCAGAGGCCAGGAAGCCGGACCAACCTGCATGATCTGCCCACGGTAATAGAGCCAAACGGGGGGGGGGGGGGGCACTGGATGCCACGGAACACTCTGCTTCTATCTGAGCAGCCATTCACGCCGTTTCATGGGTTGGTTTGCCCATGGTATTCACTTTATCGGAGAATTGACTGTAAAGGAAAAAACTGGAATACAGTTTTGTCGTGATGAGGATAATGACTGCCCACGCAATAAAAGCATAGTTATCCCCATTTGCAGAAAGTTAATGAAAGGCATGAGTTCAAACACCGAGGTGTAGTTATCTTAATTTTGTTTGTTCATGTGCCTCAGGTAATAAACACAGAATACAATGTGTTGGATTGGCTCGGCGAGCCACTTTTTTAAAAGGAAATATTCCAAAAGAGCCGAAAGCAAGCAAACACTATAAAAAAGCAAAACAAAATACATCTCTATCTTCATTCCACTCACATCAACGCAATGCCTAGTTACCAGTGACCTACAGTCTCGAAGAGTAAGACTACACGCGCGCAAACACGCACACACGCACCACCCTGCCTGCATGCATGGAGGGCATAATTCTATTTCAAACAAAGGATAGCACACTACGCACTCTTTTCTTCTACTTGCTCCCCCTCCCCCGCCCGCCACCAAGCAATGTAACCTTCATATTTTTCATTTAAGTACATACACCAGCTTCATTCTCCTAAGCTCTGCAAGACTTCCATCCTAGGGCTATACTTGGCTTTATTTCACCTGTTCCTGACCAAAAAACACTTGTGGTATTTTTATCACTGAGCTCTTACAAATAACGCATCACTAAATACCCTCAGACCTCCTTGTGTGAGTATTTAGATACTTAGGTCTTCATCTGCTGAATCAGATGTTAAAAGTCAGTATTTACAGAGATGTAAATCCAAGGAACTTTGACCTTCAAATAGATCCTTTACTGAGACTTCCTAGAATTCAGAGGAAATACAGTGTTAAAAAAAAAAAAAAAGGCACCTTCACAGAAACAAGAGAGTGGAATGGTTTTGCCAGGACCTGGGGTTGAGGGGAAATGTTAGATGCTGGTCCAAGGGCACCAGCTTTCAGTTCTAAGAGGGTGACATTTCAGGAAGCTCAAGTACATGATGACTCTAGGCAACAGTCATCTATTGTACACCTGAAATGGGCTAATTATCACCACACACACCAAACAATGGTAACCATGTGTGATGGTCGGTGTGTTGATTACTGACCCTGCTCATGATCTCACCATGTTTATGTACCTATTAGCATGATGTATATTCTATGTACCGAATTCCATCCATGTCACCTCATTAAAGCTGGGAAAGTAACAAACAGGGAAATATTCAAGGAGAAAACAGATTCCAGATTTGGAGAGTTCCTCTATCTCAAGGCAACTTGTCAGTTTCTAATGTCACCTCTTTCTATTTCTCTTTCATACTTGAAAAATAATGTTGGAAAAAAGTTTTTTATTGGTTGTTTCATACACATACATAGAAAATTGTGCTTGTTAAATATGAAGAAATACCAAAAAAAAAAAAATCAATAAAAATTATCACATAAACTTCAGGAGGACTTAAAAAATTTGTTCATGTATATGGTCAGTGAAAACACTTTAAAAGGAGGAAAATCTTCAGCACCCAGAGAAACATCCCATAGGACCTTATCTAAAACAATCACTGCTGTTAAGGTTCTTGTAATTTTTTTTTTTTTTTTTAAGACTTAACAGAAAGAGAAAGAGCACACAAACAGGGGGAGCAGCAGGAAGAGGGAGAAGCAGGCTCCCTGCTGAGCAGGAAGCCCAACATGGGGGGTCGATCCCAGGACCCCGGGATCACCACCTGAGCCCAAGGCACCCTTAACTGACTGAGCCACCCAGGTGCCCCAAGACTCTCGATTCTAAATAAAAGGGCAAGAAAATATACGATGACAAGTAATTCACCTATAGATGTAAAAATATTCACACATATTCCTAATATGTAATCCCTAACATGTAAGTAACATTACTAATTTTCTGGACCTTGGGTTTCCATGTAATGTCATTTTAAGATATTTACATAGCAGCACATACGGATCTACCTCATTTTTTAAAGATCTATCTGGTACATCTATACTATATATTAGTAAAGCTTATTTCATTCATCCGGTTCCCTCTGAAGGACACTTTTATCGCTCTTGTTGATACCATGGACACTGTTCACTGGGCCTTTTTTTTTTTTTTTTTTTTTACAAGTATGTCCATAGGGTAAAGTCCTAACAGTTTTATCACTACATGCATTTTTATTTCTTACAAAAACAAACATGTTTTTACCCACGTGTACACCTGACATTGAGAAATCGATGTGCATGTTTCTCCAAATACTCCCCAGTACTTGGTATCAAATTTTCCTTTTTTTTTTTTTTTTTCCCCAAAAGACGAAAGAGGCCATTTTCTTCTTGTTTCAACTGCAATTCATTATGCATGACTTTGAGGTGGGCCCTTTTAGCTTTTTGTTTCCCAAGTTGCCAGTTGAAACCTCTCACCATTTTCTCTTACATAGTTCCCGTTTTTCTTTATGGATTTGGTGGCCGGCTTACAAAGTACTTGGTCCTCCCGAGATTAGCATCTGTCCCCTCTTCCTTCTAGAAATTCTTTTCTTTTCCATTTTTTTCCCCGTTTGCAATTTTTGCTGGTATAGGAGGAAGGAATGTTGTTCCCTTGACCTCCAGCACTTAAGAATGTTTTCCAATCAAAACCAATGAGCAGGGGCGCCTGGGTGGCTCAGTGGGTTAAAGCCTTTGCCTTCAGCTCGGGTCATGATCTCGGGGGTCCTGGGATCGAGCCCCTCATCGGGGTCTCTGCTCAGCAGGGAGCCTGCTTCCCCCTCTCTCTCTGCCTGCCTCTCTGCCTACTTGTCATCTCTGTCAAACAAATAAATAAAATCTTAAAAAAAAAAAAAAAAGCCATTGAGCAATATCCTTTGGCCCTATAGATCTGAGCGGTACCTATATTGCAAGCTATACTGCCATATACATTTGCGAGTATGTCTGATGTCTGTACCGTACACGTTCCTAGAATCTCCTGGGGGCACAGAAGCCAGGGCTTCTCAGCCTCCACGCAGGAAGCCAAGGCCATGCCTAACCAAAGTAGTCCTTTCAGGATGAGAGTAACTGTGATGTCATTCCCCAGGCTCTTTCACCTTGCTGCTAGGACCTATGGGAGTCAACCTAGGATTGGGTCCCTGACCGACTACCTAGAGCTCCACTGACCCAAAATCAACAGCATGAGCCATGGAGAAACGTTGTATTCATTCCTTAGGATTGCGGGGTTCCTGTCATTATCGACCCAATCCCAGTTATTACACTTTTTCTTTCTTTGAGCTATTTATTTCTTTCATAGTGCAAATGGAGCTGTCATCATTAGTCTCTAGTCTATGTTTTAGGGTTTTCCTACTGTATTTTTTTTCCCCCCCTCAGATTTCCTCTAGCTGGTGGTACCCATTTTACTCTTCAAGATTTCCTCCCCCCCTTCAGGTTCTGGGGTGGTCGGGGGGAACAACTGTGCCTGTTCTTATAGCAACTGGATGAACGTACAGATTCATTTAGACCGAATCGACACTCTTCAAACTTAAAGCAGGTTTTTCATAGCTCGTCACAACTTCTGTCAAGTTTACAATTAAGTATTTCACTTTTTTGGTTAGTTTCAGAAATAAGACCTTTCTTTCAGTTCCATTTTCTACCTAATCATTGTTTATATAGAGGACGTCTATTGATTTTTATAGATTGATGTTTAGAACCTGCCAATTTATTCAGTTCTCTGATCTTTTAAATATTTCCCATTTGGGGTGTTCTATGAATATTAGGTTTGCAAACAGTCATTTTCCCCTCATTTCTTTTTATACTCAGTCTCTTGTCAAACAATACTGGTTCCTCTTTTCCATAACAGTGGGGGATGGGGGGGGAATCTTGGTAATGGAAACAAGCTCAAAGGGAAGACCTGGGAAATTTGCAAACGGGAAAGAGGTAAATGAAAACCACATCTGAAACAAAAAAATGTTAGCAGGGAAATCTGTAGCAAAGAGGAGGATTTGATTTAAAGCTGAAGCAAACATTTTTTAAGATCATGAATTCTTCAGTAATACACTTAATATTTAATTGACACATGCTGAGAAAGAAGAGGTGCAAAGTCGATTCTATGCACAAGAATAAAATCAGCGCCATTAATGTTAAAGCATAAGAAAACCCATTTAAAAAAAAATTCTGTTCTACTCATGTGATCCCAATTATTTAATCATGTCTGTAACTTCTCTCCTCCCCATCTCCTCAATCTCCTGCTGTGTCTGTCCCCTGTCCTCTCTGTCCATCTCCCTCTCTCTTTGCTTTCTCTATCAATTTTGGTGCTATTTTTACTTGCTTGCAATTAACTGCCTTTCCTTTAACATTATGCATTTCTTGAGCAAGAAGAGTCCTTGCTTTTATTTTATTATTTCTAATGCTTCCATTTTGAAACTTCCAATCATGTGGTTTAAGGCAGACTCGACTCCCAGAAATGCAGTTGCATTCTGATCGAGAGCATTTCAACCCTAGCCAGTAGGGTGCCCATGGTAACTGGGAGTCATTGTATCCTAGGCAACTATGGCGACCAATAGAGACAAACTAAAAACAGGCCCATTGTCATCATCTGTAACAAGTAGAAGATGTGAGTATCCTCTACAATGAATCCAACTGCCATTTGCCGGGGAAAAGATGCAATTCAAGTCGGCTTCAATAATTAGAACAAGTAAGCATTTGAAAGCATACATCTAGGATCCATTTTATCCCTATGCCTTTTTAACAATGAACTCCTATTAAGTTGGTTCCTAAAATAACCAAGAAAATCAACAGACATCATCAGCTGTGAGGAGCAACTTCTTACGCACTATTATTATCTATGTTGCACCCTCTAATGTTCTAGCGAGTTCTCCGTGAACACAGATAAGTGGTTGTTATCATAGCACAAGGAGTCCCAGATATCATTCTGATTTCTTCTGTAGCTCTCTACATCTCGAATGATGAGAATCCATTTAAATTCTTAGCACTCACTTTTGAGCTCTCCACATGTATCCAACATTCAGCCCCCAGTTTCATTTACCATCTTTCTCACCGTCTGCAGAGGAGGGTAGCTGTCTAATCAAACCAAGTTAATGACAGACCACATAGGTCATCCGTGTAGACATACCATCTATTATGTTGACAAATGAGTTTACAGCTTGAAAACAGAACTCCCACTGCATTGCACTTCGTTGAGTTCATTCATTTTCCCTATCACATAAAGTTTGCCTCCCGACCTTTTCTCCTCAAGAAAACCTGGGTCGTACCTCGCATTTTTCCTTACAAAGTGACCGCTGGGGGGGAATGATGCTTACAAGAAGTCTCCTTGTGTTTGTGTCATCTATGACCAAGGGCACGTGTATATTTATCACCTTCGCTTACGCTCTTTTAATATGTCACATGACTTTTATTAAGATCTCACAACCCCTAGAAAATGCAAAGCAGAGAGCACAGTGGCTTACCAGTGGTATGGCTTTGCAATCTTGAGGTTAAACCCCACAAACAAAATCCAATACAAGCAATAAGACAAAGAGATGCTTAGTTGAAGCCAAGGATGGCCAACAGTCATTATGTGCAGAAGCTCATGCATTTGGTAAAATCTGGTCTATTCTTTGGTTAAAGCAGAAAACCAGAGAAGTGAAACCTTTATTAAAGCATTTTAACTGAACTGTGAAGAAGTATTTTTGCAAACATTTTGATAGCGTACACCAAGGCCTTTCCTATGACAATGAACCCATTGATTAGAGTTCCCTCTCTTCTTTCTTAGAACAATTACATTAACTATAATCTCAAGTTTTAGTTCTTGAAGGAACGCCTTAAAACTCAATGTTCTCATGAAAACAATGTAATAAAATCTTGACAGATTTTCAGCGGTTACTATCTTTGAGTTCTCTTGCTGATGAGATCTGTTTGGCAGCATTTTTCGTTACCAATTTACCTTTCCCAACATCTCTCTCATAGGAAATATTCTTTATTGCCAAACGTATTTATCACCTTACAGGATATTCAATTAGATTACATAATTTCAATTAAATAATTGGAATTAAGAGCTTTTTGAGTAAGCACGACTGATTAATACTAACTATAATCAGCGGGTGGGAGAAGAATCATGTAGGTCAGCTCAGAAGTAGCCTATTATCCATAAACACTTGGGAGTACTATGAGCAATAGCGTGTGTGCTTTCCAGAGAACATCAAAGGTATGAGGTGGCTATTCTGACTCTGGTTCAACCTAATTTCTCCTCTACACACTGAGTGTAGGTGGGAGGGAGCAGGCTGCACATGGTGGACCTTGGTGGTACACGGGCTCCTGTGTGAAGTAGGCACTGGACCAGAAGTCATGCCCATCAACCTGTCCTCCAGTGGTGTGCTTTTCAAGTTTAGGAGAACATCACAAATAAGAATGGCGTTAGCCACGTATGCTGCGTGCCGACAGGTAACCAAAATCTGCACTTTCTTCAAGCATAGATAAAGGACAAAACGGCATCAGGTCTCTTCAAATACAGTACTAGCCCAAAAGAAGAAATAATGACAAGACTGAATTGAGAAAAATGCTTTAACTAATAGTGTGCAGCTTGGAGATGGAAATTTCAACAAACTGGCATGCTCCCGATAATGCCAAAAAAAAAAAAAAAAAAAAAAGTAATAAAGCTGAGGAGAAAAATTTTAAGAGATGTAACAAATTAACGAAAAAAAAAACTTTCCTAAAGAACTCCTGTCTTAAAAAGGTAATATTAGGATTCATTTTGGAGTCAACAAATAAGAAATATTATGTGAAAAATCAAATCTGAGACAAATAGGAAACATTCCAAGTTGCTTTCCCAAAATGTTTAAGAATAACTAGAGAAGTTCAAAGATATAAAAGACAGAAAAATAAAATTGAACATATGGATAATATGAGTTCCTGAAGAGCATAACGGAACAGGTGCAACAAAAACAATATTCACAGATACGATAAAAGAAAATTTCCTAAAGTGATTGGAAGTCCTGTTAAGTAAAAAGCTCACTATACCTTTTGAGAACTAACACAAATATTTTTATATTGTTTTTGTCTTCTCCACGTTATCTTAATCCATTTATAAATCTAGGCTTTGCACTCAAATCTGTTCCATGGTTTGTTTTTCTTAATAACGGTCCATACCCTTACTGCAGCCAGACCTAATTACTGTTTCAGCGATCAGAATTTGAATTGTTTTGTTAGCTTTAGAGAATGGAGAAAGTAATCGTTAATTTTATAATTAATGACTTTCATCAGTGTGTCTTATACTTGGTACCATTCAAACAGAATATTTTCTTTCCATTATTTTACTAAAAAAAAACCTCACAAAATGAAACCTCAATAAATCCCTTGTGATAAAAATAGCGTAGTCCATATCCCTTAATAAAAAAATTCACTATAGTTAGAAATAACCCAAAAAATCATACTCAATGAATTGAAAATTAAAATACAAATCTCTCTAAAGCATTATTTTAAGTAATTATGAAGCCAAAAGGGAAATTCATGCTCTGATTCTAGAACGCTGAGAAACTTTGAAGTTAACCCTCAAAAATAAAACGGTGGGGTATGGGTGAACACACACACAGAGAAAAAGCAAGTGGCCTGAAATTAGCATGAACCTGGAAGGTTTTCTTTAAAGAGCTCTAATATTAGCCCAAAGAGGAACAGGGCAACTAATATGTTTAAAATAAGACCCAGTCACCATCACCAGTATTTTTTAAGTGCTAACCATACAACCACCACTGCGCAAAATTGTATCCAGTCTCATCAAGACCTCATGACAGCATGGTGGGGTCAATACTTACAACTTATGTGTGAGCAAGTCTCAAGTTGTAACAGTAGGACACATCAATGCAGCTCAGAGTTGTCGGCTTGAAAATATGTTTCAAAAAGACCAACTGTAGCAAGATTTACCAAGGTAAAATAAGAAGGAGAAGGACTATAATCAGAGAAGTACAGATTTTTCCTTCTCTAGAGAATATGATATAAAATGGAAAATTGTACAACAATATATTTGAAAATTTTATTAACGGGGTATTCTAGGAAGTACAAAGTATTATACCTAGCCCAAGAAGAATGACAATATCTGAATATACCAATCATCTTGCAAGCATTTAATTAAGAAAGCTGATCAAGAGATATTCCTCAAATGGACTCCTGGTCTTTAGTTGTTTGCTTGTTTTTGTTTTTTTTTTTTTTTTTTTTTTAAGATTTTATTTATTTATTTGACAGAGAGAGAGAGATCACAAGTAGGCAGAGAGGCAGGAAGAGGGGGAAGCAGGCTCCCTGCTGAGCAGAGAGCCCGATGCGGGGCTCAATCCCAGGACCCTGAGATCATAACCTGAGCCGAAGGCAGAGGCTTTAACCCACTGAGCCACCCAGGCTATGGTTTTTTTGACAGAGAATTCTTACATGAATTAGTTGGTTCCCAAATGTAACAAGTATGTACATTTTCTTCAGGTATTAAAAAAATGCAGGAAAAAGTGGTATTAAATCCGTCAAATCAGCAGCAAAAAATGCGACCATGAAATTCACTTAGGAAACTAAATGGAAAACAAACCTTAAAAGCATTATCAAACCCAGCCGTTTTTTAAAAATTAGTGATAATCAAATGGAGTTACTGTAGAAATTCTGCAATTTTTTCATCACCGAACATCTAGTAAAACATCATAAAAATATTAACTCACAAAAGAGAAAATACGATTATCCGATACAGGATATGCATTTAACTACATTTAAGACCCATTCTTGATTTATTAAGAGTCATGATGCATAAACAAATTATTGTTTTAATATCTACTTAGGGGCAGCTGGGTGGCTCAGATGGGTAGGTGTCCGATTCTCAATGTCAGTTTAGATCCTGATTTCAGTCCTGGGATTGAGCCCCAAATCAGGCTCTAGCCTCAGGAGGGAGTCTGCTTGAGCTTCTCTCTCTCTCTCCTTCCCCCTCTGTCCTTCCCCCCCATTCACTTACGCTTTCTAAAATAATGTTTTTTTTTTAGTTTTTAAAAAAGTAAAAATAAAAATAACATCTACCTCAAGTCTATAGCTCATATCGTACCTGATGGTGAACATCTAAGGGCACTGACGATAAGTAAGCAGCAAAGCGAGAAGGGCCTTACCACTATGATTCCATATAATGCTTCAAGTTTAACAAATGAAAACAGAAACAGAGATAAAGGGGCGCCTGAGTGGCTCAGTGGGTTAAGGCCTCTGCCTTCGGTTCGGGTCATGATCTCAGGGTCCTGGGATGGAGCCCCGCATCGGGCTCTCTGCTCAGCGGGGAGCCTGCTTCCCTCTCTCTGCCTGACTCTCTGCCTTCTTGTGATCTCTCTCTCTGTCAGATAAATAAATAAAATCTTAAAAAAAAAAAAAAAAAGAAAGAAAAGAAACAGAGATAAAGAGAAATGGAACATTTGTAATACGGATATAAAATTAGTATTTTCAGAGATGACTGCCTTTAAAAAACACAGAAAACCAACCATCATCATAAAATATTAGAACAAGAGATTAAAAGTATTACCCTAAATTCAGACTGCTTTTTCAACTCCAAAGTCTGCCATATGCTTGTGTGTAACATTGATTTACTTGTGCCTCAGTTTAGTTTCCTTATATGTAAAATAGACCCAAATTCATGAATTCAGAAGCGTTGCCAGAATTAAATGATAGCACGCAATATTCTTTGCCGTAGAACCTGATGTGTGAGTAGAATTAAGTTAGCTCTTACTCATATTAAAAATTTTTTATATACCAGCAACAGTCAGAAAACATGAGAGGAGTCTCATTCAATAAGCAAAAAAGTTATATAAAGTATTAACAAACTTTTCCTGAGAGACCTATAAGTTGAATAAAAGCACCACATTCCTGAACAAAAAGTTCTTATAAATACGTCATTTCCTCAATCAACTGCTTTAAAATGTAATGCAATCACCATCAAAATTCCAAAAGGAAATTCTGAATAACTTCAAAGACAATGAGAGGGGGGTGGGGGAAAAAAGTCCAAAGTAAACAAGATCCCATTGGTTAAAACATATTATAAAGCTACAGTAGTTAAAACTTAGTGGCACTGTGAAAAACCAGAAGACAGGTCAATGTATCAAAACAGAAAATCCTTAAATAAAATTATATATAAAGTATATGATACTATTTTGAATAAAAAGGAAAAGGATAGATTTAATAATTTGTGCTTAAAAACTCTTCGTTTAGGAGGCAAGGATGATTATAAACTTTAAATCTTACCCTAGGGTAAATTCCCTGTAGATTCAAAATGTAAATACAAAAAGCAACTAAATAGGCTTAAAATAGAGATGAATATTCATATAGTAATTGGGGAAGAAATTTTTTTCATTTCTAAAAATGGAACCATAAGCAGAACCTATAGAAGGGGGAAAAATGGATTCATTTGCTTATGCACAAACTAAAAATATAGAGACTGTTCCATCTCCACTTGGAATACAGAAATCTGTGAGTGAACATCCTAACACTAAGAAAAAGGTCATCTACAAAATCCTAACTTTAGTGCAGCTGAGTATGCTAGGCAACCGTGTGAATAAGATTCCCAAGAGCAGCAAGCCCTCCCAAGAAGGGACGAGATATATCAACTATTCCACTCCGGACAGAGCTTGGCAAGAAGCAGCCACTACCCAACAAGCACTTAAGAAGATATCAGCTGACATTTTCAGAAATTCATCAAGGCCAAGTATGGGCTACAGTGTTAGTGTGGAAGAGCCAGCAAGTCCACACTCATGCGAAGGACACAGTCCCTGGGAAGACCCTTTCCCACAAGCAAGCCTGGAAGAAGGATGGGAGACCAAAGAACACCCATCACCACTGTGGGGAGGCTGTCCTACAGAAGGCCATCAGCACCTGCTGGGGGAGAGACACAACACAGCCCACCTGCCCTACCTAGGGACCAAGTGTTCATCTCTGGCCCTCTAGGAGGAGGAGAAGCCAAGCATGGCTATCCTGGAGAAGGGTGAAGAAGCCCTCCTTGTCACAGTATATAGGCAAGGATCCAATGCTACTGGCCAAGGGACAGAAACAAAAATACTCTGCCCTGGGGGGAGGCCCAAGAAACTCAATTCTTCCCCTTCCCCCCTCAAATATAGCCATCCTTGCCCTCCTGTTAGCCTATTTTTACTGACCTTATGTTCCTAGAACATCAAGTTAATCGTTTTCGTGTCTACAAGTCAGTGCCTGAGTATATTCGCAACATTCTGGATCACCTTTACCCAGCTTCACTGTATTTCCATCACCCCCAGATACAGCTCGAGACCCACACAACAGTCACTCCCAGCCCTCATTCCTGACAACCACTGCTGTGCTTTCTGTCCCTAGGAATTGATCTGTTCTGGGTATTTCCTATAGATGCTATCATAGGAGATGTCACCTTTGCTGTCCTGCTTCCTTCACCTAGCCCAGTATTTCCAAGAATCATCCCTGATGAAGCATGTATCAGCACCTCTTTCTGCTTTAATGAGCAGTACTTCATAGCATGGGATATCGCCCATGTGTTTATCTGTTCACCAATTGATAGACACTTGGCTTGTTTCCACCTTCTGGCTATTGTACCGAGTCCTACCATGAACCTTGACCTTAGCACTTTCACACCAGCAGCGCACTCCAGGATGGCTAGAAGGCCACCTCCTGGCCATTCAGGTCTTGACATAGATGGTATCTCTTTCAACTGACCACCTTTCCTTGACACTTGCTTCTCCAGCCTCAGCAGAGCATGCCTGTCTAGAATTACTTTGCCTATCGGTCCCCCCCAACCTTGAACTCATCAGATAAGGACACTTTAGTCTTGTTCTCCTTTTCGCCTCCCTGCCCCTTGAACAGCTCCTGGAACATAGTAGGTATAAATAGCTCTTAAATGAATGAATCCATTTCAATCAATAGAAATCCAAGACACAATGTGGTTTGCCTGTCACCTTAACAAAGATCTTTTTTAAACTCCCTTAATCACAGTAACTCCGTCAGGATAAAGAGAGAAGAGCAGCTTCACACAGCGCTGGATGGAAGATAAAATGACACCAACCTTCTTCACAGCACTTTGGCAGTAAGAATCTAAAACCCTAAACGGCATGTTCTTTGTCCAAGCATCTAGTTCTGTATATTTATACCAAGGAACAACTCAAAGATGTAGGCTGAAGGATATTTTTGCAGCTTGGTAAAAATAGCAAAAAGCAAAAAGACGTATCCGTACAGTCTGTAATTCCAGCAGACACGTCCTCCAACAGAGGATCATTGTGAAGAACCCTATCCATTAGATGGGAGGATAGACATCCCTATTTCTTGGTACAACAATATGTTCATGGACTTCTGTCAGTAAAAAAAAAAAAAAAAAAAAAAAAAGCTCATTACTAATAGGATCTAAAGAAGGACGCAATTTTGGTAAAAATGCTCCATAAGGTGCTATATAGGGAACCCAAGAGCAAAATGATCCAAATTACCCTTGCATGAGGTGATTATAGGTCATCTTTTTTCACTTTTGGCTCCTAGCTTTTGTTCCTGAGTTTTCTGAAAGATACATCTTTATGATAATTGTAAAAACAAATGTGAGTAGAAATAATGCCAGGTGCGTAATACAGTTCTTTTCAGCACATGAAGCAGAGAGAAGGCATTTATCCAGGTCCTGTATGTAATTTAAGCTAATACCAAGTTGTATGGGCTTTTTCTAAATTTCAGAATATCATCTACTGACTCGGTCTAGCCAATAATTTTTTTTTTTTCCTCGAAAAATTTCCAACACTATTAATAGCATGTTAGAGCAGATTTTCCCGGATTACGCACAATTCCCAATTGTCAAAGACCTTGAACTCTCATAAGGTATGCTAATGATTTCAAAACTCAGGGATTCTTTTGGATTCAGTCACGGAGTCATGGAAACACAGGATATTTTGGTCGTGTTCCGTCTAGGCTCTCTCCCGGCCAAACTGATTTTGAAGCTTTCTTCGGAGGTCCACAGTTTGCTAAATACTGCCCAGGTGGAGTGTAGATGAATACCCCGGGAAAAGAGAACTCTAGAAGCCTCTAAGAGTGAAGTAAGCTTGTAAGGACCCCAACCTTCAGATCCCAAGGTAGCCTCAAGCCGCTGGAGTCATGGTGAACAGCGGGCCAGGGTGACGTGGGTCTTGATATTTACAGGTTAAGTATGGAGGGTGGGGGAAGGGAGGCAGTACAGCTTCAGGTAAGGTAGGGAAGGAGCAAAGTGATTCTGGAGCAACAGAGGATTCATTAGGACACTAGAGGTGCCATCGAGATAAGAGCCCAGGGAACCAAGTAGGAGTCAACACCCCGGGACAGACAACATCTGTGGCCTGGAGACAATGGTCTGGCTGAGACTCATCTCCGGCATAACACCTGCCTGACTTGGGACAGTTGAACTTGCAGCCCTGACTCAGCCCTAATTCGGGCTTGTAGCAGCTGTCTGGATCCACAGTAGCAAGGCAAGAGAATGGGCTCCTGTGTGGTCAGCGGCGGGAAGGGAGGCAAAGTCACGTCTCCTGGGAGGGGCAAAAGCAGGCAATCGAGACCGTACATGATGTGAAGGTAGACAGACCAGTTCCCTGGGGATCACAATCTTGTTGGAAAACAAAGACCAACATGGTGGAAATAAAGAGCCTCTCCTGCCATAAAAATGGGGTGAGACGCATTTTGATTTAGGAAGCAAGGTTAGCTGGGCCGAGTCCCGGAGGCCTGAAGGCAGCGAGCAGACTTTATTCTATAGGCATAGGGGAGCCTGCCACAGTGTTTGAGCAAGGGAGAGACTTTGTAATCGGCATGCTTTAAATCCATGGATCGGATTGTAGCACATTTGGAAACAGGTTCCCTTAAAGACCGGTTTTTCAAGTCTAATTTCTCTTCACCTCTTTGAGTGGCTTTTCTATCTTTCCCACGGTGTCCTCTTAGAGATTCTAGGCTCCCCCCTCAGATGCTCGTGCACGGTAGCATTTCAGAAGGAATGTTCCAGAAAGGAATACAGTAACAACGACAGCAGGGGCGATGATAGCCATTACAGAATTTTGTAGCCAAGTAGAGCTGTGGTTGCCAACAAACCTCAAATCACTTCAATTACCTTATTTAGGGATTTTGGTAGAGGTCGACAGGAAGGCTGGAGGCAGATGGTCATTTTTCGCCCCTGATTTCCAAGTTCAGGGATCCCCTGCTATTGAGTAAATGCCCAAAAGTTACTTTAAAATCTGGTTTGTTTTTGGTTTTTTGCTTGTTTGTTTGTTGCTCCAAGAGTAAGTAAAGAGAACCACAAAAAACACTCGGGCTAGCCTCTCTGAATTGGAGTCAACCACCTCTAACTAGAAAAATTCTCTCAAGAATTCAAAGACTAGACTCACAAAATGTAACATCATGATCCACAGTTTCCCAGCTGACTGAAAAATTCCTGGGCCTTCGAGATCTATACACCCCTGTCTGCACTGCACGCTTCATCTGATGATGGTCGCCGCGAGAATAGCACTATCCCACCCCCACCTTCCTTTCCTCGCTTTGGGATTCTGTCCGTCCTCCCCTTTCATTGAATCATCTTTCACATTGCAGATTTCTAGTGTTCTGTCTTAAACTGGGGACCCTTGAGAGTCTCCGTGTTCTCAGGAGTAGTAACAGTATCATCAGGATGACAAGAGAAACCGTCACCGGTAATGACAATATTCTATCCACATTCTATCACTCTATCCCTAACCGACTCATGGCCAGAAAGCCGTGGGGCTTTGAGGACAAAGAGAGGATGAGGTCATCTAGAACATGAGTCGGTCTCCCTAATTGCTAGCATACAGTTCCAAGGTTTCCGACAGAAACCCCTATTTTCAGGATTTTATAACTTGGCACTTAGAATCCACTGTCAACTTCAACGGGACATGAAAAGCCCCAGGCGGAGAAACATAATCAGCTCATTCTGGGTTATATGAAAAAACGGGGCAACCAACATAAACTCCAATCATTTCACAAATGGCTCTGTTTAAAAATGACGTTTTACAAGCAGCCATTCCTCAGGTGACCATTCTGCCATCGGTGCCAGGGGCCATCACCATCCATCACCCACAGAGAATTCGAGAAGGCAAGAGCCACACGTACCCTCGAAGACTGTCCTGGGCTCTTGGGGGAGAAGGCATTGTTTTAAGCCAGATCCCTCCATCCGTTGCTTCAAGCACACAAAAATGCTCTGCATATCAAGGATTTTTATCACCATTTAATTTTTTTCCATGTGTATTTATACCAAAAATGTGATTTTACAAGGCATGCTGTAGCGGTTTCAGCCCTTTTCTTCCCTCCTCTGCACTGGTCTCCCGGTGATGACTGGAGGCCACAATTAACCAAGCAGCTGCCCTTGGCTAGCCTCTGCTCCGGGTGTTCAAAGCCCATCAGACAATTCTCACCATGTCATTATTATTGCTAAGCAACAACTGGCTAGCACTGACCCTGACTGAGGGAAGCAAACGGGGTTTCAGAAACTCAACAGGTTTAAAAAGATCCCTGTGCAAAGACCGAGCGGGCCACCTGGGGTAAGCAAACAGGAATAATCCAACAATGCTGATAACAATTCCAAGGACAGCGCTGTGTAGGATATTCTTCTGAATAAGAACATCTCCAGCTCCCCACTCTCACAGGCCAGGCAGGCTGACAGAGGCAGACTGTCTTTGCTGTATGTATGCGTTCATTCTTTTACACACATTCGGGGCTGCCCAAAGTCAGCAATCAGTTTCCACCTAGAGAGGTCTGTATTCTGGTCCTACCGTTACCGAAATACATCGAGCCATCAAAGGAAAGATCAACACTACTATTTTTTTTTTTTTTT
>CM052895.1:6914552-6935217 GCA_028534135.1 Potos flavus | reverse complement strand
TTTTTTTTTTTTTAAGATTTATTTATTTATTTGACAGAGAGCGAGAGATCACAAGTAGGCAGAGAGGCAGGCAGAGGGAGGGGGAAGCAGGCTCCTGCTGAGCAGAGAGCCCGATGCGGGGCTCGATCCTAGGACCCTGAGATCATGACCTGAGCCAAAGGCAGAGGCTTTAACCCCCTGAGCCATGCAGGTGCCCCTCACTTGGGCTTCTGTGTGGAGTTAAGACTGAGGGAGCAAAGAACAATAAATAATGAAATAATCACTTGAGAAAGAGAGAGTATGAGTAGGGGGGGGACCCGAGGGAGAAGGACAAGCAGACTCCATGCTGAGCCTGGAGTCCGATGTGGGGCTTGGTCCCACTACCCAGAGATCATCACCTGAGCCGAAACCAAGAGACCCTTTAACAAACTGAGCCACCCTGACAACCCAAGAACAATAACTATTAGGAGAACATTGCAATGTCCAGGAGAGAGATGATGGGGATGCATTTAGCGGTAGAGAGAGGCAGAGGTAAGTGGTCAGGTTCACAATTGATTTGATGGCAGAATCCACTGGATTTTCTGGTGGGTTAGATAAAGTCTGAAAGAAAAAGAGTTAGATAATACTTGCATACTTGAGCTTGAACAACTGAATGATACCTTTAATACTTGGGTTTTAACAAGTAAATGAATGATGGTCATATTTACTAGGAGGGATAGCACTGGAGGAAAAATAGGTTTGGGGCTTACGATCACCTGTTCTGGATTTGTTGAGTTTTATTTTCTATTTATGTATGTGTGTAATCACCACACCCAGTGTGGGGCTTGAACCCAAGACCCCAAGATCAAGGGTTGCATGCTTTACCCACTGAACGATCCAGGTTCAGTTTCCGTTTTTTTGTTTTTTGTTTTTGGATTTGTTACATTTTAGATGTCCATTTGATAGCCACAGGAGATGCAGAGAAACTAATGGGCATATCGAAGGCTGTGGTTTGGGAGAGCTCAACAGTAGAGGTAAAAAATTGGGAAACACAATAGTATATTTGTCATTGAAAGTCCTGGGACTTCATAAGGGGACATTGGACCCCAGTTTACTAGTCATTGAAGTAAGAATTATGAACCTGGATGGGCTTGGGACCTTTGGAGGTCAGAAGGAGGAGGATTCAGTAAATGGGACAGAAACCAGGAACTTACTTGACCTCAGAGCTGGATTAATAAAGATGAGCATAGGCATGGCTGCCACGCTTGGAGGAGAGCTCTCGCTTCATGAAACACCTGAAATTGTAAAATGATTACCAGACTAGATCCCTTTGTGTATAAATTAGAAACCATCGAACGGCTGATCTGCTTTTGATGAAAGGTCGAACAGAAACTTGGAAGGATTGGGAAATTGCCAGTGAGGAGACTGGGAGGAAGTGGAGAGTCGCTGTTGGAAGAACATGGTATGGTGTCTGGAGAACTCTTGAGATTTGACCTTACTTGAATCCCAAACTTGTAGTAACGTGTACTACACAGAAATGCTTGTCTTGCTTGGGTGGGTGGGTGGGTGTGTGTGTGTGTGTGTGTGTGTGTGTACACGAAAAGTAAGACAATAGGTACCATCTGATAGTAGAGAGTGAGAGGTAGCCACAGGTTTGGAGAAGAATGTGGTATGGATGAATGCAGCACCAGAAATGGGAAGCCAGTAGGGACCTGGGAAGGACAATCCATGGAAAGGCTTAACCGTCTTGGGCTCAGAGAGTTGAGCTGACACCTGTGGGACCGAGTAGCTGCCTGATGGTTGCATCGTAGAAACTCCTCTGGCCGAGGACCTCTTGATACTAATGTTGAGTACTGATGCCGCTTTTAATTGCTCAGACTCGCAGCCCTGGGTGCTGCTGGCCCACACCATTGTGCTACAACCTTGATGTGCTCTTCTTCCTTCCTTCAGAAGCAGGCCACGGGAGGGGATGTGTATTTCACGTGTCTAATCAAATGCAGATGAATACGGATGTGGCCTTCTCAGAAGCAGGAAAGACTGTATCTTTAGGTTTACAGCTGCCAAACTTTCGAAACACAAGCTGTATTTTTCCGTACTCCTGGGTTCTTGTTGTTTTTCTAGATGGTGTTAATTTATTTCTTGTGTCATCACTTGTACAGATTAACTCCATATTTTGGAAAGAAAAAAACAAAACAAAACCTGTTCTCTTGTTAAAAAAAAAAAACTGCACAAATATCTCCGACCTTTTAGATAATGGCTAAAGGGTTTTATTTTTTGATAGCATCTGAATGCTGGTTTCCCTATTGGAAGACTAGACAATAACTGTAAGAATAAACTAAATGTGTTCAAGTAAGAAGAAAAAAACTAAAAGTACTTTCCAAACTCCCCCCCCCCCCATAATTACTGATAAAATAACGGATGAGTGCTCTTTGTCTGATTTCTACCTAATCTTGACTTGTCCAACCCTCTGATGTCTCCCTCTCGCTCTCCCTCCTTTGATTCCTAATTGGAACCCATAACCTCTGGAGCTAAAAGTTAGATACACTGAAGCACTGAAAAGAAAAAGTAGAGAGTCGATGCCTAACACAAGTAGAAATAGGAGCTTCAGTACTTGGTGTGTTCGTGAACTTGGCAAGTTGTCAAATCTCTCTGCCTTAGTTTCTTAACATTTAAAAGGTGGCTGATAATAGTCTCCAATCACACAGTGTTGTTAGGGAAATTAAAATACCTAAGATGTAGAAAGTGCTCAGAATCCGTGGTAAACTACTCAGATGCTAGCCTTCATTGTTCTTCAAGTAGAGTTCTATTGAAACAGGAAACGAGAGCATTGTTTTGCTGTGATCTTCGCTTGGATAGAAAAAGCCGGAGCTGGGCAAATGATGAAAGGAATTTGAAGGGGTAGCCCCAGAAGGATATGAAGGTAAAGGCCTATCTTGTCCGAGCTACTTGAGAGAAGACTGTCCCAGTTGGTAATGCTTCTCTCTTGTCCTCAACTAGGTGGCTCTGCCATCTTGATGGCTTTGAAAAGATGTGCTTTGATACTTGGAGGTTTAACATTGGCCACGCCACTAACAAAACATGGTAACTTGGAGCAGTGCGTTTAACTTGGGGGTTGTGATTTCTTACATGTGACCTGGGAAGAGTAACTTAGTAAGACTCTAACGTACCATGGAAATGCACCATGAAAATGTTACCAAGAGTAACCCTCTGTTGGAAGCTTTTTGAGGTTCTGCTGTGAGTCAGTGAGGGCCGGGTTTGATTTTCGAGTTGATTTCGTCTGGTCCTTGCGAAGTCCTTACCCACCCAAGTTTCACTGTTTCTGGGGAAATGCCTTCAGTTAATCCCTGAATTACAGCCCCCTCCCCCGGCAGAGCAGACAGCAGCTGTTAAGACCCCAGAACGGGAGACAGCAGTCATGGTTTGTGAAAGGGAGGACCAATTTTTGTTCAGCTGGAATCACTGGGGAGTTCAGGGGTGGGTAGAAATTTTTCCAGAGGAGAACAATTTCCTTTCCTTGATTTAAAACAGAAAGCAAAAACAGATTAACAACTCCTACCCATGCCATCACAAAAGAAATGCAATTTGGTCATGGTCCCTGTCTCCTGGCTGCTCGTCCCCGGGGCCCTGGCATTCAGTCTCTGAATCACCAACAGAAGAGAACATAATGGCCCTTTTGGAGCAGTTAGGCTCTATCTTGTCAGAGGCCTTTTGGGAACACTTGAATCCTTGTATTAATAACATAGTATCCTGGAAATGGTTCTTAAGAAATCTTCTGAATATATTATTACCAAAGCCCTGTGCTATAGCAATCCCACCTCACATGTTCTGATTTAGATAAAAATTGTTTCAGGGTCCTGGGGTGCCTGGGTGACCCAGTTAGTTAAACCTCTGGCTCTTGATTTCAGCTCAGGTCATGATCTCAGGGTCACAGGATTGAGTCCTGGGGCAGGGGGTGGGGTTGTGGGGGGGGGTTCTGTGCTCAGCAAGGAGTCTGTTTTGTATTCTCGTTCTGCCTTTGCCCCTTCTCATGCTTTGTCTCTCTAAAATAATTCTTTAAAAATTATTTCAGGATATAGATAATAGTATGATGCCTTGAAAACCTCCTTCCTTGCCACCACTCCCCCCACCCCACCAGCCACCGAACTTGCAGAGAGCCCTAAGCTTGCATTAGAGACCTGTCTCCTGCAAGATTTCATTGGGAAAATCCTTATTACAAAGATTCTTGTTTAATAGCTAAAACCAGAATCTTTTTTTTTTTTTTTTTTCTTTCTTGGCTTCTCTAGTGCCTCACAGGAATGACCAAACTGCTCCACATTAAACTCTAACAAACGCAATTTGCCCTTGGACAGGTCCTTGGTTTTCTGTGATGTGTTTGTGTAATGTTTTCCAATAATAGGTTCAAGCGTTTTGGCTCTTTCAGCATTAAAGGGAGATTAATGGGAGTTTAATTCAATAAACCACATAGGATTAAACCCAATATCTAAAGTGAGGTGCTGTGGGATATTTCAGCAAGGGTCTTAGCTTGCCTTCTTTGCTCCCAAGCCCCAGATTGGCTTCTTCTTGGACAAAATGATTAGTAGATCTCTTGGTGTCCAAGGTAGCCTACTTGATCCATCTTTGTTTCCGTGGAGGTCTGGGCCTTCCTGAGGGGCTTTCTGAAAAGCATTAAGAACTGTTCTTTCTGACCACACACACTCACACAGACACAAAATGTGACAAAAGCATTACCTCCTCCAGCCAAAGAACCATTTTTTTCCCCTCTATTTAGAGGAAAAGTTAGGAAATAGTGGACTATGGGTGGAATGAAATCATGGTGGGGGGTGGTGCAGAGGCTAAGAAGTCAAAATGATAATGAATCCCAGGACAGAAAATGAAATGTAGATAAGCAATGAAGTTAAAAGAAAATAGAAAAAGGAAAACCAATCAAAGCAGGAAACAGGACTGAACAGAATATTCTATCAATGCAAGAATGAACTAAAAGAAGGCAGAATTACTAAATATGTACAATACTACTAGAAAACAATGACAAGAAGACTTTCCAGTGAAAGCACTAGGTCCCCTAACCAAGAATGAGAAAAGCCCCAAATACAGAGTTAGGGATGAGAAATGTGAAATACCCACCATGGGAGCAGATGTAAAAAACGGAAGCAAAGATAGGCTAATTTGTATGAACTTGGATGAAAAACACCTTTCCTAGGAACATAGGAATTAACAAAATTGAACAGTTCAACCGGAGGAGACCAAGAATAATGAAAAAATATGAACATATTAAAACCCCTGAAGAGACTTGGACAGACAGGATTTCACAGAGAAATTCTGGTAAACCTTTAAACAACACATCTTAATTCTACTGTTGGTTTTAGTTTTGTCCGGTTTCTTTCCTCCCCTCCCCAGCGTAACCCACCAAGTCAGCCTTTACCTTGATAAAATGAACAATGCACGCATCAACCCACTCACACACACGATTAATATTCGAGTTTAAGAATGATCTATAAAGCAAGCCTAAACTGAAAATTTTCAACTAGAATTGGGGACAAAAAACGTTAAATCAAGTACGGTGTATTACAGCTTTGGTGGTCATATGTATAAAAACTCCACCGAGAACCTTTTGAATCCACGTCGGTTTATGGACTCCGCAGACACAGGCTCGAAGGTGGCTTGAGGCCTTGCCGACCAAGAAAATACCCTGAAAGGGGAAACAAACAAGACTTGATTTGGGCAATTAGGATGGAAATTCCAGAGAAGACGGGTTCAGGTAGGAATCTCAATCATGTCCCCGGGAAGACAAAGAGGAGTCAGAGTTACGACGGCGAAAGGTCACGAGTACAGGTCTCAGTTAAGTCCTGTGTACAAAACAGGGCTGGAAACGAGGTTAACTGGGATGAGTTGAGGCACAGGCTCGCAGGATTGAGACTTGTTAAACAGGATGGGCTTCGTGGGAAGTGAGGAAGGTAGATAAGCTAGTTGGCATGGGGAGGAGGGAGTCCAGTCTAGATTCGAGTCCAGGCTGCCCCAGCTGGTGGGGTGAGTTCATAAAGCTCAGCGTCGGCTCTGATGAGGACACGTACACACTGCTGCTCCCTATGGCCTCCCAGAAGGGGGACTCTTAGCTAGGCTTGCTGTTCCTTTTGAAGTCTTTGGGTAACATAACCGTACCCACTGGCTCAGACTAAGTCATTATCTGTTCATTAGCTTTACTTCTGTCGATCTGGCTAAAGTAACTAAACGAGCAGGCCATTAGGCTGTGTGGCTCGAATGAGTTGGTACCCTAATGGAAGCGAACCGCAACCTAACCCAGAGTCTGTGCCTTGTAGCTGGACAGAAGTCCACCTAGGAACAACCCATCCCAGATAGCCAACTAGACTTTTCTAAATAAAGTGACAGTTAAACCTATAGGCAGTTAAGTTCAAGGGCTTTGCTTTTGCCTCTACCTACCAAGAACATCTCCCCTACTCCTGTCCATGGAGGCCTCCTGACCACTTCAGGTGCAAGGCTGCCTGCCATGAACTGATAGAGTTGAAGATGTCAGTATCAGTGTATTGAGCTTTATCAGTTGATGACGTCCTCCTCTGTGGAGGAGGGAAGATGGCTGAAAGCATCTTGAGGTCCCTATTTTCTAAGCTAAGCAATGCCAGGTTCGAGAGTCTTTTCTTCGGGCCCTTGAACAGCAATTCTAGGGAAGCACATGGGTCTTCGTGTCGAACGTTCACCTCTGTCTGGTGAGACCCATTTAATTATTTTCCAGGGTTGGTCTCTGTGCCCTTGAGTATTGCCAGTGAGTGAATGTGCCACTAACATAACGTGGAATGGGGGACAGGTAGCCACTGAAAGAAAGGGATGTAGATGAGTCGCTATGAGGCATTTACTACCTGAAGTTCATTCTAGGAGAAGTCTGATTCAATATTATAAAAATGATTATTAGGATTTTATTCTAGTTAAAGTTCAGACGAGAACAAGTAGACAAATCAGTTCTTCAGATGTCAAAAATGCATTTAACGTAATTGAATATCCATTCTCCAAGCGTTTTTAATTGAAATGTTAACGAGGAATTCATCACTAAAAAAACCAAAACAGTCCTCTCAGACTAACCCGTAGCGTGGAGCTTACTGATAAAATTTCTACTAGTCAGTAGCTTGACAAGATAGTGTGTTATCAGCGTCATGACTTAAAATGTTGAGGGGGTGCTTGCTAAACCACATGCTGTAATGACAAAAGAGATACCATGTGTAGGAAGGAAAAATGATTGCATGTTCATTATTGAACTGAAAAAAGGATCAGGTGAAGGTTGGATGCTGTAACCTGGCCTTTGTCCCATTTCAGTCACGTCTTCCCCTCCCTAAAGCCTTTATATCAGCTAGAAATTCTCTGTGTGTGGAGGTAGCTTGGGACGTTTGAAGGGAAATCAGGACCCTTTATATGGTAATACTAAGGTCTTGTTGATAATTTTCACTAATGGTATAAAATGGTCGTGTATGAAAATGGCGGCACACTAGCCCAATACGTGTGCTGAAAGTATAGGAAAAGGCTAGTTTCGCTTAAGATGTTGCGATAAAACCTCTAGGTGATGAATTTTAGGGAATCTAGACAAATGAGTAAGCATACGTAATACTCTGTGTGATGAAATAGCACACATGAACATTTAGACCGTACATGAAGTATGGGTGTTTTGAAGGGAAACGTGGGTATTTTTTGTTGTGAGGGGATTTTTTTTTTAAGTTATGAGATGAACTAGCTGCTTTTTTCATCAAGTCCCATTTTTATTGAATATGACTAACCATGGTAATTGAGACTTGGGTTTTTGGCAGGAGTTACATCAACATTGAATGAAATAAGCCTATCACTTCAAGAAAAACATCTGACAGTATGGGTTGCCAATGATAAAACTTAAGCTTTCAAATGAAAATTAGATTTTTTGAAAACTGAAATCTTGGACGATGAGCTTGTTTCCAAATACTCTTTTGGAGGCGATTGGTGGTACTACTAACAAATGTGACTGTATTGATAATCTATAATGTAATATGTCAATACTTAGATCCCTGACTTCCGAAGCAAATCTAACATTTTCCAAACAGCCAGTGCATGACTTAGAAAATCTGTCCAGCGTCTGTAGAGTTCGTTTCAAAGTGTAAGATAGGCCAAAGGATTTTTGTGTCAAAAGAGCATGAGAAATTAAATTCTAATGGGGAAATTTGGAACTGTGGAAAGTATTGTGAGTGAATTACCTCGTGTATGGCTTCTCTGGGTGATTGAAAAATAAACACTTACTTAAAGGCTATTAACACGTTACATTTCCAATTGAAATTTCTCTTATAAGCCTGTATTGTCTCGATAAACTTCCACCAAAACAATTTGCCACAACAAATTGAACATCAAAGCAAACGGAAGACAAAAAAATACTCTCTAAGGCAGACATCAGAGAAACTTAAAAAAAAAAAAAATGGAAACAGTAAAGCAATCTCTCTCTTCTCACTATTTTCATTTGGAATACATACTTCTAAAGTATTTGTGATAACACGTGCTAGGACGTTCACCAAGAGATAAGAACAAAATTTGGAAAATTTGTTAGAATTTCAAATATGCGAAATGGTGAACTGTTCGCATAGGCCAATCCCTCAGTTAGAAATTTTCCCTTCCAACTACGTCTTCCCCAGATCTGAGTCCATGTTTTAGGCTGACAAAAGGCCCTCAGTCTCCCAGGCAGGTTATGCTGCTGGCAAGGAGCTCCCCTGGGTCCCAGAGTTGAACTTTGGTGTTACACTGGCCATCCTTCAGGCTGGGATTCCCCCTGCTGCCTTCTCATTGACTCAAGGAGATGTTTTCTGGGGCTTCCTAAGCATTGTAAACGGCATTTGCATTTAGCATAAAAATCGGGCTGAGGGTGACGATTCACTTGTTAATTAAATTTTGGACCCTTCTAGAGTATATGGGTTCACTTTGGAAGTTTACCTGAAGTACCAAGTTAAAATGATGGGGATTTTCTTACTTGGTGCATCTACTTCAACCTCCCCTTAATCTCTCATTGATCACAAAGCTCTCTTCCTGATTTCCTCCACCCTCAGCGGTATTGGAACTGGTTGTGGTAGGGTAATAAGGGTCCAAAAAAAAAAGTCCTACTCATTGCCATGGAGTCAGGCCAATATATTAAACATCATGCATTAAAGACGATAGCTTTGTACCTTCTGTACTTGGGAAAGTAAAGGTCACTTAGCAACCTGAAACAGTTATTAGTGGTCGATGAATAGAAGACTTGAATGGGTAAGTTGAGTCCTGGTGAGGAGATTTATCATGGATTAAGGAGGCTTCTGCCAGGATTCTGCGCCATCATTTTTCTTACTAAGCTGTTGGCATTGTGGAGTGGAGGGCTATCTCCCTCTCAGGCTGCCTTGATAAATTAACTTGGGTAGACCTTTTCTGAGGGTGGGTGAGCATAGCCCCTCCAGGAATCAAAGTCACACTTAAAAGTAAAATGAAAACAGACCAAGAACAAAGGCACCATTAACTTCGAGTGGAAGAAATAATTCATAAAGCTGAGGTCGGTCACTTCTCATGGGTAAACTATTTCCTTTTATATATTTCGGTCACCTTGGTGTACATGAGTATATAGGAATCAAACAGGATAATTTTTTTATGCTCTTAGATTTTCAACACCGTTAGTCCCATAAGCTCAAAATGCTGCCAACTTCAAAGTGCCCATAGCTACATCATTAGGCCTTCAAACCAATGTTGCCCAGTAGCCCACGAACTGCCCCAGCCCCTAGTAAGTGAGCAGTAAAGATGCCGCATATAAATTTTGGTCTACTTGGCAAGGTGCCGCCTCCTGTGGCTGTGGAAAGAAATGTAAAAACTCATTAAACATTCCAGAAAAGACATCAAACACTCAACAATGTCTTTATTTTTTGGATTTGTATAGGAAAAAAAAATCACAACATAAAAAAAAATTAAGTTTATAAGACGAGAATGCGATGAAAGAATAGTGCATGGCACAGATAGAAGCTCTATAGAATTTTTCTTTCAAACAGCTTTTATCCAAGCTCACCATTGTCTATTCTGCTCAATTTAAAATATTTGTTTAAAGTCAGTTCACTTAACGATCAGTCTGTCAAAAAAACAAAACAGGATATAGAATCAATATAGAAACCTTTAGTGTTTGTTTCTATACACCAGTTAACAGAAAGAGAAATCAAGGAGGCAATCCTGTTTTAAAATTGTATCAGAAAGAATAAAATCCCTGGAGAAGAATTCAAAGAGCTCGAAGAACTGTAGTGTGAATTATAAGCCACGGATGAAGGAAATGGAAGGCAGCAATGAATAGAAAGATACGCCATAGTCCTGGGTTGGAAGTTGATCCTGGTAAAATATCCATGTCACCCAGAGCAATTGACAGCTTTAAGGCAATCCCTATCAAAACTCCGCGAGCATTTTTTTCTCTAAAATAGAGCAATCCTAAAATGTGTGTGGAACCATGAAAGACCAGGAGCAGTCGAAAGAATACTGAGAAAAAGACCAAGTTGGAGAAGGCACCACACTCCCTGATCTCGAACTCTTATTACAAAGCTAAAATAATAAAAACATTATGGTATTTGCATAGAAATAGAAATATCAGTCACTGACAAATAAGGGAGAGCCCAGAAATTTAAAACAACAAAAACTCGTACATGGTCCATTTATGACAAGGGAAGCAAGAATATGCAATGGTGAATGACCATCTCTTGGATAAACGGAATTGGAAATTCCAGACCACTATCCTACTTCATAGCCAAAATAAACTCAAAATGAATTGAAAACTTGAATGTAACACCTGAACCTATACAACTCTTAGAAGAAAATTTGGAGGTAAACTTCGTAAGCTACTTCCTGGCAAGGATTTATTTTTAAAAATTTTTTTTTTTTTTTAAATGACCCCAAAAGCATAAGCAGAAATAAAGAACTGGGTCTGGGTCCAACTAATCTTCAGAAACCAGAACGAGAACCCCCACATGATCCAGCAACATAGTTCTACATAGACTTTTTCTTCCTTTTCTGTTTCATGTTTTTTTCAAAAGTGTGGTAAGCCTTTCGATGCTGGCTTCTGAACTTGAGCTTTCCGGGAATGGAAGGTCATCCAAAGCGAGATGGTAGACTCCACACTCGAGGGTGACTTTCTTCAGGATAGAACGAGAACTCACACACACTGATCCCCATTACCTCTCTGTCAGATTTAGATGGGGTCCTATCTTTACATCAGTCTTAAAAGGAGAACACAAAGGGTGTTGTCCCGTTAAATAGCGCTTTCTTATCAATGGGATCTAGGTCGAATTGGGAAGATACGGTTTGAGGTCTTCATCTCGGACTATATTGAGATGATGTCGGACCCTGTGTCAAACTCCCTTGTTGCTGAGTGTGTAAGAGGTTGAACGCAGCTCTTGAAACATTCCGGTGTTAAAAGGAATTCAACCAAGCACAAATAAAAACAGAAGTCACTTGAGAATGTTTCTGTGGCTCTTATGTGTAGCAGGGTTGAACGAAAGTAGTTTTGGGGTGTGGATAGCACAGTAGGAACTGATCAAGGAGACCAACCCAAGAGATGGAGGGTCCTAAGACCAATGGCTCTAGATGACATCACTACCAATGGGGTTTGCTGGGCAGGAAAGGAGATGAACACCGTTGGACAGCTTGGTTTTGGACTGGAAGCATTAATAGCAAAATACACTTTGAAAGAATCAGCTGAGGCTTCTAATAAAGGAAGGGACCACCCCCACGCCCCCCCAACCCCCGACCCTGGCTGGCATGCTATCCTTCAAAGATCGTGTGCCTGGTTTATTTCTGGGTAAAGACTCTCAAAAAGAATACCTCTTTGTTGGCAATTTCTTATTCACCCCTCTTTTCTCCTTCACATAGTTGTTGTCAGCCCAGGAAAGGATATTCCCAGCTAACTAGCTAACCACTAACTATATGCAGGAAGAAAAATGCAGAGGGGACCCGAATGGGGGAGGAAAAAAAGATTATTTCAAAAACAACAGACCAATAACTTACAAGAGCTACTTACAGAGCCAGTTTTCTTCAGCGCCTGGAACACTCCTTTCAGTGTTGGTCTCCCAGTGCTCAGAGCCACAATTTGGACGATAGCTCTAGTCTGGCTGGCTTGGGTGGTTTCTGATCATGAAAGAGTTAAGGCTATTGTGCGGAAGACGACGTGTATGTGCTCATGTGTTTTAATTACTCCAGTTGATACTAATTAATCACATGCAGTACGTAATGTCTTAGTTTCTACCTGACAACTCAGACCTGGTTTGCTCTAACCATATTATATTGAAGGTTCATATATTAGCAAGTTTTCTCTATTAGGAGAATTTAAACGTATATTTGAAATTCAAATTTGTATGTATATTTCAGATTTGGCGTTTTATTTTCTGTGCGCTAAGCGTATCTGGATTTCAACAACCTGGCTAGTTTTATCTGCATCCTGCCTTATTTTTCTGATCAGAGACACTTGTCAGATTAGGGAGACTATGAAATGAAAGGCGTTAGCCTGTGGAGTAAGTGACTTAGCAGTGAAATCCCTCTCTTTTATCTTACGTGCTTATTATCATCGTTCGTAGCCCCTCTGGGTATAGAAAAAGAACAATCGCTTAAACCCATTGGAAATACCCATTAGGAAATGCCAATTTCATAAGGGGCTTGAAGTTGGTTGAAAGAGAAGAGGGGATGTGTAATATTAGCCATTCCCCTTCATCTTCTCTTGGCAAGTGTGGACTTGATGACCCATTGTCCAGTAGAAATCCTTGTAGGACTGGGCGTTGTGGACCATAAAGGTGATTGCAATGATCCACTGTGGGGATAGAGTAGAATCAGCTTAGGTCTGTGAGGTCTTAGTCTGTATGTGAGAACCTCCTCTTGGGTGCTAGGGATAAAAAAAAAACCCTAGCGAATCCATTTTAGATAATTATGTCTTTTAGGTTATGTTGGTTCCACAGTGCCAATGACTGTTAAAAACCAGAGGAGAGGGATGGAGTTCTCCTGTGTTGGATTTGAACTAAAGATGGAGGTGTGAGCTGAATAAGCTAGAGAAACTCCCAAACGGTTGTTGACTTTATTTCCAGAAGTTTCCTTCTGACTTGGGATCATGTTTGCCTATGGAAGTAGATCTTTCAGGATCCCTGGAACTGAGAAGTGCTGTTCATGGTGAGGTGGTGCCTCCCACCCGTCTTGGTGGCCGAGACTGGAATGTCCCAATGATGATGGCAGCTGTGCTTGTCTGCGTGCTTGGTCTGCACCATTTCTGCACATTTATCTGGTGATTTATTGCAAGCCCAGCTGCTTTGCTTACTTACTCAGTACTTGAAAAAAGATTCATTTGTAATCGAAGCTCAGAGAAATAATATTAAATACGACTTGCCATCAGACAAGGGGCAGAAGGTACAAGTTCTGTCTCATGATTTAAAGCCATCTGCAGACAGATGCGTAGTTATTTAGAGTAGACTTTTGGAGGTCGCTTGGGATGCATTTTGAGCTGTCGGAGGTGCTTTCTCTTGGGACTTGAGCTTAAAAAACAACAGTATGTTTTTCTGATTAGCATGGCCAGCCCCAGTAATCCAGAAATAAAATGAGACTTCAAAACACATGTGCAGACATTCACGCCTACTCACGTTGGTTTATACGTTCACACACACCCTCACCCACATGCCGTTACCCTCTTGCCTGAATTCAGAACCAGAGTTAAAAAGTACCAACTGGAAACGTTGCTAACAAAGTTAAGTGAAAGCAACAGGGGAAGACGCAAGAAAGTCTAGTGACTGTGAGAAGGCTCCAGAAGTTTTCTCTGCTAGCCGTGTTCTGGCAGATATTCACAGCTGGGTTCAGACTAAAGAATTGGTGTCACTTGGAAAGTCAGTAAAGGTCAATTTTTAAGACAGGAGGTTTCCGCGTCTTCACCCATAACCTGCGTTTGTATGTCGATTTGTTCATTGAGCCCGTTCATTTCATCCCGATGGTTTCTTTGGCTGCACGGAACCATTTTAGTTGGCTGCAGTCCTACTTAATTCTTCCTTTCATTGTTGGGGCTTTTGGTGTTCTCTCTAGGAAATCCCTGCCGAGACTAATGTCAGGAGCTCCTCTGGGCTGCCTCTGGTGGGTGTACTTAGCAAATCAGTGAGCCTAGGGGTGCTTTGGGGGACCTCTGACACAGTGCCAATTGCTGACTTTCCAAAAAAACTCAATACGGCCTCTGGGCTCTCCCTTGAGATGAGGGGAAATGGGGGAGAGAACAACGAATAACACCTATGGAGGCCTCAGCTGAGTGGATGGGATTGAGTCAAGGGAAGAAATGCAGTAGGGCTCTTGAACCGCTGTGCAGGGCTGCATGGAGGCTCAGTGTTTCAGAAGGTAACTTGGTGGTAAAATGGAGACGTGGTGGTTTAAATTCTACGTTTTGGAGATGACGTGCAGAGCTGTATCAGAGTTGGGAAGGGAGAAGCCCCAGGCAGTGGTAGAGATGAGTAAGGATATGTTTGAAAATGGCTCTTGGGAGACATAGAGGCCCAGGATTTTATGGTTCTCCTTCACCTAACTGAGAGAGAAAGTATTAGTACTGCAGGAGGGATACCTCCTGAAAGAATCTTCACACTGGGGCCCCAGGAATTCCAGGAGAGCCCAAAATCTGTATGCTTGAGGAGCCCAGAGCTTGGCTTTGGGGTTTAAGAAAATAATGACTAAACCTAGTCTGTCAGATGCGGTCTTCGGTTTTCTGTGCACTGAATCTTTGAATCCTTTCAATACCCTATGAAGTGCTGTTTTTCTCATCATCCTGAGTTTACAGATGGAAAGTAGAGGACCAGAAAGTTCCTTTGCCCATGGGTTAGAGCTTATTGACTCATACTTGGAACGCTGTTCTCCGGTCCTGTGGAAATTCGTGGAGTGTTCTAATGGGACCTTTTTTCTGTTAGCATGTTCTTTTTCTAAGAGTATTCTAGAGCTCATCTGAGAAGATGGGAGAAAGGAAGGGGTCTCTTCATGAGCCTGACACCGTAGTGAAGGGACCGTGGGAAGCAGCCAGTGCAGTGATGAATTGCCCAATTTTGGAGCCAGAAGAACTTGGACCGGACCTACCCTAGTGTTCGCTGACTGATGGATGGGGGGGGGGCAGTTTGCGTAGATTTTTTCATGCCTCAGTGCCTTTATTGACATACTGGGAGAGCCTACTATCTACCTTCTGTGGTTGTTGTGAGGACTAAAGGGAATGACTCTCAGTCTTTGGCACTCTGCCTGGTACTTAGTAAGCCCTCCATAAATGGTGGCTATTACCTAATCATTAGGGGATAGGTTATTCTCACACCAATGTCCATTTCATGGCCACTTTGAATTGACCACTAATTACATTTTGATGACATTGCATACAGTATTTAATTGACCGAAAAATCCCATTAATACTTCATAATGGGGTATACGAATTATACGAGGAAAACATCGTTAGAATGTTATAAAGGAAGGGCCACTTCTTACTTCTATTCAATATCTCTGTCTTGGCACAGTGACGATATCTCCGGGTAAGTTTTATCTAGATGGGATCATGGTCTCTCATGACCAAGGGCTGCGGTCATTTTATAGCTGCTTTGTATATCATCACAGAAAGGGCTGTATCCCCTTTTAACCCCTTCTTGACCATGACTGTTAATGTGTCAGTCAGCCCCTTTCCCTGGGGTACATTAGAGGTTTTTCTTTAAATACAAGTTGGTTAACATAGACCGTAGTGTTTGAGGTGTACAGTTTAGTGATTCAGCATTTCCATACAACACCTGGTGCTCATTACAAGTGCCTTCCTTAATCCTGAGGTAGATTTTTGCCTTCTGTCCTGGCTTACTCGCCAGCATTACTTTGAGAGGACAGTCTTAGTACCCCTGGGAGATACTCAGTTGCCGTCTTCTGCACCTTAGGTACCTAGTGGTCTCACACGCATGGGGGCATGGTACCAATGGCTGGGACTACTCGAGGACTGGCTTTCCTCCATCTTCATGCTGCCTCTACTGATGTCCTGAGTGGTACCCTCAACCATAGGTCATTGGCTGCCATGTTCCCCCTTCCCCCATTAGCCCTTGTTGAAAAAGGTAAGAAATTGTGCTCAGAGCCACTCATGGATTTCCAGTCCTCCTTTTTCCTCATTGACCTTGGTTGACCCTAGAACCCCTGTGCCCAACCTTGACTCTTTGCTGTGGTTATCAGCAGTGCCTCTTACAGGGATGGCGGGAGGGGCTGGGAAAGGAGCTGCTTAATGCTCCACATACAGGGGACTCGGAATACCCATTTTCCTTCATATTCCTGTTATTGAGGGCCGCTGTGACTTTTCCACTAGTACGTCTGGATAGCTTTGATTTACCTAAAAACTTAAAGCCAAGTAGTCAAATGCGCCCTGGGTGAAAGTATTCCTGATGGGCTTCCTGCCCATGGGAGAGACCCAGGCAGATCTCCTTGCCTTGAGAACAATTCTTGGAGCGCGGACCTCAGATTAGTCAGTCACGTCATCAAGACTGTAGTTGGACCACCCTGACTATTTCATGATTGAAAGAGTCCTACGAAGTAAACAGCAAGAATCCATATATTATTTATGGAGGCTGTCACGGCGTCCTAGGAGGAAACTAAAGATGTTTGCTATGATAGATCCTTCTCCTGGTTGCCATGCAGTATCTAACTCGGGGGTCTGGGGTCTTGTGAGCAGACTGGAGGGCAGCTGCCGTGTCCCTCACGTGGACATTCATTCACAACTGAGTGGGAGGCTGAGATGGGGGTGCTGCTGACTGCCTGATAAGTCTTAGGAGAGGCGGACAGATCACGTGTCACCGTGATTGGTACCTTGTCCTTGTCTTCTCGAGGGATACGGTTTATGCAAGGAATGTAATGCTGGTTCCCTCTCTCTTGTTCTGTACTTGAATGAGAATGAGTAATGCTCACTACTATAAAGGAAAGACCTACCCACCCAGGCAATTAATGATTTTTTTTTTTTTTCCCCTCAAGTCCTAGTTGGAAGTGGTTAAGGAGGTCCTTTGAGGCATGCACTTCCTTACGGCTTTCTCAGGGATCCTGGTGCTGCTGCCTTTGGGTGGTTACAGTATTTTGGACCAAGAGATGAGGGAAAATCCTTTAGGGTATTTTAGGGGCCAGGTCTGCAAGTGCAACTTCACTTCTCTGCACATTTCATTGACCAATATGGTCTATTAAGAGGTAATGCAGGTAGAAGATGGTTTTTGTGTTCCTTTCCCCACCCCTGGGCTCAAGAGGAAAAGAAAAGGATGAAACACCTAGTATGACCTGTGCCCCACTACCAAAGCTGCTTGACCTCTAGGTGCAAACTTACCTTGCCTCGGGATTTGAGCCTGACTCCCTTCCAAGCTGGCGGGGAATGGAGAAGTCGTAGTTGGAACTCAGGGTGTTCAGCCTGAAGCTCATCTCCGACCTGCTTGGGTTCCAGTTGATACGCTCCTGCCAGCTAGCTGAGTCCATGTCCGCACCTCATGATAATCATAACGTGCTCATTTTCTATCGCTGCTGTGACAAATGACCACAGACTGAGTGACTTAAAATAACACACATTTGCTCCTTTACAGTTGGGAAAGTGAGAGATCTAACACAAGTCACGGTGGAACTCTTTGAGGTTGGCAGGACTGCCTTTTCTGGGGTTCTAGAGCAGAACAAGCTTCTTGGCTTTTTCAACCTTCTAGAGGCCACTTGGTTTGCTTGGCTTGTGGTCCCTTCTGTCTGGAAATGCACACCTTCATTCCAACCGCCTCTCTCCCTCCCACCCCAACCTCGGCTAGGAAAGGTTCTTTTACGGACCTATGGGATGAGGTAATAGGGGATAATCGTCTCCTATCAAGGTCCTTGCCATTGTCAAAGTAGATTTTTCCGTGTAATGTGACATATTGAACAGGTGCCAGGAATTAGGATGTACTAGCTTTTGGGGATGGGGACCGTAATTTTGTCTCCCGCACCTAGCGAGCCCTTCGATAGTACTTACCATCTAGCAGGTTCTGTCGAATGCCACCTACATACACTTCCTTAATTCATCTTCGTGTCCATCCTGTGACCTAGATCCTACTACTAAACCTATTTTTAAATGAATCGTTAGGTAAAGAAATGACGGTTCAAAGAGGTTGATTCAAGTTCATGGAGGTAGGAAGTGGTGGCGGTGGGATTCAATCCTAGACATCGGGCTCTGGTATCCAGGCTCTCCATTAGGACCTTATACTATCTGTGTACTGCAGCATAGTAACAAAGAGTGTGAGACCTAAAGTAACAAAGTCAATCCTACAGGACATCTCCGTACATAGTCCTTCTTGATTGCTTTGAGAACCAGTCTCCTCCCTTGTCCTTGAGCTCTCCTTACCTTCACACCTGCAGTCCTGTTACTGACTTAGGGTGCATGAGACCTGCTACTTCCTGACACGCTGCTTAAGGCTAAGTGGGATTTTCTGTGTGTGGATTGGGCACTACTCCTAAGGGTGAATGGGCATAGTCCCTTTCAACTATCTTTTAATATTTCCACATAAACCCAGGAGAAAGTTTATGCCAAGTGCTTAGGTCTTGAACATTGTCTAACAATTACTGATGACTTTTTTTTTTTTTTTTTTTAGATTTATTTTAGAGCATGAGTTAGGGGGAAAGGGCAGAGGGAAAGGGCGAGAAGCAGAATCCCCACTGAGCAGGGCTCCATCCCAGGACCCCAGGATCATGACCTGAGCAAAAACCAAGAGTCGGACGCTTCACCTACGGAGCCACCCAGGTGCCTCGTGATCGCTATTTTTAACAAAATAGCTATTTTTAACAAAATAAAACCTTAGACTAAAGGTCTTCTGTGGAAAACAGGATTGGCTACCTTTTAATAATATCGTTTTAATTGTTTCGATTACTTTCTAGGCATGGCAGGTGATCCTGGTTTTGCATTTATGTACAGTACAGTGATAGATTTATCTTTAATTTGTTAAAAAAAAAAAAAAACTATTTCAAGAAATGTTAAGCAGCTAAAATGGAAGAAGCAGGTACGTGATCGTGACCCACTGGTGAGGGAGGCAAGTGAGTAAATGACATTTATCAAATGCAGTGCTAAGTGCCTGCCCGCGTCCTGCATTATTGCTTGCTCCTGGGTGACTGCTGCCTGCTGGCATGTCCCTGGCTATCGGGATCATGCTCTCTGCATCCCTGTCTCCCCACCTCGGCTCCCCGCCATGCCCTACGGTGCTCCTCTGATAATCCGCCCTCCTCTCCCCCCGCCCCCCCCACATTCTGCCCGCTCCCGGTCTCCGTGGCTCAGCTACGCCGTCCCTTTCCTGCTTGTCCATGTGACGAGACAAGGCAGCTGTGTGTGCTGCCCAGGGATTACAAACCACGATCCCAGACAATGAACCGTGTCTTTGGGAAGTTACAAGCCCAGGCATGCCAATGAAAAGGAATGTTGGAAAAGGCCTTCTCATGTCAAGGAGATTTTGACAAGTGAGAGAACATATTTTAGACCTGATCAGACGTGAGAGAAATGTGTGGTTTTAATATGCTTTTTAAAAAAATTTTTATTTTACTTGAGAGAGGGCAAGCATGAGAGAGTACAAACAATGGGAAGGGAGAGAGGGAGAGGGAGAAGCAGACTCCCACCCCCTCCCCCCGCCCCCCAGCAGAGAGCCCGACCTGGGGCTCGATCCCAGGACCTTGAGATCATGACCTGAGCCAAAGGCAGATGCTTCACCAACTGAGCCACCCAGGTGCCCATTTAATAGTATGCTTATTGGAGACAGAGGTGTGGCTAAAATAAGGGTATGTGGTCATTCAGCAAGACCCAAAGCCACTTTGAGTGTATTCTCATGCCCCCTGCCAAAGATGAAAAGGTAAAGACAGCTTTGACTGTTTCCAAGCTGAAGTTTATAGCCAAGTATTGGCATAAAATTAGACTTCGATTAAAAAAAAATCCACAATTGCTTGTGTGATATAACACAAAAGAAAATAATTGAAAAGTCACATTTGTGCTTAATAGTAATAATTGATATTTCTCATTTTTTTCCTTCATGTAGAGGGCAATATAGTTTTTCTAGATTTTTTTTTTTGAGTGTCAGTGGGGGTGGGGGAAGGGCAGAGGAAGGGAGAGAGCATCTCCAGCGGGCTCCACCCCTGGTGCGAAGCCCAACATAGGGCTTGATCTCCGGACTCTGAGATCATGACCCGAGCCCAAATCAGGAGTCGGGAGCTTAAGTGATGGAGCCACCCCAGGCACTGCTAATTTTTCTAGATTTCTTATATTCATCCTACTAAGAATTATTGCTGATCCTATTTTAGATCTTGATGAGTTTAATCAAGTAAAATTTGATGCTGAGCAATACTGTCAAAGACACAAAAAGATGCTGTAGCCATCCAGTTCCTCCACTTCCATCTACATTTTCAGGTTCATGTTTCCTCAAGTGGAGATGTTGTTGAGCAGTTTCTCTAGGATGGGGATGCCGTAGATCAAAGTTAATGGATTTGGCTTTTTCCTACTCTGCATTTGTTTGCACAGGGATTTTAAAGAGCAGGATGCTAGCAATAAAGGACAGTCACATTGAAGCCCACTTATCTTTAGCCTATTGATTGTGTTTTTACTGCTGTTCAGGGAAAAAAAAAATAGATGTCATGAAACGAATAGGTACTGAGGTATTAGGGGACTAATGGGTAGCCTCTCTTTGGAGAAAACTTTTCTGTCCTTTGTAAAGCAGTGATTATT
>CM052895.1:6897398-6914052 GCA_028534135.1 Potos flavus | reverse complement strand
GGGGGGGGCAGCCTGACCCTCTTCGTTCCCTGAGCTCCCCGGCCAGGCCCCTCAACTTTGTGTTTTTCCATTTTGAGCAACACCTTTTAAATCACCACACACTTTACTTATTGGTTATTTTGTTTATGGATTATGGTTCGTCTTTCTCTCTAAAATGTAGGCTTTGTGAGATTTCGGGTCTTTGACCCTTATTGATAAATCATAAACCCCTAGAACTGTGCCTAGCACATAAAGGGTGTTCGGGGGCTGCTCGCCGACCAGGTGAACGAGGGAATGTTTATATGCCAAAGGGGCTAGAAGTTCAATAACTATTGATTGATTAAATGAATGAGTAAATGCCCGGTCTGAAGTTGTTTGCAGGCACAGGAAAGAAAGAGAGTCAAATCAAATCGATTGGAAGAAGAACTGACCCGAGTTTCATTTCCTTTCTCTTTTCCTTGAGAGAGCCGTGGGCTAAGAGCATGAACTGTCACAGATGGAAGTGGGTTCCAATCCCAGCCGGGACACCTTTGTGTTACTTAGCCTCTCCTGATCCTGGGTCACCTCCGTGTACAGTGGATTCAGGAATAATATCCCCCGCTTAGGGCTGTGTTCAGAACCCAGAGACTACCTGACTCTGGGAAACAAACTGAGGGTTGCCGGAGGAGGGGGGGGGTCGTTGGGGTAACTGCGGGATGGGCATTAAGGGGGGGTACGTGATGTGATGGGCACTGGGTGTTAGACGCAACTAACGAATCACTGAACACGACATCAAAGACTAATGATGTACTACGTGTTGGCTAATTGAGTTTAAATAATAATAAAAAAAAGAACCCAGAGATTATACTCCAGAAGCACTTAGCCACAGGACGTGGTACATCGGAAGTACTTAGTGGATAGTAGCCGCTACTCTGATCGCACGCTCAGTACTGAGGGGCTCTTACACACACTTGACTCCCCAAGGACCACCACTGAGAACCACAAGCCTGAGACCAAGCTGTCCAGTCTCGCTCTCTGCTCCCCGAAGCTGGACTTCTATCTCTAGACATGACCCGGCATCTCGACGCTCTGGGTAGCGGAGAAGGAGGTGGTCACACGCAATTCTTTACCATCTACCAAGGACTCTGTCCTTGCAAGGGAAGGACAAACTCCGTCCCAAGTCACAATTTTTTAAAACCCGAAATCATGTGGCTTCCTTCTCACACACCCCATCAGGCTGAAATCCTCGATTTTTACTCAAGCTGTGATGTGATGTTCATTTCTTCGGTCTTTCTTTCACTCACTCCTTCCATGAACCGTTCAACAGTATATGTGTAGACGCTGACCTCGATGCTAAGCACCAGTGCATATCAGGGGGTAATTTGGACAAGGCCCCTGCCCCGAGAGCTCACGATCTAATGGGCAGAGCAGGCAATAAACAAGTGTGCAAATATAGAATCACAAGCCGTGACAGATGCTCAGAAGGATAAGAGCAGGGTGTGGTGAGAGAGAATGACAGACAGAGAGGTGAGATCTAATCAAAACAGGGCAGAGGAAGGGAAGTTACCTTGAACACCGAGAAATGTAGCATGTAATAGATGGCTAGATTTGCAGTTGGCTGTTCCATGTCGAGCAGTGTCTCTGCTTCTCAGCCAGACTGCAAGCTTTTCAGTGGCAACAAAGGATCTTAACCTGGATCGGTAAATTCTACATCCACCCGGCCAGGATTGCAGTGGCCTTTAGATTAAACAGCGATTACCTTGTTGGCTTTTACTGACCTTCGGTGTGTTCCAGGGAGAATGGGAAAATGAGACTCCTAATGTCCCTAATTTTATAAATGCTATGAGTTTTTATTTTTTTAAAGATTTTCCTTATTTATTTGACAGAGAGAGAGAGAGGAGAGAGAGAGAGAGTACAAGCATGGGGAGCAGCAGGCAGAGGGAAAAGCAAATTCCCAGCTGAGCAGGGAGCCCGATGTGGGGCTCGATCCCAGGACCCCAGGATCATGATCTGAGCCGAAGGCAGACGCTTAAGCAACTGAGCCACCCAGGCGCCCCTGAATACTACAAATTTTTAAATATGGCATCACATCTGATGATTTTTCTTCACAACTTCTTAATTTTTTAGCTCAATTATGATAGACTAATTTTGCTTCTCCTACTGAAATTAGAACCATCATTTCTCGGACTTAACTGAATGTGGTTACAAAGCTTGAGCAGGGAGGAACAGACTCCCAAAGAAATACAAAACTCGTAAGTTTCGAGGAAGCTGATCTTAAATGCAACTGACATAATAAAATAAAGTACTTTCCTGTGACTATGGCTATTTTATATAACAGACAGACTTGCATTTAGACCTGATGCTTTATGAAAAGAGACAGGGATCTTGGCATGGTTCAACCGTGTTTTTGAGATGAGCTTCCATAAAAAGAAAAGAAAAGAACAAAGCCCAAGAAATAGTGCAATATGACCACTGCATATTCCTTCATTTTTTCTCTCCTGAGAATAAAGGCAAAGACAATAGGGATCTGCTGGAAAGGAAAACCGCCTAAACACTGTTCATTCATGAGTTTTCAGCTGTAATTAAACATCTAATGCTCCAGATGGCTAAGTATTCAAAATTAGTACATTTCCGCTCTGCTGAAACAGTTTATTTTAAAATGTTCAAAATACTATCCAGTGATGCTTAACAACTAAGCGAGAGAATCTTCCAGAGCTCTGAAAGGTATACTGGAATATCTGCCTTATGGACAAATTCATGATTTAACGATACTTTTTTGCCATCTTCTTCTTTTTATCTATTGACCGATATAGTGAAAAGTCTTAAAAATTAGCTGTTATGTGGACTTGTCTGGCATGTAATTCCCATTCTGATTTAAGACAGAATCCCTCACCTTTGCCAGATGAGAATGAAACCCCTTGCTCTCCAGAAGCAGAGTATCCTTCCCTGCTTCTCGACTTTGGGTCTGTTTCTGTGAGTTGTTGTAGCCATTGGCCTGTGGGCAGACGTGACACCGTGCCAGGGCTAGACGTAGGCTTCTAGAACATCCTGGATCTCTGATCGCACTCTCGTGCCTCTGCAATGACCCGGAAAAGGGTCTCTCACTGAGTAGCTGATGCCCCTCCATCCTGTGCCCAAAACTGAACATGGACGCAACGAAACTGAGCACGAGCCATATCAAAAAGTCAAGTCCGGCTGGCCCCTGAGCTTGATGCAGAGCTGCCTAGCTGAGCTCAACCCACACCAGCAGATTCCCTCAGTGGGACAGGAGACACAAGGAAGAAATGATTACTTGGTCACTGAGATTTGGGGTAGTTTGTCGGACGGTAAGAGCTCTCTGACCCACTATGTCACTGCCCCATTCTGTGAGGTTGTTGGGGAAAGGGAGCTGGAGGGAGAGAGATGGCGGGCTACCTAAAAAAAAAAAAAAAAAAAAAAAATACACCAAAAATGATCATTTTAGGCATACTTGTCTTCCACACCACCCTCCCAACCCATTTTAGACTTCTCAGGTCTGTAAAAACGTGTTATTCCTCTTTGACACACCAGGAGTAGCTGCTGAGAATTCTGTAGACTTGATTTTATTAAAAATTCTTTGGTGAAAGAGTCGGTACAACTATTTTCTGGAAGAAAGATCCATACTTAGCATTTCTCTCTTCCCTGCAAATCCGTTTCAGGCCCAAAATTGTGCAGGGAGATGCTTTTAAACGTTTCTGCTAAATGAAAATTTGATTATGTGTCCAAGCACTGTGGTTGTTTTGTCAAAGACGTATTCGTTATGTTATATGCCACATTTCTACTGGACACTTTTCCTAAGTGATTTCACTGAGTAGTTATAACAATATTGCGAGGGAGGTTGCTGTCACTCAAATTAGCGCAGGGATTCAGATATGTTAAATAATATACTCACGGCGACCCAGCTGGGTGGTTAGGATTCATGCCAAGAGCATCTGATTCTAAGCTTTTGCCCCAATACCTTCCAAGAGATGAAATTGTTAACAAAATTATTTAAATTTTTAATATATGTTAAAATATAGAGGGACGCTTGCCTGGGTGGCTCAGTGGGTTAAAGCCTCTGCCTTCGGCTCAGGTCATGATCCCAGGGTCCTGGGATTGAGCCCCGCATTGGGCTTCCGGATCAGTGGGGAGCCTGCTTCTCTCTCTCCCTCTGCCCCTCCCCACCTCATGTTCTCTCTCTAATAAATAAATAAAATTTTTAAAAAGAGAGAGAGAGAGAGAGAAGACGGTAGAGAAAGGAAAGTACTCCACTAAGTACTTTGATCTGGCATCTTATATTAATACTAAAAGCCAGAGAGGGACCTTTTTGTGTCTTTCGGAAAGACATAAAGTTCTTTGAAATGTACATTGCCTTCCAAGTGCCTAGAGTCACTCTTGATGCGCAGAGTGAATAACTCTGCAATTACATATTTTATTTGTAGCCCCTGTATATTGAACCTCTGTCTTCCTTACCGAAAAGTAGGCTCCGTAGGGCAGGGCTGTCTGTCGTATGCACCCTACTTTCGTCCAAGATAGTACTGACAATAATTCGGTGAATTACAGACCCAGGTGAAAATCCGGTGAGTATCTGTTGATGCCACACACATCAGGACGCCTGCAGGAAAAGGGGGACGAGAATTCAGGCTTTTATCACCTTGTCAGTTTTAACAACTCACAGGCCCTGCTACTCACCCGCCTCCAGGGACTCAACCAACTCTGCAGCCATGCCTTGTCTTTTCTGTGGCTCTACGGTTTCTCACTGTCTCTGCCTCATTCTGTAGAGCCATGCGTGTCTCTCCGGGCAAACCGCAGGCGGATGGTGGTCATCGTATAGATGGGTCGGGAGGGTCACCCATGATCAGTAGGTCCCCACTGATCTGCTTGACAGTGGAATGGGGGAACTTCTCCAGGACAGAAAACGAGGTGGACGGTTTTTGTGAAGGAGGCAAGGAGAGAAGAAATATTGGGAATTATAGATGATAGAAAGCATTGCCTCTGAGATGATCTAACCAGACATCTTCATTTTATTGATTGCGGAAGGATAAAAGGGGAGTGAATTCCAAATGTAGAACACCACTTTGAAATGTTACTTTTAGAAGAATATCTTGAGCCCCTTCAAATAAATCAATGAATGAAATGCATCCTGTATGATTCACACGGTAGCAGCAAACAATTTTAATTATATTAGGTCAGATTTGATGTGGTTTTCTAATAAAGCAGATTCTTGCTTAGAGCGACTGTGCATTAAATCCATTAAATCTCTGAAAACACAGTGCATTTGGGAAAAATTAATTTGAAATTTGTCATGTTGCTTTCCTCTGTTTTGACTTTGGCTATTCATTTACATTTAGAAACAGTGTTTCAAGGATGGGTGAGTTCTTACGGTGTTCAGATCATTTAATCTGCAACTGTGTTTCAAAAGTAAGATAATCTCACCCATGTCATTAAGAGACCGCTGATTTGAATGTAAACACCCAGGGACCAGTCACCAATCAATCTTACGAAAATGATGCAGGGGAGCTGGATTCTTTTCTCTTCGGAAATAACAACTATTCTATCCTAATACAATCCTTTGTTCTGCCCTGCTTTCTAAAGTGCGTAAGTATATTGTTTCAACTGTGAGCTACTGCAAATCTTCTCTGGGAGTGAGAAGGGTATAAATCCATAAATAGAGTCAAGTGAGTCATGTCTTAGTCAATAGGGAAATTGTCAAAGGACTGTGCTTATCTATATGGCAAAAACAGTCCTTCTGGTTAGGCTCTGGGACGAAATACACCACCACCACCCACTTCACCGTGGGCGAGGCTATGGGCAAGTTTTAACACCTAGGAGCTACCCAAACTCAAAGAAAAGCAAGCCAATCATGCCTTTCCGATTTTGACGCACAAAATCTAATGACTGGAGGGGACTTTCTGGGTCATCCAGGTCTCTTCCTCCATCTGACGCTGGAATGTTCTAGACGCTGTACTCAATCTCGAGTTGAATACTTACAGTGACAGAGACCCGGAGCCCAACTAAAGGCAGTGCATCTTTCATTGTCTGGCTCCAATCTTTACAAGATCCTTTAGAATAGTGGGTCCAGATATTTTCCCCCTTCACTGTCTTCCATTTGCAGAGCACGTCAAATTTCTCTTTTCCAACCTAAAACCCCATGATGCGTGTCTGCTCTCGGACACTTCCTGCCTTGAGAGGAGTCCTGGCATAAAAGAAATCTACTTCCAGGGGTGCCTGGGTGGCTCAGTGGGTTAAGCCTCTGCCTTCAGCTCAGGTCATGATCTCAGGGTCCTGGGATCGAGCCCCACATCAGGCTCTCTGCTCAGGGGGGAGCCTGCTTCCCCCTCTCCCTCTGCCTGCTCTCTGCCTACATGTGATCTCTCTCTCTGTCAAATAAATAAATAAAATCTTTAAAAAAAAGAAAGAAAGAAAGCTACTTCCAGTAATTAGTAAGCTATGAACTAGCATTACTTTAAGGACTCATACATCTCAGGCTCTTTTGTTCTTCTGTTTTTCCTCTCACTTTGCTCTTGGAACAAAAACACATAATGCAAACTGAGAGAGAGAGCTCCTATAAATTATCTGAATCATTTTTTTCAGCCCCTAGTTAAAGGATTACAGGTTTTCTTCTCTTCAGACCTTGACCTTGGAATGAAAGTTAGACCATTCAGATGGTAGCTTTTAGAGCTGCTCTACCAACATAGCAGTTGCTAGCCACGCGTGGCTGCTTAACACAGTGTGGTCAGTGTGATCGAAGAACTGAACGCTTCATTTTATTTAACTTGAGTTCATTTAAGTTTTACAATCAAAGCAGTGTAAACTACGTTTCCATTAAACACTACTTTCTTGTTTTAGCAGATTATATTTTACTTCTACTGTTGCATTGTGTAAGATATAATTATTGCATTATAGGGTGTTTTGGATCCGTGCATCATTTCCAGCGCACACACAAATGCATGACCAATCTAATAGGGGCCAATGCTTGATTCAGTCTGAATGATGTTTTTCTCTGTGCACGGAGGTAACACCGCAGTATGTTTATCTGAATATTCTATATACCCAGCAGAAGTTACAGTGATACTTACAGAAGTCACAGTTGAAAATCAAATTGAAATATTTATTCTTTTTTTTTTTTTTTTCAGAGAGAGAGAGAGAGAAAAAGAGCACATGAGATTAGGGGAGGGGCAACAGCAGAGGAAGGGAGAGAATACTAAGCAGGTTCCGTGCCCAGCATGGAGTCCTACATGGGACTTAATCTCACGACCCTGAGATCATGCCCTGAGCCGAAATCAAGAGACTCACATTTAACTGACTGAGACACCTGGGTGCCCCAAAATACCTATTCTAATCTACTAGATTAAAATGCTATTTCTACTACAAAAAATAAGTATGGAAAATTTTTTAAAATTTAAAATAAAGGCATATTACTCATGTAGAATCAAGAGGAAATGAGAAGCTAGTGTTATAACCATAACAGTAAGGGAGAAAAGGAGACTGAGAGAAAATGTCAGAGTTTTCACGAAGAATGACAAATGCAATTTGCTGGGGCAGAGCAGAAGGCAAAAGCTGTTTCTTTTTGCGTAAAAAAAAACAAAACAAAACATACAAAATTAAGAGAGCAAAGTTGAGGCATTTTCGGCAAACGCATTATGAATTTGATAAGAAATTTAAACAGTCAAAAGCATTCAGTGGGATTAGGTTACTGAAATCAGATTTAATGTTCAACAAAATGTTAAATAATTTTTCAATGGGATTTGAACTAGGAACTCTGGCCCACTATATATTGCTTTGGATCCTTACACAAAATAAAACCCCATGTTTAAATTTTTTTTGAAACACAATTTTTAGATGGAGTCGTGGTATAATAAGTCATTATTATTTCACTGAAATTTTATTAGAACCTTCTGAGGAAAAAAAATTTAAAAGACACTTCAAGATCTTTAGTTAAGCTGCCAAATGATGGCACATAAAATCCAAATTCTTACAATAGGAAAGATTAATTGATCCAAAATTTGAAAAATTGCAAGTACTTTTTGTTAGTTTTAGCTGAGTTGCATGATAAAGTCACTGCTCGATTAATAGTTTGGTTACCTTTTGTTTCAAAGGATTTCCAAAATTACATAGAAATGTTCTCAATTCCCGACCTTAAAAATCAAATTCAGGCCATCGGTATTTTTTAATCCATTAAACTATCAAAGAATTTTTGCTAGATATGGGAAAAAATTAGCCCTTATTATGACAGTGCTCCAGCCATATTAAGTCCCAAACAAATCTAGATTTATCTGAATTTTAGAACAAGACAATGATGTTTCCTTTGTTTTACAGAATACATATGATACATATCGATGGTATCTGTGATCAATTCTTTGGGGCAGACTCCATGAAAAGTATCATGGATCGAGGTCCCCAAGTCATTGCGTACATACCAAATGCTAGGTAAAATCATCCATTCGTGAAACTCTTAAATAAAGAGAAGACAATTTAATGATCTTGTCTTCTTTGCAAATGCTTGTCAGTTGAACTGCAGAAGGGTTTTACAAAGATTTACTGTAAACTCTAGTTCAAGATTTTCTTAAAACAAAAGAAATGCTTGCCAAATATTCAATAACCAAAGACAGAAAAAATGGCAGGATGAGTTGTGTCACCGAAAAAAATGACAGCGTGATTTATGTTTTCTCACTGATGTGACACTGCATATAAATGAGCTAAATCTGATGCACCAAGGAAAGTAAAAACTTATTTGTGAGCTAGCTATACAGTATGGGAATATATGGTGAAACAGGAACTCTTCATAACAAAATTCTATAATAATTATTTTGCCGTTATTTCTAGTAGAAATTAACATATCAAAGATTTTACTTATAACAAGCACTATCATGTAAACTGCTGCCAAAAGTAAAAGAAAAACTTGACTAATGCTGCATTAATCATGGCAAATTTAAAGGGGCTTTTCATTTTATGTAATACCACTTTGAATTTGATGGCAAGAATACTGAAGTGACATGAGAGTTAAAGAATTTATTTAACTCAGTTTTAAAACTATGTCAGATCAATGCCTCTAAAAATGATAAACCGGGGCACCTGGGTGGCTCAGTTGTTAAGAGTCTACCGTTGGCTCAGGTCATGATCCCTAGGTCCTGGGATCCAGCCCAGCATCAGACTCCCTGCTCAGTGGGGGAGCCTGCTACTCTCTCTCCCACTCCCTCTGCTTGTGTTCCCTCTCTCACTGTCTCTCTCTCTGTTAAATAAATAAGTAAAATCTTTAATAAATAAATAAATAAATAAATAATAAAAATGATAAGCCAATTTTGTCTAATGGAACCAAATTTAAAGGAAAATGACTTTTTAGTACCTGCTTCTATTACTGGAAACACTCGTAGGTATGGCTAAACTTTCCCTGGGCAAGTGAATTTGCTTTTTTTGACTGCAAATTTTACAAAATCTAAATATAGATCAAGTATTTCTGATGAAAATTCGAGATCCAAATTGAGATGTGCTGTGGGAAAATTACATGCCAGATTTTGAAGACATTCTATGAGAACAAAATTAAAAACATCTCATTAATAATGTTTTATATTGATTGTACTTGAAATGGTAATAGCTTTGATCTATAGGGTTAAACAAAATATATATCTCAATTAATTTTACTAGGCATGAATCTATACCGATATGAATAAATGATGCTTTTATTTATCTTCTGGAAATAAATACATGAAGGAGAAGATAAATCCCCCCCCCACCATACAGAATTCCGAATGATTTATGGAGAAGCTCCCCCCTCAGGGAAATAGAAATAACTATCTACCCCTTAAGTCTTCCTTCCAAGGAGTACAATATGGAAAGAGCTAGGGGAGTAAATTGACAATGGAAACACGTGACAGACAGCATCTCAATCAGGGGATCAAGGTTAACATCTGTGGTAAGCCATGTTGATAGCATTTATCCTTGAGATGATGTCATAACAGTGGCGATGTACGTGGGTGGTCTTCCTCCTACACACCCAGAGACCCCAATGATCTGCGTGGTTTTCAACACTAATACCACGCAATTAACTTAATTTCAATACTGTTTACCTGGAGATAGCATCACATCCCCCAGGGCAGGGGATCAGTCCCACAAGACTGACCCCTCCCTTGCCCCACTTCAGATACCAATCCCAAGTCCCGACTGTCACCTGTGCTTTGGATCAACCAGCTATAGATCCCCTTCTTAGGTTCTATTAACTCGGTAGAGTGGCTCACAGGACTCAGACATACAGTCTACCTGCTAGATTACTGGTTTATTACAAAGTATATTAAAGGATAGGAACGAAGAGCCAGATGCTTCTGTCCCCAGGGAGTTTGGGGGGCCTGCCCATGGAGATGTTCTGGTTAGACACCCTGAAAGCTCTCTAAATCACCACCTTTTGGGTTTTCAGGAAGGCTCATTACATAGGCATGATGAAGTCACTGGACATTGGCAATTGGTTCAACCTCCAGCCCCTCTCCACTCCCTTGGAAGTCAGGCAGTAGGACAGAAAGCTCCAACTCTTCAATCACATGGTTAGTTTCCCAGGCAACCAGCCCCCAACCTTTGGGACTCTCCCAAAGTCACCTTACTAACATAAACTCAGGTGTGGTTGAAAGGGTTTTTCTAAGAATATCAAGACACCTTTATGGCTCCCTTCACTTAGGAAATTCTGTGTCTTAGGGACTCTGTGCCAAACTTGGGGACAAAGACCAAAGACATATTTCTTACTATAAATCACAACCTCACAACCCTCGTACAATCATGAGAAAAACATCAGACAAACCCCAGTTCAGGGACCTCCCACAAAACACCATGACCAGTATTCTCGACACTGTTGAAATCATCGAAGCCAAGAGTCTTAGAAACCATCACAGTCGAAAGAAGCTAAGAAGACTTGGTGGATATCCTACATGGGGTCCTGGAACAGAAAAGGAACACTAGGTAAGAAGAAAGGACTCTGAAGAGAGTACGGATGTGAACAGTAATGGATCGTTAGGGATTTGTTGGTTGTGACAAACACCACATACTAATATTAAGACGGCCGAGCTAGGGAGAACTGTGTGGAGGGTACGCAGGAATCTCTCCCCTGCATCCATGACTTTTCTGTAAATGCAAAACTCTTCTAAAATACAAATGTTATCACAAAAGTTTAATTGCACCTGTTTCTTTTTCTTTTTCAATGCAGCTACTAAAAATATTTTAAACTTCACATGTAGCTCACATGCTGGTCCTATTGCAAAGAACCACGCTAGGGGCGCCTGCTGGCTCAGTTGGTTATAGGTCTGCCTTCAGCTCAGGTCGGGATCCCAAGGTCCTGGGATCAAGCCCCACGTCAGGCTCAGCGAGGAGCCTGCTTCTCCCTCTGCCTCTGACTGCAGCTCCCCCTCCTCGTGCTCTCTCACTCTCTCACTGTGGAATAAATAAGTAAAATCTTAAAAAAAAAAAAAAAGAAAGAAAGAACCACGCCAGAGAATGAGGTTGCCATGGAGCAAGCAGCGGTGAGTCCGTTGTCTGGAAACCCCTGGGGGTAAGCCTGCCTTTACCTCTTAGCGCACGTACCGCAGGCCCTCTTAGCCTGAGGTCCTCAAATGTACAATGAGAATAAAAGGATTGTTGCAAAGATTACATAAGATGGTTCGTCTGAAGGAAATGAGCGCGGTTCCCAGCTGATGATGAACAAACACTTGGTGGCTGCTGACGTGTGCTGGCTTCTTGCTCTTGCAAAAGGAGGCAAATCATTGCAATGCGGCACGAAGCTCTGGGGAATTGCAGAGAGAGGAATGTGTCCACGTCGGGAAGGGTTCCCAGAGAGAACAACATCTAACCTGGATCTTCGAAGACTGACTACAGGCCCAGAAAAAGCTGGTGATTCCCATATCGATCTCTCCAGTCTCAAGGCGAAACATGCAGTATAGATTTATTTTGTCTTCCCATCCTTAGGGCTTGACTCCCATCCTCTTGGTCGCTACTTTCTCCATTGCCGGGCGGCCATGTTTCTCCTTGCGTATGTCCTACTGTTGGCCACATAAACATGCCAGGCTACCGTTTTCACGTGTCATAATTCATTCATTTACAATTATCACATGCAGAAGTTTATTTCTGCCTGGAGCTTAGAGGAGTATTTTTGGTATTGAAGTATAGTTGCATTAGTTACTAGTTCCAGCAGACTAGTTACAGGAAACCATATAGACGGTGGGGTATACTAGTTGAAGTATTAGTTACTCTCATTAATATAACACTACAATGTTTCATTAGTTTCAGGTGGAGAACATCACCACCGGACAAGTCTACACATTGTGCTGTGCTCACGAGTGTGGCCACCAGCTGTCCCCACTACAACACCAGGACAATACCATTGACTCTATTCCAATGCTGGTTGGAAAGCACTGGAATAAAGAGGCTTAGTCATCATACACTACCCAATCGATTGGCACAAAACTTGAATTGTTCCAATTCAGCCATACTGCCAAGAAAAATGGCCCATGGTTTGCTTCCCAGCAGGAGAGGGACAATGAATTCCATCTGCAGCAGAATCCTTCAGCGATGACAATCTCTTCTCCTGAAGGACTGCGCTTTCAAGCCGCCCATCCGTCTTGTATCTACCCATTTATTCTCTCACTTCACGAATATTGTTTGAGTGCTTACCACGTATCACGTACTGATGAACATTTTTCTGAATGAACATTTTTTCATGGCTTCTTCGTATGTGTCTGTCCTATTTTCTGAGGAAGGTGTAAATAACTTAAGGATCCAATTCATGGTTTCTCTCTCTTCTGCAATCCTCTTACTCGCTTGCAGTCTTGCACACTCCAGTCACACACACGCACACCCCTCCCTCACTACCAATAGCCATACCATCGGGGACTAAAAATTCCTGTCCCCTTCTGGTCCTTTTAGCTGCACCAAGAATCAAATTGACTTGAGACAGATGAACAAGAGAAAATCAAATTTAATTGCATATGTAATGGGGAATCCACACAAACATGGAAATGCCAAAGAAGTCTGGCAAAATGAGGTATGTATGTCTTCTTGAACTAAGGAGAAGGGAATAGGGGTCTAGAATTCCGGAGGAAAGGAATGCACGTCACAGGACAATAAAAAGAGCAGATATTTGGTAATTAGATGCTTGTCCTGCCGGGCAGATGGGTCACTCAGATAAAATCTATCTCTGATAATGACCTTTATTCTGAGAAAGAGCCCCAGCGTAGAAGCTTCCTCGTAGTTAAGGGAGGGACAAAAGTTTCCCTTGAGCCTCCAGGGTCTGATTGCTTCAGGTCAAAATAATCTTCATGCCATCCTGGGGCGGGGATGGCCTGCCCTCAGACCCTACAATACCTGGTCTATTTTCCTACATACAAGAGGGACAGCCATGTGCTTTAAAGGGCATCACAGATAAAGGAGAAAAGGACTCAAGTACATGATCACCTTATTTTCTTCCTAAATAGGAAGTATCTGTCCCTCTACTCCCACCTTCCCCGACCCCAGACTGCCACTTTTGTTGTACTTTTACCATGAAATCCGATTCTCAGCGATTATGATTCGATTCAGGTTTATCTCTTGGCAAGCTCTCCTTTATGTGACAAGCCACCAAAAGTTGCTTGTAAATATCAGCCACACGGACCTTAAGGAGGCACATCCTTAGTCACAGGAAGTGAGGCTGGGGGGAGGGGCGTTTGGGGATCTCCCCATCCGACACCTGGCGGAGGCACGAACCCTCACCCCTCACCGTGCTTTCCACGCGGCACAAGGGGTGCCCAGGGGTGTGTTCCCTGTGCTGATCCACAAGCCCGAACTAGCAGTTGCTTTGAGTTTGACACAAACCAGATCTCGGGCCCTGCAAGCTATTTCACTTAATTACTCCTCCAGTATGGAGCAAAAATGGGAAACTGGGCGCTATAATCAGTGCCAGTCTTCTTGACTGGTCTGATTGTTCAGCCTGCAAGGGAAATCAGCGACGGTGGGGGAGAGGAGTGTTCCTCAGCTTCCTTCCTACTCCTTAGCTGTTATTCTGAGGAATGCATTTAATTATAGAGAGAACTCGCTTATTTGCTTTCTAGTAGCTGGCTCTTTCTTAACTATTCCTACCGGCGCCTTTCCTTTGCCCATGAACAAAGGCCTGTTTACAACTTGACCACATCCTTGGCTCCCAGTTCAGAGCCTTCTCCCACACCAAAGGAAAGCAAGGTAGTGTGATGCAAATGGCCCCACAGTGGGCTACCTTGGTCAACCCGGGGACCTGTTTTCAGGGGCATGCAAACGAGAACCCTCCCAAGCCCCGTGAACTGTAAATAACTCGGGCTGTGAAAGGGGTTAGCTTGGTTTAATTTGCAGTTGCACAGAGCTTTTCTATAGCAATTCAAACACCAGCGAACAAACCCCTCTGGGGCCTTTAAAAAAAAAAAAAAAAGAAAATTCCAGGGCCAGCACCTCTATTTACTCTTTAGACTCCTGGCTGTCTGGTGGAGGTCTGTTCTTAAAAGCTAATCAGCTGTTCTGGGGTAGCTGCCCGGGGCCCATGGAGGCAGGCTGCCCCCTCCGTCCCAGCCGAAAATGGAGCGGCTGCACGCTGGGCCCACTGGGGGGGCTGGTGGAGAGAAACCCTTTGCGAAAAAGCACCAGAGTTTAATGCGGAGGCTGGGATGAGGCTGGGGACCTCGGACGTCAGCATGGCTCTCTCCTTCTGGGGGGGGGGGGGGTTTCTGGCCTCGCCCTGTTACCGAGCCATTCCGTGGGGCTCATCTGAGGTGTATCTCCACTGCCTTCTTTTCTTGTCAAATATATGCTCAAATCTACAGGCGCTGGAGAAGTCAGAGGCAACACTGGGCATCTTTACTTTCATTCTGTTCCTTCAGAAGCCACTCACAGAGCCATCCACGATCCCAAAGGATCACAAGGCCAAGCGGTCCACAGGGACAGACGCCAGGACGAGAAGGTTCTAAGGACCCTCCGTATCCTGCTCAAGTCTCTGCAGAAATGACGTCCATTTCCCAGGCTCTCGTTGAGCCTCCCAGAAAACAGCTTAAGTTGTGGCAAAAAGATCTGAGTTAGCTTTTAGGAGGGACATTTTTACTGCAAGAATGTGAGGCATGGAATCCTAAATCAGATTTCAGCATGTCTGGCTCTGAGAATATTTAAGCGAGAGCAGAGATTTGGATTTTTTTTTTTTCCTGGGGTTATAAGAATGGTTCCGCTTTGAACCAGATGACTCCTCCGGAGGGGCAAACTTCACAAGATTTATTGGTAAAGACAGCTGCCTACTCTGGCAAGGAGAATGAAAAATATCCCAGAACCCGCCATAAAGCACGTTAATACCCCATTATGATCACAACCTAGAACGCGCCTCCCTCGGAAGGAGGCTGAACCCTCCGGTGGACGTGCGGGCTCTTCCTTTCCCGATGCACGCGGCCAGGAGATACCCTGGCAGGTTTCCGAGCATCAGTGCCGATGCACCAGGGCGATGGGGCCCGCAGAGTTCGAAAGCAGCATCGTCCTCTGGAGCAGGCAGGTGCGCTGGGCTAACCACAGTCCTGGACAACTGAGGCTTTGTGCTGGTCCGTCAGAGGCCATGGAAAGCCTGTCTGCCCCAAACGTGGGCTGTCTGCAACCCCAGTCCACTATAGGGGCACACTTTTTTTTTTTTTTTTAACCCACAGGTGAACCAGTCTGTAAGACATGGCATCTATCGTTAGGCACATAGAGGACCGGCAAAGGGTCAAGTTTCCTGTGTCGGTATCAATCCCTCTTGTTTGCATCTACCCACACATTGCGAGGTGGTGGGTCCGCCGGCTACGGGGTCACCTAGGACTAGCGAGCAGAAATCAAAGCATCCCGGGGCACCTGGGTGGCTCAGTCGTTAAGCGTCTGCCTTCGGCTCGGGTCATGATCCCAGGGTCCTGGGATCGAGCCCCGCATCGGGCTCCCTGCTCGGCGGGGAGCCTGCTTCTCCCTCTCCCTCTGTCCCTGCTTGTGTTCCCTCTCTCACTGTGTCTCTCTCTGTTAAATAAATAAATAAAATCTTTAAAAAAAAAAAAAAGAAAGAAATCAAAGCATCCCGAGGACAAAACTGGGAAGGGGTGTGTGTGTGCACGTGTGTGTGAGAGGAAGAGAGAGAGAAAGAAGAAGAGAAAGAACAAGGACATGGATGACGACCACGAAGACAGCGCGAAGAACACGGTTGTAACGGAGCAATGGGAAAAAAAAAAAAAAATACCGATCCCCGTAGCGCGGTCTTCGCCCCAGTTGTGCCCTGCTCTGTCACGTCCTCGTTTTTGACTTTTGCGAGACGAGGATCTAGATGCCGAGCTGCCAGAAGGTAAGCGTGGGCTGGTGACGGGAAAAGCCGTGGCAGTGTTAGGGACCCTGGCAGGGGGACACTGGGAGGCAGGGTCAAATAGTTGTGGAAGGAGAATCACGGCAATGTGTCACTGGCGGGACCGGGTGAGAACGGAAGCTCTACGAAGTCGCCGTGACGGGCACAGCCCCGCGCGGGTGAAGCCAAGCCTGCCCACGCAACAATGAGAGCGTGCGCAAGAATGTGCACGCGTGTGTGCACACAGCCACAGCAAAGCCGTGTGTGCCATCAGTTGGCTCCTTTCCTTATAAAGAACAAAGGAATACACATAGTCAAAGAAAAAAAAAAGGGCGGAGGGAGTTCTAAATCACTTCTGGAAACATCGACTCTCACGATTTCCATGAT
>CM052895.1:6830831-6896898 GCA_028534135.1 Potos flavus | reverse complement strand
TTAAAATTTTACTTGGAATTTTTGCATCTATGTTCATGAGGGATATTGTTTTGTAGTTTTATTTTCTTAGAACATCTTTATTTGGCTTCAGGGACCAGGGCAATGCAGATCTCACCGAATGATTAGAAAATGTATTAGTCAGGCTATGGTGAGAAGTCAGAGCAATATCAACAGGGAAGTTTAATATTAAGAATCATTCGAATAAAGGATTGAACGAATGAGGTACTGGCTAATAAGAAGTAAAGAGAAGTCTACTATGGGGTGCCCGGGTGGCTCAGGGGGTTAAGCGACCGACTTGATTTCGGCTCAGGTCATGAAATCAGGGTCATGAGATCCAGTCCTGCAACAGCCTCCACACTAAGCGTGGAGCCCTCCCTGTTCATGCACCCTCTCTCTTAAAAAAAAAAAAAGTTAAGAGAAGTCTAACTAAAATAGGAATAGCAGATTTTAGGAGCAACCACCACCCCTAGGGCTGAACTCCAGACCCCGGTGGAGAGGGCATGGTTGTCGCTTCTCAGTGACAGACTGGTCACTATGGGACATACCAGGAGAAGCTGATAGAAACCTCCCTTCCAGGGGAAGCCGTTCAATGAGGCCACCTCTCGCTAGAGGTCCTCCAGGATCAAACGGCTGCAGGCGCATGGGGAGAAGCGCCTGGCCACAGAGTGGTGCTGAGCACAGGGCCCCGCAGGAGCCAGGGATGGGAGAAGGCCACCCTCTGCAGGAGCTTGCCCTGGGAGGAGCCCCCTACACTGTGTCAGGGGGGCGGCTGGGAAGCCGTGCCCGCTGCTGGAGCTGGATGTGTGAAGCTGTGTCACGCTCGCTTGTTTCCCATTCTCTCTTCTCTCCCATTTCATTTTCAATGGGGTCTCTATTGCTATTTGTTCCAGTGTACTGATCTTTTCTTCCACAATATGTTTCTTCTGTTACTTTTTTTTTTATAGCACTTCTTTTTTTTTTAAGACTTTATTTATTTGACAGAGAGAGAGATCACAAGTAGGCACAGAGGCAGGCAGAGAGAGAGAGAAGCAGGCTCCTTGCCAAGCAGAGAGCCCGATGCGGGGCTCGATCCCAGGACCCTGAGATCATGACCTGAGCCGAAGGCAGAGGCTTTAACCCACTGAGCCACCCAGGCGCCCCTCTTCTGTTAATCTTATCCGGTCTGTTTTTCATCTCACATATTCTTGTTTTCAGCAGGGAGTTCGATTTGGGTCTTTTAAAGTATCGTCTATGCCTTCACTTAGCTTTGGGACACACGGAATGCAGGACTGGGATGCCCGTCTATTAGGACTCTCATCTGGGTCATGTCTGAGTCAGTTTTGACTGACTGTTCTCTTCATTACGGGTTGTATATTCTTGGCTCTTTGCTTGCCTGATGATTTTTTATTAGACACTCTAACTTGTGAATTTCATGTTTTTAGGTGTTGGAAACATTTGTGTTCCCATAAATAGCCTTGATCTTTGTTCTGGGATAAAATTAAGGTACTTGGAAACAGTTCGATCCTTTTAGGTATGGCTTTTGAGATTTGTTGGGACAGGATCAGAGAGATCAGTGTTCAGTCTAAAACAACTTTTGTCCCCCTACTAAGACAAAACCTTTCTAAATACTCACCCTTGGAGCCCCACAAATCATGAGATTTTCAACTTCGGCTAGTGTCAGCAGGAATGAGAAGCCCTGCCCCGTGTAAGCACCGGAGATTTTCCCCTCTGCACCCTTCACATGGTTCTTTCCCCTGCAGGAACGACTAACAATCAAATGAAGACTCAAGTGGGACCTTCCGCCATTCTCCAAAGCATCTCTTTTGGTGGTGTGCTCCCCTCCCAGATACTCTGCCCTGCAAACTCTACCTGCTTTGGCCTTCTTAGACTTCCAGCTCGGTCTCCTCTAATCAAGGAGACCACCTCTGTTCCTCTCGCCTGTGCTATGTCCTGTAAAGGATCCGGGCAGTGAGCTGGGGCAATTAAAATGCTTCTTTCATCTCTCCTGCATTGTTTGATGTCCAGTGTTTCCTAAACTGTTGTCTGATATATTCCAACTGTGTGTTTTGTTGTTTCAGGCAGGATTGTAAATCCGATCCCTGCCCTTCCATCTTGATCAGAAACCCACATTGCAATGTGTCCCTTTTTACAACACACATATCTATGTGGTAATACCCAAAGCTTTAAGCAAACAACATTTAATAGATGAAGGCATCATTAAGAGCAAGATTCCAGGGACGCCTGGGTGGCTCAGTCGGTTAAGCATCTGCCTTCAGCTCAGGTCATGATCCCAGGGTCCTGGAATCCAGTCCCGTATTGGGCCCCCTGCTCAACAAGGAGTCTGCTTCTCTTTCTTCCTCTGCCCCCCTTCCAAGTCTCTCTCAAATAAATGAATAAAATCTCTTTTTTAAAAAAGAACAAGAGGGGCACCTGGGTGGCTCAGTCAGTTAAGCATCTGCCTTCAGCTCAGGTCATGATCCGAAGGTCCTGGGATCAAGCCCCTCATCGGGCTCCCTGCTCAGCGGGAAGCCCGCTTCTCCCTCTTCCCCCTGCTTATGTTCCCTCTCTTGCTGTGTCTCTGTCAAATAAATACATAAAATCTTTAAAAACAACAACAACAACAACAAGATTCTACCAAAATGACACCCAGAATTAAGTGTTCCCGGGTGTGTGGAGCTGGGCGTCAGGAAAGATGCCCACCAAAAAGAGATGGTTCCCAGGCACCTTCCGTCCGCCTCCCAGGAGGCCCTGTAGAATTTCATACCAACAGCCCATCGCGGTGGCCAACTCGGGAACAGAATCTGCCCCTGGCTTTCTCTCTCTTCTGTTCCGCTCCCTGTGGGAGACTGAACTCTCCGCCTCAGGTCTTCAGGCCTCTTGAGCTGTACTGACCGTCCACATCCATGGCGGGTCCTCAGGACAAGGCAGACTCTACGTCCCCGCGCTCGGACTTTCAACCTGGCCACCGGACTCGGCTTGGCCAAGGGGAGGCTGGGGGACACGAGGCCCTCAGGAGCTGGAGTTAATCCCCGCTGTGCTTCAGCCATCCCCGTGGGAGAGCAAAGGTACCCACCGTCCTGCTGTCCTTTCAGCTCAGGTTCCAAAACGAGACACACGGAGCAGAACCATCCCAGGGGCCCCGGAGGATCTGAAGACGTGCGAGCAAGGAATGAAAGCTAGTTGTTGCACGTCCCTGATGATCTATGGTGGTCTGTGATGCTGTAGAAGTTGAAGGGGATGCTGAGGTAGGTTGCTCCTGAAACAAAACCTAAAAGAGGGGGTATTGATTTTGAGATGGGATAGAAGGCAACCGAGATGGTGTTCCAGGACCCCCTGTCCGGCAGTAATGCTGCATGGACGCTTAGGTTATCAGAGCCTGACAAGCCGGTCGAGGCCAAGGCGGCCGAGGCCTCACACCCACGGAGATGAAGTTCTGGGTCCACCCAACAGACACCCAACTGAGAGCGGCCAAAACGCTGGTGAGGAGTCGAAGAGGTCTAGGACGCGAGCGAAGGAGCAGAGCCCAGTTGTTTCACTTGCTCGAAGTTTCTGCAGACGTGGTGGCTGCCTCTTGTGTATCAGACCCTCCTGGCCTCACGCTTATTGCGTCCAGTGCTCCAGCAGCTAGTCCTGGGTTTCGGCCAAGGCTGTGCCCGCGGAACTTGACAGCACGTCACCTTGGTCTGTGCCATGCGCTTCAGGCCTCCTATCCGAGGGCTTTCCTGATGTCATCAAGTGAAACTCTTGGTTTCTCACTCAGCTCTGACTTGGATCCCTGACTTAAACCCACAGGTAAGCCTCCCAGAAGTTCAGGAGAGTCAATAGCCCAGGGGCCCCCTCTAAGCCAGCTGGAGAGGAGCCTTCCTTGGAAGGTTCTGGAGGACCGCCCCATCAGATGCCGAGAGCAGTGCTTAAATTATCCTTTTAATGGCCTTCTCTCCTTCACAGTGTGGTTCCCCCAGCCCTCACTCTTGCTCCCAAGACCACATTCCAAGTAAGCTATCTACACACAACCTTTGTCTGAGACTCTGCTTTGGAAGGAACTCAGACTGTTTCACAACTTCAGAGTATGGACTAGCAGCGGCCAATGACCAAAGCCTCTAAGAGGAAGTATGTGGAGTCATTCACTCACTTAGTCATTCGACAAACATTTATCAACAGGCTACGGTGTCCCTGAGAGCTTCTGTCAAAGGTACATTCTAGTAAGAAAAGATAACACACACACACACACACACACACACACACTATGCCAAGTAGTGCTAAATGCTAAGAAGAAAAGTAAAGCCCAGTAGGAAGAAAAAAAGAGAGAGATCAGAGATTGATTTTTTAAAGTATGGCCAAGGAAGTTCTCATTGGCAAGGTCATATTTGAGCAGAGAATGAAGTGAGAAAATTGGCCACGAATATATACAGGTGAAAAACATTTCGGGAAGAAGGGCTGGCAAGTGACAAGGCTCCGAGGAAGAGGCCTCGTTTAGGGCACACAGGGAAAGCCCTGGGCTGGCTGGAGAAGCCAGAGGGAAGAGGAAACAGAAGGAGAGAGACAAGGAAGCCGGGGCTGGGCATCATGCACAGCACCTTCTGGGCGATTACAAGACAGGGAGGCTCAGAGTACAAGAATGCTGTTTACAAGGGAGGCAAAGGGAGAGCCGACAGCCGTGGCAATAATGTAGGAAAATGAGGGTGGGCACGTGCTCTGCGACAGCAGTGGGATAGATAGTAGGAGGTGGCTGAATTCTAGAAATATTTCAAAGGCAGAACTGTCTAGATCTCCTGGTGGATTGTGTGAGTAATGTGGGAGAAAGAGAAAACAGCCATGAGACCTCTCTGGGTTTCGCTTGAAAAATGTTGTCTTTTAGTGAGATGGGCAATTTCATTCTACAAACTCCATGGGCAAGGAGTATACGGCGTTCTCCTCCTCCCGTGCACAAGCCCCTTCTGGGGTGGCTCTCTTTTTCGGCTCTTTGCTCTCCCCTCCTTGGGCTTTCTTCACAAGCCCGGGAAGAAGGGACAAAGCCCAGGCCTGAGGATCCTGGGACCAGAGCTGCCTTGCTTCACCCCCATCTTTCTGCCCCATCAACTGGCCTTCTTTACCATAACAGAGGATTACAGCTAAAAGCACTCCAAGACCCCGGCTCCCTTTAAGGTATCTCTAGGTTAGCCAAAGTCAACAGAAGACAAAGCCAAGGACACTGGGGAAAATGTTAACCTGTGACACCACAGCTACAGCGAACAGTAAATACAGCCTAACCCCTCGCCCGATCATATCTGGCTTTCAAAACAAAATTATGGGGTATGCTAAAAGGCAAAGCAAAGCAAAAAACAAAACAAAACAAAACAAAACAAAAACAAAAACAAAGCAAAACAAACCAACCCAGCCTGGAGAGTCAGAGTAAGCATCAGAACCAGACCGAGGTATGGCAGAGCTGTTGGAATTATGAGACTGGGAATTTAAAATCACCGTGATTAATAGGCCAAGGGCTCTAACGTAAAAAAAAAAAAAAAAGGACAACGTACAAGAAGAAATAACTCCTGTAAGCAGAGAGATGGAAACTCCAAGGAAAAGTCAAAAGGAAATGCTAAAGATCAAAAATGCTGAACCAGAAATGAAGAAAGACTTTGATGGGCTCATCAGTAGATTCAACGTGGCTGGGGAAATGTAAATTAGATCATGTCCTTCAACATGGCTGGGGAAATAGACATCAGATCATCAGATCACGTCCTTCCCAGCTTGAAAGTAGCTCATGGTTCCCCCTCTCACTAAGAATCTAAGTGGAAGGTTTACAACCGTGAGCCATCCATGATCGCCCCCCTCCCGACACCTTCTGTCTCTGACGCATCTTCTACTACTCTCCCTCCTCACCCACACAACCCTGCCACGCTGGCCTGCTTGCTGTTGCCCAAACACGCCAGGCACGCTTCAAGCTGCTGCCCCCTCTGTCTGGAATGCTCGTCCACCTGACGTCTGCACGGCTGCCGTCTCACTCCGTTTTCATTCGCTACGTAACGTGCTTGCTAATTTTGTCTGCTGCTTATTGTCTCTCTCTTTCCCCAATTCCCTGCCAAACCCACTTCCTGCTAGAATATAAACTGCACTTGAGAATGGATTTGCACTTCTCTGTTTTGTTTTTCAGTGCATTCCAAGAAGCTAAAATAATATCTGGCACATGGTAGAAGCTTATGTACATTTCGATGAAAGAATACCATGTCAGAGTATCTAAAGATGCAAAGCAATTAATAACAGAATAGAAAAGACATAGATAGCAATGCAATAATAGCAGAAGATTTCAATGTCCCACTTCCAACATATCATCCAGGCACAACATCGATAAGGGGACAGGGGACTTGAACAGCACTGCAGAACAAATGGGCCTAAAAGATGTAGACAGAACATTCCAACCAATGGCCACACGATACCCGTCCTTCTCGAGTGCACAAGGAACATCTTCCCAGGATGAATCACAGGTGAAGCCACAAAAACCAACTGTAACTCATTTAAGAAGACTGAAATCATATCAAATATCTTTCATCACCACAATGGAGTAAAGTAGAAATCCGTAACAGGAGGAAAATAACAAAATTCACAAATGTGTAACAATAAAAAAAATTCCTAAACCACCAGTAGGTCAAAGAAGAAATTAAAAGAGGAAATCAAAAAGTATCTTTAAAAAATACCTTGAGACAAATAAAAATGGAAATATAACATATCGGAAGTCTTTCCTCTGAGATCAGGAAGAAGATAAAGATGCCCACTCTGACCACTTCTATTCAACAGAGTTCTGGAAGTCCTAGCCAAAGCAATTAGGCAATAAAAAGAAATAAAAGGCATCTTACCTGGAAAGAAAGAAGTAAAATTATTTGTTTGCAATGGCATGCTCTTATATATATAGGAAATCCTAAAGATTCCACCCAAAACCTATTAGAACTAGAGAACCAATTTAGTAAAATTACAGGGTATGAAATCAACATGCAAAAATCAGTTTCGTTTCTATACACTGACAACAAACTATACAAAAAAGAAATTAAAAGAAAAATCCCATTTACAATAGTATCCCCCCCGGCAAAAAAATAAACCTTAGGAATCAAATCTAACTAAGGAGATGAAAAATCTGTATACCAAAAACTATAAAACACTGATGAAAGAAACTGAAGACACACAAAAAAATGGAAAGATAACCTATATTAACAGAATAGAAGAATTAATATTGTTAAAAAGGTCCATAGTACCCAAAACAATCTATAGACTCCATGCAATCCCTATTAAAATCCCAATGTATTTTTCACAGAAATACCCAAAAAAGTCCTGAAATTCATATGGAACCACAAAAGACTGCAAATAGCCCAAGCAATTTTGAGCAAAAAAGACCAAGCTGAAGTCATCACACCACCTGATTTAAAAATATACTGCAAAGCTATAGTAATCAAAACTGCATGGCATTGGTATAAAAACAGATATAGAAGCCAATGGAGACTAGAGAACCCAAAGGTAAATCTACACATTTATGGTCAGTTGATCTTTACCAAAGTTGCCAAGAACACACAACAGGGACAAGATAGTCTCTTCAATAAATAGTGCTGGGAAAATTGGTTTTCCTCATGCAGAAGAATGAAACTGAACATTTAACTCCCTCCATATACGAAAATCAACTCAAAATGGATTAAAGGCTTAAATGTAAGCCCTAAAACCATAAAACCGGAAGAAGAAAACATGTGGGAAAATTTCTTGACATTGGTCTGGGCAATAACTTTTTTTTTTTAAGATTTTATTTATTTATTTGACAGAGAGATAGAGAGCACAAGTTAGGCAGAGAGGCAGACGGAGGGAGAGGGAGAAGCAGGCTCCCTGCTGAGCAGAGAGCCTGATGCGGGGCTCGATCCCAGGACCCCGAGATCATGATCTGAGCCAAAGGCAGCCGCTTAACCAACTGAGCCACCAAGGTGCCCTTGGACAATAATTTTTTGGATATGACTACAAAAGCACAGGAAATGAGTGAAGACAGACACGAGGGCTTTCAACAAGCTAAAAATCTTCTTCACTGCAAAGAAAACAACCAACAGAGTGAAGAGACAACTTATAGAATGGGAGAAAATATTTGCAAACCATACATCTGATAAGGGCTATATCCAAAATATATAAGGAACTCAACTCAAGAGGAAGAAAACAAATCACCCAATTAAGAAATGGGTAAAGCATCTGAACTGACATTTCTCAAAAGAAAAACTACAAATGGCTAACAGATATATGAAAAGATGGTCAATATCACTAGTCATCAGAAAAATGCAAATGAAAACCACAAGGAGGTATCACTTCACGCTGATTAGAAATGGCTATTATAAAAAAAAACAAACAAGAAATAACAGGTGTTGGTGACGATGTGGAGAAAAGGGAACCCTCACCCTGTTCATGGGAATGTAAATTACTTTAGCCATTACAAAAAAAAGTATGGAGATCTTTCAAAATATTAAAAATAGAATTTCCATGTGACCCAGCAAGCTCACTTCTGGGTATTTACCGGAAAGAAATGAAATCAGTATCTGAGAATTCTGTCTCCATTCCCATGTGTGTTGCAGCATTATTCATGATAGCAAAATATGGAAACTACCTAAGTTTCTTTTTTTTCCCTAAGTTTCCATCAGTGGATGAATGGATAAAGATAATATGGGACACATATGCCATGGAATATTACTTGGGCATGAGAAAGAAATTCTGCCATCTGCAACAACATGGATGAACTTGGAGGACCTTAATGAAGTGAAACATGCCAGATAAAGAATGAGAAATACTGTATGAACTCACCTACGAGTGGAATCTTAAAAAAAAAAAATTGAAATCATAGAAGCACAGGGTAGAATGTTGGTTACCAGGAGCTGAGGACGTGAAGGAAATGGGGAGATGTTGGTCAAAAGGTACAAAGTTGCAACTATGTAGAATAAATACACCCAGAGATCTCATGTACACACATGATGAATACAGTTAATAAAACTGCATTGGACATGGGAAATACACTAAGAGATTAGATTTCAACACCAAAAAAACGGGTAACTGTGTGAGAAGGTACATTCACTAATTAAACAGCAGTAATCCTTTCACCATGTATATTATGTTACATACTTCAAATATACAATTTTTATTTTAAAAAGAGAATAATGTGGAGGTCAAAGTGGAAACTGACATATCTAGCATGGTGAGACAGAGAGAGGGTGAATTTCAAGGAAACCATGTCGATTCTCTTTCCCTCTGCAGAACCAGTAAGGGCTCAGGGCACCTGGATGGCTCAGTCATTAAGCGTCTGGTCTGCCTTCGGCTCAGGTCATGATCCCAGGGTCCTGGGATCGAGGCCCGCATCACGTCGCACTCCCTGTTCAACAGGGAGCCTGCTTCTCCCTCTCCCACTCCCTCTGCTTATGTTCCCTCTCTCACTGTCTCTTTCTGTCACATAAATAAATAAAATCTTAAAAAAAGAAAAGAAAAAAAAAAACAGTAAGCGCTCATTGCAACAAGCGCATGATAAGCTGGATAAAAATGGAATGTGTCCGCTGACGCCCATCAGGGTCGCAGAAAGCAAAGACAGGTGGGTCTCAGAAGAGTGAGCAGATGCACAAATACAGGTCAGCAGAAAACTGGAAGAGTACCACTCTGAGGAAGAGTGAGCACAAGGATTCTCCCCGACACACATTCCTTACCCGCAGGCATCTTCGGCTGTAGGTACCGACTAACACGCCTGGGATCCGTAGCATGGCCTCACAGAAAACAGCAGAGGGCGAGGCTGGCTGGTTTGATGCACCAACACTGAGCTGATGTGTTTAAAACCACTGCTAATAGAGATCTGAGGTCATAGATGCCACCCCATTTATCTAATATCTGCAGATTGTTGGGTGAGAAAGTTTAGTTCCCACCTCGATGCATCCTATGAGGTTAATTACATCGGTCACTTGTAAAAACCTATCCCGCCTCCAGTGTTAAGCAAAACTTGAGGGGTGTTCACACTGTCTGAGGTTTAGTAATGCTGAAGAAAGAGCAATATAGAAACAGCAATTTGTTCAGACGCCACAGTGGGGGGTGGGGGTTGTATGTTTCCATTCTCCACAGAACTCTTTCATTTAGTATTTTCTGTACCAAATTCAGACAGCAAATTATACATACATCAACTCCATTACAGAGCTGAGATCTAGAGACCGAGGAGGACCGGGAGGGCAAAGAGAAGAGCAACACTTAGGCAAAAGAACTGTGTTCTGGACTTCAGGTATAGAAGTGACTCCTTAGTTTAGAAACAATGTTACCATGTATCTGACAAAGGGATCTTTTACTTAAGTAGCAAGCGTGGTTAGCTGAACAATCTCTGAACTGGGATTTGGAAGATCCATGTCCTAACCCTCAGTCCATTGCTCATAAACTGTGTCATTTGGTAGAAGGGGATCAGCCTACTTGAGCCTCACTTTCCTCCTTTGTAGGATAAAGATGATTCTACCTCCCTGTATATTTCATATTGCGCTATTATCATTAACTGAGATCATGTATATGAACATGTTTGGAAAACTGTAAATTATAATTGATATTTTTCTGTTTTTGCAATATAGCCCATGCCCACGATTACACTTAATTATGAAACTGCCACAAATATACAAGTTATTATTTTACACGGTGTTTGACATTGTGAACGTAAGTCACAGCATGATTCAATATATTCCATGTGATTGGCAAATAAGTCCCCCAATACATGGAACACAGTCATTTAGGCTGCACTTAAAGAAAACCATATTTTGAGACATCATTTTTTTTCTCATCAAAGACATCCAAAATGGCCTTAGGAACGCACTAAGCAAGGAATAAATAGAGGTAAGAAAGTAAAATTGTTTTGGATTTACACTTCATAGAACTCCAATGTCATGTAGTGAAATCCTAAGTAGTGAATATATTTTCTCAAGCTATCTACACTGCTATAAAGACACAGTGAAATATATCTTTATCTTGTTTGATAGCACTTGGTAAATATTGTTCACTTAACAGACGTTATAAATTACTCACTGCCAAAGAGGAAAAAGAAAGTCAGCCTTTTACAACTATGAAGTGATCAAAAGGCTATATTTAAAAACTTGGAGGCCATAGTCATAAAATGTGATTTAACTGAAGATTTTATGGTATGCTCATGAACAAGTAAATCAGACTCTACAGTGTTTATCTTTGATAACTGCTGGTTTCACAAACCATCACCCAAGAAGGAGATGCTATCATTAAATCCTGATACAGAGACTCCAAGAGCAGCCCACAGGTAATAAAAATGATAACGGCTTTCGTGTCACTGAAGGGGCACTCTTTAATTTTCTTTCCTTGATCAAACATCAGATCTGAATTTTTTTTAAGTAATCTCTACACCCAACATGGGGCTCGAACTCACAACTCCGAGATCCAGAGTCACACGCCCCACCAACTGAGCCAGCCAGGTGCCCCGCAGATCGGAAATCTGGAAGGAGAAAAAAAGGGACAATACCTGGAGTACTGTGGATTTTTTTAAGGTAAACGTTGTTTATATAAGAAGAAGTAATTTTCAAAAAAAAATTGCCAAAAGGTATTCATGGAACAAAGTACTAATCATCTCCTTAGGATTCTGCTATGAAATAAAAATACGTGAGTTGTCTAAGGAATATTCTAAAACAATCATTGGCAAACTCGTTCCATAAAGGGCCACAGAGTAAATAGTTTAGGCTTTGCAGGCCATACCACCTCTGTTGCAAATCCGCAACTCTGCCTAATAGCTCAGAAGCAGCCCTAGACAATACGTAAATGAATGAGCATGGCTATGTTCCAATGAAACTTTCTTTACGGATGATGAAATTAGAATGTCTGGAGACTCTTCACATGGTACGAGAGGTATTTTTTTTTAAGATTTTATTTATTTGACAGAGAGAGAGAGAGATCACAAGTAGGCAGAAAGGAAGGCAGAGAGAGAGGAGGAAGCAGGCTCCCTGCTGAGCAGAGAGCCCGATGCGGGGCTCGATCCCAGGACCCTGAGACCATGACCTGAGCCCATGACCTGAGCCGAAGGCAGAGGCTTTAACCCACTGAGCTACTCAGGCGCCCCAAGGTTTTGGTTTTGATTTCGACCCACCACTGAACTGTGCAGAGGCCAATCTTAGTTCTTGGGCTACGTGAAAACAGGTGTCATATAGGACTTGACCTGAGTGCTATTGGCTGTCAACCCCCATCCTAAGATAACACAGACAGTATCCCCCCTAATAGACAAAGCTCATTTTCTTCCTGATGCCTGTGGCTTTCACTCCATTTATCTGATTTTTGGAAGGTAAGGGAGGAAAACCTATACCCTACTTCTAGTATAAACCCTGACTTCTGGACTCATCAACGCATCAATGAAACTGACTTACCCTATCTGGTGAATGTAAAAAAAAAAAAAAAAGTACAGGACATAGAACAATGCTATCACCCCAAAACCTCTCCGTGCTATCCTTTTATATATTCACTCTCTCTCCACCCCAACACACACACACCACTGTCCTGTCCTCTATCACTAGAATGCTGTCTTTTTGAGAAAGTCATACACATGAAATCATACAGTGTGTAACCTTTTGAGATTCGCTTTTTTCACCAAGTGAAACACCTTTGAAATCGATCCAACTTCTTGGGTGCATCAACCCTTTCTTCCTGTTTACTGCTGAGATGTTCAGGTTCCCATTATATGAACGCACCATGGTGCATTTCTCCATTCACCCAATGAAGGACATTTGGGTTGTTTCCAGTTATTAGCGATGACAGAAAGAGCTCCTATAAATATTCATATATAGGTTCTCGTGCGAACAGCAGTCTTACTTGAGAAATTAGCCAAGAAAAGGATTTCTGGGTATGTTCAACTCGAAAAGGAGCTTCCCAACAGTCGTACTGTTTTCTACTCTACTTACTTCAGATCTTCACTAGGACTTGAGATCATCAGTACTGTTCTTTAGTTTGGTCGCTATAACAGATATGCCATGATTTCGATCTGTGTTTCCCCAGTGGTTAATGATGCTGGGTATCTTTTCCTGTTTGCTTCCCACCCACATTTGCTCTTCAGTGTAGTGTCTGCTCAACTCTCAGACCCACTTTTAAGCTGGGTTGTTTGTTTTCTTACTGTTGGGTTTCGGAGTGTTCTTTATATACTCTATACAAGCTGTTCGTTGGGTATGTGATTTGCAAATACTTCCTCCCAGTCTGTAGCCTGTCTTTTCATTCTCTTAACACTTTTTATTTATAAAACAAGCACTTTTAAGTTTGATCAATTCCAATTTATCAACTTTTTTTAATTTTATGGATCTGTTTCTGGTATCGTTTATCTTAAGAACTTCGTCTAAATCAGGTCATAAAGATTTCTAATGTTTTCTTTGAAACATGGTAGGTTTTATATTTTGCACTTATCCCTTTTGTGTCAACTTTTTAATAAAACATGTCGTTTCGATTAAAGGTATTTTGGGTTTGGGTTTTTGCATACAGAGGTCCAACGCCAAGGTCCTACTCTCCGTTGATTTGCTTTGGCATCTCTGTCAAAGACAAATTAGCCATGTTTGTATATGTGTCTACTGCTAGATTTTGTTTTATTCCATTAGTCTACCCCTTCATAAATACCACACTATCTTTATACTGAAGCTTCAGCGTAAACTTAAAATGGGGTTGCAGGATTTTTTTCCACCATAGCACTCTGAGACTCTCTTTTTTGTTTTCTTCCTTTTTTTCTCTATTTATTTGAGAGAGAGAGAGAGAGAACGCGGGGGGGGGGGGCACAGAGAGGGAGAGAGAAACTCAAGCAGACTGTGCTGAGTGTGGAGTGAGATGTGGGGCTCAATCTCACGACCCTGAAAGCATGACCTGAGCTGAAACCAAGAGTCAGACGCTTAACCCACGGAGCTACCCAGGTGGCCTTTTTTGGTTTCTAAATAGCATTTCTCTCTGTTGTTCTGAGGGGATAATTTCCTCTACCTTCCCATTCACTGCTCTCCCCATCATCTGCATTCTTCTATGTTTCCAACATGTTTTCAGCTTTGGTTACTGCTATTTTTCAGTTTTAAATTTTCACTTGGTTCTTAACTGTACCTTCTACTTGCTCTGACTTTCTACGTGTTCGTTCCTTTTGCGAGTCTTCACCCTTCCTTACTGGAGCATTTTTCTAACAGCTACCTCAACGTCGATGGGGATAATTCCATCATCTGAGTCATCCAGGCGTCGGCATCTTTTCATCATCTTTTCCCACGTGAGCCGAGATTTTCCTGTTTCTGTGCCAAGTGATCTTGACTACTGGTAAGACCGTAGCTCTTACTTAAATCCTATGGAAGATGTCAACGTTTTGGTTTTAGGTGGCAAACTACTTGGGAGGATTCAAGCCTCGAGTTTTAATCAGCCTTCATTAGGCAGCTCCATTCTCAAAGCCTCTGGGATGGTCTTCGGACCTCCATGTCTGCTATCCAGTGACTAATCTGGGACCTGGGCGGTGGTCTGTTCCTAATTCCGTTTGTAAAATCTAAGGCTTAAGATCACGAGTAGCTTGGGTATGATCCCAGGAGTTCACAAACAACTTCACGGAGCCACTTTCGCAAACGCCTCCCACTCTGAAATCTATTCGGTTCTCAGGGGTGCACTGAAGACCGCCCTCCGGACCCATCTATCACAAAACTGCAGCTTTGTTTACCCTGCTCTAGGCTCCTGGAGACCGTCACAGTCACATTGGAGCCAAGCAGCAGGAGGACAAGAGAAAGACAGAAAATCAGTGAGGTCTTTGTCCCTCCCTCCTGAGGCGACGGGAGGGAGGCTCCCCTCAAAGTTCCCCTGGGAGAACTTTGGTCAGAAGTTCCCCATTTGGAACTCTCCTGGACTTGACCTCATGCATCTCTCCACTCAACCGACTGTGATCTTTCACTATAATAAAACAGAAGTGGCTACAACAGATGTCAGTGGGTTCTTGAATGAGGATCCAGTTGTTCCCTTAACTACCTCCATTCTTACCTTGGTCTGTACTTTCTAACAGATTACATCCTTCCTTCCAGCTTCTCTCTTACCTCAGGCAAAAGACCCAACAGGCAAAGTTCCCGTGATGGGAACCGAACCTAACCCTCAAGCAATAAGGGCCGCCACGATACCAGCGACACCCCGTGTAACTGACCCCCCCGAGACAATGGCTGACCTGACCTTTACTACCTAGCTGCACAGACCCACCGACCTTTGTCCCACATTTTCCTTACAGAAACCTAGAGGTATTTTCCACACTCTGGACATGATTCTGGGGACATTAGTCTTCTGTCTTCCTGGTTGGCTTTGCTGAAATAAATTCCTTTCTTGTTTCAGCCACCACTGTGTCTCTCTGCCTCCGGATTTACGAGCAGCTAGTGGCCCAACCTGGTCCATAGGACCCCTGGAGCTTAGGGACTCTTGGGCCCCTGAAACCCCGTTAGTATCAGAAGTGAGGGTGGTCTTGTAGACTGTTCCCTAACTTCACATTCTGTACCCTTTATTTGGATGTATTACAATTGGGGTAGGCCAGAGAAGGCATGGTCTCGTGAAACTACCCAGGCTTCTCAAGACTCTGGCATAATCCCAGAAGCAGAGAAAGAAGGTGTAATTGAAAAGCCTTCCCAGGGAATCCTGATCTGCTCCTGAATTTAAAACTACTTCCACTGAGAATTCTTGATATTTTCTAAATATGTAACAAAACAGGAGATAGCCAGGAGTTGGACAGAGTTTATGAGTTGATTGCTTTATCACTGTCCTGTTTAAAAGCCTTCCCTGGCCTGCCATTACCCAAGTAATAAATCAAATAAGCTTCACATTCTCTATTCTCGGCAATCGAACCCCAAAACAGCTTTAATTTTCTGCTGCTTCCTTCCACACCATCCCAGTGGGTCCTATCCCAAAACTCTCATTTAATGGTCTAGGGTGGGGCTCTGGCATCAATGTATTTTGAAAGCTTCCCAAATGATTCTACTACGGATCCAGGAGACATAAACTCCTAATGTCGGTGAAGCATCTGCCTTTGGCTCAGGTCATGATCTCAGGGTCCTGGGATCGAATCTCGCATCGGGCTCCCCGCTCAGTGGGGAGCCTGCTTCTCTCTCTCCTCCCCACTCATGATCTCTGTCACTAGTTCTGTCTCTCTCTCTCAAATAAAATATTAAAAAAAAATAGATCACTATTTATTACATAAACCTAGGATAACACCATATTTTTACCTCCAGAAATCCACATGCTCTTGAAGGTCCAGCGCAAATGGCAAACTTTCCATGAAGCCTTCCCTAATTGCACTAGACCACAATCAATGTCTGCCTCTCCGGGGTTCTCTCCCGCGTTTTGGGTGCACCACTCCATAAGACTTTTCCCGTTCTGCACCGTGATGCACTTAAGCTGCTGCTATGAAAGAACAGTGCAATTCAAATACCAGTTCTGTGAATTACCCTGTGATTTTAAGACAATGCTTAATTCCCAAAGATTTAAATACTCCGTCTGTAAAATTTGAAGAACAAATGATTGCCTTACAGTGTTACTCTTAGGTTTAAAGAAGATGCTCTGTGCTCCCCAACCCTCTTCACAGAGAATGTGATCATAACAGCTTACTGGTGGTGTTACTGGAGGCCACGGGTATAAGGGCACCTGAGCTCGGGGAGGTCCCAAACGGACCAGGTTTAGATGCTCACCACTAGGAAATCCAGAGGCAAAGGGACAAACAGTGGTAAGCCAAGAAAGGAATTTATTTCCGTGAGGTCAACACTGGGAGGAGAGGACTGTAATGTCCCAAAAACTAGCTCCAAAGGGCAGAATGCACCTCTAGGTTTATACAAGGACAATACGGGACCAAGGTCAGCGGGCAAGTGCAGGTGCAAAGTGGAGGTCAGGTCCGTCATCGTCTTGGGGTCAGTCACGCGGGGTCTTGCTGGCATTGTGGCAGTCCTCGTTGCTTGAGGGGGGAGATTCAGTCCCCATCATAAGATATTTTGTCTGCCGGGCCTTTTGCCTGAGTGAAGTGATAAGCTGGAAGGAAGGACTTATGCATTAACAAGTACAGACTGAGGTCAAAAATGGGGGTAGTTGAGGGAACACTGCGTCCTCTTTCACTGGGGGATGCTTGTGGCCAGAGGTGACGGGCAGTGGCTCTCCTTCACTCCGGGCCTTGTCCTTCTGCTCCAAGACTTACCAAGACCAGTATCTGGACATGCCTGTAATCCATTCAAAAACTACCGACGCGTGCCCATCACCCCCAGAGATGGTTTCATTTGCCTGGGGCACAACCTGAGGCACTGGGAGTGTTTACACCTCCCAGATCATACTCACGTGCATCTAAGGTCGAGGGCCACTGGACATAAAAAATTTTGAATCAGAAACATCATTAAGTAAATTTCAGTTATAAATTTCATAAGAGTAGAGAAAGTGTATTTTTCAAGTCTATAGAACATTACCCAATCCCTTTTTTTTTAAAGATTTTTTTTATTTACTTGAGAGAGAGAGAGAATGAGAGCACGAGTAGGGGGGCAGGGCCAGAGGGAGAGGGAGAAGCAGGGTCCCTGCTGAGCAGGGAGCCCGGTGCAGGACTCGATCCCAGGATCCTGGGATCATGACCTGAGCCGAAGGCAGATGCTTAACTGACTGAGCCACCCAGGCGTCCCTCCAAATATTACTACAGAAAGTAAAGTAATAAAACAAATATTAAAGAAAGAAAAAGTTCCATATAACCAGGAATGTTTGCAGGCAATTCAAGAAAGCTGAACCTCTTGAAGTCTACAAAATGCTTTCCCCATTTGTTTATGTTCTTGGGTTTCATGGTAAACAGGATTATCTCTTACAGATTTTGCTTCCAATGTTTGGAAACCTTAAAATAGAAAAGAGACTTCTCAGTGATTCTGGTTCTAATTAATGAAATTGCTTAATGTAAAGGGGTTTATCTTTATGAATTCATCACAAATTCTAAAGCTCATAATTAATTCCATTTATAGTCACAAAATCCTAAATGTACTTCCATTGAGTATTTCCACGGTAGATAAGAGGTTCAACTCGCTACTGGCCAACCTCAGCAAGAATAACAAAAGAGGCAGTAATCCTAAATGAGGCATTCCACCTCTGTTCAAAAGCCCGAAATCTGTCTAGGCAGGTCATGGAAACAAAATTTCAGATAGTGTAAAACAGATAAACCACTGCCCCCCAAACTCAGGCACATGCACACATACATACACACACCTGTTTCTTCTGCCATGCACCTTGGTAGGTAAATACTTAAGGCTGACCCTTCTAGCTTTCATATAATACTGACTGTGCGATTCAAACACATTTCTGTGCCACAGTTCCCATATCAATAGAAGAAGGGGCGGCCACAATATCATAGATGCTTCAAAAACCCTGATTAGATTTCAAGAAACTTCAAGTAAATGGAAAGGAAACCAGCATTTGCTGAGGGCTTGCTTTCAGAAGTCAATCATGTGGTTACAACAGAGAAAAACGAACCTAAGCTAGCTTAGCAAAAACAAAGTTTTTTGGGGGGCACCTGGTGGGCTCAGTCAATAGAGCATATGACTTTTTTTTTTTAAAGATTTATTTATTTATTTGAGAGAGAGAAAGAGAAAGAGTGTAGCGGGGCGGGGCAGAGGGGGAGGGAGAGAGAGGATCGCAAGCAGACTCCCCAGTGAGCACAGAGCCCAACGTGGTGCTCGATCCCACAACTCTGAGATCATGATCTGAGCCCAAACCAAGAGCAGAGTCTCAACGGACTAAGCCACTCAAGGCACCCCAATAGACCACATGACTCTTGATCTTGGGATCATGAATTCCAGCTCCACGTTGGGTGTGGAGACTACTTTAAAAAAAAAAAGAAAGAAACAAAATTTGGAAAGTATCCATAATACCCAAAGGCAGGCATTAGAGTAGGACCTCGTAAGGGACCAGGTCCAAGAAGTGAGAGCTCCACCATACCAATTTCATCGGATTCTGGCTGACGAAGACTCTCGTTGCTATTTTTCTCTGAGCATTGCCTTTGTCCTTTCTCTACGCAGTGGTTTTCTTTGCGCTAGTTAAAAGTAGCCCCAGTGGTGAAAAAAAAAAGTGAGTATATCCCTGACCACTGATGTCCCCCCTCCAGAACCCAAGACCAACCAGTAAGAGTCTCCATGTCCCAGCGAAAAATGAGAAGAGAGTCTGATTGGTCTAGCTTGGAGCAGCCAGCCCCCCATGGTTGAGTCACTAGGGAGGCAAAATGCTCAGTGGTTCTCACTGGGAGGCAGAGGCCCATTCTTGCCCCATGGACTGTGAGTTCCCAGCACGGTGGCAGAAGGGACGAGAGACGTCTGTTCCACCTTCTGCGGGCTAAGCCTGCTCACTCGCTGTCTCAATCTTTGCAACAACCTTACGACACAGGGTTTTACCTTCATTTTATTAAAAAAAAAAAAAAAAAAAAAGGCTGATGCTTAGAATTTTGAGGGACTCACCCAAGACCACATGGCAAGGAGCAGTTGAGGAGCCCATGTTCTCAGCACTGAGAGATGAGCATCCTTGGTGCAAGTTACACCACTGGGTGGTATGTGCTACATGTGGTGGTTGACACGGCATACATTTGACAATAATGTAGTCAGTTAATGGTTTTGCTTGGACATTCTAGGCACTGTAAACAGTATCTGGGTCACTGACTTTTTATAAATGAGAAGCAACAGTGAGTAGGACTATACAACGCTGATTGTTTGCTTTCCTTAGTGCACGCCTCCCGGGAACTAACAAATGGTCTGTATTCAGGAGGAATGGCAATCATTCTGGTTATCCAACACGGCTACGTGTCAGGCAGAGCGCTAAATGCTTGACCTGCACATCTCACCGAGTCCTCCAAAAACGCCAATGATGGAACTACTACTGTTATCCCTGTTACCCAGATGGGAAAAAAAAACAAATGGAGAAAAAGGTTCGGTAACTTGTTCCAGTCTCCTGTTACATAGTGGCCCCCCTGGGTTTTAAATCAGGGCCAACTGGGGGTGCCTGGCTGGCTCAGTTGGAAGAAAACGTGACTCTTGATCTTGGGATCTTGAGTTCGAGCCCCACGTGGGGGATAGAGACTCCATAGCTTTGAACCACTAAGCTTTGCCAACAGGTCGGGCATGCAAATATATCATATACGACAGCATATATTAAATCTCTAGCCAATATTCGGCATATTTTCAAAAACAGCAGAAATAACATTTTGCCAGAAGTTTTTCATCCCGCATTTATTGGCAGTCCATTCCGTACCAAATATTGAGCTAGGCAGTTTATATTTTGATTTTTTGTAGACAGACTACGGTCAACTGATTTTTCTTTTTTAACAAGATACTGATCTGATTTCCTCGGAAAGAACTGGCCAATCTTTCAAAGGGAACTTTTTTTTGTTGTCTGTCTCTGATGAGAGAGAGTTCTGTCCCTTCTCACCAGACATGCCCAGCGTCCTCGGGAACAAATTCTGAAAGATGATCGCCCAGCCTCCAGCCTGCTGCATGGGTATCTCGAATTCTTACTCACCTGGGTTCTTTCTTCAGTAATTCCTCAACTACAGCAACCTGAGGTACCCGGTAAAGCAGGAAGACAACAAAGAAATGAACACATTGGTTAAAAAAAGCAAACCAGTTTATAATTGTCACATTGAAAGAAAGTGAAATGTAAAACGCTCTACCCATGTGTGTTGTAAGTTAAGAAAAGCCTATTAAACTAGTATGTATTTAATAAGTATAATTCATTATAAACCCTATGTTTCAGTTCTGTTAAAGGAAAATCAAAGAATGGGCATCTAGATGGCTCAGTCCATTGAGCATCTGACTCTTGATTTCGGCTCAGGTCATGATCTTGGGGTGGTGAGATCGAGCCCCGTGTCAGGCTCCAAGCTCAGTGTGGAGTCTATCTGAGGTTCTCTCTCTCTCGTTCTGCTCCTCCCGCTCATGCTCTTGCTCTCTCTCTAAAATAAATAAATCTTAAAAAAAAAAAAGTCAAATCAAAGAAGAGAAAGTGAGTTAACACAATCCAAGGATTATATTAATAGAAATAAAGAATAAGCTGAAGAAAAAAGAAAAATTCCATTCACAGATACGTAGAGACACATTAAAATCTAAAAGAAATAGAGTGCTAGAGGAAATTAAAAAGAGAATTTCGGGCGGGGGATACAGGGACCAAAGATTCGGTGGTTTCCAATCAATGTGATTCATAATGTGGTCAGAGGAGGGTGAAAACTGCCCACAGCACCTGTGAAAACACAGACAGTTGGCGCCGCTGTAAACCTACACAGCAGACTCACTGAGGGCTTAGACCCAGAAATCTGTCATCGAAACCAGGCACACTGACACCTAAGAACCACCACCTGAGGATCAACAGAAGTGGGCTGTGTGTGCCAAGATGCAAAACTTCAGAGGATTCCTAACCCCAAAGTCAAAACTGATATTTTGTACCTTGAAGAAAGACGAAGACTTTGATTTTTAAAATAGCAAAAGCATGCTGGGGCACCTGGGTGGCTCAGTGGGTTAAGCCTCAGCCTTCGGCTCAGGTCGTGATCTCAGGGTCCTGGGATCGAGCCCCGCATCGCGCTCTCTGCTCAGCAGGGAGCCTGCTTCCCCCCTCTCTCTCTGCCTGCCTCTCTGCCTGCTTGTGATCTCTCTCCTCTCTGTTGAATAAATAAATAAAATCTTAAAAAATAAATAAATTATAGCAAAAGCATGTAAATTCACAACACAAATATTATATTCCCATCTAATCCGAGAGCATTTCTTTTTGACATTTTTAAGAAGGAAGACCCCCCTTCCTGGTGGGACAGGGTCAAGCCTTATGTTTCATCTCAACAATTAAGACTGCTTCTTTTCTAATCATTGACAAGAGAGAATTTCTGTGAACTTCCTGAATCGTGTATGAAATTTTAGAACATATGTGCATTTTTATGAAGAAAATGTCTGTAGGATTTATCAGATTTTCAGACTGGGTTAATGACTACCCCCCAAATCAAGAACCACTTCTTAAAGTTAATATGAAGATTTTTAAAAAATCATGTTGCATTTTTGCAACCATAGTCACAAAGCATACCTTGATTAATCCAATCATCTTCTCTGACCAGTCAGCCAAAAATTTCTTCTTCATTGTCTCAAACAGGCAGTAAGGTCTGAAAATCGAGCTGCGATGATTGACAAACTTGGAGTTGGAGATCAGAACCTGAAGTCAAATAACACCACCCATTTGATTCATCTTCTACAACTTTGTTTCCTCCTACGTTCTATGAAGTTCCACTTCGTGTCTGTAATTTCTTTCTCATGTACAGTTCAAACTCCTTCCCTTCATGTCCATGTTTATATCACTGTCTAGAATTTTCTTTTATTTGACACGGGAGGAAATGACTATTTTTTTAAACCCTCAAAGTCCAATGGCTCACAGCCCATGCTGCAAAGCTAGCCAATTTCCATGTATGTTTAAAGTTCACAGATTTTCCTTTTTTTTTTTTTTTCAGATTTTCCATTCTTAATACAGATTTATAAAAGGAAATTTCACCAATTGTAAATAGCATCATTTATCAAGTTTATTGCTCCGGCAAGTCTGATTTCAGAAGTTACCTGGCTGAATGACTTTTACGTGGCTCTGGTCTTCTGGCAAAAATTCATTTTTAAAATTTTGGCACAAGGGGGAGGTGTAAGAAATGGTACACATGAAATATGTATAGTTCTTGGTGTATCAATTACATCTCAGTAAAACGGTTTTTTAAAAATAAGTAAATAGGGACGTCTGGGTGGCTCAGTTGGTTAAGTGTCTGCCTTCAGCTCAGGTTATGATTCCGAAGTCCTGGGATCAAGTCCTGCATCGGGCTCCTTGCTCAGCAGGGACCCTGCTTCTCCCTCTGCTTGTGCGCTTTCTCTCTCTCTCTCTCTGACGAATAAATAAATAAAATATTTTTAAAACACAAAAAAAGTAAATAAAAAGCTAAGGGGGAAAAAAAGATAAGAGTGCAAGATATCCCAATCAGCACCCATTGACTTTGCAAATTTATTTAGGCTGTGAAACAGAGACCAATCCTTTGCTTTCTTTCCCAAGTCAGTTCCCCTCCCCCTTTAATTATAAAGCACATACTGCAAATCACATATTCAGTCACCCTACAAATTAACCAGAGTCCTTACAAAAACTAGAAATCAGTTCATATTTCGTGCACCCAGAGAAGGTTCAATTAATCACAGAAACAAAAGAATTTTTAATGTGCCTGCCTTATCATTGCCACCAACACCTGCTCACTGCTACTACCCTGAGTGCCCTTCGCGGACGCAAGTTGTATCTTAGAATTGACCTTACCTTAAAATATGTATTTTAAAAACAGGTAATCAGCCCAGTATGTGTGTTTTGTGTGTCCTTTATCTGAGGTGACAAAAGTAAGATTTATTGGTGGTCAGTCCGTCGACAATGAAGAAAACATGTATTTATCACTGACGTAGGCAATTCTGAAATATCACACTTCCCTTGTCTTCTCCCTGAAAAATGAAACTTTATCAACCCTTCGGGTTTTTTATCAACATTTCACTTCTGGGGGTGTCTTCATCATCCCAGGGACCATGCTCAGGTTCATGATCTGATCCTGTGAATTGTAGCCAAAGGGATCCCCAAGGATATAACTAGGTACTGGCATCTGACTATTCTTTTCCATTTCAAAATCAAAATGCGTAACTGTAGCAGAGGATAGATTCTCATCATTCTGAGACAGATGTGCATAGCCTTCTAGAAAATGGGGGGAAGTGTACTAATTAGTCTCCCAAATGCTGGCCTGAGATCGGGTACCTGATCAGTACCATCCACGCCTGGGGAGCCAAGGACTTCCCTGCCCATCCCAACCCCAGCCACAACCTTGCCACAAAGACCCCACTTCCGTCATTCTGCGTAGGGCTCCAGGTTCTAGATTTTTGGAACACTTCTCTGTGTCGCCGACAAGCAACAAGTTTTGGGGTCAGTTGAACTAAGGGAACTTTGAGAGCGTTTGAAATCCTCTGAGTCTCTAGATTTTCATTTTAAGGACTCACAGTTGCTTACGAAAGAGATCACGGAAATACATGCGTTCCGATGTAAGGTTGGAAGAAACCACCACCCGCTCCCACTCCTGCATGCACAGAGGCAGTGCCCTGGGATATATGGGGTGGGATCGTGGCGGCTGGATGTGCTGTGTGGGAGTCTGTCTCTTCCCTGCCTGCACAGCTCTCACCTGTCCTTCGGGAGCAAAAAGGTTGCAAACTCCATTTCCCATGCTTCCCTATCAGCAAGGCTCCAGCGAGATTGCATCGGTGTCAGGCTCTTATCCACCATTTCGAGGGACGAGAAAGAAAAAGCAGCAGCCTTATTTCTCCAACAGCAGCTCCTGGCAGGAGTGTGGACATGGGTGGACAGGTGACTCCAGTGTTTGCCAGAAGATTCTAGGAGCCCATGATACCCACGTCCTCTGGTGGGGACTTTCCTGAGATTTCCTGAAAGCGACCTTCTTCATCTACACCTCTCCCCACTCCCCACCCTTAAAACGGCTGTGTAAGCCCCTGAGCCTCTGTATTAAATCTCTCCTTTCCTGGATAGGAAGTGGCCACTGTTTCCTGGACATGGCCCGATCAGTCACGGTTACACCCATTAACCCACAGATTCTTAGAGCTGAAGATATTCATCCAGGAATTTGCTCTCTGTGCCCAGGAGCGTTACGGTCCAGCAGAGAGAATCTGTGAGTAAAAACTCACAAATCCCAGAGCTCCAGTGGGAGACTGCATGTGAATCAACTCACTGAAAATTCAAGGGCTCCCTAACATGGGCCCCAAAAGCAAAGGTGGCAAATCTCTCCTGCAGGGGGCGGGACGCTTTCCACATGCATAAAGTTCCGGGGAAATTGGCTAACTCCGTCCTGGTGCCAAGTGAACTCCAGCATGATGCCTCATCTCTAACGTGGTGCTCTCCAGAGTTTTTCTCTCCTGTGGAATCCAGGGCAACTTTAAAGAAAGGTGTGACTCCAAGACTACCGGAAATGTGAGCATCTCCAAATACTAAATTCTTCAAGGGTTTGGGGAGAGATTTATTTTGGCATGAGTTGACTTTAAAAGTGTTAGAGGACGATGGGTGTAAATATATGGATGTTTCCACCTTTCTTTGGTCAGAAGTAATTTCAGAATACAACCCCAAGTTTCAAAAGATGGCAGGGAACCTGGAAAATGAGATCACTGAGACCCACATGGTTCATAACACTTTCTGGGACGAGAAGGATGTTCTTTATGTGTCGTCCTCTAGGGCTCCTGATTACATGTGGCTGCTGAGCACATGACACGCGGCTGGTACAATGGAGAAAATGTGTAATTTTCTGTAATTTTAATCTAAACTTAAATAGTCACATGGGGCTACTGCTGGAGAGCAAATTTTTCAAACCTATTAGACACAGGTCTTATGACAATATAAAAGTGTTATATTTATGTTGGGAAAACTGAACAGCCACATGTAGAAGAATGAAACTGGACCACTTTCTTACACAGTACATAAAAATAAACTCGAAATGAATGAAAGACTTAACTGTGAAACAAGAATCCATCAAAATCCTAAAGGAGAACATAGGCAGTAACCTCTTTGACCCTGGCCACAGCAAGTTCTTGCTAGATACATCTCTAAAGGCAGGAGAGACAAAAGCAAAAATGAACTATTGGGACCTCATCAAAATAAAAAGCTTTTGACAGCAAAGGAAACAGTCAACAAAACCAAAAAGCAACCTACGGAATGGGAGAAGATACCTGCAAATGTCTTATCAGATAAAGGGCTAATATCCAAGATATATAAAGAACTTATCAAATTCAACCCCCCAAAAACAAATAATCCAGTTAAGATATGGGCAGAAGACATGCACAGACATTTCTCCAAAGAAGACATACAAATGACCACCGGACTCATGAAAAAATGCTCAATATCACTTATCATCAGGGAAAAACAAATCAAAACCACAGAGATACCACCTTACATCAGTCAGAATGCCTAAGAATAACGAGACAGGAAACAACAAATGTTGGCGAGGATGCAGAGAGAGGGGAACCTCCTTACACTGTTGGTGGGAATGCAAGCTGATGCGGCCGCTCTGGAAAACAGTATGGAGGTTCCTCAAGAAGTTAAAAATAGAGCTACCCTACGACCCAGCAATTGCACTACTAGGTATTTATCTGAATGATACAAACATAGTGATTCAAAAGGGCACATGCACCCCAATGTTTATAGCAGCAATGTCCATAATATCCCAAATATGGAATGAGCCCAGATGTTCATCAACAGATAAATGGGTAAAAAAGATGTGGTAGATATAAACAATGGAATATTATTCAGCCATCAAAAAGAATGAAATCTTGCCATTTGCAATGACATGGATGGAACTAGGGGTATTAGGCTAAGCCAAATAAGTCAGAGAAAGCCTAATACCATATGATTTCACTCATATGTGGAATTTAAGAAGCAAAACTGATGAACGTAGGGGAAAGGAAGAAAAAATAAAAGAAGATAAAAATTGAGGTGAGGTGCACCGTAAGAGATGCTGAACTCTATAAAGCAAGATGAGGGCTGCTGGAGGAGAGGTGGGTGGGGGGATGGGGTAACTGGGTGATGGGCATTAAGGAGGGCACTTCATGTAATGAGCACTGGGTGTTCTAAGCAACTGATGAAGCACTAAATTATACCCCCGAAACTAATAAAAAAAAAATTACAAAATGCATCATGTAGTCAATTTATGCACAATAAAATCCTAAAATTTACAAAATAAAAATTATAATCTAAAAAAACAAAACCAAAAAACGCAAAAATGTTATATTTAATTACATTTATAAAAAGAATAAAATTGCATCAAAATATAAAGTCCTTTATATAGCGTCAATAATAAACTGACTGCTATGGAACGTCAGTATGTATTTAAGTCATAGCTATACATCTCTTTCCAATTTAAAAATTTTATTTTGGGGGCTCCTGGGTGGCTCTGTCAGTTAAGGGTCTGCCTTTGGCGCAGGTCATGATCCCAGGGTCCTGGGATCAAGCCTCGAGTAGGTCTCCTTGCACTGTGGAGAATCTGCTTGAGATTCTCTCTCTCTCTTCCTCTGCCCCTCCCCCTGCTCATGCTCTTTCTCTCTAAAATAAATAAATAAAAATCTTATTTTTTTTATTTTATTTTGGGGCACCTGGCTGGCTCAGTTGGTAGAGCAGGTACTTTTAATCTTGAGGCCATGAGTTTGAACCCCACGTTGGGCATAGAGATTGCTTAAAAAAATAATAAAATAAAATATTAATGCTTAAAAAATTAGTTAGGCTTTAATTAGACAAATAGTAAATGAGAACATTCTTGTAAACCCTTCAAACAATTCAGATAAACACCAAGCCCCTTCTACCCCATCAGTCATTTCCATTCCCCACATCCTCTGGGGGCATGGAAGAAATACTGTTACAGGTTAGATGTATTTATTTTCAGAATTTCTTCTATGCACTTAGAAACATATTTGTCAAGAATGTGTGGGTGGCTCAGATGGTGAAGCATCTGCCTTCGGCTCAGGTCATGATCCCAGAGTCCTGGGATTGAGTCCCATATCAGGCTCTTTGCTCAACGGGAATCAGCTTCTCCTTCTCCCTCTGCCCCTCCCTCTGCTTGTGCGCGCGCGTGCGTGCTCTCTTTTTCTCTCTCTCTCTCTCTGACAAATAATAAAATCTTTAAAAAAGAAACATACTTGTATATAGATACAATACAATCTATGGATTCATGCTAGATTCAATTAGAACATATTTTCTTGTTCTCAGTATAGTTGCACATTCTTTTGCATGGCTGTGCTGCATTCCTAAGTGTGGATTTTTTGTGGGTGGCCTATCTGATTGTTTTGATCATTCTTCCCTTGCTAGAATCCTCTTTTTTTTTTTTTTTAAGATTTATTTATTTATTTTATTTGGGAGACGGAGAGAGAGAGAGAGAGCGCACACAGAGGGAGAGGGGAGAAGCAGACTCCCCGCTCAGCAGGGAGCCCGATGTGGGGCTCGATCCCAGGACTCTGGGATCATAACCTGAGCCGAAGGCAGACGCTTAACCAACTGAGCCACCCAGGTGCCCCTCCCTTGCTAGAATCCTAATTTATCTGCAGTTTTTTTCCTATTACAAACAATATCACAATGAGCATTCTTTTATGCAACTCCTTGTTTTATTTTAAATTTTAACATTTCCCTCTATGATGACTATATAATTCATATTCACCATTGCCTCCCCTGATATTATCAAAGTTTGGGGAGGTTGTTTTTTTGTTTTTTCTTTTTTTGCCAATCTGAAGAGCCAAAAGTGAATCTTATTTAGATCTTTCTCTATTTACTAATTAGGGCAAGCAACTTTCCATATGCCTGCTAAATTTCATCTTTTGTGAACTGACTATTTATATCAATTGTATCATTTTTTGAAATCAGGAAAACATATACAAAAACAAAGCAAGACCAGGGCCAAATTATGTCTTCTGGAATATACAGAGCCTTGCACATATAGCTCCATAAATACTTCCTGAATGAATAACTAAAACAGCCAACATCATAAAAACCTCACCAAAAAAAAAAAAAAAAAAAAAAAGGATAAACTAAGTCCATACTATTTTTAACCTAAGTTCCATATTTCAGGTGTGGACAGGTAAATGACAAGTGTCTATCACAACCTCTAGAACTCTCCATTACTCTACTAGCCCAGTAAATTGTAAAAATCCAACTCAGAAAAATACTCATTCTATAACCCCCTAAAGAAGTATTTCTGATGGAAATGTTATTCTAATTCCAAGTCATTTTTTTCTCTAGACCTCGAGCTCTCTAAATTCTCCTCAGTAAAATAAGAATACTTTAATTCATGGACTTTTCATATTTCACAGAGTTGATCGCCATAGCTAGACGATTAGGATAACTCAAGCTCCTTTCCATCGCCAATACTCTAGAATGTGTCCACTCCTGCCTTACCAACATCTGCTCCGGTAAGAGTACTCTGTATTTTTCTTGGTGGAATCTGCTCCTTCTTAGTTTCCATCCACATGGCATCTACAAGGGTGCCTCCCATCCCAACCCTTTGGGTGGGTTTAGAACCAAAAACTAGCCTGAGTAGCCAAGTAGAGGCAATTATTTATCACGCGAGGGCTTTTGCAGGAGCAGTAGAGGAAGTCAGTCTCTCCCCATTGTAAGTCCAAAGTGACTACGAGCCATTTTGCTACTTGGTCTGCAAAACGTGCTTGAGAATGAAACCAAAGCAAAGGAGAGCAAAGTCTGGAAATGGACAGAGAAACGGGGCAAGAAAGGAGAGAAGCACGTCCTGAGAGTGACATTTAAACCATGTGATCAAGGTGCACTTGAAACCACATTTACCCATCGACTTCTCAAAATATCCTAAAATATGAAATTAAAAAAAAAAAATCTTTTAAGTCCTTTTTCCTTGATATCATTGGAATTTGGGTTTTGATGGAAAGATGATGGAAAGAATCCCCACTCACACATCTGGACCACAAGTAGTTTTTTGAGGGCTCATTCTGAATTATCCAATATCCAGGTGACCTCAGCTTCCCTCTGCCTCTCTGCTGGCTAAAGATTTTGTCTGAGCCTGCGTTTCTGCAGCTGACCACAGCATTGCTTCTTAGGTGTGCAACATTTCCTCCACGTTGTATTCTCTCATGCAAATAATGGCGCAGAAGCTACACGGATCAAATGCTATCATCTTTGTTCTATTAATGAGAGAAATGGAGACACGGCAAAGCTAACGAAGTTCAAGGTCTGGGATAATATCCAAGACTTCCAACTCTGCTGCTTCTTCGGAGCCCGTGCATTTCCCCAACGATGCTAAGGGTGCAGTGAATGAGCAGCAAGACCCAAGACACTGCAGAAGGTGTCGGTGTCCCACGATGCCATCCTGGACATTTCCTGGCCTCATGCACTGGAAACCACTCTTAGTTTATACTCTACAGGAAGGTGTATGGAAATGCCCTCTTCTGTAGCAACAAACAGCACACGGCTGAGGCTGTTCCCGGTCATAGTCCACGCTGATCCCACCAAATGACTCCGTGGAAGAAAGGACAACTCTCAGAAGCCACTGGACCTCTGGCAACCAGCTTTTTAAAGGAAACAGGGTAAACACGGTCAACTGCATCGTGGGAGAGTTAGGAACACAATCTGGAATTAGACAAACGGGTGCCTGGATGGGAGCTTTGTCACTTATTCCTTGTGTGACGTCAGTACGTCATCACGCTATCACGCTATTTTATTCTCACCACCTCCTCTGAGTTGGCTGAACCCTCCTCTGTCCCGGGGAGGGGTAGGGAGGGGAGCCATTTAAGCAATTGCTCCAGTCTTGAGAAGCCCTAGCAGATCAAGGAGCCTCGGTCATCTCCCCGTCCTTCCTAGCTTCCTTCCAGGCACTGATGACACGACATCGTTTACTATACAGTTTGTTACCGATCTTGACTTGCATTGGGGCCAGAAGAGCAGCAGCAACCCGACTGCACCCACCGGAACCGGCACGGGCTCAGTTACGCCTCATTCTTTCTCTGTGACACAAGCCCCTCCTGTACCCCTCCCCAGGCTTTCACAGGAGCTGAAACTCAGGAAAACAGCGACTGTGGCTCTGAGGACCATTCGCAGAGTTCATGCATGGGTTTTTTTGGGTTTTGTCTTTTTCGTTAGAATATCATGCATTTGGTTTTCGTTAGAACATCATGCATTTATTCGTTAGAATATCATGCATTTGCTTTTTTCGTTAGAATATCACGCATGATAACGAGTATCATGACATTCGTTAGAATATCATGCAAATTCCCGTTGCTGGAAATTTGATGCTGGACACGAACAGTCATTTCTTTTGGATCCTTTGCCTTGTTTGCTCAAACCTGAAATGGGTAGGCCATAAACTTGCTTTGGTCCTCCTCCACTCCTTATTTTGTTAGCTTCTCAACAAGTTTCCGGAGGTGCGGTCATCTTTCAGGGACTCGCTCATTCCACATCATCTAACTAGCCTCCCCAAATGCAGGGCTTTCACCTACTGATGGAGAGTACCCGAACCTGTCCTCTCAGAGCCTTGATTGTCCCATCTGTAAGATGGGAGCAGAGAGAAAGTTGTGCTCACGTAGAAAACTATGCATTATCTAGAGGATATCCCTCTGGGAAGCTACTTTACAGCTCTAGTCTGAAAACATGCAAATTTGGTCCAGTTAAGTAGAAACTGAGTTGACTTCCCTTACTCTTGCTGTGGAAGAAACCATGTTTCGCGTCTGCTTGTATATTCACTTCAAGAGTTCCGATCTACAAACGTGTCTCTTCTTCGAATTCTCTTTTGAGTCAGTTGTGACATCTGTCTGGTTCCCTCGCTGATTAACGAGCAGGAGCACACCTTTAATGCCCGTTCTTTTTTTTATGTCTGAGGGTAGTCATCATTTCACCCTTCTTGAAAATTATTATTAACAGAAATAAAAACATTACCCATCTCGGAGGGCTGGAGATGAAGCTTTAGTCTAGTTAGAATCGTCGAAGAGAGGCAGCTCCTGTGTACAAAATGGAGTGTGCATTAAACGCTCAATAAATGTTATCTGTGATTATTTCAAAAGAGAAGGTCATTTTTCAACCAATCGGGGTTTTTTAACATTTAAATAAATCTTCAGGTAAACGACTCTATATCAGAATTGCTAATGATAGATGTCTGGGGGGAAAAATGGACCTTCCCTCAAAACTATTAATAACGTTGGCTCCCAGCCTGGCCAACCCAGGGCCAACAGCCCCCCTTCTCCAGGAATAATGCCTTCCTGAAGCTTTCTCCCACCTGGGCATTTTCTTCATAAAACACAGCAATCAAAACATGGTAACAGAAATTTTGCAACTGGCAACAATAGGGAATCTGTGTGAAAAGAGGAAGTAATTACTTCGAAGTACAAAATAAGAATGTGTCTCTAAAAACAAATAGGAAAGGTTAATTCTCAGGCTTCCGGCAGATCTGTGTTACATTGTTCCAAAGTACGACCACCGCATGGGAGCCCCAATAATCATGACTCGTTCGAGTTTTACTTCTTAAGCTTATGGCTAAAAGCACATTTCCCAGACATTAGCTATTGCTTACTACCAACTGCTGGCCTTTGTCCTTCGGGCGACAGAAATTTCCTCCGATGGACGGGGGAATGGCAAAGAATGGGAAAGATTTTATCACATATGAATTTTTCAAGTAATAAAACAACCATATATTGTGATGAACGATTATTTTTCCTACCCCTGATGTAATCTAACGGTTGTATTTAAGCATATTTTCCTCAGTGTGAACATTTCCAGTATTTGAATTTCTTTTTTTCTCCACACCCCCCCACCCCCCCCCGCCCAGTATTTGAATTTCCATCTTTTTCTCATTTACAGAAGAAGCTACTGTCAAATCTTTAACTTTCACGGTAGGTATTTTCAGCCAAAGAAAACCACACAGGAGGACTAACAGTCACTGAAATGCTCTATACGTAAGGTTCTAAAAATTACAAAACTTCCGAGGAGATTTTGTATTTTTCTCACCTTTGCTTGCTTGCAACAAACACATCCTCTCCTCGAAGAGTTTTTCTATTTTTACCGTACTGAATTAAAATTTTTCTATTCACATGATTTGCTTCTTAACAATGACAGCTAGTCCTGATGACCAAATCTATTTTCCGCTTGTCAGTATAGACATGTGAGTCATCACAGGAGCCCCTCGATGGAATTGTCAGATGCTTAATTCAATTAGAGGTCTTCGATATCACACATACCCTGTCCCATTATGCAGCTCGTCTAATCCTAGCCAATCAAATGTACTACGCACATTCCATTGATTGCCTCCATGATTAGTCATTATCGTGGCCTAGAAATGTCATCAAAAAGAAAACCATCAATTTGAGCATACCACGCAGACCACTGACAGGGTAGGGAGGCTGGAACCAAGGTTAGCCTGGTGAAATTTAGTATGACTGGAACTATCACAGAGTTGTGGCCATTCTGTGTAAGACTGGTAAGAACACTGCCAGTTGGACCCAAGAGGAGCCTGTCCCAAATGTCTGTCCCATCCCCCATTGGACCCGATTCACAGCACGCACCCATCCCCCACACAAATCACCACCAAAGCGGAGCATTTCAGTGAGGCGGCTTGCAAAAGACGACTAATTCTAACTTACCAAAGTGCTCTAAGGAACCTCAACTGATAGAAGGGTGTTTCTCCTTTGACAGTGAGCTTACTTCCTCATTATGCATGTGGCGTGTATTGGAAATAACAGTACGTGAGGAGAGAAAGATTAGCGTGAGCTCTGTTAATCAGGGAAAGCTTCGCTGAACAGACAAAATTAGTACTTTTTTCTCTTGCACTTTTTTGCAGGTCTCCTGAAAATATGCATGCGTAATGTTTCCTCAGCTTCTTGCACTATATACCGTAAGAGCATCTTACTCCCTTCTGTATTCTGAGCTCCCCAAACCCGTCACAAGCCATCATCAAAGCTCTCGGACCTGACCGACTCACACTACAGGCGGCAAGCAGGTGGCGGCCCTCCTGGACATTTGTACACTTATTCCCCTCCGCACCTGTTGGGGCCAACTGCACATTTCATTGTAATTATTAAAGAAATAAAAGTGGGAACAGAAAAAGTCATCGTCGTTCTTCTGAGAAGCAAGTTCACGCTTTAGAAAAACTTGATCAAGGTGAGTAGCTACGAAAAAAACCCAAATGCTGTTCAGGGAGTTGTGGACCAGAGAGAGGTAAATAATCAGGGAAAAACACAGATTTATGCCTTCAGGTTGCCCTGCAGGTGTATGTGAGTTCCTGCTCCATTTTAAACAAAGTCTCCAAAAAGAAATCCTTGGCAATGCATTACGGGAGTTGAGGTGAGGAAAGCAAGACAATTGCAGGGAGCAGCCTGTGGGCCACTATGAGACGAGCAAACCGATGTATGGTTATGTACGTCAAGTTAAAACATTTAGGTTAAAATTTTCTGTGTCTGTAGGTCCCAGGTCTGACTTTGAATGAACCGCCCAAGTGTCGGTCCCCATGACTTCAGCTAAAAGAGCTCTACTATCGGCAATATTCCAAAACGGTGACGTGAAAGGCTCTCTGATGAGATGTAAAGGGTATACGGGCTTAAGAAGGCAAATGGTAGGACGGCAGAGGGCTCAGGAGAAGGCTGGGGAAACCTGAAGAGTGACGGTCCTCGCCTCTCCCCACACCTGGCCCCGAGGATTTCGCTCTCCTTAGCCAGCCTCATTTTAAGGGACGAAATTCAAAGATCATTTTCTCCCTGCTGAGGCATTTCTGTATCCTGCCGTCACTTTCAATTACTTGTTCGTTAACTTGAGCCACTTAGAGACATCTTACAAGGTTTCTTAGTCATTTTACTTCGCGTCGAAATATGCCAAGACATCAGTACCGGTCCTGTCTGGATCCCACCCGAGGCAACGCGCTGTGTTTTTCACGTTTTGTGTTGCTTATTAAGAGATAAAGATTTGGGTTTGCTCATTACTCATCGCCTCAAAAACTGTCCCGTATGCTTATATTGACTTCTTGTGAGAAATAATCCTTCCAACGTTTCTTACCTGGAAATGTCCTAGGAAATTCCAGACCAGAGCATCATAGAATTAACTGTGCCTTTTCAAGGTCTGCTCTAAGAAAAACACACACAAAAAAAATAAAATAAAATAAAATAAAATAAAATAAAATAAAATAAAATGCAGTTATAAAGGCTTGGATAAAGATGAAATAATGGAACTCATTAAAATCACCTTTTCCCTCCTTTTAAAGTTTACCTTTCCCAAATGCACTGGTATCCATCTGAACCCTAATACGTGCTCAGAGCGCCCCAAAACTGACAGCCCAGACAGGCCTGCGGAGATCCTGGTCGTGTATCGCTTCCCTTGGCCTTCCGTTCCCTCGCTGCTCAGAAACTGTTTACCAATTACTATGGGCCAGGCCTGGGGGGTGCAAGCCAATCTTCCCAGCATCATTTGGATGTTGACCCTCCAACCCACATACGTGAGCCTGACCTCTGCTGCCACATCTGTCTATCCAAAAGACCGGAAAAAAAAAAAAAAAAGGCTGGAAAGAGAGAGCCCGGGATTCAACCGCAGACATTCACGACTGCGATTTTGATGAACTTCTTCTGTTTCACATTCTAAATATTGACAACCCTATTCTACAAGATGCCTTTTTGTCCTTAGAAAATATGTGATTTTTACTTGGAGTGTGGCACGCAGAGTGACCTCTTTTATTAGATATTTCTTTTTTTTTAATTTAAATTCAATTAATTAACATATTATTTGTTTCAAGGGGACAGGTCTGTGACTCATCAGTCTTACAGAATTCACAGCACTCACCATAGCACATACCCTCCCCAATGTCCATCACCCTGCCACCGTATCCCTATTCCCCACCCCTCCAGCAACCCTCAGTTTGTTTCCTGAGATTAAGAGTCTCTTATGGTTTGTCTTTCTCTCTGGTTTCATCTTGTTTCATTTTTCCCTCTTTTCCCCCCACAACCCTCTGCCCTGCCTCCCAAATTCCTCCTATCAGAGAGATCATATGATAATTGTCTTTCTCTGATTGACTTATTTCGCTTCACATAATACCTTCTAGTTCCATCCACATCGTTGCAAATGGCAAGATTTCGGGGGTTTTGATGGCTGCATAGTAATCCATTGTGTATATATACACCACATCTTCTCTATCCATTCATCTGTTGATGGACATCGAGGTTCTTTCCATAGTTTGGCTATTGTGGACATTGCTGCTATAAACTTTAGGGTGCATGTGCCCCTTCGGATCACTACATTTGTATCTTTAGGGTAAATACCCAGTAGTGTGATTGCTGGGTCGCAGAGTAGCTCTATTTCAACTTTTTGAGGAACCTCCATACTGTTTTCCAGAGCAGCTGCACCAGCTCGCATTCCCACCAACAGTGTAGGAGGCTGTGATTTCTTTTATGTCTAAACATTCCCAGAGGATGTGGATCAGCTCTACTATCCTGGAAAAGAGTTGATAAATGCTAGAAAGATTCATAAATGATTAGAAATAAAGAGACAAATGATCTGTTGTGTTTAAAAGCAGCACCTACCTAGGGGCGCCCGGGTGACTTGGTCGGTTAAGTGTCTGCCTTCTGCTCAGGTCATGATCCCGGGGTCCTGGGATCGAGCCCTCCATCGGGCTCCCTGCTCAGCGAGGAGCCTGCTTCTCCCTCTCCCCCATGCTCATGAGCTTTCTCTCAAATAAATAAATAAATAAATAAATACTTTAAGAAAAAAAAAAAAAAAAAAGGCGGCAGCAGCACTTACGTAATGCATGAAGTTGAACCTCGGGTATATCCCAAACATCAGTAACACGAACACCATTAGTTCCTAATAAATCGCTCTTCCGGAATTACTAAGGCTTCCACCTTACCTTTTCCCACTACTTGAAACGGAAGTAAGGATGTTCTGATAATGACTTCTGGAAACCCCGGAAACAGTTCTGGGTAAACAAATCTGGGTAAACAAATCTGGGTAGACAGAGAAGCTAGCGTCTTTTTTTTTTTTTTTTTTTTTTTTAATATTTGGAGCTGCATTAAGCATCCTAGAGCAGCTGCCTTCGCTCCTGTTAGCTGAATGACAGGGCATTTCCTGGAGCCTGTGAGCCCTGGGGTCCCGCTCATGTCTGCCTTCCACCAGCACTGGCTCTCGTCTTTTTGTCTGGTTCAAACCGTCTGCTCTTATCACATCTTCTCGGAGACATCCAGGGGATTCATTTAACCCTAACATTTCATTATGTGACATCAACCACAGGTCATTGGCACTTACCACAGGTGTACATTGTTGTTAACAAACCAGGTCTCCCGCATAGTTGATGCTGCACTGCGGACGGTGACATAAACACTAACTCACCGTGTCTGCTGAGAACATGATCGGAACTTCACTGGGTTAGAGTTGCTTGTGGCCTTGTTGGTCTGCATATAATGTGACGAGGTGTATTCGCAAGAATGCAGGTCGTGGTAACTGTATTTTCGATGCCATTTCATAAATGTTTTATAGTTCACCGAGGACATTCAAAATGTTTTCTGCTGCAAGCAAATAGCTCGTCAGGTTTCATGCAACAGGATTTCCGGGCAAAGACAGCTCAAACATAATTCCTCTCTCCTAATAAACAGGTATACGGGGCAGCCGACGTTCACGGACGGTATTCGTGTGGATGAAGCGTTAGATTCGATAAGTGTGTGCCGTGCTCTGTTCTGGGCTCTCCCACTTTAGCTTCTAAGAGTGCATGACCTTAAAGGCAGACATCCACTGAGCGTGGTCCCAGCTCCTGCAGCCACAGCCAACCAGGGAGCTTCCTGGTGGTTTCTGCATCATTGGCTCCTGTGCAATCCAGAGTATCTTAGGCTCCAGATACGACCTCATTGGAACAGCCACGATTTCCAAACAGCGTAGGATGTGGACATACACTGGAGTGATACTTGAAAGATTCAGAAACAGTGGAGAACAAAGGTGGCGTTGGAAAGTCATTTTTCTTTTTTTTTTCCAAGACTTTTATTTATTTATCTGATAGAGAGAGAGAAAGAGCACAAGCAGGGGCAGCAGTGGAGGGAGAGGAAGAAGCAGGCTCCACAACGATCACGGAGCCAGATGCGGGACCCTAGGATCATGACCTGAGCTGAAGGCAGACAGACGCCTGACCCACTGAGCCGCCCAGGCACCCGGCAAATGCTGTTATAGCAATCCCCACTATTCCTCTTTCCTTCTAACCAGAACCAGCACTCAAAGGCCTTCTCTAAGTAACTGCCAGTAGTCTCCACCAATGATCCAACGGGGCACTTGAGGGTAGAAACTACTTGCCACTCTGCCAGATTGCATTTCAAATACACCAACGTATCCAAATACACCAACGCCTTAATAACCTATATTAAAATGGATAAACTGCAGGTTGAACTCGGGAAAATTAAATAATTAAACCGGAATTTTCTGCTTGATAAAGATCTCAGAGGTCTAATCCCCTCATTTTATAGGTGAGAGAATGGAAGCCCAAGGAAACGAAATAAATGTCAAAAGAAATCGACTGGACTGTTTTTAGGGATCCAGAACAATGCAAACTACACGTTGACAAATTCATTGGCACACAGAATGGATTGTTAGGACGTTGCATATTCAAGGAGCCCTGGTGATGAGGAAAACCTGAAAAACTGATTGGCTATCCAACAATCAAACAACTCTCCTTTCAGCCTGCTTATTCCGGGCCGCCTGCCTGGCTCAGTCAGTAGGGCACACAACCCTTGATCTCAGAGTTGTGAGTTCAAGCCCCACACTGGGTGGAGAGCTCACTTCTTTAAAAAATTAATTATCTATTTCTTATTTATTTATTCTTTTAATTACACTGATCACCTTTTTATTGCTTTACATTCCATAAGGTAAAAGGGTACGTATCGCCTGGGTATAGAAATAGCTACCAAGGCAGGCCCTTTGGTGTCCAGCACCACAATTTCATTGTGGTGCTATCCTAAGCCTCTCTCATGAGGTACATGCGTAGACTGAGATTATGGGTTTGCGTAATGATGACAGAATGGGAGATGATAAATAGATAGGATGATAGATGGGAGACAGATTAGAGCTAGATTTATCTATTATAAAACAGCAAGGCTCAGAGATCATTTAAGACTTCCTTGAATTTCAAACTGATATGGGTTCCTAGCTTTGTAATTCACAAATGCCTTTTAAAATCCCCAGTATTGCCTGTGCAAACATCGAGGCAAATACGCTCGGAGCTCATGGACAACAATATCGTAGAAGCCAAAACAGCAGGTTGCAAAGCAGACCTCATCTTTAGCTTTTCCGCGTTTCATTCAAACCTGTCGATGTTCTGGGCTGGAGAATGAAAAGGCATCAGAAGGTCAGGTTTTCAAGGATCAAACTTTCCATTGTTCTTTGACTCAGAAATCGGCTGTGAGTACAGGGCTTTGCATAAGAATCAGTCCTCTTCGCTGTACCAAGTCAGCTATTTTCAGCACAGCCTCGCAATCTTCGATTTCTGGGTACGTAACTATGGCAATGAGATTAAATGGCATTCAGTAAAAATCATTTTACAAATTAGCTGGGGAGGGTGTTGTCCATGATGGTGATGAAGGAACAATGCAAAACGACGAGGAAACGAGAGAGAAAATGAAATTGGGTTTTATAATCGTCTTCAGTGTAATCCTCAAAACCCATCTATACCATATGGCAGTTTGCAAGTGATGTATGGTGACTTGAAAAAAAAATGATCAGATAACTGCTTGACAGATTCCTTGACTCAGCGGAAGGAACCACACCTCTCCACTTGCCCCTGGACCATCACACAGCGTCCTTTGTCTGTGAGCGTTTCTGGGTCTGTCTGCTTGCCAGAAGCTTTGATCTGGGATTTTTTTATACTAAATAACAGTCAAATCAATTTCAAACACCTTCATTAGAGTACACAGCTCATTATGTTCTGGAATAACGTTTGGTTCCAAGCCCCAGGCCACGTTATAATGAGGACAGGAGTGCACACCGGTCCACGCTCCACAGTGACTCCGTATTTCCAGGCGACGGCCGCAATCACCACTGGTCTAGGTGGAGAGCAGGCTCTCATTTGCAGCCTTTAAAGATGCTTTCCTAATGTTTTAAACAGTGTGCCATAAAACGTGGTTTGGGTTTTTTTTTCCTTCTTAATCAAAGTATAGCTGACATACAATATAGATTAGTTTCAGATGCCCGGCATAGGGACTTGATATCTACATACATTATGAAGTGATCACCATGATAAATCCAGCTACCATCTGTCACCAGGTAAAGTTGTTTGTTACAATATTATTAACTATATTCCCTGAGCTGTACATTGCAGCTCCCTGCCTTACTGATTTTGTAACTGAGAGTTGGTACCTTTTCATCCCCTTAATCTTGTTACGTTGTTCATTTTTTTTCCTTTCTGTTGGAAGTCTGTTTAGAAATGTATATGTAGATATGGGAAAGACGGCGCTGGATATTTTTTCAAATCCTTTTTTAAAAAAATATTTATTCATTTGAGAGAGAGAGAGAGCACAAGCAGAGGGAGAGGCAAAGGCAGAGGCAGAAGCAGACTCCATGCTGAGCAGAGAGCCTAATGCTGGACTCGATCCCAGGACCCTGAGATCATGACCCTGAGCTAAAGGCAGACGCTTAACCATCTGAGCAACCCAGGGGCCCCTATTTTTTCCAATCCTTAATAAGTGATTAAACAGGCACACATAGTATGGTACATAAAAAGTAGTTTCCTTATCTATTTTTTAAAAAGAAATTGTCTATATATACAATGTTGTCTGTTTCTCTATATGTTTATGTCTCTGTTTGTGTGGGGGTGTATCAATCTCCCTTCAAAACATAGATTCAAGACAATTACTTTATATGCAAACTTAGAGGATAGCTTGCCATCTTCTCCACTGTGGGTTCACAAAGAAACTCCAGTGCCTGGATTGGCCAACAGGCTGAGGGATATTTAACCTTCTTATTTTGGTAAGGCAGGAAAATGAACATAACCCCCATGACCTCATTTTTGCTCCATAGTAGTTGTGCTATTTCAAAGCCTAAGTGACCATCCATAAAATTGTGACATTACACTTGAAATAAATGTGACACAATGTGGGCCGCCAGTGTTTTTCCTCTCCGATTTAATTATAAATTCTTGCTAAGAGCCAATAATAGAGGAATTACTTCACTGGACACACAAGACATTACCAAAATTACTTGTGTTTCTCTATTGCTGGGAATATAAGGTAGCGGGGCAGAAATTCCTTTTGCTGTCACAATTGATTATCATTGATTAATTGTTTATAACTCTAGATGGAAACAAATGCATACTGGCATATAAATAATCATAACTTGTTTTCTTGCCGGCAAGTCATAGTCTGCTTGGCATCTGAGAAAACACTAGAGGAGCTGAGGAATTACAATGCTTTTTAAAAAGGATTGTTATGAAGATAAAACAGATTTTTATGCAGCCTAAGCAAGTGCTAACAGTTTTCATGTTAACCTTGAAACTCTACTTGAGAACGGGATTCAGCAGTATTTTTATAGTTAGCCCTGAATATCTTAGAGGGATCTCTGGGAAGAAAACAGTCCTTATGTAAAAGACCGTTGGTTATAATGTAATATGACAGCCACGGTTTCGCAGAGGAGGCCCGGTCACTAAAAGCAGTATATTATCTGCATAATCCAGAGTCAGCAAATGGAGATGGAACAGACCAAAGGGAAACCTGAAATCAAGCCTTGTCCTTCAACACCTATCGCTAGAAGGCTTGGTTTCAAATGACGGAGGTGATTGCACCTAGAGAATGAGAAAGCTCGCTCATTAGGAAGGCTGCTGCTCCAAATGGGTCTACGCAGATCTGCCGGATCCAGAACTTGTTTGCTACTGCTGAGATTAAACACTAAGTGCCAACTAAGGTCCACAACAGGGAAGAATTCACTCGTGAAGTAGCCTTCGCATTAAGCGAGCACACTAAGAAATAAATCTAGATTTATGGACAAATGTATTTATCTTAAAAACAGGTTTGGGGTGCCTGGGTGGCTGAGTTGGTTAAGCAACTGCCTTTAGCTCAGGTCATGATCTCAGGGTCCTGGGATGGAGCCCCGCATCACACTGGGCTCTCTGCTCAGCAGGGAGGCTGCTTCTCCCTCTCCCTAGGCCCCCCCAACCTCTGCACGTGTGCTCACTCGCTCTCTAATAAACAAATATTTAAAAAAAAAAAAAACAAGTTTATCTCATAAACATTATACAGTATGTTCATAAGATAAGCGTTTTGCCTAAATAATAACATCTGAGTCACTACAATTACAATCACCACATTTTGTACCTAACATTTTCAGGTCGGGTGTAAGTGAAGGATACATACCCTTCACTTCCCAAAACGAAATGTTAGTCTGTTTAAAATAACCTTTTTCTATCTTGGCCTAAGTGTTTCTGCAGAGGACGAAATGAACTGCTTTGAATCAGTATGAAATTAAAAATATGTCTTGAAATGCAAACATGGACCTGTTTTTTAAACAGGCATTAATGACCTGTAATCAAGATACTAATCATTAAATAGCAAAACAGTGAAGAATTCTTTTTAAAAAGAAAAAAAATGTTAGTGCTCTGGAACATATATACACAGCAAGCTAAATGCATAAAGCTCCTTCTGTAATTACTGAAGATTATTATAAATCAAATAAGAAATTAGTATTCCAGCTTCATTAGCCGGTAGCACCTGTTCATGAGACAACAGAAATGTTTGCCGTTGGGGAAGAGAAAAGAGACTTCCTAAATAAGTATCAAAATGAATTGCTAATCTTTCATGGAGTTCAGAATCCTATAAACGGGAGAAGATTGCAAGAAGACAGGTCTCGCCCTCCTGCCCTGCTGATGGGAATGGAAAATGGATCGGCCGTCTTGGAAAACAGTTCGGGAGTTTCTCAAAAGATCCAACATAAAGTTACCATGTGACCCAGAAATTCCAGTCTTCGGTAAATACCAAAGAGAAATGAAAACATCTATCAAAACAAACACTCGTAGCCACGTGTTCCTAGCGGTATTATCCATAACAGCCCCAAAGTGGGAACGATGCCATTGTCGATCCACTGATGAATGGATAAGTACAATGTGTGAGAGCCACATCACAGAAGAGTATCCAACAATCAAAAGATACAAAGTACTGCTCCAACAGGGAAGAACCCTGAGGACATTATCCTAAGTGAAAAGAAACCAGCCACAAAAGACCACGCACGTCTCGCACGTTTCTGAATGAAAGATTCAATAGAAAAAAATCTATAGAGACAGAAAGTAGATTAGTTGTTGCTTAGGGCTCCAGGGGTGGGAGGGGGGAACGGGAAATAACAGCAAATGGGTGCTGGGATGCCTTCTGGACTTACAAAAACATTCCAAAATGAGATTATGGCGATGGCTGCCCCAATTCATAAAAATAAGCTAAAAACCATGGAACTATATACCTTAAACAGGTAACTTTTGTGGAATGCAAATGATATCTCAATAAAGTTGGGTTTTTGTTTTCGTCTTTTAAAAGACATCTTCTAGGGGGTAGGGTGGGAGGGGGGACCTGGGCGGCGGCATCTACGAGCCTTCTGACTCCTGGTTTCCGCTCAGGTCAGGATCTCAGGGTCCTGGGGTCCCCACAGCGCTGGGCTCCAGGCTCAGCTGGGAATCCACTTGAGACCTTCCTCTGTCTGTCCAACTCCCCCCCCCCACAAACACACACCTGTTCTCTCTCTCTCTCTCTCAAATATTTTTAAAAATAAATACATAAAATAAAAATAAAGACATGCTTCACCCAGCTCAGGAAGAGAATGCTTAAGCTAGTAAGGAAGCCACTACAGAAAAGTAGTAAGAGGTTTCAAACAAAAGCCCGACTTTAATCACCAGTGGTCTGTCCCTCTTCCCCGCCACCCGCACCCCCAGCCCGCCCGAGGGCTCCTTCTGTGGGTACTGCAGCTCCTCCGTAACCGATATCCTCTCTCTCTTGCTCTTTGGTTTTGGTTTGGGATTTGGTTATTCTTTTTGTTTTGTTTGTTTTTTTGTTTGTTTAGACAACGATGGCCAGACCAAAGCTCAAGGTTTACGAGGAGCCCATATACCAGTAATTTATGTGAATGGTGGGTCTTCCCCTTCTCTGAGTTGGTGAATGCCCGGCATCCCCTCAGAGCCTGCCTTTGCTGGAAAGGGGGGTCCTCGGGTAACAGGAGCCTGTGGATAAGGTTTACTCTCCCTCTCCTTCGGCACAAGGAGAACAATGCAGAAATGGGGCCATGACTTGGCTGACAATAGAGCAGATCAGAAAGAACTGATGCTTATCTGCGACCGAGAAGCCTCTACCACCGTTCTCCTTTACGTTAGTAATTTTAAACCCCTTTTCATGTTTTTCATCAGTGAGACAGGAGGCTTTGTTGTTAAACTGAGGGAGCGACAAGCCTCGCAGGACTGAATACCGGGGGGCTGGCATCTCCACCCGTCCTTGAAAAAGGATAGGTGTTGTCAGTATTTCGGGGGAAGGAGCTTCTTGTGGTCGGTTCCTGTTGTGTTTATTTTTCTCCCAGGGGGCAAACCTCCTGCATTTCCATTTGTAGAAGAGGTTCCCGAGGAAACTCCCATTCAGAGCTGGAAAATGGACAGACAGATGCAAACTGAGCCCGAAGGGGGGAACGGTCCGGGAGACCGTGAGTGTTTCTGCCCCGGTGCAGGATTTCCACGGTGACAACGACCACTACCATCACTCACTGGGAACCTTCCGAAGGGAGTTTTCTCTGGGGCCCCACGGGACCAGCCACTTGGCTCCAAGAGTTTGAACATGCTCCGCTTCAGCCTTTGGGCCGTCAATTATCTGTTCTTACCTGTCAAGGTAAGGACTCTAAATTCAAGTCCACCCATCCCTCTTTTGGGGCCTCAGATTCATTTAGACCTCGAACCTCTCCTTCCAACATTCTTGCCCTGACTGATAGGGAAAGGGAGGCCACCACTCCCTTCCTACTCACCTTACCTGCACCCTCCTAAGTATTTTGACCACATGGTTGAAAAAGTCAAGGTCAGATACCAAGTACATCTGGTTCCTCAAAGTTCCTTAAGCGAATTAAAAAAAATTAGGGTTTCCGTACTTAGATAACACAAAGATCTCTTTACTTGCTGTGGAATGCCCAATTAGAATTGGTATTTCAAGGTACTCTGCAGGAAAAAAACTTTCTGTGATGCCTGAAAAGTGCAGAGGGTATTGGTTATTGGTAGTTCCTAAGATAGGGGCGCCTGGGGGGCTCAGTCGGTTAAGGGTCTGCCTTCAGCTCAGAGCATGATCTCAGGGTCCTGGGATCGAGCCCTGCGTCGGGCTTCCTTCTCACAGGGAGCCTGCTTCTCCCTCTCCCCCCTGCTCGTGCTCTCTCATGCTCTCTCTCTCTCTCAAATAAATAAATAAAATCTTAAAAATACGTATTTCCTAAGAGAAAATCAGGAGCAATAGGGACAAAGGCTCCCAGCAGTAGAGACATCCACTGAGCACTCCCATCTCCCCTGTCTTATTGGAGAATGCCAAAGGTCACGTGACGTCCAGAAGACAGAGCTGCTTTATAGACAAGGAAACGAGCCCGGAGAAAGCAGGAAGCATCGAAGACATAAAAGCAGTAACAAGAAAAGCCGAGACCATAACCTACGCCCCTGACCCCTCGTTCAAAACCAATCCGTCTCTTTCAGGGAGTAAGCATCCCACCCGATCCTGCCCACCCATGCAGCCTTGAATCCCCTTCTCCTGGTGACATCAGCCTTGCCCTGGCCAGAAACTACCTCGATAATTCAGGCCACAGGAAATAGGATTTCCTACTTGCAGAGCTGTCGAGAACGCGTGCTGGAATTAAGGAGGAGTAAGAACATAACATCCGTGAGGGGCTGGAGGGGGACCTGTAAAAGGGGCTCACTGGGCCGGCCCCCTCTACCCAGGGTCACTCGTGAGCCTCCAAGTGTGCACTTAAAATGCCAAGGCTGCCACGAGGCCTCTGGGATTCCGCAGCCAGACATGATGCCCCCTCCACAGACTCCTCCTCTCCTGTCTCTATTGGAATGGTGTCGACATTCAGAAGGAAAGCGCCATGGTATCCTAGGAAGGGCGCTCTAGAGAACAAACCGATGGTTTTGGGCGGGGTGGGGGAGGGGGCTGGGGGACACAGGTGCTGGGGATGAAGGAGGGCACCTGTCGTGATGAGCGCTGGGTGCTTTAGGGAAGCATGGAATCCCTCGATTGTATACCTGAGACTAAGAGTACACTGTATGCTAACTAGTTAAAGTGTAAATAAAAACCTGGAGGGAAAAAAAAGAGAGTGGAGTGCGGAGCCAGAGGACTTGAGTTCCAACTGCAACCTTGGGCATGTGACTTGACCCTAATGCATTTCTGTAAAAAGGGCCAGGATTCAGAGCCCTGCTCTGAGGATCAAGTTAGCGAATACATCCAGAACATTTGGCAAAAGGCTAAACTCCATAAATGTTAACTACTGCGATCGTCATTATTCATCTAACAGACCCATTTTACAGAAAAGAAACCGAGGCAGCAACAGAAGACAAAGCTTCCACTGAGGCACAGATGCGTTAAGGACTACCACTAACAAGGCCCAGCTCGCGAGTTTGCTGTGAGGATTAAGGACCCGTGACGCGCGCCTTCTGCAATCCCAGTCATTTCTGCACACGGTCTTATACACCAGAAGCTCATCTCCAGCAAGACTAGGAGGTCGAAGGTCACGCAAAACAAAACCTCCTCAGCAGTGAGTACCACTGCGAACCACAGTCCTTCCGCGCCTGCAACTCACTGACGTCCCCCACAATCCATGGCTCACTTCTTGTTTGGCCCCCTGGCCAACACACCGCATCTGCTCAGGACCGCTCTCAATCGGAAGACATCGGGCGGGCCTCACCTGAAAGGGAGATCTGCGGGTGCCACTGGAAACCTTGAGATGTCCCCTCTGTGATTGCCCAGAATGTGTAGGCTGATGCCACATCACAGAAGAGACAAAGACAGGAGGGCTGGGCAATCTAGCGGGTGCTGTGTTCTAGATGGGTCCTGACGCCAGCGTCGAAAGCCCTCGGCGGAGAGGTGCAGAAGAGCTGCCGGCATTGCTCGTTCCCCTCTTCGTATCTGCTCCATAGAAATTCACCTCGCAACTCCTTTAAAAACCCTAATTTTATCCTGGAGTGAAGCCAGATCCCGGACACTGGCACCGGATATTGTAGAAGTTTCAAAATCAAGGTTCTTTATGGTTGAGAATGAAATTTCAGGGTTTTTTTTTTAAAGGTTTATGTATTTATTTTTTTAAAGATTTTATTTATTTGAGAGAGTGAGAGAGAGAGAGCGTGTAAGCTGAGGGAGGGGTAGAGGGAGAGGGAGAAGCAGACTCCCCACTGAGCAGGGAGCCCCACATGGGACTCGATCCCAGGTCCCTGGGATCATGACCTGAGCTGAAGGCACCTGCTTAAGCGACTGAGCCACTCAGGTGCCCTATATACTTATTTTAGAGAGAGAGCGGGGAGGAGGGGCAGAGGGAGAGAAAGAGAGAAACCCAAGCAGAATCCCCACTAAGGGCAGAGCCTGAGCTGGGGCTCGATCTCACGACTCAGGTAACGACCTGAGCCAAAACCAAGAGTCAGATGTTTAGCCAAACTGTGCCACTCAGGTGCCCCGAAATTTTAGATTTTCATCTCACCTCTCCTTCTTCAGGTCAGCTCAACCCAGCCTCTTGACGCAAGGCCTTGCCCGATGTCAACACCGGTTCCAACACCTACAAAAGAAAAGTCAACCAGAATATGGTTATTTATGAGCACACCAGAACTAGGACTTGGGAGTCACTGGAAGAAGGTAGAAGTCTATTGATTCAATTTTCTGCCAAAGAAAAAAAAATCATTCTCTGAGTTTCACACTCCAGTCCTGCTTAGAAATTATTCTAGGAACATAGTGCCAAATCATGGGCATCCAAGGACACCCTGGCTAAACCATAAAGAAAAGCAGGTGAACAATGAACCTTATTAGCATGTGTCCTCCCAGGCTGATGACTGTCGTTAGGCTGCTGGAGGCTGACATCATTTTCTCTAAGAGACAGTCAGCTCGAAAATGTCAGCTCTCGTGGTGAATTAATTCTCGCAGCTGCCCCCTGTTGTCTTCTGCTCCTTGCTGCAAGAAATGGACATATTTCATTTCTGGGATCTGCCAGACATGTTGCTGTTTTAAATATTACATTTTAAGCCCAAGCTAACCCGAACATCCTGTGTTTGGAGAAGCCCGGTAGGAAAACGCTGCCTTCAATAGAGTCAAAGGCCAAAGTGTAACGCTCGGTAATCTCGTTGGAAAAGTCATCACTTCTTGGGTTCGAATTGCTTCCATTTTGTAATGGCTTTTTTTTTCCCCCCCAAAGACTCCTCTAGTATGAAGTTAACGGGAACTGTTACACTACGAGGATGCGGTCATGAAATAGTTATACGGGGAGTCAAGGGGAGGAGAGATGGAAGGACTGAGAAAGGAGATGGATTTCAGAGCAGAGATAACCCTCTCTGCAAAATGCAACCCATCCCAGAGCTCACTTCACCAGCCACGGGAGACAGAAAATGTATAGTGCCATTTATTCATTTTTTCAATAAACATTATTGAATGCCTATATTTTGTTCTGCTCCCAGGCTGGGCACTGGGGAAATGAATGAAAGACAGTTCCCACTTGCAAGAGAGATTCGAGTTCAGTCGGGGAGGGAGACATGTCGAGGGAAATAATAGAACAGTCTGGAAGTTCCAGAGGAGAAAGAGATTCAGCAGAGTTTTCTGAGAGTGAGTTTTACAGGAAGACTACGTGTGTTTACAGACACACCTGCACAATCCTTTATGGAGGGGTGAGTGAGAGAAAATAGAGGAAGGAAGGACAAATGGAAAACCATCTTTAATAAATAACTAAATAGGAATCAGGAATAACCTTCATAAATGCAGTAAACGCCTGACCATGGGGTCAGAAGAGCCAAAAAGGGCCTCGAAGTCCCCCAAAATATCTTCCTTGTTTTCTGTCTAATGTAGGAAACACTTCAAGCTGGAAACTAATACAGTAAACCCACTGTTAGACTTGACAACGTATAAACCAATGATGTAAATAAACACGCGAGTGTAACTGATGGATACCGGGCTGCCCTTCTCACAGTAAGTCTGCAAAAAGGTGCCTGGGGAAGCATCACGCCTAAAGTCATAGGAAATGGGCAAAATTAAGGGCTAGACAAAGTGGTGTGTTGCCTTTCATGTTTTTATTTTTACCTTGTTTGAATTTACATGCAGTAAAAGGCACAGATCTGAGGCGATGGGAGTCTGAGGTCTCACGAATGCAAATGCTCGTTGGGCCCACGCCCCTTGTCAAGACCCGCGAGGTTTTCACCATCCCACTGAGTTCCCTTCAGCCCTTTCCAGGCAATCTCCGCTGCCCCCTGGCCAAAGGCAGTCGCTGTTCCAATCCATTTCACCACAGATTAGGACATTGCCTGTGTTCTTAGATTTTACATAAATGGAAAAATTCCGTATGTGCCCTTGTTTCTGACATCTTTCATTCGGCACAATGTTTCCACTTGTTATGAAGAACGGTGGCTGCTTCCTTTGTCTGACTGAGCGGGAGTCTGTTGGAGGACTAGACCGCAATTTGTCTGTCAACATCTGTTGATGGACATTTGGGCTGTTTGCAGTTTTCAGCTATCACGGAAAGAGCGACTTTGAACATTCTCGTAGGAGTCTTTTTGTAGACACATGTGTTCATTTCTACTGGGTAAATAACTAGGAGTGAATTGTCAGGTCAACGTGGGTTTTAACATTTTTAGCAGGACTTATCATAAAAGTAGGAGCATTTCAACCTGACCTTGAAGGATGATGTGGAAAAGGAAACAAGGGCCACCCAACCTGTCGGAGGAGGAAGGCAAAAGCACGGGGAGAAAGGGAAGTGGCTGCAGAATCTGAGAAGGTGAATGGTCAGATGTGAATCATAAGGTGCATGGAGGGTGTTCCTTCTGGCAAACAGCTCCTGGGAGGTTTCCAAAGCTTTGTTATTGTTAGCAGAGTCTACAGAGTCTGAACTAATTACGGGAACTTCTGCAAGTGTTACTAAGCTTCTCAGAAAATGTCATTGTTTCTCGGAAGACTAAGAAAATAGCGAGAATGAAGTCCTACCTTCTATTCAAGTAGATCCGATTCGGGAGAACTTGTATCCCACTGGGTGTTGGGTACCGGGTCTACCGCTCTCGTCCAGACATCGTTTCCATTGTCTCTTAAAAACAAGGTCTGGACTAGAACAGGTTTTCCCCTGGTGGGACCCAGGCTCAGCCACCTTGATGGCACAAGCCAGCTCTCCATCCTCTTCTCCACACTCAGATCTGTACCTAAAAACTATTTGTTGTAAGACTGGCCAACTCGTAGGCTGGAAGCATTTATCGTTCAGATACTATCAGTTCAGTCTATTTTGCCAAAGCCCCCTTTACGTATATTATGCAATTCTTTGAATGGATGAGGATTTTTTTTTTTTTTAAGTTTATTGATTTAAGCAATCGGTACGCCCAATGTGGGGCTTGAAGTCAGGACCTCAAGATCGAGAGCTGCCTGCTCTACCCACTGACCCAGCCAGGCATCCCTGAGTGGATTAGGGCTCTTCTACATTCGATCATTAAAAAAGGAAAAGAAACAGTTGTTGAGTGATTCAACACTGTCTTTAGTTTTTCAACCCAAAATATGGTTCATAATTATGAACTGATAACCCAGATTTCTAGCTCCACATTATTTGCCTTGGCTCTACCAACTATTCTCCAAGAAAATGGATTTCCAAGCCACAACCCCCCACCCCAAAAAAAAGCCCTCTCAAGAAAGGTATGTAATGTTCATAAAATTAAATACAGTAACAGCAATAATACACACAGACACACCCCCTACCACACGGAAAGAAAACGTAGCTAAGAGTTCGAAGCTATTCCCACGTCTTCCTTCCAAGGTTGTGTCCATAGGACTCCACCATTCATAAGCTAGTCATACACAGGAACAGACAGCCTGGGCTAGGTTACACAGCAGGTAGAGGGGAAAAATCTCAGCGAGATAAAAGCAGAGGCTTATTGCTCATTCCTACTATTTGCTTGCACTAGAATGTTGTTGAAAGGTAAGGAATAAGGAACCACGGGACTAGTGTTTCTACCCCTAACCGGATCAGGACCTATAACCTCTCCGAACTCAACTACTTCACCTACAGGATAAAAACATTGTGCCAGATGATCTCTGGGACCCTTTCCGACCCTGGAATTCTGTAACAAATAAAGAAAAATCGCCGAATCACAAGAACACTCATCAAACAGGCCCATATTTACTGGACTGAATCACAATTTGGCTGCTCCAATTACTTTGGTCATTTCCACGATCAATAATGTTCTCAGTGGCCCAATCAATTATGCCACCGGCAGCGGAGATCATTAAGGTGACTAAGGCCCCCTGACGGACTGTGCATGAGCCATTCCTGCCTCTGTGCTCGGCCGAGGCTAAAGGGAAAAATGTCCAAGTGTCCCTCTGACTCCGGCTCTTTATCTCGTGTGGTCTTGGCTCCTATTTTTGAAGTGGAAATGACTAACAGGGCCACATTAGTAAAAGAAAACGGAGAATATGGAGCCCATATTCAGAGTCGTAGCCTTAAAAACTCCTCCCTGGGAGACAGTTGTATTAGGCACAGGAAAAAACAAACTCTGAGTAAGACTCTGCTTCTGCCCCTCAGACACACACAAGCTCCTACGTAGGTCAGCAAAGAAAGAGCTCTCCCGCCCTCAGATCCTGGTGCTCCTGGCTCTCTGGCCTTCGGATTCGGACTGGATGACCGCACTGGCTTTGCCGGGCCTCCAGCTTGCACGTGGCAGACGGTGAGAGTTCTCGGCTTCCATTACTATGGGAGCCAATTCCTGTCATGTCGAGACCTTTATCTCCAGGGGGATCTGATTCTCTGGAGAACTCCGACGAATGTAACCTACGGGCTGCTTCCAAACGTGCCTCCCAGAAGGGCTCTGAGGCTAAACAACTTTGGGAACCATTATGTACCATTTCCCTCCCTCGGTCACAATGGACAGCAGCATAAAGGTTCTCGGGCAGCCTGCAGCTAGAAACTTCTTCAGACCCTTCAAAACTTTTTGTGCTCAAGAATGCCTTGAAATCCTCATAGGATGAGTGCTTCATGGAACTTAGTTGACAAGACAGTTGGCTAGAATTACACGATTTTACCATGACTATACAGTGCTTAAATATTTTTCCCAAAGTGAGACATTAATAATAGGGGCTTTAATTTGATAGGATGTCAGAATTAGTCTTTCACTTTCTCAAGATTCAAAACACAATGAAGTTGAATTGACAACTATTTATTTTAAATTAATTTTTTTTAAAGCTATCTCTACGCCCAACGTGAGGCTCAAACTCACAACCCCAGATCAAGAACTGACACTTTACTGCGGCGCCTGGGTGGCTTCATCAGTTAAGTGTCTGCCTTCGGCTCAGGTCATGATCCCAGGGTCCCGGGATGGAGCCCCACATTGGGCTCCCTGCTCAGCAGGGAATCTGCTTCTCCCTCTCCCAGTGCCCCTCACTCCCATTCTTGTTCTCTCTTGCTCTCTCAAATAAATAAATAAATAAAATCTTTTAAAAAACAGAATTATGGGAGGAAATATGTACAAAAGACACAGGTAAAGGACTGTCATTCAAAAAATACAAAGATTTTTAAAACTCAACAATAAGAAAATAACCCTATTAAGAAACGGACCAAAGATCTGGACACCTCATCAAAGGTAATATATAGATGACAGACATATGAAAAGATTCTCACCACCACATGTCATCAGGGCCTTGTAAGTTTCAACCACAAGATACCACTGCACACCTATTAGAATGGCTAAAATCCAAAACACTGACAACACCCAGTGCTGGTGAGGATGTGGAGCAATCGGCAGTCTCATTCATTGCTGGTGGCAAAGCCAATGATACAGACACCTGAGAAGATAACCAGGTAGTTTCTTACAAACCTAAACATACTCTTACCACAGAATCCAGAAATCATGCTGCTTGGTTATTTACCCAAATGACTCGATGATGTATGTCCAGGCAAAACCTGCACACAGATGTTTATGGAACTGCTATTCGTAACTGCCCCAACTTGGAAGCAAGCAAGATGCCTTTCAGTAGATGAATGGATAAATAAATTGTGGTACATCCAGACAATGGAATATTATTCACTGCTAAAAATAAAATGAGCTTTCTTGCCACAAAAAGGCGTACAGTGATACAGGTTTCTAAGTCAAAAAAAAAAAAAAAAGCCTGTCTGAAAAGGCTATGTACTGTGTAATTCCAACTATATGATATTCTGGAAATGGCAAAACTACAGAGACAGTGAATCCATCAGTGGCTGTCTGGTCTCTCCCCATCAGGAGGTAGGTAGCAGGGAATGGGTAGGCGAGGCATGAGGGGGAGGGAGGTGGTTTAGGCCGGGGAAACCATTCTCCGAGATACTGTAATAGTGAATACTTGACATCACACACTGGGCAAAACCCAAAGAGTTCATAACACAGAGAGTGAACCCTGATGTCAACTATGAACTTTAATATCATTTCAGTATTTGTTCATCAGAGTATACCACACACTGGGGTGCCTGGTGGGCTCAGTCGGTAGCGAACGTGACTCTTGATCTCAGGATCGTGAGTTCAAGCTGCATGTTGGGCATGGAGCTTACTTAAAAACAAATAAACAAAACAGTATATCACACTCATGTAAGATGCTAACAGTAACTGTGGAAAGGAGAGAGGTAAGTGGGAACCCCCTGAATTTCTGCTTAATTTTTCCGTAAACCTAAAATTGCGCTACAAAATAAATACCTATTATAAAACACACACGCAACGTTTTTTTTTAAGCCAGAAGCCATGGATGCTGAAGAGCTCTCTATTGGAGGAAAGGAGGGGTGAGGAGGGCGGGCGGAGACAGAACAGCTAGCTGGCCTGGGTGCTGAGCACTAAGTTTCAGCACCTCCCTTGGGGACCCAGAGGGACCAAGAGCTCCGCCCCTGCGCTCAGCGCCCCGCCCCCAGGCTCCCGCCCTGACTCCGCCAGCTCCCTTCCCCTTCCCTGCCCCCCATAGACAAGGGTCCCAACCTCCCTCTCAGATTAACAGCTTCTGTTTTAAAACGCAGACAGTAAAAGTACCTCGTAGAGGCTTCTGCAGGCATCGGGTCAGAGAAGGCACGGACAGCATGGAGCAAAGAGTCACAGGATGTCCTAGGACGTTGATAAATGAATATTCGCAATTATCATCGTAGTCAAACCTCTTAAACATTTTAAACTTGTTGATGTGTAAAAAAAACAAACAAACAAACAAACAAAAAACAAGGAAAATAGCTACAGGAAGTGCTATGCAAATCGCTCATCTTCCTGGCCCACCAGTGTCTAGGTGGTCGCTTTGCTTCTGTCCCGACAGTTGGCCTCCGAGAATCAGACTGGCCCTCTTCTAACCTGCTTCTCTGTCTCAGATGCTCTAGCAATTTTCGCTTCTGTCCTAAGCGCTGTTCTTGTCTATAACCAGCCAAATCCTGCCAGTCTATGAATGACTCTCCGGGAACAAGTTAGGCCCTTAAGCAAACTCCCACAGTCAACTCTTGAAGGCCACGCGAGGATTCACTAATAGAATATTCCCAGGCTGCATTCGAGAGTATCTTCACTGCTTACATCAGTTCCCGTCACGTTTCATGCTTATTCCCACAGAGCAAATGTTTTGTGTATGGGAAGGATATCTTATGATTTTATGTCATTGATGGTACTGAGTTAGAAAGGTCCCCTTTTTGGCAGATGCATGTCCAAGTTCCTTCAAATACTATACGTGACATAGTTTATTAAAATAAAATTACTTTAGGGGCACTGGGGTGGCTCATTCGGTTAAGCCTCCGTCTTCGGCTCAGGTCATGATCTCAGGGTCCTGGGATCGAGCCCCGCATCAGGCTCTCTGCTCAGTGGGGAGCATGCTTCCGCCTCTCCCTCTGCCCCTCTGCCTCTCCCCGTGCTTGTGCTCTCTCTCTCCCCCGAATGAATAAAATCTTTTTAAAAAATAAAATAAATTAACTTTAAAATTAATCATCTTTGTCTACAATCAAAATCTTTAACCACTCAGCATGCTTTCCCCCTAACTTTACCAGAACCAGGAAATTTCTCAGCCCTTGTAAAAATATACCGTTCATTTACAAAATCATAAGCACTTTTCCTACAAGGATCAACTCAGTCACCATATCAAAAATAACTAATTAACTTCCTGTGCCACTGATTAGACGTAGCATCCAATACTAATCATTATCATCCACTCTCAAATTTGCAACCTTGTTTCCTCTCCCATGACATGAAAGATTTCATTGGAAGTGCATGAGCCTTATCTTGGACCCTGAGCCATTTATCACCAAGAAGTATGGTTCCTTTAATCAACTGGCCTTAACAGGCACTGGAATTGTGAGAGGAAACAGGTGTGTGCTTTTATCCCCTTGACTTACCATTATCTAATAAGGCAGGAAAAAATAGACAAATTTGTTGAAGAATAAAAACCTAGATGGAAATACTTTTAATGTTTTTTTTTTAAGATTTTATTTATTCAAGAGAGAGAGAGCATGAGCAGGAGGAAAGGGCAGAGGGAGAGGGGGAAGAAGGCTCCCCACTGAACAGGGAGCGATGTGGGACTTGATCCCAGGACCCTGAGATCATGACCTGAGCAAAGGCAGACACTTAACTGACTGTGCCACCCAGGCGCCCCTTAAATTTTTTTTTAAGTTTATTTATTTAAATAATTTCTACTCCCAATGTGGGCTCGAACTCAGGACCCCAAGATTGTGAGCCACACAGTCTTCTGACTGAGCCAGTCAAGCACCCCAAAGATGGAAATCATTTTAAATCACATCTCTATCCCAGACACAGGTCATGTTACCTCTTGAAACGATTCTGATTGGTATATTAACATCAAGCGGAACATTAGAAAAACAGGAATAAAAATCCATCCAAATCTATTTAAAAATCATCTAGGTCTACTAGGAAAATATCCCTGATGGTTATATATCTATTGCCCTAAGAATGAAAAATACAAAGATAGTTCAAGAACTAAAACTGAGGGACATACCTCAGCCCTCCGCTAAGGCTACTCTCGGCAAAGGTGGACAGATGCACCTGCCCTTGTCCTGTGGGTGAGCACCCCACCCAGGGTGCTTGAATTGTTGGAAGAGAAATGCTACACGGCTTTTTGTGGCCCCTTGGAAGCATAACGATGGGCAGGGCGGGGATCTGTGTGAACGGAGGAATCCAGCCCTGTCAGGGAGGTCTAGGTAGGCAAGGAATCGGCGCCAGGAGGCTGGCTTTAAGAAAGGAAAGCAAATGAATGCAAGAATAGAGCCCAAAGTTCTCAACATCTGCAGAGGGTCAGGGACGTGAAAAGGTCTCATGAGCCACGCGGGAGCAGTCAGAGTCCAAAGTCATAGTGGACTATCCGAGACACAGAAAGGAAAAAAATCAGGTCATATAGTGCTGAGCTAGCAAGCAGGATTATTCTACCTCAACCCAGATTTGTACATCACAAAGTTTCCTGGCACATTGCTACGAAAGTCTGGCTACTCGGTGCTAACAGACACTAAGCCCTGGGGAGTGGCAGCGAAAAGACACACATGATGGTCCTGAGACACACACAACAGGCCAGGAGACAAATTAACAAGACAATTTGAGGAAAGAATAGATGCTATGAAGACAATAAAGGAAGGACTAGAGTGATGACAGGGAACGAGAATGGATGGAGGGCAAATGTCAAGCAGTACTGGAACAGGGACCTCAGGGAACTCACTGTCCAAGGCTCTTTCCAAAGGGGCATCAGAATGGGAACGCCTGGGTGGCTCAGGTCATGATCTCAGGGTCCTGGGATCGAGTCCTGCATCAGGCTCCCTGCTCAGCGGGGAGTCTGCTTCTCCCTCTCCCTCTGTGCACATGTTCTCTCTCTGTGTCAAATAAATACATAAAATCTTAAAAAAAGAAATTGGGAGGGCTGGTTTCCCAGGAGTGGTATGTGAGCCAATCTGAGGTGGCCTTCAGGGGTAAGTTTTACAAAATTTAGAGAGTTTTTACGGCAAGGTATACTGCTTTTCTGTTCAAGACAGCGATAAAATTTTAATGAAGTTACCGACATATAAAAAAAAAAAAAGATCTTAACAATCTTCAATAAATAACAGCACGGGTAACAGACAGAGAAAAGAAAATTCAGAAAACAGTACAAGAAGAGTTGAACAAGTCAACTGAGTTCATGACATTGGTTGTAAGTAATATCACCAAACTGGAACCTTCTGAAACGTCGGTACCCTGATGGGGATGCCCTCTCCTCCTTCTGCAGATCAAGAGAAAAAGAAAGTGTGGGCACCCAGCTAATTAAAAGAAGTAGGGAGCAAATACTTTTTTCATGGACTCTAGAGAAAGAATGCAGAACTCATGGTGCCCTATTTAAAAATTGCACGATTCAACTCGGATCCCACTTCCTTCCCAGGCTGTCCAGTCACGTCTTCACTTTCACCACCTGTCCTCCAACAATCATGGTCTTTGTCTTATCCAACTCGAGTGTTCAGCAAGGGCGGTGGCCATGCCATCCATGATTTCCTATGTATTTTATGTCTTGGCAGAGTGTTAATGCTGCATCTTAGTTTAAGTGAATAGGTGGGCAAGCAAAGCGATTAAGTAACACGATTTTGCGTTTGCAAACTCTGGTTCAGGATGAACAGAAGTGGCTGTGCAGAGCTGGGATAGTATCTCTTATTGTGAATCGGTGTCCTTTTTGGAAAAGCACCGACCTAAGTTACATGAGCATATGAGATGCTGTTAAAAAATTGAAAAAGAAAAAAATAAATAAAATAAAAAATAAAAAAAGAAAGAAGGCCGTGAACGTCCTGACCAAAAACTGGGAGAGGGGTCACGACATGTGGGGTGGAAGGTGGACGGTAGGATTAAACCCAGAAGGGAGTCTTTGAAGAAAACCTGTATTCAGCAGCAGATAGAAGAGTGTGACCTGAGGTCAGGCAGCAGGATAGTTTGGAAAACTCATTCTTCCAACGGTCAATTTATGATAATAGGTTGTCCTTCCAAGCTGAGTCTAACAGCGGGAGCAGATCCGTAACCACCAAGATAAAGAATCAGAGTGGACAACCAGCCCTGAGAGAACCTTGACAGAAGGCAGTCAGGTACAATTCCCAACATGGATAACAGTACTGCAAGGGCACCTGGGCGGCTCAGTCGGTTAAGCGTCTGCCTTCGGCTCAGGTCATGATCCCGGGGTCCTGAGATCAAGTCCCGCATCCGGCTCCCTGCTCAGCGGGGGAGCTTGCTTCTCCCTCTTCCTCTGTCCCTCCTCCCCCGCTGATGCTCTTTCTCTCTCTAATAAATACATAAAATCTTTACAAACAAAATGGATAAGAGTATTGCTACATTTTCCACTGGCGATGGCAACTACATGTTTTTAGGGAATGCCATACTGCGTGCCGAGTATCTTTCTCAGTCCTCCTATACGTTTGTTAATTTAAAGCTCACAACATCCTTATGAGACAAGTATGGCTATTATCCTGATTTGACGAGCAAGGATGCACAAAGACATTCAATAACTTGCCTAAGACGCAAAAGGCTAGTAAGTAGAAGAAAGAAGATTGGAACCCAGGCAGTCTGGACCAGAGTCACGATACTGACCAGCACCTGTCACGGGCCACTTAGAGAGAGGGAAACTCCAAGATTCACTTACTGGATAGAAGGCAGTACAAAGTCAAGGCCAGGTCTGGGGGATGAGGCAGAAATCTGCACATCGGAGCCACAGCGTAAGTTCAGAGAGGTACAAGCATTAAAGGCAACTTAATACCTCTCTCCGGCAAGCCGGACCAGCCTCCCAGAAGTCTCCTGTCTCGGGTCAGGAACTGGTCCTGGAGAGGCGGACAAGGCCAGGCAGGCCATGATGAAGGCTAAGGCTGGAGGGACTAAGAACCAGACAGGTCTTAAAGCATAAACATCGTAAACTACTCCCCACCCCCACCCCCACCCCAGAGAGGGTTCTTTGGCCACTACCGGCCAATGCCCTGACTTTCTGAGACAGACAGAAAACAAACATAAAACATTCTACTGGCATCGTGATGAAAAGCAAACCCCAAGTTTTCTCATCATATTCAAGAAGGCGAATATAACTAAAATCATCATTCTAGACTGTCACTGTTTTGGAAGTCGTAGCCCAAAGGTAAAGGCAAGCAGGCAAAAGAGAGAGAGAGAGGAGGTATAAGAAAAGAGGGAGGGACTTCTGACCCCTCCTCCCTCCAACTTCACCGTTCAAGGTCCCCAATGGTCATGCATATCCTGTGAGAGGCTGGGAGCGAGCCCTGGTCTCCGCCTAGCCTTAAAAAAATAAGTAAATAAAAATTTAAAAAAACAACCATGCCGTATCATCGCTCATCTAAATGGTGGGACCAAATCTGAAAAGGGCACCTGTCATCTCAGCAGCTCATTCCACCAAACAAGGCTTGCCACTGAAAGCAATTCCTTCTTTACCGTCGCACCCAAAAGAAGTTTCCTTGCTGCCCTGCTTCCGTTTAATTACAGCCTTTAATAGTGACACGTGGAAAGACGGGGTGCTTTCTTAGTCACATTTCTAGTTAAATATTATCATATTCCTGCGTTTTAGTCTAGTAATCGTTCTAAAATTAGATGGCTTCATAACAATCATGAATGTGCCTTTCTTCTAAATACAGGGTAGTAATCTCGGACTGAGAGCTTGCTAAATTAGGAGCCGTGGTGCATTGTCGACGGGGAGGCTCTCCCCAAGCATGCATGTTGAACAAACCTAATCTTTCTTCCTCAGGATGGACTATTCCTTCCTCCTGACCCAGACCTTCCTTTTCCAGGATGCTGATTTGCACGGATCGCAGCCAAGTCCATTTCCCCGAGCCGGCGCACACAGGACCGTGGGGAGACGTGAACCGCCCTCTCTCCGCAGAGTATCCTGTACGTCAAACTATTATACTCCACACTCTGTGTGTGTGTCTGTGTTTGGGGTGGGCCCTGGGGCAGCACCGGAGTTGAGAGAAAGCCTCTTTCATCCCAACTACCTGAAGGTTACCAGCTGTCAGAGCGGACAGAAGCAAAACACCAAACTGACGTCAGATGTGGACGAGAAAGAAAATGCTGGCACCCAGCTGGTTAAAAGCAGGGGAAAACAAACACCTTTTCAGGGGCTCTGGAAAGAAAAATACATTCAGAACGTACCAAATGATTCAAATGGAAGGGTGACAGTGAATTATTTTCAAAGAAACAACATTTCTGCTTTTGCTTTTTTAAATGATCTATGTATCAAGGTGATGTGTCTGCAAATAGAGATTCCGATCCTCCCGGGTGTGAGAGGGATGCGGAAGAAAGCCTGGGTACGGCTTCCCAACACAACATTGCTGTCAACGGGAGAACCCTGATCCAATGCTCCCTGCTGAACTTGGCAGAGAATCGCGGCCCCGGGAGATCCAGCACCCTGCCTGATGCTGAAGGAAGGGCCGAGCCTAGGAGAGGTCGGTGTCGCCCGAGATCAGGGTCTGCGTTATTCCTCGCGTGTTCTTAAACTTGGAAGGTGAGCCCCCGCCTCGGTGGGGAGCTTCACGGAGATGTGGGAGAGCCACAGCGTCTGTGTTCACCCTTCGCACAGCAGCAAGAGGCAATGCAGCGGTCATTTGTTCCCTCGCGGAGGCCAGGAATCTGAATTTGGGGCCGTGCGCTGCCGTTTCGGGGACCTGTGGCTTTGGACAAGTTACGAGACCTTTCCTCCTACCCCTCCTCGGGCCGGGTCTACTGCCAGGGCTTTGAGAGGCTTGCAGGACAGGCGGCACGCAAAAGTACTTTGCAAAGATTAAAGCATCATAATAACACAAAACACTGCTCTCGTTATGACTATTACTGTTTATGGTTGTTAGTAATTCACTAGCTGTTCCCCACATTTGCCATACTGAAGATACAGAAGTATAGCGCGAAGGTTCTGTTAGCACTTGTTGATGGGCGGACAGAGAAGTGTTTGGGAGTTTTAGTCTCTGTAAGGAAGATGTATGGGGTTCAGTCCTGGAGCTCCCGACAGCTACACCTATGAACCGGGCCACATCAAAGCAATCTATAAAATAAGAAGGCTGAATGAGAGGATTTCTGGGGCCTCTCCCAGTTACAATATCCTGCAGTTCCTCTCTCTTCTTTGTCCATACCACTCCCAACCCTGGGAAACTTGACTTGGATATCACTGTCCCTTTGCTTCTGCCCTCATACCTCTTGTATGTTGTCCTCAAAGCGTGCTTTCCTCTTCGCTTTCCTCCCTAGTGTCTAACCCGAGGCTGAGATGTCCATCAAAGGATATGTGTACTTCAAAACGTATGAATCAAAACATGCTATCACAATGAAATTCTCATCAGCAAGCAACGCAAATGCTTCCCTCTGTGTCGGTAGGTAGGGATGTCGAAGCAGACAGAGGTAGGTTCAGAGATCTTGGAAATGGTCCTGAATGTTGGAGGATATCATTATACATAATATTATAAGTAACTGAATTTAATGCTTCACGCCTTCCTGACACCACCACGTCATAGGACAAATGGGGGGTTCCATTCTGGCTCAGCCCCTTTAGCTGGGTAAATCTTGATGAGTCACACAGCTCATTCACCCAACACATGGTTAGTGACGGATATGTGCTAGTCGGCACTTCAGGCAATGAAGACAGACGTAATGGTGGGGAGTGCCTGGCTGGCTCAGTTGGTAAAGCGTACAACTCTTGATCTCGGGGTTGTGAGTTTGAGCCCCACATCAGGTGGAAGGATTACTTAAAATTAATAAATAAATTAAAACTTAAAAAAATAATTAAAATTTAAGGGAAAAAAAAAGAACAGCAGACACAAGCAGGTATGGCTCTTGCCCTCATGGAGCTTACAGCCTAAACGTCATTACAGTCTTTAATCAAAGAATCCTATAAGTAAGTTTATAGCTGCAGTAAGAGCTACAGAGAAGAGGGGCACCGTGCAAAGAGAGTGAATAATGCAAGAAAACTGATGTGGTCACCGGGGATGAAGGAAGCCTTATCCCAAGATTGGGAAATGGGGCCAACATGGAAAGACAAAGTAGGAATAATGCAGCCAAAGAAGAGATGGGGGGTGGGTGGGAAGAGCATTCCAGTCAGAAGGAACAAGCCCACAATTCCAGTTGAGATTTAGGTACATGAGCTGCTAGAACATTTGCGTGATGGGAGTGTAGAGCGTGGGGAGCAGGTGTGAACCGAGGCCAGGCGGGGACGCGGGCAGAACATGGCGGCTGGGTGGGCCAAGTTAAGGATTCCGGTCTTCACCCGAAGAGCTGAAGAATGTCACTCAAGTGTTAGGAGTTGGTGGTGGCGTAATTCGATTTGCATTTTGAAAAGATCCTTTGGCTGCTGGGTAGTGAATAAATTCGAGAAGGTCAAGAGTGTCCTGCTGGCGATGAGCTAAGACGGTGGCCCAGACCAAGGCTGGGATAACAGAGGTGCATGCCCTCCTACGTCACCGTGCAAAGTACCTGTGCACCGTTCTGGGAGGGCTGAGTCCTAAGCACCCTTGAGATCCAATTGAGACGTCAAGGGGACAACTGGATAACAAGGTCTATGGCTGAGAGGAAAGGTCAGGGCTGACAAGAAGATTCTGAGCTAGAGCTGACAAATGAGCCATGAGACCCAGCCAGGAATGAGGTTATCGAATGAGAGAACGGAGAGAAAGAACAATCTCAGAACCGTCGGTTCTTTGGCTGTAAAGTGGGAATTGTAGCAGCTGTTTTTTAGAACTTTCGTAGATGAGATAGAGGAGGCAGTCAAATGATATTATTATTACAGTGTTAAGAAAAATGAAAACAAACGAGCTAGTTGCAAAGCAATTTATAGGAGGCGTCAATTTTTAAACATTATTTTGAAGGGAGTATTTTAAGTCATAGAAAAACAGACTGGGGCTTTACTTGACATTTATTAACAATTACGGTCCGGTGACCGGGTTGGGACAGGTGCTGCAAATTTCTCAATAATTTCTCCATTGTCCGTAAGGAACACGCATTCCGTCTATGGTGAGAAAATAAAATCTTTCACCATTTCAATTGTATGAAAGCACTTTTCCAAGAGTAGAGCCAAAGATGACAGGACCGGGTGCAGTAGCCCGTGAGGGTGGCCCGGGTCTCGTGCACGTGGCCGAGGGGCATAGTCGAAGCCAGTTTGTGTTTCCAGGTCTTGGCCGCAGACCGAGAGAGGTGAACTGCTGGAACGGGCCCCAGGGGCTGTTTGGGGCTAAGCTGACCTGGCCTGGTTTCCATGGCACATGCAGCCTGAGAACCACTGGCTTTGCCAAGCCCTTTGTCTACAGCTGTCCGCAACACATCTCCACAGCACAGAGGTCCTCAGAGGCCTGGAAAATCCACGCCTGATGGCCACACGTGAGGGAGGTCCTGCAGCCACAGCTCAAATCTGCGTGCTCCCTTTCCCTCAGTCAGTAGTAAGGAAGCTGGTGATAAGGGTACGTCCGCGCTAGCGTGCTCCAGGTGGGCGTGCTGTCGGGGAATCTGACTCTGAGCTACAAGGAATACAGCGTTTGTCTCCCTGCTTGGGTCTCCCCGACCTTTGGCCTACATGGGGGAGACCCACAGGGTCCATGGCTCTGGCGGATAAATGGTGTGCGGGGTGATGGAAGGATCTCTACTGTGGGAGTCAGGAAACCTGGAACGTGGCTCTAATCGCACAGGAATCATCTGCGTGACCCTGACCGAGTGCCTTGACTTCTACCTCTGTTAGTTCTGTTTTGTTTTAAAGATTTTATTTATTTGAGAGAGAGAGCGAGAGAAAGAGAGCACGAGCAGGAGGCAGAGGGAGAGGGAACAGCAGACTCCCCGCTAAGCAGGGATTGCAACACGGGGTTCGATCCCAGGACCCCGGGATCACGACCGGAGCCAAAGGCAGACACCCAACCGACTGAGCCCCCCAGGAGCCCCTGCCTCTTAGTTTTTATTCTGTAAAATGAAAGCCGCTCTCTGTGAAAGATCTCATGCAACGCAAAGGCTGAATCCACATGCTGGCCAGCAAATAATTTAAAGCACATGCATCTGAGTGTTTGGGGCAGACAGACAAGGAACGCCCTCCTAAAACACCTCCCAGACCACCCCCAGCCACTCCTCCACATACTCCGTCTGCTTTCTCCATAACGCTGATTGCTATCAGAAAGTATTTTTGTTACACACCTATTTTCTATCTCCCCCCACCCAGGAGGACAGACTCATCAGTTGTGTTCTCTGCAGTATCCTCAGAGCTAAAATGCGGTCTGCGGTCTGGTAAACAACAGAGCTCAAAAAAAAGGTAAATCAATGAATTTGAATGCCACAGGTTCCTTTTGGGTGACATGGGTCTTGCAAATTTCCCAGAATAAAGACAGTTGTAGGATTCTGACTGGAGTGTTGGCACAGGGGCACAGAGTAAATACTTCCCCATCCTACTCTTTCAGACGTTAAGCCTGGATGCACGGAGAGAAGGGATGCACATGTTAGGTCCAGGGGTGTGGGATCGGATCTCGTCTTGGCTCACTTACTACACTTCCTAAATCTCTGTGAACCTAGGTCTCTACAGCAAGTAACAACGGTACTTGCCTTACAGGATTACAGCGGGGTTTAAATGATTTTATATCGGATGGGCATGGGCTTGGGGAGTTCTGAATGGAAAAGCATTACACAAATATGAGCGACTATCCTATAGAGGACCCAAGACATTCAACGTTGTCAAAATGAGAGGGAGATGCCATACTGGGGCGTCTCGGTGGCTCAGTGGGTTAAGCATCTCCCTTCAGCTCAGGTCATGATCCCAAGGTCATGGGATGGAGCCCCACAGTGGGCTCCTTGCTCAGCGGGGAGTCAGCTTCTCCCTCTCCCTCTGTTGCTCCCCTTGCTTGTGCTCTCTCTCAAATAAATAAAATCTTAAAAAAAAAAAAAAATGGGCAATGCCGATATAAAAAACAGGGTTAGCTTTGATTTGAACACCCATGAACGGGGGACCAAACTAAATGGGTTGCAGTGTATTATAGCCCCGAAGCCACAAAACTTTTGCAAGTATTTCGGGCATTTTCAAGGACTCCCCCGCCCCTCTTTTTAATGTTCTGAACATGTACCCGATTCTGCTATCCAAATATTCTTAAAAAATGGGCTAGGATACCTTGTTTTCTTCCACACTTTTGCAAACATTCTTCCTGTGTGTGTGATCCTGGCAAATAATCAACTTAACATCAAATTATTGAGATTTTATTCCTGTAAGCTGAATGAGGTAAATAAAGGTGGTGAGAAACACTGATGTGTGCCCTGAGCGCAGACCATGAACTCATGAAGGGTACCTCCCGGACCCGTGAGTGTCACAGCTGGCTGTCCCCGGGGTTCGCCAACGGTTGTCCAAGAGAATCAGCCACCGGCCATTATGTGATAATTACGTCACGGTCGAGGTATTCCAAGGAGAAGGGAGTTGATCTGCTCCTCCATACGTATCAGAAATGTCAAACTTCCATCATCAGAAAAATAGCGGAAAAGCAGACATTTGTGACTAGACCAACTGTTAAATACGATGTCTTTAAACGTGATCAATATTGCATGTCTCAAGTTTCTTTTTTGGTTTTTCCAGATCAAAGAACTCACTAAAAGTACCCTTTTGAGAAACTCAAAAAAAAAAAAAAAAAAGACATTTGTAAATTTCGCCTAAAACACGAGGTTGAAAGCCCTTGACTTTTGGCCTTTTTTTTTTTTTCCCCTCTTTTTCAAGGGAGCTTCAAAGTCAGAGCTGGTGGCTTTGGCAGGGCCCTGCTTTGAAGAAGGGGGGGGAGGGAAGTCAATTAAAAACAGGTCACAGGATGGAGCCTTTCAACTCAAATGGCCGCTGATCTTTATGTATTGGAAGCTCGGAGCCATCAGCCCCAACTTCTTAATTGCAGCAATGCAATTAGCAGATCATAACATCTTCCCTCTCCGCAGAAGTCCTGACTGGCGGGGGAGTGATTCTGAGCCCAGCCCCACCCCATTTTCTGACAAGTACGATTACTTGACCCTCCGGGTTGCTTGAAAGATCAGAGGGCATCCATACGCAAAACATTTCCTTACCGACTGTAATTTCACATAATTGTAGGAGAAAAAAAGAATTTGCTTTATACACTCTAAACGATCAAACCAAGAAAAATCCCGAAAGCCCCCTCCCCCCGTCTCTCCACTCCACTGACTCAGATAAAATTGCAACCTCTTCGTGAGACCTGCTGCTGCCCTTCGGACGGGCTCTAGTCAGACGTGATTCAGGGCCACTGAACTAAAGTTTTGTCAATGTGTTACTAGTTAGTCCCTGCTGCTCGGCGGTGTTTACCAGTGACGTGGTTCTCCCAGTTTTAGGAGGTAGGGTTAGTCTCCCAGGGGTTTTCTAGTTGGCTCTGGGCCTAGGATTCCACGGGACCCCCGCTGGCAATCTGTGCTCTCCACCCGTGTCCAAGGTCCCGCTCAGATAGTTGCCTTCTCTCGGAGCAGGTGGGCTGCAAGCGG
>CM052895.1:6815292-6830331 GCA_028534135.1 Potos flavus | reverse complement strand
AAGCAGAACAAGCAAGCTAGTGGCTGTGTGGGGTTGTGACAGATCGAGGCTGTTTCAGGAAACTTTCCTCACCTCCAGCTTCTCCCCATGACCCTTCTCCTCTGTCTCGTCTGAACTCCCTGACAGCCACCACTCCCCACTCTCCCTTTCCAGCTCCTTCAACCTCACCAGCCAGCACATATGTACATTTCAAGCTCGGTGAGACCTTGGACGTCATCTAGGTTCACAACAAGTAAGCGACCCCCAAGTCCCCAATCACAGTACTTGTCGGCAAACCTGGTCTTGCTCCCAAATCCGGCGATCTTTCGCCACATCTAGGACAGTGACGTCCGTGAAGTAGAATTGACAGAGAAATAGATGGTAAACACTCCCTGAAAAATTGCGACAAAAATAATATACAGTATCTAATAGTCATCGTCACTCTCTTAAAAAAAAAAAAGCAAGAAATGGTCAGTAGAAAGAACACTCAGGTCTTCCCTCTGTGTTATTTGCACCGAGATGAACCAAGCCTCTTCTATACTCTGGGCACTTGACATGTGACTTAATTTCTTAATTTAAATCCCATACCGATATCGAAGGTTTTCATTTTTTTGATCCGAAAGAACAGGAAAAGGAAGAGCCATCATCTTACTGTGCAAATAACCTGTTGTCCTTTTGAAACAAGAGGGATACACAGACTTGGACAAAAAAACGTAAACAGAGAAAACAGAAGTATATAAATAAAAAGCGTACACCTTCCTCCTGCACCTAACTCTCCCTCTCCTCCAAGACAACTTCCCACCGATTCTTAGGATGCCTCTTCCCCCTCGTGGGGACCCATACCTCCCCATGACACATTCGCTAACTTTCTTACACACGCACGCATGCACTCTCTTATACACACACTGTGGCACGGCTTGACCTCAGCCACTTCACAGTTTTCGACAACTTTCCACGTCAGCCCCTGCGTCTCTGTTTTCAAAGTGTGCCCGGTACACCATCCCAGAGACAGGCCCCAATTTCTCGAACTCCTTCCCCAGTGCTTGCTTCTAGTTTTTTCCCCACCGGGTAGACATTATCCATTCCGCTTTACACGGGGAGAAACTAGGGCTCAGAAACGATAAAGAGGCTTACTGTCGGATCTCGCTCTGCCCAAAAAAAAAAAAAAAAAAAAAAGCACCAAACTTTTAGCACCTCAGTAAGTCCTTGCCTTTCCCTTAACACTGGGCATTTACCCAGGCTACCCCAAGGCACGGGATCTGCCAGACACAGGAGAGCCTTCCGGCCGTTCTCCTGACACCTTCCCCTAGGAACTGTTTTTCGATCGAGTCCTGAGAGCCTGACTCAGAGGCTGTGACTTGGCCCAAGGGGTAACTAACAGGTAACGTGGGGAAGACTCATCTCATTTCTTTGTACTAGGAAAAAACGGACCATCCTGAATAGAGAGCTCCTCTCCAGAGAAGTGTGACTTTCCTTCCTTCCTCGGTCAGGAGGAGGGAGAGTGGGGGGCTGGGAGGGGCGCGCGCTTCCTCCCAAACCTCAGCTCCAGGGGAGAAGGGCTCACCTCCAGGCAGGATGGAGGGACACAGCTAACTAGGCACTCCCCACCCCCGCCCCGCAGTGTAGTGCAGAACATGCTGGAACCTCAACTGTCTGGGTGGTGGTGTGGCAAGCCAGGGCCCCCAACTCACTAATGATACGGACGGAGGAAAGAGCTTGGCTCTTTACTAGCCAGCGGGGGTGGAAAAGGCCTCAATGGGGCCACACAAGTGAACCCAGCCCCCAATACAGCACAATTTCACACTTGCCCGCAGGGGGTTAATGACTGTGTGTGTGTGTGTGGCGGTCCCAGAGAATAGTCCCCTCTTCCTCCGGAAGCCTCCAAGTCCTGTCAACAGGCCCTCTGTTGCTATGCAAAGCTGTGCAGCCTCTTGAATAATTCCAAGCAAGGTAAAGCCGCCTTGCCCTGGCCGATGGTGGAATATTCCACCTTCTTCTTGTGAATAGCTCCTGCTTTAGAAGGCTTGTCTGGCAATCGCTCACAGCAAGGCCACCAGATGGCCAGCTGTCCTGGGAGGGGCCACCAGCCTCTCTGATCTCAGCCCCCTGCTGGGCTCCCAGCCCTTGTGTGCAAACCAGTAACACACTCCTCCCGTTTAGGTCCTGGCAAGCCAAAGAAGTCAAAGGAGCTGGCGTTGGAGGAGCTCAAGGTGTGAGCAATGTTCAAAGCGGCATGACCTTCCCAGACAGGATGGGGACGTACAAGGCCAGGGATCCCAGCTTGGAAAGGCAGTGGCATCAATGCTGACGAAAACGGAATGAATGTGAGCATGATGTGACTGGACCCTTACGTGAAGAATCAAGATTTGCTCAGTGCTACGGAAACCTGACTTGTAGGGACCTAAGCGCTCTCTCCTTGGCAGTCAACCTGGAACAGTGGCTTCCCTAGTCAGTCTGTACAGATAGCCTCTCTTCCCTCCAAAAATGAGAGTCTTGCATGGCAATTTACATCTATCCTACTTTTCATGGGTCGTGTCATTTGATCCTGCAAAAAAAAAGGGGGGCCTCTATAACATTCCTAACTTGTGTTTCCCTGAGTCTGCAGGACACCGGGAAGACACAGCTGAGGACGGGCTCAAGGAGACGATCAGAGACCACTCATCAGCTCTGTGAAGTCTGCTCACTTCCCACTCCTCCCCACCCCAGACCTCTGGGAAAGCGGCTTCTGGGCCCCTCCCTCCTCCTCTCCCGGCTCTGGGATTACTCCCCACATGCAAGTACTGCAAAAGAAGCGAGAAGATATTTTGCTTCAAACAGCGCTACATCCCTAAAGAGCTACAAATCCTTGTTTTATACTATCGGAGGCCCATCAGGGGTCTGAATAACACTCCAAAGCTGTTCTTGTCGAGAGCGTCTGCATTTGCCAAAAGCTCCACCGTGCAGACAGCGGACAAACTGAGCCGTGCCAAGGCGGACGTGGAGTGGGAGGAATGAACTGCAAACCTGGGACAAATCACACATTACTTGAGTAGAAAAGCTGCGAATTTTAAAGACATGTGGGCCTTGCTGTCAGATCATTATGGCTTGTCCGCTGGGGTTTTGTCCGTTTATATGTGCCGTTTACTCATTGTCTTTCCGTTTAGATTTGGTTTATGTACAGGGGGCGGCTTCACGCCTGTGTATTTATACCATTGGCAAATCTCCCTCTGGTGCGTCTGTTTTTATTCATCAACTTAAAATACTTATAAAGACCTTCCCTTTTTAGGTCCCGCTAAATCAGCGGCTACACGAGAGTCCTTTGAAGCAAACGTCAGTCTCGGACTGATGCTGGGCTTAACCAGTCCACATTTTTGAAACTGGAATTGGGAAATACCGTCTGTAAAAAAGGGGAGGGAGGAGGAGTATTTAGCTGTATGGCCAGACACCTGCTTCCAAGCAACACAGCAGCGTCTGCAAATGTCCCCAGATGGCCTCAGGCATCTACTAACATGCATATCCGAAAATCACTCCGTGGATTATTAGGCACGGTTTACCTTCAAGGTAAATGGAAAATGACCTCTCAAGCTTAGACATGCAATGAATAGATCCCTGCTGCAAATTCAGCTCTCCGGAAGGATCTCAGGGGCAGCCCTTTCCCCTGGTCTTATGTCCAGCACAGTTGCAGCTGGAGGGACGATCTGGAGAAAGAGAACCATCAACGTTAACATGAACAAGTAGTCAGTGGGAGCTGGGACCCATTTTCCCACCCCAAACATTCTAAAAGTGAGAAAAGAAAGACCATGGGGGTGAAATGGTGACTCAATCATTTAACCCAGAGTCTAGTTGGCCATCTTTCCCCTGTGACTAGTGACTCGGACTCTGAAACTTGGAAATACTTTTTAGGGGGAGCTCATTCTAGTTGGTCTCTTACACTAGAAGCGCATTGTGCGTTCTCGGTGAAAAAGAAATTTCAGGGTTTTGTCCCCACTGAATCACCACTCGATTCATTTTTCTGTTTGGTTGGGGTGTACGGTTTGGACCGAGTCTCTAAGGTTGATTATTCGAGGTCGTTTTGTTGCTCGCGCTAACATTAGCTCCGTAGACGCTGCCCATGAATGGAGGCTGCACGTTCCCCTGAAACACCAGGAAGGGGAACGGAGCTTGTCTGCACAGAATGGTGAAGGTAGCCGGGCAGGCTGGCCACGAGCCCCTCCTCCCTTGGTCTCTTGGGGGACCCGGGAAATCACTGCGCTGAGAACGCATTCCGGGACCACAGAACTGACATTGTTCCGCAGCTTCCAGAACCGGTTTTGGGTGTTGCTACACCATCCTTCCCTTCTCCAGACAATTACTTCCACATGGCGGGTTTCAGAGCTGGGAGGAAAAGTCCCTGAGTGTGGTTTGGCCACACACACGGAAGAGGACCCTGTCTCACGCTCCTGGGGTATGAAGAAAGGCTTTATGGGATTTACTTAAAAGCTGACCTCACAAAAGTCTTCCGTCTAGGCACACCCTACTGCGGGTCTGGTTGAAACAATGGTGCCTTGTGGAAGGAAGACTTCCCAGCTTGTTCCCCAGGGCTTGGCAAGAAAACTGGACCCCAGGGAGAGAAATCGAGGGGTCCAAGGTGGGGTCTGAGCAAAGCCATTTTCCATAGCACCTGGGGACCCGGGAGGGAACTGGGCTCAAAGCCACGGCAGAGAGTCACCCTACGAGCTCCTGTCTCAGGGCGAATTATGATGTCCCTCTCTGTGTGCAGCAGGGTCCAAAGAGACCTTCGTGGAGAAGAGATCCCCGAGACGACAGCACGTTTGTCAGAATCTCTGCTCTGAGACCCTCAAGGGCTCCTTCCGAGGCAAGTGTGACACACTTCACTTCACTTTCCAGACGGCCAAAGGTACCCGCAGACGAGAAAGGTCCGGCAGGTAGATCCGGCGGGCAGACGGGGCTCCCTGTGGGCGTGCCGCACGTGACCTTCTCCACCGAGACTTATCTTGGTTTCTCCCCCTCTATCTTTAACGGCTATCTCTGGGTGAAACTTCTAAATATGTGGCTAGGAGATGCTGGGTAGCAGGAGTGTGGCCTGTGATCAGAGGGGTGCGTGGGTGGCTGCGTGGGTTAAGCAGAGTCCCCGCATTGGGGTCCCCCTGCCTCTGCCCCTCCCCCCTGCTCAAGTGTGCACATGTGGACGCTCTCTCCATCTCCCTCTCTCTCTCAGATAAACAAAATCTTTTAACTAAAATACATAAAAATCGGGGTGCCTGGGTGGCTCAGTGGGTTAAGCCTCTGCCTTGGGCTTAGGTCATGATCTCAGGGTCCTGGGATCGAGCCCCGCATCGGGCTCTCTGCTCAGCAGGGAGCCTGCTTCCCCCTCTCTCTCTGCCTGCCTCTCTGCCTACTTGTGATCTCTCTCTCTGTCAAATAAATAAATAAAAATGTAGGCAGAGTAACCAAAATTGCCAAGAGTTTCCCGAATCTGGTATCCTCAGCTAGATCTACCCACTTAGAGAAATTCTCTTCCCCTTACTGATGCTAAGAAGTAAAGTGAGGCAAATGGCCTGAGCCCAGGATAACACTTGCTTTAAGAATGACGCTCACAGTTAGACATGCTCGGCCCCCTGGCCCTTGCAGGCCCTCCAGGTGGGCTCCGTGTGGGAGAGGGAGCAGGGGCATTCACAGCTGTTGTGCAGGAGTCCCCGGTCATCGGAGTAGATGCGATGACAGACAGAAGTGAATACTGAAGACAGCAAGTTTAGATGCTTTTTCCCAAGATCGTGAAGGAAGCCAATTACCGTCTGGTTTTAAATCAAAGCCGCTGGACCGCAGGGTCTCAGAGACACTTCTTGAATTTGGTATCGTTCTCTGCTCTGGTCTCTGGTCGGCCTTCACCCAGAGCAAAACGTTAGCCCTGTGTGCTAAACCTCAGGAAAAGTGAACAAGGGAAAACCTAAATGCCTAGTAAGAGATGATGCGATGGTTTCAGTGAATAGGACGGACCCGCAAAAATTCAAGGAAACTATCTGTGAGGCGTCTTTTGAATGAAGGGAGAACTTTGGAAGAATGATGCGCCTTTCATGGTGCTGGGTCACTTTATCCTTGCTGACGTACGAGCTTGTTTGTTTGAGCTTATCAACTGAGACGGGGCTCATGTCTAGGTGAAACTTTTGTGCTAGGTAGCACTGCCTTAAGATAGTTCCCTAGGTCTCCTGGACATCTTAAGAGAGGAAAAACATAATTTCTAACTAACTCTTTATTTTTTTTTTAAGATTTTATGTATTTATTTGAGAGAGAGAAGAGAGCACAGAAGCAGGGGGAGCAGCAGAGGGAGAGAGAGAAGCAGACTCTGAGCTGAGCAGGGAGCCCGACACAGGGCTTGATCCCAGGACCCCGGGATCACGACCCGAGCTGAAGGCAGACGCCGAACTGACAGACCCACCCAGGCGCCCCCTAACTCCTTTTTTTCACCACTAAGTCACAGTCTTAACAAGACACCTTGGTAAACTGTGCCGTGGGTCGGCCACCGAGGAGATAGCTGCAAGCCCCAAGGTTTCTTCTCTTCACCTCCCTCTAAATTTCTGTTTGAAGGGGGAAGAAAGTGAAACAAAGGCTGTCCTCAGCATACCATCTGCCTCAGTCATGTCCCATTTAGAAAGAGCCTCTCACGCCATAATGTCAAATGTCATTTGGGCTGACATACGTAATTGTATTAAGCTCCCGTAGTGATCTCTAATGAGACATTGAATTTCCTCCCGAAGAATCAGTCACCAAAGCACACTTTTTTTTTCTGATGAGTTAATTAATAAAATACGAGGCGCCTTATGCAAAATATATACCGATGGTTCCCAAGTGTGGCGATGCCCTCACCGCTCTGAATAAAAAAGCTTCGAGGCTTGCGGATGGTAGAGTGAGGAGGGCTGGGGTTCGCGCTGATGCGGACACTTTCCCAAGTCTTCTCTCAGAGAGTGAGCAACAGAAGCCGGGCCAGACCACCGCCAGGAGGGGCTTTCCCATCTGACACCGAAGAGGAGCCACTCAGCCTCCCCGTTTCTGGTCTTAAGACTATAAAAGGCATCTGCCAACACCGCTGTCTGGTTAATGTTGACGGATGTCTTTGAAGATTGTAATTACAAAAGGATATTTTTGGAGAGTCAAGTATACAGGGACACAGATGTTCAGCTGGGAAGTACCTGCTCCGAATATACTCTCTCGGGGGCGCAGAAGAGAGATACACGTAAGTCTCCGTGAAACAAGAGAAAATTACAGCCTGAAATATTTATCAGTCACTCACTGCTGTCCTGGAACGGAATTAGATCTATTTGTTCCAAAGTGCTCTGCAAAGTAATAAGTTGGACCTTGAGAGAACAATGACGAGGCAAGTCACAGTTAAGCAGCCATTAGGCAGTCACCGTCAACACGCACAGCTCTGGACCCCAGAGACGGTTTCCACCGGGAGAGAATCCTTGCCAGGACTCCAGGATGCTCCCCGGCCGTGCAGCGCTCCCACCCGGACCCCAAAGGCTCTCGACAGAAGAGCTGCCCCGGCTCTGATTCTCTTTTCCGTCTGACACTCAGTGAGTCTTGGGAGCACAGTAAGTTCTGAGCTATCAGATCTGGTTAAGTTACACAGATCTAGAGAAGCCCCCCAAATCTCCCAGAGTTGTGATGTCAGCTAGTTCCTTGGAGAGTCTTGTCTCCTGAAAGGATGGGACTCTCAGGCACAGAAGCGTCGTGGAACATCAAGTGACGTCACCACTGGATGGGAAAGCGGGGTTCCCAGACAGCTCTCTGCCTCAGAGGTGATGCTGGCTGAGTCACTGTTTTCTCCTGACTTCTCAGACCTCTCTCCAGAAAACACCTCATAATGAACCATCTCGGAGCTTGTCACTTCCTGTAATATTTTTTATTTGATAACGCTGGGGGTAAGCTATTTCTCAGTAAGGATTCTATGACAACAACCCATTACTGCGCTACCTTCACCTTCACTGTTGTAAAGAAAACAAGCCGTAAGGTCAGGCAGCTCACATCACCTGTCAAGATTCACGTAACCTCTCAACCTTAACCCCGTGCTTTCTGTTCACTGAGTTGCATTACCTCGATTTACAAGGTTTTTTTGTAAAAATTTTTTACAAAAAAAAAAAATTTACAAAAAAAATTTTAAACAGTCTTTTTTTTTTTTTGGCTGAGTTGTAGCAAACGTAAGACAAAGCAACAGCAAGCTTCCACGAGCTGTGTGGAGTAGAGGTGACGGGCATACAGACCTTGGGACTCAGTCCATCAACAACCCCTTACTGGCCTGTGCTATAGGCCAAGGAGAGAGCAAACAGGAGGGAAAGATCCTTGCTATCATGGAGTTCATATACTTGGGTCGGGATTAAGGACAGAGGGAAACGGACTGACACACAATATAAATACACGCATGAGAGAGGAGGAGGAGAAAGAATCCAGATCCTCATAAATGTCGTGGGCACTACCGCTGTGTGAAGCGATCAAGAATGACCCAGCGGCTGCCCTCCGAGCAGGTTCCTCATCAACTGAGCCCTGGAAGGGAAGAAGGAGTCAGCCAGGGTCAGAATCCCGGGTGAGAGAACTCCAGAGAGAAGGAACAGCCAATGGGGGGGCGCCTCGGAGTCAGTCGGGGAAGTGTCTGCCTTCGGCCCAGGTCATGGTCTCGGTGTCCCGGGATCAAGCCCCGCGTCGAGCCCAATAACTTGCTCTGTGCCCAGAGCTTGAGTCTGCTTGAGGATTCTCTCTCCTTCTTCCTTTGCCCTTCCACCCCACTTGTTCTCTCTTTCTCTCTAATAAATAAATAAAATCTTTTAAAAAAAAAAAAAAGAAAGAGAACGAAAAGCAAGTGAGGCACAGGGAAAAGACAAACACCTTTGGTCTCAGCTCCAACTCTGCGTGACCTCAAGCACATTACCTTCATCTAGGCTCGTAAAGATCATCCTTGATAAAGGTCAGAGTATCTAGCTCACAGGGACGTGCAGGAATTAATTGGGAATGGCACAGTTATTACTCATTAAGGTGTAGCTGATTTTCTATCTTTTCTTGATAAATGCTTTGAGATTCTGGGCCACTAACCTCTCACTTTAAAACGTCCTTATGCCTTGATTTTGTTTGCTTGCTTGCTTGTTTTGTTTCTTTGAGCAAGGGGCTACAAAAACACACACACACAGAAACCAACCAACCACCAAGCAACTTAATACCAGAGAAGAGCCAGATTACAAGCTCCTGGAAAGCTTGTAAATCAGGGTTAACTTTACAGGAGGAAACAGAATGTCATTCATTTTGGGACAGGGCTGACTCCCGCGTTGGGCAAGTGAGCACAAGCCCTAGGGCCTGCAATCTTTTGGGGTGAGGGTGTCCACGAGCCCTCTTGCTCCACTGCAGACTCCAAAAGTGAGGACCGGAAACAGACAAGACCGCTGGACGTAGGCTGTCACTAAAACCCAATGTGCTTACTTCTTACCGCGCTTTCTTGAGACACTGACAGTAGACATTTTTCCAAGACCAGAACATTCCAACCATCAGACCTGAAAAGCCCTGCCAGGAACAGAATACCTGGATTCTGGAACAGAATACCTGGATTCTGGAACAGAATACCTGGAAGGGTGGCACCCACACATCCCCTTTGCCCCGCCTGTTTTGACGCGGTACTCCTGCCCACGATCATGGCTGCTCTGCCTGCTCTCGGGCATCTCCCCCCTGAACCTCTCGCTCTCAAACTCAAAGTGCCCATCTGGTGGGCAGAAAGGTCAGGTGTTGAGGCGTGAGCCTGCCGACTTCCCCGTCTGCCAGCTCCCAAAGGAGATCTCTCCCTTCCTCTCCAAACCCTTTTCCCTTGAGTTTTGGCCTCTTTTGTGACGAGTTTATCCGAGTTTGTTCAGTAAGTATTGGCGAACCCGGCCAGGAGCTTGCTTCTGATGTGTCCAGCCCCCTCAGGATTCCCGGGACAGAGCAGCTGGCCGGCGGCGGGGGGGGGGGGTGGGTCTCACCCAAGTTCCCAAGTCAGGGATCGACCCGTCAGTAACCAGGGGATCAAAGAAAATGCTGTAATTTCTTTAAAACCCCAAGGTGGGGGCGCCTGGGTGGCTCAGTCGTTAAGCATCTGCCTTCGGCTGAGGTCATGATCCCAGGGTCCTGGGATCAATCCCGGGTCCTGGGATCGAGCCTCGAATCGGGCTTCCTGCTCTGTGGGAAGCCTGCTTCTCCCTCTCCCACTCTCTCTGCTTGTGCTCCCTCTCTCGCTGTGTCTCTCTCTGTCAAATAAATAAATAAGATCTTTAAAAAAAAAAAAAAAATCCCAAGAGGAGGAAATAAACTTTTGGGTCAAGTGAGGTATTTTAAGACATAACATTACCGATTTGCCTTTATAATAACACGATCACAACACTGGGTTTTTCACATTGTCCTGGGAGGAGGGCGGGGCCCAGAGAGGCTAAGTCTGCAGGAGCCGGGAGGCTGGAAGGCAGGCCTGGTCCGCGAGGCTCCATGTGCCTGCACAGGAAGAGCCGGGGGGCAGCGATCAGCTGGAAAGCAGAGCTAGGGTGCGGGCTTCCCGCTCAGCCTGCACACACAGTACCTGGCGGCCACTTGGGGTATCTGCTTTTCTAAGGAACTCCGAGGCAAAGAGATCAACAGGGGCAGCGGGAGGGCCGAACCGAAACTGAAAATAAGCCAAGGTATACAGCAATACCCCCATCTCGAGAACCCAAATCTAGGACACACTGGGGGAGGAATCAGGAATTACTTTTACCCCATTCGCCAGCTGTCCCATCTCCAGAGCCTCTGCTGTCCACGCTCCCTCCTCGCACCGTGACCCCGACCTGTTCCCCAGGCCTGCTTTTCCTTAGACCACCCGCCCAGAGTTGTACCCAGTTTCCCCGAGCAGCGATTTAGTAGAAAATCCTCCGAGGCGTGTGTGGGGGGGCAGGGCGGCCCAGAGGCACTCAAGACCAGCACGGCACGTGGGGGCCAGTAAATCGGGGCCACGCCAGTTGCACGGGAAGTCCAGGAAGGCAAGGTCCCTGGGCGGGTGGGGTGCTCGGGGCATGCAGGGTCAGATTTTCTGGACTGTCTTTCAACTCCAATGACTTGTCTTCCTGGTCATCAGAATGCACAGATTGCTGAAGTCATTACTAATGAGACATGCCGTCACTGTTGGGAGTCGCGTTGTTCCTTGGCTGGGGGTTTTGTTTTGCTTTGGCTGCCCAAGAAGTGTCTGGGTTCAGAAAAGTCACCAAAGAGGTGAGCTGCTTGGACGGAGCTGCCGGTGTAGACTCCAGCAAAAGAAAAAAAAAAATGCTGAACACTGACAAACTCCCCTTGGAGACTCAACTCCCTGCCAGGGTGACCAGCAGATGAAACTGTCAGATTGGCCACGGCGTCCCAGGCCAGGCACAAGCGGGGCTCCCTCAGCTCGGCTACCGTGGCATGGACAGAACTCGACCTTAAGGAGACTCTCGCTCATTTGCGCTCAGTTGGAAGGCGGGCTCTCCCCGTGACCTAGTCCAGGGAAATTCACGTTTCCCATCCAGCTCCAGTTGTAAATAAAAGGCGGTAAGGGGTTTCACGCGCCGAGACCTGAGCAGGAATCTATTTCGTGGGAGCTACCACGGCCTTTCCCGAAGCTATAATTATTACTGTGCATGTTTAATTCTATAAAAAATCAATACATTTTCCCATGAAAACCATATAGATACGGATCAAATCCTGTCACACAGTTCGCTCCTGATACCCTGGGTTCTGTCCTTCCTGGGGGGCTTGGTGTGGCTGGTAATGCCTCTTCCTTTGTCATATCCACCTGCATCCACGGATGTGTATCTCCAGGGGGAAAGCACAGAGTGCTTGGTGCTTGGTGATTGGTTTTGGTTTCTGTTTTGTTTTTCAGAAATGAGATGTACAATACTTGTAAACATCTGACACTGTGTGTTTTTCCTCAACCGTGTTAGAGCTCGCTTTGTATGTCGTCATTTTTAACTACAGTATCACATTTCTAGCACACACGTACGTACTACTTGTTTTGCCGTTCCATCCTCAATGGGTCTGAAATCTTACCTTTCCAGGAAGTACCTTTCTTAGCATTCTTCCCAATTTCTAGGCACCTGGCCACAATGAGGATGCAGGAAGAACCTAAGGAATATACTAGAAACGAAAGATCAGAGTGTCAGCCTTGTAGAGTCCTCCTATTTTGAAAAAGCAACTAAGCACGTTCCAGGAAATGGATCTCCTCCGTCGGTCGTGAAAAGCCAATGTGGAGACACCGAGTGCATTTACCAAAGGGGAAGGTGAAAAAGGAAATCTTTAAAGGGAAAACAAATGGCAGAGGGCTGGTAGCAAAGTAAGGCTGGGCTAACAGCCGGTCTAAATCAGCGGGAATACTAATGGAAAAAGTTGCCCTTGGGGATTTTATGGGACCTGGGCTCTGTTTTAGCACCTGCCCGCACTTGTCTTTTGAGAGAACAGCGTCCCTAAGTACTTTTCCGATATTCCCACAGATTGATAGAACAGATCCCTCCTTCATGTGCTCTGGGCTTTGGCTCGTCTGGTGTGTGTTCCACTCCATGAACTCAGCTGCCTGGTGGAGTGTTCTGGAACCAACACGTGCAAGATGCACGGCAAGGGCACAGCCCAGTTTGTGCTCAGGGTGGGTGTTAATTTGGGTGTTATCGTTGCTAAGGGAACACGCTCCGACTCAAGGTGCCCGACCTCTGGGGGTTCCCAAATAAGACATCTAAAACTCTGTAGCGAAGGACGACAGTTGGGAGCTCAGAGGAAGGTGCAGGATGGAGTTAACAGAAACCCACAGAGGAGTCTGCACTCCTTCAGCTGCTAAGAGATCAACCCAGATCCCTGGGTTCGAGTCCCAGCCCTGCCAACTCATTTGCTATACCCCCTTCCAGCACAGTGCTTAACCTCTTCATGCTTCAGTTTATCCATCTGCAAAACAGGGACAATCACAGTTTTTCATAGGATTCTGATGATGGAATTCCATACTTTATGCCAAGTGCTAATTCAGTACGGGGCCCGGCACAGGCTAAACATTCAATAAATGTTCGCCTTCATTAACCTCAATCTTGTACTAGGTATTAAGCCACAGAAATCCTATTTGGAGAACTAAATGATTTTATGTATTTTTTTCCTACATAAAAGAAGGACCTGGAGAACATTGGCTGGGACAAGCCGGCTACTAAGTTCCCACATCACGACTCAGCCACCGTTTATCACCATTTATCCATCATTCCCAAACTCTAGAACTGGACTTTCAGAAAATGAGACTTTCTTAAAAGGGCTCTTTTACACTGTAATAATTTCCTACTGGATTAAGCCTCTGGCTCTCAGGTATTGTTCACCATTCCAGGGCCGTCCAGCTCTGAGCACAAGCTTGAGTTGATTCAAAAAACAAAACCAAACAAAAAACCCCACAAAAACCAAAAAACAAGAGTAGCTGCCGTCAGGACAAACAAATTCCATAGAGCAGGATCCAGCCGGCATCTGGGCTCCAAAGCATGGCCATTTGCCTTCTCGGGAGGCGGGGGAATCCGATCCCCAGGTGGTAGATAGGGCTGTGGTTCAAACGGAAAGTGAGAAACCCGCTCATCTGCCTTAGCCATTAACATCCTTGACTCGTCCCATTGGCCGGCACCTCCCGCCGACCCCAGCCTTACTGAGGGCACGTCGGAGGGCCTGATTCCGGGTCTGGGAACGAAGGTGCGACCAAAGTTCTTCCCTTCAAGAGGCAAACCTGAAATTTGTCAAGAAACAGCGAGTTTTGTTTGCCAGTGGATTTAAGTCAAATGCCAGACTCTGCCTTTGTGTCCCTGGTCCCCGACCACACCAGAAGGCCCGTGTTTATTCACAGCCTTGGCTTCTCTGCTCCTGAAGCAGGGGAAACAGAATGTGCTCCTCGCTGCTGGGTTCATAAAGCGCTCTGAAATCCCCGAAATTGAGTTGTTTGAAGTGAAGCTCTCTCCAGGTCACGAAGGACCATCTCGGAGAGGGAGGGGCCAGGGCGAAATCCCGGCTCCCCCATTTCACAGTCACGAGGGAGTTAACAAGGACGTGCACTCACACGGTTCCCCAGAAGTTTCCCTCAATAGGGGCCTCTCAGATGTGAAAATGAGGACTCCTGCTCCCCCTTTGCTTTCTCCGGAAGAACAGAGCGGGATTATACCACCAGCTGTTTTCTTCTTCTGCGTTTTTGTTTACGGTTTCTTTAGCTAAATGACACCAAGAGGATTGGCAGCATAAGGTTCTGTCACGGCATTTTTGCTGCATCACTTGATTCCATTAATCCTGCCACAGCAGAGCAGGTGGTTTCTAGGGGATTCCCCTCCAGCCTGGATGCTCATTAGGCTTTGGGAGCATTGGTGAGAGAGGCCTCGGAGGGAGGCACAACCAGCAACCCACCGTGGCTTTCTTTGTGCCAGGAGGAGACTTTCGCAGGCGTGGCTCAGCCTCGGGAAGGAGGGAGGGACAGACTGCTGAGGGGCTCCCGTGAATGCAAGTCTTGGGGGGGACGGCTCCCAGGCACTGGATCAGCAGGGGAGAATTTGGTTCTGTGCGCCAAGGCTCTACTCACTAAATGTGCCAGTGAACTCCTCCAATTCCCCTTCTAAGTAATCCTGGTTATCAGACCACAACCCTGAGTTCCAGAGCGCCTCGGCCGGACCGCGACGGTTGAAAATGCTTGCAGCAACTTAAAAAGAAAGAAAGAAAGAGAGAGAGAGAGAAGGAGGTATGGAGGGAGGGACAGGGGGGGCTCGCGGAAAGAAGAAAGGAAGGAAGGAGGGAAAAGGAGGATACAGAGCAAGGCAGCACAACTCCTTGCGTGCATACTATGGTCCCAGCCTTCCCGGCGGTGGTACAGACTGAGAAGGGGCCAGAGTCGGCCTGGCCTTCAGGTGAGTAAGCAGGGGCCGGGGGGTTTGAACCCAGAACCTCCCACCAGGATGCAGGTTCTGGGGAAGATATGCAGAACTGCCCAATGCCTGAAATTCTACTGCAGGGTCACCACCAACAGCCTCCCCTGCGGAGGTCTAGAACTGGCGGACCCAAAGAGGTTCGAATCTCAAATGTTTC
>CM052895.1:6799334-6814792 GCA_028534135.1 Potos flavus | reverse complement strand
GTATGGGAGCTCTTCGTACTATCTTTGCAACTTTTATGTTAATCTGAAAGAAACATAAAATAAAAGGTCTTGGGGCGCCTGGGTGGCTCAGTGGGTTAAGCCTCTGCCTTCGGCTCAGGTCATGATCTCAGGGTCCTGGGATCGAGCCCCACGTTGGGCTCTCTGCTCAGCGGGGAGCCTGCTTCCCCCTCTCTCTCTGCCTGCCTCTCTGCCTACTTGTGATCTCTCTCTCTGTCAAATAAATAAAAAAAATCTTTAAAAAAAAATAAGTAAATAAAATAAAATAAAAGATCTGTTTTGCAAATCAACCGATTCCACACTAAAATCTTGATCCCCAGCTCTTGGAGAACACACCATGTTGTATGAGTGATCCAAAGATCAGACAGCGAGAGCCCTTCACAGCTGCCTCTCTAGGAACTGTAACCTCATCTGCCAAGCGAAACAGGAGGAGAAAGATGCCCTCAGTCCTCCCCTCCCAAATCCCACCCAAGGCCATCGGGGCAGCAGAGCCTCATTCCACCTGCAGGACTCTTCCTGCAGATGCAGAAATGGACAGAGAAGACCACGGAAGAGCTTCATGACCATATTCCACGTAGACAGACGCATCGCATTCACTGTCCCCAACACGGACGCCAAGGGTGCCCTGTCATTTATCAGTTGTTCTCACAGATGCCTCTGCCTTCCTCATTTATACCCCATCCCGACTACGATGTCAGAGCCGCGGCACACTTCCGGGGTTCTAGACATGCTGGTGGCAAACTCTGGAAGCCGACTCACGTTTTAATGCTAACCCTACAGATTTGATTCCACAAGATTTAGCAGACTTCACACTATGCAGCCAGAAGCTGTAGGGGAAGAAAATGAAGACGACACCTCAGTCACGTGGAAAGGACTGCCATCGTCCTTGTGGGGGGGTAGGGGGGTATCCTGTGAACACAGACCGCCCTATCACAAGAGAGTCTGAAATGTCACATATGTTCACCGAGCAAATATCACACAAAATCGCCATGCAGATTAAATCCGCCGGGCTGGGATTCTGAAAGGAACAATAAAAACTCCCAAGTATTCTTTTTATTAGAGACATACTGTCCGCACATTGTCATACGTCCAGACATGGAAGTCTAACTACAGACTTTACGTTTTAAATTTAGTTACGTAAACTAAAAGACATTACATCCCTATTTTCAAACCATCATCACACCATTTATTCATTAACATTTTATAAACAAGGAAATCCAGCAATTGTCCTCGTAATTAGTCTTTCTCGTTCAATGAGCTGACCTAATAAGCATTCCCTCTAAGCCCTTCCAAAACGCCGGCGTTAGATCTGTTCCAGAAGCCCCCTCTGTCCCTGGGAAGTCAAACACCGTTTGTAAATGTCCACCCTCAAGAACCCTGCAATAGCTCAGAGGCAAATTCACGGGCAGAAAATAATATCCAGCTACTTGTAGGCAAAGAGAATCCTGATTGAGTAAAATATCCGGCTGCAGTCATCGGCTCTTCCTAGTTTGTATTTTCTCATTAAGATAATACCAGTTTGGTGGGAAACATGCAAAGAGAGCACCAATTTTCCTTTCCATTTGCTAGACATCATTTTCCTGATGGAAAATTGCCATGTGAGAAAACACAGCGGGCAGGTGAACCTCAGGACAGATATGAAGGGCCCGTTAGGTGAGAGCCAGAACAATGGAATTAGAAAGGTCGTGTCCTCCCATCTCTTAACCTTACACAGAATCTCTGACAGACACAAACCCCACTTGATTACCTCTACAAATGGGAAGCTCACTGTCTCCCTGAGGTCCTGGGTTTAAATGCACAACTGGCCCTACTTGGTAGAAGGGGCTTTGCTCAGGGGATTGACATCCCTGGTACTCACTGTTTTTCCAAGCCTCTCAGAACACCAAAGTTCCCTCCTTCTCCCCTGGAGCCCAGTGGGTAACTTAAATGAATCAAGCAGGCGGGCGATTCCATAAGGCACTGTGGTCACCATAACAAACCGGCAAGCCAAAGCCTTTTAATTGGAGGTGACACTCGGCAGCTCCAGAAGCCACACACGCAAGCCTCGTGCTACCTGCAATTTGTTAAGTAGGAAATAAGGGTCACTATGTAAAATCCTCCTTACAAAGAAAATAAATAACCATAGCAACAACTCTGCAGCCCCAACAAAACATGTCCTCATAAAAGACACCTGTCCAGGTATAGGAGGAGGATTATTGGGGTTTTCACCAAAGTCCCATCTGCTGCGGGCTCACTCTGAATTTCCTGGCCTGCTGCTTGTAGGCCACCAACCCCAGGGGCCTGGCTGGAGGCAGTGTCCTAGGGTCTGCTGTCAGACACACCTGGTAAGACATTCCAGCTCTCCGTCTATCAGACGTGGGGCCTGGGGAAACATTCCTGGGTCTTCTACCTCTCTTCTTCTCTTCTGTGAGGGACTGATAACGTACCTCTTACAGAAGTAAATGAGACTAGGTAGGGAAGTGCCCAGTGGAGAGCCTGGCCCAGACTAGGTACTAAGGAGCTTGAAAATGCCTTACCACGCTTCTCTGCACACACGCCTGTTCGTGGATGCTTATTTTTAAAAGGTATGGTCCCACGTGAAGACTATTCCCAATGGGTTTGGAACCAGGGCGGAGGACAGGCCTGTTACTTCACAACACAGCAAGCCCGGGTTCTGCCAAGGCACCGCAAGCCTGAGGTTTGAATACTATGGCACACTGTTGACTCAGGATTTAGCTCCTCGTCGGCTACAAGGCTATTTCCAATATGGGCATACCTCTCCTAAACTAATGAACTGATGCTGGGGGGCGGACCCCAAATATATTACTTCCCCTTCATTACTACTGGATTCCAGAAGGTTGGTTTGAGCCCACCAAATCTGTGGTAATGACCGACCTCCCAAGCGTACAAAGAGTGTGGGTTCGGAGTCTGAAGGCAAGTGCTGGAATCCTGGCTCAGTTTCCCTAATTGTCTAATAAGGCTAATAATAGAACCTACCTCACAGGGGTGCTGTGCAGATAAAATGAGATAATGGATAGAAAGCCATCAGCAGAGTTCCTAGAACATGAGCACTCAGCGTGCATTAGTGATGACGACGACAACGGTGATCATTTCTATGTTATCAAAATACCAAAAACAGTCGATGACTCTGATATGCAGACAGAGCTGGGAAATGTTTGCTCAGCAAGACTGACGTCATCTGCCACAATTATTATTCAGTGTCTATTTGCAGGCTTCTTGGGTCATTCTGCCAAATCACAGAAAAGGACACAAGAGAATGGCCTGATGAGCTAGTTCCCAATGAAAGGCACCAATGGCTTTGTGGACTCCGCCTTCCAACAAGTCATCCCTATCTTAAGACCCCGTGACCATCTCACCAATGCCTGATTATAAAAAATAATAACCTCCAGAGCTCTCAGACTCCTGCCTGTCCCGCTACCCAGGCGGTGGGGGGTATGTGTGTTGGGATGGAGGGGGGGCAGAAGGTTGTGGTGACCTTGGCTCCCCAGATCACAATGCCCCGGCAATACTTGACCCAGGTCCGGCACAGGAGCTCAGGGCACAAGATGAGGTTCTTTTTCTGCCGTAACAATACATACAGGGGAGAAGCTGCTGTCCCTCACCCAGTGTCTCACTTCCCCCACTCCTGTCCTACTTCCTCGGCTTTCAGAAGTGTATCTGAAGCTCCTGCTATTCCAAGACCAACTATTGTTTCCATCTTTCTACTTGGAAAAGCAACTCGTGCTCCCAAAACAAAGAATGAAAATCTATAATCCCCCTGCCTCTTCTTTTCGGAGGCCACCGCCGTTGACCCCGCCTGGCTCCCCACTGTTGTACCAACTCGAGGACACATGTGTGCAGTGGGTAGACTCTTTCTGCTTGCTTTTGGATGTGGTTGATGCCCTTTCACAAAACTTGACTTAGAACCCACATATTATCCTGAGATTGCTTCTCCCTTTTAACAAGCCTCATGGACATCCTCCCGAACCTAAGTGGAATTTTAAATAGGTGTGTAATATTCCATAGGAAACATGCACCGTCATTTGCCTGCCGATGGACTTTTTCTTCTAGATGCTGCTGTGGGTGTGTGTCCATACATCAGTATATGCAATCCCTACATACGTTCTTTCAGTTCTGAGGCTAGATTTTTTGCAGGGATTACTGGGTCAAAAGGACTTTGTTCCTGGATTTTATTAAGTTCTGCCAGATTCTACAGTTGTACTCTCTCCCTGGCTTTAGTTGTTTTTCCCAAGATCCTGCCTGCCCGAATCTTCCCATGGCTCCAAGCACAGCAGTCCGCAGCTGGTTTTACTCGGTTCGGGTGCCCAGGCTGAAAACTGCCAAGGTGGCTGGGACCCTGCCCTGTGAATCCCTATGAACAGGCTCAAGACAAGGGCTGCCCAGAGTCACTCTGGTGGGCGACCAGGCAGTCCGTCCCCAGCCCCACTGCACAAAGGACGACGCTCGGAGGCTGGCATTCTGCAGGGAAATGCGCCTCGGTCTCCCGCTGAAACCATTTCTAGACAGCAGTTACATCAAGCTGAAGTAACATCACGATCACACGAGTACCAAATAACACAGGGACGGAAAGTGAAGGATTTGGGGCCGGCAGAGAAACCGAACCCGTGTGGGCACCACGGCTTTGAAGGGAGAGTGCGCTTCGGGTGGCCACAGAGTCAATGCAGCTTGAAGCCCCTGCTGGTTTCTGAGCTGGAATCTACTCTGGCCTTTGAAGGAGGTATTCAGAAGCAGCAGAGTCTCAGTCGTGGTGTGCAGCTGACGGCAGAGTCTAAGTTTCAGACGTGGCGAGGGGAGCCTCTGGACCATGGAGACTTCTGGCATGAGCATACTCCCTCAGGGTCCGGGGGGCCGTGCGTCACAAGGGGTCCTGGCGGGGAGGGGAGGCCCCCAGTGGGACTCCAGCAAGACCTTCGAGAGCAATCCGGGGGGGAAAGGGCAGGGGTCTCAGAGTGCAGGGGAGCCTCTGGTACAGAAGAAGTTCTGTGTTGGCACACAGCTCCCCAAAAAATGCCATGGGAAGACCTAGGCTTGGAGGGAGACGCAGCAGGGCGTGACTCGTGACAAATGATGGAGCTCTCTCCGTCTCGGTTTCCTCGTTCAGACCAGGCAGAGAGGACCAAGAGCCACCTGCCAGGCATGCTTTGCGAATTAATGGGGACGGGGCACATGTGGAACATGGGAGGTGCTCCCTAAGCATTTAGCTACAGTAGCTCCCGCCGAAATAAGTCACGGGACATCTCAGCTGGCCTGCCACACAATCCTAGTCTCCCCATGAGCCACATCCGCCAGGTGCTAGGGCTTGGCAGCGATTAGAAGATGGCAGTGGCGACAGGCATTTTGGGACTTACATCCTTGGCTAACTGTGCCTCCAGAAGAGCATTGAGAAAACGTAAGAACACGACAAAAATTATGCCTGGGGTGAGGGAAATGAGGCAATGGGGAGCACGGTCATGGCCAACTGGTTCCCAAGAAGGGTTTCAAGAAGGATTGGACTGGGATTCTGGGGACTGGCCTGGGGGCCCCTGACAACTCACACCACCCCTCTGTGATGCTTTCGAACTCAAGCAAAAGGAAGAAGTGGACCTGGGACCTTATGGTCTCTTCTTTCTTCGTGTCTTCAACTCCTCTCCGACAAAGCGACTGGGAGTCTGACTGCAGACTGGCTGGTCTCTGCAGGCTTGGTCCTGATGAAAAAGAGGCCGAGCAGGGCCTCGCTCTCCTGAAACCTCACTCGCCACCCCTGCCCGGCAGGTGCAGTGAACTGGCGGAAAGCGAGGGACAAGGGAGTCATCTGGACCTGATTCTGGGCTCGTTTCCCCCTTCTGATTACAGCACACCAGGCTCAACCGTTGCTGGAAAGAGAACGACTCCCGCGGCCATCATGTAACCACTTGAATAGAAATGGGACAACATTTTCTTTTGTCTTCCTGCCAAGTTTCCAGCTCCAGAGACGTGGCTTTTAGGATTTCCCATAAAAGCCCAAAGTGGCAGCATAAATAAACTTACCACAATAATTACCCACCAACCCCCTTCCCCAGCTTCCCCATGGAAACTCTTATCTTTTCTCTCAGTAGTTACTCCTCAGGAAGCTCTCTCAGATTTATTACCTACGTGGGGCAATTCATCATCTAGGATAAATACCATCTTCTTCCACGGACAGGCCTGTGCTTCAGGTGGCTGTCATTTCTATATGGTACACATAATTACATTGGGGCCGGGGAAGAAGGAGCCTGTTAAGATAATGGGTTGTTTTCTTCGGAGTTATATATATTCATAAAACAAGCCACTGGCAGCGAACTTGATTCCTCTACCACATTCTTATGCCGTTGGGCTCCTTGGAGGACATGACCACAGAGTTTTGGGGTCACTGCAGTAGAGTGAAAAGTGCATGGGTTTTAGAGGGACGTACGGTTCAACAACGTGGAGGCTGTGTGACCTTGGAGGAGTCACATAAAGCTCTCTGAGCGCTAGCTTCCTGATTTGTAACAGGGAAATGAAAAGTCCTAGGGAGGATTCTCATAAGGATTGAAAATACTAGGGTGCCTGGGTGGCTCGGTTGGGCGACTGCCTTCAGCTCGGGTCATGATTCCGGAGTACCGTGATCGAGTCCCACATCGGGCTCCCAGCTCCGCGGGGGGTCTGCTTCTCCCTCTGACCTTCTCTCCTCTCATGCTCTCTCTCACTTTCTCTCTCTCTCAAATAAATAAATAAAAATCTTAAAAAAAAAAAAAGAAAGAAAATATTATTAAAAAAAAAAAAAGAAAATATTATTGACAAAGGGTCTAGTTCTGTGCCTGGCACAAAGTGAGTTCTTTTTTTTTTCTTCTTAAAGTTTTTAAATTTCCGTTAGTTAACATCCAGTGTGATATTTGTTTTAGATGTACAATTCTGTGATTCAACACTTAAAATTCCTGGTGTTCATTGCAACACAAAGTGGGTTCTTATCAACGGCACTAGTAGCAGCTGTTTACCCAGGGTGGAAAACTGGATCATAGTTCTCTGAAGGCGAGAGAATTTACAATGTATGAGCATAGTTTTTCAGTGATATTTTCTCCATAAGGATTAATGCCTCTTATAATGTTATAATATGGAACAACCAAAGCAGGGGTGAGAGAATGATTTGAAGACAGTCGGGACGGAGACTCTCTGGTCCTGTCCCTACCAGCGGCTTTCAAAGAGAAGACTGGACACAGTCACCCCAGATCCTAGAAGCCACCGTCAGAAGAGGAACCAAGATAGTGGTCATGGGGCAAAACTTTCTAAATGCATATTGATCGAAGAGTGTTAAGTGTGATTCAATGTCCTCCTCTCTCATGAATTAACACATTCGACAAATGTTTCTTTAAGCACATCCCCTGGGTCAGGGTTTGTTTTAGGTCTCAGAACAAAACCAAACAAGTCTCTGCCCCAACCTCCCATAATATTCCCATCCCTGGATCAGGGACCAAGGCCTTGAAGGCCAATGTTCCGGACTGGGCTGTCCAATACGGTTTGCAGCCACTAGCTGCCTGTGGGTTTTCATATGCAAATTTGTAACTTAATCAATTAAAATTAAATCAAATTTAAAATACAGCGCCTCGGTCAGAGGAGCCACATTTCAAGGCTCACCAGCCACAGGGGGGTTACCAAGCAGAAAGCACATTTCCGGCTTCGCAGAAATTCCACTGCACAGCACTGCCTGGAGGCTTTGCGGCTGAAACCACATGCACGGCCGCAGACCTACAGTGTCCGGGGCACCATCGCAGGGTGTCCACGGCCATCTCGCCTGCCAGAGCTGTACCGGCCGTGCTCTCCAGTGAGGACTGGGAGCCTAGACATTCTCTGCCACGTCTCCGTGAGCTCTTCCCCTTGGACGATCCTCAGACAGTAGGAGAGACCCCAGCTCGTCTACATCCACATTCTAGTCGTCTTCTCTGGAGAAACATCCCTTGCGCTCCGGCTCCTCGAGCACCTTCTTTACACCATATCGGCCTGAGCACCAAGCAAATAGAGGGAACTATTTACAGACCTCCATTAGCTTCAGCCTGTCCTTGCACCCACTGTTTGGTCCTCCATTATGGTTTTCCCATGGCAAAGCCCAATCTTGCATCTCTCACATTTGGGTTCAGATAACTACTGTTGGACCCGCATCACTGGCTCGGACCTTTGGCACGCTTTCGTAGAAATCACTCTGGACGCGCCCTCTGGCCCTCACTTGCCACTTGGTGCTGAGTGTCTCCCGCCAGCAGGGAATAGTCAGGGTGGACCAACCGTTTTAGACTACTCTTTAGTAAATTACCATGTCACGAAACTAGATGGTGCCAGGTTTCGTGCTTGAAGTGTTCTCAGCCAACCACATAAAACTGAACTTCTGACGCACATGAACTTGTCGTCGTGTAGGCTCTACTGATTGTTCCTTTGTAACCTGACACAATGCAGAAAGCTCAGTACAATCTGTCCCAGTAGAAGGGCAATGGCTTGGGTAAGAAAAAAAAATTTTTTTCAGTTTTTAGAGTGAATCAAAGGATTCTTTTATGTAACAGATGTATCTTCCCAATTACCTTACGACTGAGCTAAAATTAAAAATGGTATCCCTTATTATATACTTATCACCGCATAAGAAGGTGGGGGTGGGGATGTGCAAGCATGTCAGCCAAGGGCAGCTAATAGGGGATTTTCCTGGAAAAAAGAAAAGTCCACAAAGTTAAGGATTTATAGAGAGGGGTCAAAGAGTTAATGATATGAAAATAATTTGACTTGTCCATTTTTGTATTGGCCTCTTCTCAATGGCTTCACTATCTCCCCCGCCCCCTTTTTCCAAATGCCACTTCTGTACTCTTCCAGATGGCCTGACCTGCTCGTTTTGCCTTCCTGGTCATTTCCTCCCTTGGAGCTAGTCAAGTATAGATGCTACTCAGGCACACAGTATGTCCAGGGAGATCCTTTCACTCTGAAAACATGGATTCGTTGTTGTGTCTTCTGTGTGATTACTGGCCCCTGGTTCATTTCCTTCTCTCCCTCTCTCTCTCTGTCTCTCGCTCTCTCTCGACTCCCACCTGGCATTCTCACCTTTTCCAAATGTACCAAACATGTTCCAGCCACAGGCCATTTGCACCTACCATCCTCTGGCTCTGAGACAGCAACTTTCCAGTTGTGAATGAGTTCAGTCCCTCCCTGCATTCATCTATTTTGTTCAGAAAACATTTTCTCATTCTCTCTTTTCAAAATTCTCATAGCAGTTGCCACTAGCTGAAAATATATACGTGTTTATAGACTATCTACTCCCGCTATAACGTGAATGCCACGAGGGCAGAGAGTGCATCAATGGACTCCTGCTGCATAACAAACCACACCAAAACCCAGCGGCTATAAACAGTAGCCATTTATTTAGTTCCTAACTCTACAGTGTGGCAATTCAGACTGGGCTCAACTGAGTGGTCCGCTGGTCTGGGGCAGGTCTGATCTCCACTAAAGCTTACTCACCCATCTGCCTTCGTTAACTGGGTTAGCACAAAGCTGGCCGGTTTGTGGCTGGGCTCTCTTGTTTTCTTTTCCATGTGAACCCCTCCTCTCTAGCTGTCTAGCTCGGACTTCCTCATAGGGCGGTCAGGGTGCTAATGCACATGGGATTTTCGTCTCCCTGAATGAGTCACATTTGTGACAGTGCCATCAGCCAACTCAGATTCGAGGGGCAGAGAAACACATTCTGCCTGTTGTTCAAAGGGCCTTTATCACTGCTTTGCAGGGCCCTGGATTCAAGGAGAGGAATTTCTGGTTATTTTTACATGCCCCAGGACTGATATCTGTTCTAGTCATTTCTTTATCTCTAGCATTAAAACAGTGGCTGGCTCACAATGGGCTCTCAACGAATACTTTCTTTAATGAATGCAGGTAATTGCAGAGGGCCCAAAACCAGGAATTGCCAAATCTGTTGGAACACGATCACAATGGATGCTGGTGCTGTGACTGTCATCACTCTATGCCCACCATCACCCCTTGCCTCACTGCTCCCATGGAAGATGGGCACTGAAGCTTTCCCTTGGTGCTGCTGGCTCAGGGCATGAAATCAGGTGGAGTTTCCAACTGGCCCCACCTAGCTCATGGGACTGCCCTGTGACCTGCCAGGGAGAGAAGACCGGGCTACAAATACACACACCGGGGAAATGCCCACAAAATAGGAAGGCGATGGATGCTGGAGACATGAATCCTCCTCAAAACCCCACAGACATCCAATACAGATACACTAGTTAAGAACCTGTCCCAATGCCTATTTTTGGTTAATTGATAACAATGGCTGATATCCATCTGGACTACACACACCCACACCCACATTAATTTGCAGATGAGGGAAACTTTGCATTCAGCTAAGTAACTATTCTTTCCAGAAACAGCTGTTTAGTGAACGAATTAGTTATTTTGTTTCTTTAAAAAATCTTGTAGCCTGCTTATAGAGACTGCAAAGTTCTCTGCCTACCATTATCATTACAAAGGGATCATCAGAATGAGTGGCTAAAAAGTGCTGTATCTTTTAAAGTCGTCATAGGGGCTAACACACAAAGACCCTGTATCACTGTCACTTGAATAAATATGTGCATTGGTTGCTGTTACACAGAGGACCAGAAAAGTTCAACTGTATTGTGTAAAGACTTAGAAGCAATAATAGGATCTCCTGGCTTTTAAGTCAAAGCTTCTTAAGAAGAAAAGAGAAGCTATAGAAAATATCTAACCCCCACCAAACTGGTATAATTTTTCGGTATTTCCTCCAGTGTTTGGAAGGCAGTTCTAGAATACGCACCGGCACCCAACACGCATGCGAACGCGCACAACCACAACAGTGCCCCGGTTTGGATCCCATAACCCTTTTTGCTCTTTGAACGGTCTAGGCTAGGAGGGAGACTGAGGTCAAGTGGGATGCCCGTTTGGTATGAGATTCCTAACTTCAGGGCTGTGGTTCCAAGGAGTCGGAGGAAGCCTGTGGCAGGGCGGGCAGCAGCCCCACGGCCCGCCCACCGCCCCCTTGCCTTGCCATGCCAGGAACTTCAGCCTCATTGCCAAGTGCCAGCACCTGCCTTTCTCTGTTCGAGGGTTTTCTCTAACCACGGAAGCCTGCTTTGCTGCCTGTTTGGCAGGCCAGAAACACCAGAGCATTAACACCCACCCCTCCACCCCCCAGCCCCCACACCCCTGCCCCGCCAGCACCCCTCAACCAACAACCAAAGAAGTAGCAAACACGTAACTGCCCAGGTCCCCTTGCCCTTTGAACAGGACAATTACGAGGCGTAAGTTCTTGCAAGAGAACAAATGTCTGCCAGGTTTCCCCAGCGGGGATGAAGCTTTGTCGCCCACAGAGGTAACCACTTCATAAAGCAGCTTCGGGGATGGCCCCCCTTTTCTGGTTTTATCCCCTCAATCCAGTGCCAGCGCCTCCCTTGCCTTGGGAATAAGTTGCTGCCTGCGGGGTTGGCTTACCAAGGAACGCAAACTAATGCAGAGCTCCAGCCTTCCAACCACCCCTCTCCCCCAGAACATGATCTGCCCCAATACCTTGGGTTGTTGCTTGGAGCTCCTTGGTTTTAGAATGTGGGCCAGGTGAGAACACAGCACCCCTGAGGGAAGCCTGTGAGCTATTTATATCTTAATGAACAGAAAGGATTTGGCAACAAGAGGAGGCTAGGAGCCGGGGTCCCGGAGGCAGACACACCCGGAACAGGTGGAAAGAGGATGGGGGATGGGCGAAGCAAGGGGCTCCCGGCTCCACCCTCTCCCCGGGTCTGGAAGAGTTAGGCTGTCTTGCAAGGCTCTAACTCAAATCAGAACACTGCAGATGAGGCCGGTCACCCTGATTTCACTAGCAAGTCCTGGTCTCTCTCTAAACCTTGCGTGCCTCATCTTTAGAACCGGGATAATAATAACGCCCACCTCCGAAGTTTGTTAGAATTAAATGAAGCGTTCCACATAAAGCCATAAACTCAGTGCCCGGCCCCTCGTCAATCTCACCGGGACGTCATTCTGAATGGATACTTCATGATTGTCTTTATAATTTTGAATAACAGAATTAAAACCTCGAATTTTGGATTTGTCCTCCTGACCTGCCAAGGATCCAAGATCAAAGCAAAGAGGAACACAGAAAGTCAGAGCAGTTGCTCTGTTTCTAGGCGCACCCCCCCCCACCTCTGGTTCAGGGGCGCGCATGCGCACACAGCCAGCCCTGCGGACAGTTCCTGTCCATTTCCTTCCTGAGCGGGAACTCGGGCGACCCCGGGGCAGGGTGTGGAAGGACGGGAATCTCACGTGCTTTGAGAGATGCACAGCAACTGAGCTCCTGGATGCCAGGTTCACCTCTTCTGTAAAAAGCGCATTTATCCCACATCCTCTGCTGCTCGGCTCCTCTTCGCCGAGTGAGCTGATCTGCGGCGCCGGCAGCCGTCCAGAGCCATTTTTCAGGCGCTTCGCAGCAGATGTGATCATTATAAAATGCACCATCAGAGGACTATGGTATTTATTTGTTTTCCTTAATTTCAATTTTTACTAGCTTTCCTTTAAAGACAGAAAGGCGCAGATTGAGCCATAAACTGTCAGATCCCGTATCTTATGAGGCTACCAATTTCCTAAAATGTGAGATGATTTAAATTTCCAATCAAACGGACAGATAGGAAAATACATTGCAGCTCCGCTAGGAGTTGCAAAACTCTCAAGGTCTGTTTTACCCCTTTTAATTTTAATCAGCACAGGGTATCAATATGGACATAGAGAAAATAATTGCACATGCAGAATGAGAAGTTCATCAGAACCACATCCGGGGATGGAGAGGGGGCTGGAAGCAATTGCAGACTCCTCACCCAAGACCCCCTTTTCCTCCAGTCCCAGGGGGCTCAGACTGACAATGTGCTGGGTGTGATGTCAAGAATGAAGAAGACGGTGCAAACTGCCAGTTAAGAATTAGCAGGCAGGATGGCTCGAATCCTTCCTGGAACATAGCTTTGGAAGCCGGCCACATCAAAACTCATACATTTGCAAAGCCCAATCCAGACAATTAGGATAAGTCCTCCGTGGGCAACCTAACAGGTGACACTCGTTTCTCACTGTTGTTGTCCTTGTTTGCCTGTCTCGGGTGGGTGGTTCGTTTTGCCTTTGGACAGACAAGATGCGGGGAGAAGGTAGGACATCCACTCTGAGCGCGCGATTTCCCGGATGGAACCATTTGCCTGGCAACTTTAACACCTAGAAGCTTTGCCTGGTGGCAGCAGATAAGGATTTGCATGTTAGCAGTGTAGCGGAGGAGACGGAGGGGGTGGAAGGGGGAACGTGGGCTAGAATATAAGGCTTCAAGAAGCCAGGTTTCACTAGAAGCACCTGGAATAATTCACTATAAGCAGCTGGAGCTGCCCTGCTCCCTGGGCCCAGAGGCTGGCCTTTCAACCCACAGGTCCTGACGGGGAGCAGTGTCCAGGGTCATTAGCTCTGACAGTAGAGCCAGAGCCTGTGGGTCCACAGGACAGTGCCCCAGCACCCGCAGAGGACATGCTAGAGTCCACTTTTCATGGTGTACCCTGATTCAGCTACATGCCCAGCGGGTGGCCGGGAGCCAAAGCAAGCCCCAGGAGAACCCGATTCCAGAAACAGTCAGCAGCCCTTAAAAAAAAAAAAAAAAAACGGAAACGGTACTACAAACGTGTGGTGATGTTTTGCTATGCACCCTGTTGTGGGCCCAGGGAAGGGTCTACAGAGGAGACTGGCAATGCCCATTGAACCATCCAGAAAGGAGCTTCCAGCTCGGCGGTATGACAGGGTTCGGTGGGTAACAGGCATGGAAAAATGAAGGCCTCCGGGGACGTTGGGCTCATTAAATGCAATCCTGTTTCTCCTTCCTTCACTGCTAAAACACATGAGCCAAAATCTCCCCAAAGCCCTAAATTTGCAGCCATAGTCATCTCTTTAATTACTGTGTCTGGTTCACTTTATTTGCAGTCACGGGAGCTTTTTATAGCCCTTTCCCATCTCCGTGCAAGGTGTCAAAGAATCCTAAAGACCCAGGGGGGAGAAGCAAGGGGAAAATGCTCACTCAGGCCAGAGAGCACACTGCTGCCCATTCTGTAGGTCACTGAAAAGGCAGCTAAGCTCAAAACTGAATGGAGCATCAGCTGGCAAAGCACTAAGGCCAGAAGGACCACAGCACCAGATTTATCAGAACAGGGGCAGCCTAAGTAGTTTGCGGAGTGAATACGGGGTATGTCTCAGCAGATCCTCCCATCAGAACCAAGGCCGCCTTTCCCAAGGAGTGTTGTGGGCTCAGCTCACGGCCTGGTTCTGTTGAGCGAATGATCTTAGCGAAAGGGGCTGCCATGTCAAGGATACCTCCCCTCCCGGGGAGTCACCCCCAGTCGGTGGAGGGTACAGGTCCCTTCCACCTTGCCTCACTGGGGGTTTCTCTGAAGGATGTACCAATCCCAGAGCTCCCTTTGGCTGGGCCCTGGGTTGCAGGCACGCACTTGAGGTGCCTTCCAAATGCTGACAGCACTCCCCAGTGAACTTCCTACCTGCAAAGTGCTGCCGTAGGGTCTGCGTCTTGGGGAGCCCAATCTAAGGCAGCTGCACACCATGGATACCATATGAAATGGCAGACGTGCTGGGGCCCTGTCCAGGTGTTTCTGGGAAGCGCTGTGTCAGGAACATGTCCTCGGGGCAGAAAAGACATGCCAAGGGTGGTTGGGAAAGCCCCGGGTCCCTGGCATTCCCCACTTTATCAACCCACAGTGTCTCACTGCATTCTGAAAGATTCGTACGTTGAGAATGACTGAAAATGTGAGTGCATCAAGATGTAAATTTCTGCACTGTGAAATAAAGAACTAGTACCATAAAAAAGGTAACAGGACAAGTGAGAAACTGGGGAAAGAATCTGCAATGTATGTGATAGACAAAGCGATAATTTTCTTCCTATGTAAAGAATGTGTCTTGAAAACTAATAAGAAAAAGACCAGCAATCCAAAAAATAAAAAAAGACAAGGAGGGTGGACTGAGTTGGCAGAGAAACACATGATAAAATGGTCTTTTCACCTATAAAAAGATACTCAACCTTACTCATAAGAGAATGCAAATTAATACTAACGTGAGATGTCATTTTCACCTCCAAGATGAATCAAGATCAGAAAGCTGAACAGCACGCTGGGTTGGCATGTGTGTGAAGTAATATGTATTCTCATAAAATTCTGGCAGGTGTATAAATTGGTACAACCTTTCTGGAAGGCGTATCGGCAGTTTTAAATCCATAGACCCCTTGACTCAACAAGAATCTGGCTCTTCTAAGGGTTTATAAATCCGAAAAGTGCACAAAGGCACACATGCAGGATTATTCATTTTAACATTGTTTATAGTAGCAAAAAACCAAAAGTCATCAAAATGCTCATCTTCATAAATAAATGTATAGTAAATCCACGACTACAATACTCTTCAGCCTGGCTCAG
>CM052895.1:6777211-6798834 GCA_028534135.1 Potos flavus | reverse complement strand
CCAGGCTGCGACATGGAGCCCTTCCAAGGCGTCTTTCACATGTCCTTGCTACTCCTCTAATAAACCAGGATTAACCCTAGGTAGAAAGCACACTGCGCTGCAAAGAGCCTGTAAATTTTCTCTAGAACCCTGGCCCTAAAATGCTGGCCTTGCTTTTGGCAACCCCAGAACTCAACAAATGAGCAGCCCTTGCTTGCGTCCCCTCCCCACTGTGTGGGGCACGCTCAGCAGGAAGCGGGTTTATAAGACGGGTGTCCTGGCGTGGGATACCAGCGTGGGCGTACTGGACGTGGCTCTTGTGCGGTTAAGCCAACCCTTGTTTTCTAGGGCAGAGTCCTCCCCCTCCCCCCCCAACACGCCCCCTCACTCCCTGCCAGGGCTGCCTTGGGGCGAGCAAACCTGAGCCGTTCACAGGCTCCCAGGCTCAGCAAGACTCCACACTTGGTTTCATGCTTTGCGGCTGCCATCTTGAAATTCTTACAACTCTCTGAATGAAAAGCCCAGCAATTTAATTTTGCAATGGGCCCTGCAAATGACCGAGCCAGTCCTGCTCCTCGGCTTTCTGGCTCCTGACCCAGAGGAAGCCATGCTGGGCAGGAACCCCTCTCCTGGAACCCCTCTTGGGTTGTGTTTTGGGATGAGTACCATGGGCTTTCCAACGTAGGGATGGGCCAGGTTCTCATGGCGATGCCTTTCTCGGTTGCCAAGGCCCCCTTGACAGTATTTTTAAAACACCATAGAAATGAATGCCTACTGACTGATGAGTCAACTCCAAACCCTGCTCTACGGACTGTGTGTGTGTTTTATCGGATAATCCTCACCACAGCCCTGTGAGGCAGGCACCATCATTACCCGGTTTTAAAGGTAAGGAAATGGACTCTCAGAGATTTCGATTTGTCTCAAATCAAACTCAGATGCCGTTAACTCCAAAACATGTAGTTTTAACCGCTAGACCATACGGCTTGATTATAAAAGGCAGTAAGAGTCATGATGGATGTGCCGATTGATCGTGAGCGCGGAGATGAAGGCTGGTTGGAAGGAGAAGCGTGATAGAAAAACGGTCTCCTTGTTTTCCCCACCCAGTCCACAGGGAAATTTAAACTCATACTGCCAGCATGCCATAAAGAAACAAGAATCTCCTGTAATTTTTTATCCTATTCGCTTCGGCCTAGGCTTTACTTTTAAGGCTGTTGGCCTGGAGGAACCCTGCACACTTTTGGCTCTTGGACTGTGGGATTCGTTATCCCAGAAAGGCCTAAGCATTGGATACCTTCTCAAATGCATTCAGCAGACCAAGGATAGGCCCAGAATCCCAACATCAGGGAAGTTTCCACAATTATAACCACCATCATCTAACAACCAAAGCCAATGTTGATATTCACTACTATGAGCCAGCCAGTTTACATATATATATATATATATCTCAACTTCTTTAATCCTCACACCCACCATATAAAGGAAGCATGGTGACTGTAAGTCTACAGATGAGGACACTGAGGCCCAGAGAGATGAAGTAATTTGGTGAGACCACCTTGCTGGTGACTCTCAGAGCCAGGATGTGAATCAAAGTCATGCTCTTAACCACCACACTGTATGAAAGCTGAACGTCCTCTGTCAAAGGCACAGTTCTGAGGACAGACATCTAGAGATAAATCATCAAGAGTAGAAGGTCTGGTGGGGACTCCTGATCCTGCAACCGCAGTGCCCCTCTCTCTCGACCCCCCTCATTAACATACCACTGGTGGGATGTGCGCTCACTGGGAATGAGAACCCTCTGGACACAACTCAGCCAACACCGGGCTCAATGGTTCCTTATCAATCTTCATTAGATGGCAGATGTCCGTGACTCGAGAATTTATCATCTTCCTTAATTTCCTAACTGGACCTACCAGGCAGTGATAACCAATTAATCCAAGGGAATCTAGTTCCTGACAGAGATTGCTCATAAAACCACTCACTGAAGGATAGACTTCAGAAGTGAACGGAGAAAACATTTCACGAATCCCAATACCTCTCATTTAATTTCTTGCTGCACCAGGGAGAAGGTATCCGTATCCCCATTGTACAGACGGGAAAGTAGAGGTTCAGGGAAGTTTAGTAACTTGCCTGAAGTCCCAGACCATTAAAATAAAACCCAGGGTCTGAACCATGAGCGGAGGAGATCTCCAAGTCCTGTGCCCTGAGGCCCAAGACCAGCCCGCTGACTTACACAGAAGGGCTTAGAGTCTTCTCTGCCGGCACGAACTGTGCTCCCAAGGCCGCCTGTAGCTTCCAACCCTCCCGGCCGTGGTATCCTAATCAATACCAGCTACTCATGGAGGTTGTCTTGCCCCTGAAGAGGTTCTACACAAACCTTTTTTCTCCGGACTACATCATACTAACTTCGGATCATTTTAATGGGACAATTTCATGTTTACAGAATATAGTAATAGCAACTTACCTTCTGCCAAACCCATCAATCTTCTTTTTTCTTCCTTTCCTTCCCTCTAATTCAGTAACTGTGGGAACTGATTATGCTTTCGAAAAAGCATCACACTCTATGTCCTTAACCTTGCAGCTGCGGAGGTTACTGTGCACCAAAGAAAAGCATAAAAAGAGAGCTGGTATCCCTCCCTCGGACCGCTCACTACCGCCACACAGAAAACACCTGCGGGGGCATGCGCTCAGAGGTGCACGCGCTCCCAAGTGCGCGGATGCACGTGCTCGCAGGCACACGTGCGCGCACTCACACACGTGCACACGACCCTGCATGAGCCCACTAAGTACACACACCTGCACAGACACACGTGGGTCTGCTTCCACACACGTGCACACATAGGCCTCCACAGGCAACAGACGCGGACACACACACACACACACACACACACACAATTGGTTCACTCCCTAAGACTCACTGACGAGGTGTAAAGGTTCTTGGAAAGCAGGCTGTCTGGGTAAACAGTGTTCTTTCTGGAAATCGCCTATCCCTCTCTACTCAGACACACCCCCTCTTTGCTGGAAGCCAGCCTCAGGGACTTACCTGGTGTATTTTATTAAAACAAAGGCTGCAGTCACTTTCCAGCAATGACTGCAATGTGACTCCACGTTGTAAGCAGAACTTTTATTTATTTACTGAGCAACACTGTTTTATCCACTGACAACTTTTTTCAGACACGTTTCCAGCTTTAGATCTAGAATTATAAAAAGCAAGAGTGATTATTACTTGGAAGCGACAATTTTCTTTATAAAGGATTCACCACGCTTGGAAAGAAGTCTCTTAGTGCATACAAAACATGGCCATTAACACAATTATATGCCCGGCTTTTCAGGGTCCTCCTTACCCCATAACATTTGGGGGATGATCACTACTGAACCCACAGATAATTACACCTTAAGGTTCTTCAAAATAAACAAAAATGATGCTGAAAGGAACTTCTGACTTGAAATCAAAAGTTAAAATGTGTTGAGTAGAATTAATTGGTTGAGACAAAGAAAAAGGAAAGTTACTTCGGGAGGCAATCAGAAATTCCAAAGGCAAACTCAAGGAGGAGGAAATAGATGTGATCTGCAGACCTCCAAATGTGGGGTGCCCTGGAGTCTTTTTCTAAGACTTCCACTCTTGAGGCTACCTCTATACTAATGTCCAACTCCCTTTCTCGTCCTCTGCCGCCAGCTGGCCCCAAGGGCAGCAAGCAGTGCTAAATACAGGCCAGCCTTTTTTTGTTGTTGTTTTTTTTCCCTTCAGCTGGGGAAATGATCATATTTTAGTCCAGAAGAAAGTCAGGCAATTGAGTACTTTTCCTGGAAAGCGTATGTGTCTAATTCTTAATTTTGCAAGAACCAGGCAGTGTAAATTCAGTTTATTAAAACATGAATTTAGCACATTTGCGAGAGTGGTGATATTTATCCCTCCTGAACTTTAAATTATCTCGGATGGTGAAAGAGATCTTTAATTATGTATAGACACAGGATGACAGAACACAATGCAAAGGGTTTATATATATATATACACACACACACATATATATATATCTCCCAGGAGCAAGAAAGTGATAGGTTAAGCATTTAATATTCTTGCAGACTTCATTTTATTTCCATCAAGTTCTGGAATAAGTAAAATTTTCATTTTGGCATTAAAAAAGAAAAAAAAAAAAAACTCCACTATATGAAGTACATAGGTTTAAAACTGGCCTGATGTTTTTCCATTGGATTCAGGAGACTAAGAATTCACAAGAATAGGCTTTGCCAATTTTCCACGGCACCTGATTTTACTTCTGGAAATAGCCAGAGAGGAATAATTGAGCATGTGTGACACACTGGAGACTGTGCCCAAGACATTTACATACAGCATCTCATTCTGAGCCTCGACCAGAGTTCCATTATTCTCTTTTCTGATCCTATCACAGTGATAGAGTTAGAAACATTAATGGCCAAATACTCAAGGTCTAGAGAAGTCAGGCAATTTGACCAAGGTTTCACAACTAATAAATGCAAGGATGGGAACTGGAATTCAGACTTCCCAAATCCCAGAGCAGGCCTTTGGACCACACTTACCATTGGAATCCAATTTTTCAGTAGGGCTTGGGGATCATTAGCAACATGGTGTAAGAGATTTCTTAAAAAACAAACAACAACAAAAAAAACCCACACTTTTTATTTATTTATTTGAGGGACAGAGCACCCAGCGGAAGAGGCATTGGGAAAGGGAGAGAAAACCTCAAACAGACTCCAAAGAGGAATGCAGGGCAAGATGCGGAGTGAGATGCGGGGCTCCATCCCACAACCCTGAGAGCATGACCTGAGCCAAAGGCAAGAGTTGGATGCTTCACGGACTGAGCCACCCAGGCACCCCTGGTGTAAGAGATTTCTTAACAGAGGACTCGTGGTGGTACTGGAGAGTTATCCAGGCCTTCTGAGGAGTTCTGGAGTGAAACTCCAAGGACCTCCCTCACCCAGCCTCAGGCAGCACCTGGGGTGAGGACAGTGGCCTCTCCTCTAGCTTTGACCTCCCCGCCAATCCCAACTACTCAGTGTGACTCCCAGGAGTGCCGTGCTGGGCTGATGATTCCAGGGTCAGCGAGCAAAGGTGCCGTGAGTATTGGCGACCGCACAGGGCAGGGAATGGGAGTGTAACTTCAAGGTCAATGACTTGACTTTGCTTTCCCTGGTGTGTTTGTGACCTGACAGCGCATTGTTTTTGAAGCAGGCCCCCTGCTGAGCAAAGAGCCTGATTCAGGACTTGATCTCAGGACCCTGGAAGCCAAAGACAGCCACTTAACTGACTGAGCCACCCAGGTGTCCCTGAAAGTGCATTGTCTTATCAGCCTGCCTTCCTGTCCCGAAGACATCCATCACACATCATTTTGCCTTCAGACGACTGGTTCTTTCTTCGGAGTGCAAATCCTTTTTATCTGGCAGGAGGGGCCTGGGCAGGGGCCAGGGGGAGAGAGGGAGCACAACTGGGTCAATCAGACTCATTAAAAACTTAATTCCACTGTCTTTATTAGATTCTTTACAGGACCTGGCAAGGGTTTCAAACTGGGAGCCGGGAGAAGCTGGTGGAAGCCTCCCCGCAGATGTGTTTGGTTGGGGCAAGCTCTGAGGTCAGCAGTACCTTCAACGTGACTGCTCGAGACACAGCGTTTGCTCCCCGATGCACTGAAGTCTCCCACGCAGGGGTCTCAGGTGCCCCCTGAACTTTGGTCTCTTCAGCCTAGAACGCGGGGCATGGGTGGATATTTCCCGATGAGGGTAGAGACACAGGGAGGCAAGAGGCTCTGATCCAGAGAGAATGGGGCATCTTCTCTTTGGAGTAACCAAGCCGTAGAGTGAGTCTGAAAAGGGGAAGCTGCCAAGCGAGAAGGGATTACTGAGATACCACAAAAACCCACTGGACAGTTCTGCTTATAATGGAACCACCGTGGTGAGCTCTTGGAGCTCCCAGTTCCTACTGCTGCCAATTTGCAAAGAAGCTGACCCTTTAGCACCAAAGGACATCAGGGAGAGAAGGTCCCTCCCCCCTCCCCTCTCCCCCATCCCACCCCAGGACCGGCCCTGGCCCAGGGCAGAAGAGTAGATTTCCCTCCTAATCCCAAAGGCAGGGAGTGCGTGACCTGGTGAATCGCTTCCTACTTTGTGGAAATGTGCTCTCATTGCCTTGTTCTCCATCCTCCCTGCCTCATGACATACTGCCTCCTTGCAGAGTCCCTGGTCCTCTGCCACCCTGTACCTCGCAGAGACGCTCTTACCTTTTTGATGGGCTGACGCCCTTGCATGAGCAGATTTGTTGTTTGTACATACTCTTTTTAAACTGATGAAAAAGCAGAGGGAGAGCAGCGCATCCTTTGATTTTTATCTCCTGCGCAGTCAAGATGAATCCTCCGTGTTTTTTTCCAAGTGGCTTGCCTCCGCCTCGATTTCTTTTTCATGAGGTTAAGAAAGCAATTGAACAAGGAGTAAGGATCCCAGGAACGGCGGTTGTGGCCCCACATTTAGATACGTGCCCCTCTCTGCTTGGGTTCGAACTGGCCACATCAAGCAGACAGAAGCATCGGTCCCTACGTATTTCTATTCTTCACCTAAAGATCTGCGATTACAATAAAGGACACGATTACTGTCATTTTATTATTGATGTGTGTTTATTTATACCTGCTTTGTTCCAGAAATGATTTAAAGCAGCACGATGTATGAATTTCGGAGGTATGTGTGGGAGCGGTTCCATTTTTTTTTTTTTATCAACTCCACTTGTTGATGATTGATATGTTAATGACGTGATTAATCCATTGGGTTTGATTCATTTATATCATCATTTACATTTCATCAAGATGTGTTTTCAAGGAGAGCTTGATGTCCTTCTCAAAATACTTCATTGCTTAGCATGGGGGACTTCTATTTTCCATAAGCAAACCAAATCCGACCTTCTGACTGACGGGAGGCTGAAATCTAAGGGTGGGGAGGCGAAGTAAGCCCTCGAAGGTTTCCAGAACACTCGAGGAGCCCACTTTTTCTTATGCCTGTGTTTTTTTCAGTAAGGTGACTTTCTCTGTAAGAGACACAAGTCTGTACAAAGTCTAGAAGAAATCTAGGAGAGAATAATCTCCTCCTATGCCCAACCGAAAGCCTGGGCCCCGGACATCAGGCCTGCCCTGCAGCCAGCAAAGAAAGCTCTGTCGGTGAGTGTCCATCTGTGACATCAATGCGACCTTCTGGGCATTCGGTGTAGACACAAGTAGAGTCGAGTTCATGGGAAATAGAATAGTCAGGCCAGAAAGGGGGCATCTGAGTGTTTCGAGGAGGACACAGACCATGAAAAAATCTTGAGTGCACACTGAGAAAACTCATCTCTGCTTTCATTTTCATTTTCAATTCCTTTTCAGAGCTTTGGAACACTCTAAAGAGAAAGTCTCTGCTGAGTCCTTAGTAGACATTTTACACCCCTCCCGTTCTGGCTGGGGGGAACAGTCAGGTTCACAGCTGTAGCCAAGCCATAGTAACTAGCTCGAATCCAGTGATGACACATCCTTTCTGCCCTATGTCAATGAATGGGGACCTCTATCAAGGGACGCTAGTTGTCCGCTGAGGTAGTGATGTGATAGTCTCGTTTAAAATAAGTGAATTTAAGGGGGGACCTGGGTGGTTCAGTTGGTTAAAGCCTCTGCCTTCAGCTCAGGTCATGATCTCAGGGTCCTGGGATGGAGTCCCACGTCGGGCTCCCTGCTCAGCGGGGAGCCTGCTTCTCCCACGCCCCCCGCCTGCCACTCCCCCTGCCTGTGCTCACTCTCTCTCTCTGTCAAATAAATAAAAGTCTTTAAAAAAATAAAAATAAATATATTTAAATATTTTGAAGTCAATTTTTAAAAATTAAATGACTGCATAGGTGATATGTTAAAGGTGACATGTGAGCTAACAGAAGGAAAAACGTAAAAGGTCTTCAACGCAAGACATGAAGCTGAAAAAAAAAAAAGACCCGAAGCTGATGTCCTCAGAACCAAGTTGGCATTATTCCTGGAAGAGTTGAGTCTGAGTCTTATCCTACTGATAAGCCACAGGAGGGGAGGAACGTCTGGTTATCTATCTCCCCACCTATAAACTGGATATAATAGAAATACTAACTTGACTTCTTCACAGACTTGTGGTGAAGGATCGAACGAGACAGTGTGAGGGAAAGCCTATTACAAAGTGTCGAGTATTAGATCCATGTTAGGATTATTACAAGTGAGGAGTGGGGGAGGGATCAGGGACGACAAAAGAAAGCTAGGTTGAAGAAAATTAATGAGCTAGAAAGAACGTTCTACTGTTCCGTTAGGTCGACGGGCCTGGGTTTTGGGAAGGCAGGAAGTGGGCCAAGGTGACATGCGGTGTGTACAAGCACAGGGATGAGAAGAAGGGAAAAAATAAAAAACGAACAAAAACAAAAACCCACTGGAAGAGAAGAGAAAGCCGAGGAGACCTTGAGTTTGGGCAAAACCATCCTGAGGGTAAAACTACCACCAAATGGGCTCTGGGCACCCTTCCCCACCTGCTCTTGCCCCACCCCACACGGTTGTCTCCTGAGGGGTCCCAGCACGTGTGGCCGAGCATTCCAGGCCCACTGCCCATGTAGCCCTAGAAGAAGGAGATAGAAGGGCAGAGTAAACCCCACAAGGCGACAACACTGTTGGCTTCCCTTGCCTTCCACACCTGGGTCCAGTACGGAGCCTGATGGAATGGGGGCCCAGGAAGCATGTTCAGTTAGTGCAAGAATGAAGACATGGAGGGAGGAAGGGAGACGGAGAGAGAGAGAGAGAGCGAGAGAGCGAGCAAGCAAGGGAGGAAGTACATACAGGTACAGGTAGATGGGCCGGAATTGTAGCTTTAATTCTTATGGCTGTGGTCGCTATTCCATATGCGCTACAAACACACAGGGGAGTTATTTTGATTCTGTTAAAAGTGTGACACGATATGGATTTTCATTCCATAAACAGATTCTTCTACTTTGGCTTCCTAATTAGACTGTATCTGTCATGTCTGTAATTCCTGTGTAATTAAATTGAAATTAAACGTCAATTTACTTTGAATTACAGAGTAATTCTATGTATACATGCCACGCGATCTGCATTTCGTTAGGAGATGACAACCGAAAATACCCTGACAGTCCCTCTGTAATTACACAGTGATCTGATTAAGATCAGCGTGACAAACTACCTGCCACGTTCTGGAGAAGAAACACTACGGGCTGCTGGAGGGGTCGGCAGAGGTGAGGTGCGGGAGGGGAGGGTGAGCTCACTGCTGACCCGCCGCTCCCCACCGGACCCCCACAAAATCCTGAACCAACGCTGATCCCTTATGCAGTGGGTGTGATCTTTTAAAAGAAAAAAAAAAAAAAAAAACAATAGAAACCTTCATCACAGAACATGCTAACCGGCACTGCTTCCTCTTCACTCTCTAACCCAGCTGTTTTAATTAGGTTGGCGCTTGAGGTCCTAAATCCCCATGCCCCAAAGACAGTGATAAATGCAGAGAGAAGATTTCAAACCTCATCCAGGAATTTCACCTTGCTGTAATACATAAAATGGCTTCCATACTCCAATTTTAAAAAAAAAAGAGAGAAACATGGAAATAATTCCTATTCCATTCTTTTGTAACCAACACACGTTAATGTTTCTACCATTCCGGAGCATGGCGGGCACCGGGCAAAGATGAGGCAAGTGGGGTGCAGGGTAAGAGACAGTCGGAACGTGGAGGAACCAGGTCAGGAGCTCTGAGCAGCAACTCATAGGGCACGGAGCTCCTATCTGCGAAGATGTTCACAAAGATGGCAGCAGAGACGCGGAAATATCGCCACCTGCGCTTTCTTCCTCGCCTCCTTCCCCCAAGTCCACTCTGTGGCCAGGGAAGGTCACTTTCCCTCAGCCTCCCTGTCCTTGGCTTTGCCCCTTGGTGCCCACGTCACTTGGGTATGATTTCTTTCTGACAGTCAGCCAATCTCTACCCTGGCCCTCGTTTGGGATGAGAAGCTGGTTATTTCCCATTGACTCAGCAGAAGGCTCCTTTTTCTGCTTCCCCCCTTCCCCAGGCCTCAGAGGCTATCCTGGCTGAGCCTGCAGGACCCCAGTCCCTGCCTTCACGGGTGAATAGAGGGCCTCGGACCTTACAGGCCAGCAATGCCCAAGAGAAGGGGCCGGTCATGGCTCTATTTCTCACCAGTTAAAATCCCAAGCAAGTCATTGAACCCCTATGAGCCTAAATGCCCCCTAATATAAGTGGAAATTAATATACACTGTCCTGACTATTGCACAGGCTTGTTGGAAGAACCCACGAGCTAAGGAAGGTGAAGATGTGCAGGAAAAAGACAAGACCCAGGTTTGGGACTATGGTTATTCCCACAGGAGGCATGTTAGTCGGAGTTCCCTATTTTGCAGATGACTGAAAACCCAACCCCGCCTAAGGAGACAGGAGGGGGAAAAGGGAGTGGGGTTTCAGGGACTCTTAGAGCCAAAACATCCACGGTGGATGTGGCTTTGGACCTGGCCAGGTTCACGGATCCCGCAGCGCCTGTGGATCCAGTTGCTCTGCACCTCTGACTCTATCAGCGGTGTGCCCTTCACCCTCAGACCCCGAGCAGGACGGCACGACCGATCCAGCTCACATCCTGCTCCGTTCAAATTCACCAGGAAAGAGCATGTCCCAGATGCTCTCTCTCATGCTGCTACGATCAGTTGGTCGTAAACCAATCACCGTGGCCAAGGGGCACTGGGGCACTGACGGGCTTACTACCCGAACTGCACGCACTGAGCAAGAAGAAGGGGATGGCTCTCCAGGGCTCGGAGGAGAAGAGAGAACGGAAGCTGCGCGGGACGGTCCCACACGTCCACCTCGGGAGTCAAGGAATCCGTGGTTGGACTCCATCTTGGAACAAGAAGGAAGCAGATAGGTGAAGGCCTAAGGACAGGAGAGGCCCAACTAGAGAAACTCGTGACTGAAAACAGCAGATAATGTGAGGAATGGTCAACATTCAAAGAGCGAATGTGTCCCTATTTCGTACCGCTTAGGAACACCAGACTTGGACACACTTCTCTCGCAGGAGAGGAAGCACGAACAAGCTGTGATAGACAAGAATTTTACCCAAGTGACAAAATGACAGCTGACGTGCCGCAAAGGGTTGCCCGAACTCTTGTTTTCACATCCGGAGGCGGGACCCCCATCTCTGGGTTTCCCCCCCTAAATGGAGTGCTCCTGCTGTAGGTAGGTTCAGAGTGTTTTTCAGACGCTCCTCTGTTTGCCACCTGACCCTCACTTCCCACCATCCTGCTCCCCCTCCTCTTGAAAGTGAAAGCTAAGGCACATCCCTAGACCAGCTGCAGTGGGGGAGGCATTTAGCCAGCTGTTGGCTCCCCCACTAGCCAAGGACATCAGAGATGTGAAGTGGATTCAGATACATCTGCCCGAGAATTTTTTTAACGTCCTTGGGCTTGCTGCGTACCTTTCTTGTGTCCTGAATATTTCAGAATTTTGCAGAACGGGCAACATGGAAAAGTCAACATTTCTCTTTTTAATCTGCCAATTTCCACAAAGAGTGCAACATTTTCTATGAAAAGCAAATTGTTATAGCTGAGTATCTCTTAAATTTCAGCCTATCATTGCTCCAAATGGAAAGCCATCGGTCATCTGTGATTGCCGTGTCTATTTGGTCATTTTTGGAATTAAAGATGTGTCTCTAGGAATCCAGCTCCGCACACTGTGAGCTTGGCTTTTCCCGTAACATTGATTTTAACTTGGCATGCCTCTCTTGGTCCAGAAGGTCAAGTCAGCTGTTCACAAACTGATAACGCCACATGTTTGTCCTTGCCTTTATGTTTTCCTTTTTGTTGAACTAATCTTTATCTGGACATGGGAATTGAAAATTCATAGGGTATACAGAGGGAGACACTGCAAAGCAAGTGCCTCCAGGCCACAGGCCCAGAGTCTGTCACTGTTAAATACCTATGTGTCTCTGTGTCTCTTCATCCTCATGGATGTCCCATCCCTATACAAGCTGTTTATATACATATTTCTCTTTTCCCATGAAGGGCATATACTATAGGTTTTTCCTGTAGTTTGCTTTGGCTTCTGTTTTAGTTTATAATTGGACATGGTGTCTCCCCCCTGGCCCGTTTTAAAAGATTTTATTTATTTATTTTAGATAGAGAAAGAGTAAGAGAGAGAACATGAGGGTGGGGGACGGGGGGTGGGGTGCAGAAGCAGCCTCCCCACTGCGCGTGGAGCACGGAGCCCGATGCGGGACTCCATCCCAGAACCCTGAGATCATCACCTGAGCCAAAAGCAGATGCTTAACCAGCTGAGCCACCCAGGTGCCCCAGATACGAGGTCTTGAAGGACATTCCATACCACCACTCAGACTCTTTATTTGAGCAGCTGCTGCTGGGCTGTGATTTGCAATTATCAACTACGCTATTAGATTAATTATTAGTGGTAGAACTGTCTCATCAATTCATGTAGGCATTTTACTGTTTTTTCTAATTATATTAATTTCTAGAGATTGAGTATATTCACATAGTACAACAGTACAACAGTACAAAGGTATAACAGTGTATTTAGGAAAAAGTAAACTTCCTGAATACCATTGTTTGAAAGCCATTCTGTTTCCATCGCTTTTGTTACTTACTTCTTTTCTATATGCCAAGAAATGTAATGTTCTACATCTTCCCTTTTTCTCACTGAACCATGGATCTTGGCTATATGGCCATATGTCAGCATGCAAAGAGACTCTTATGCTTTCTTACCCCTATAGAGGGATATGCCATAATTTAATTCAGCCAGTCCCCTTTTGATGAATTTGTAGGTTATTTCCAGATTTTTTTTTTTTTTTTTTGCTAGTTCTAACAATGCTGCAATAAATAATCTTCGAGATGCATCATTTGGCAAAAGGACAACTATGTCCAAGGGAGGATACATTTCTAGAAATAAAACTACTGGGGCAAAAGGTAGCTGCATTTTAAAATATGGTAACTATGGCCAAATTGCCCTCTCTGGGAGTTGTACCAATTTATACTCCAATGGGAATTTATTAGGAGTGACTGTTTCCCCATAACTCTCACCTTACCAGAATACACATAATGCATGAAGGAGCCTTTTGATCTTGGCCAAACTGAGAAATTAAATGGTATTTCATTATGGCATTAATCTGGGCATCTCTTCTTATGAATACTCATTTTAACATGTTTAAAAAACATTTACATTTCCTTTTTCTGTGATCCGACTTTTTGTATTTATCTATTTTCTCTGTTGGTTTGGTGTTCTCCTCACTGACCTGTAGGAGATGTTTGTAAACTAAGGAAAGTAGCCCTTTGTGTGACTTATAAGTTACAGTTTGCCATCTGTCCTTGACTTTACTCTTTCGTCACGCAGAAAAATGGATGTATAGAGTCTAATTATCAGTCTCTCACGTTAAAGGCTTTACGTGCACAGAAATGCCTTCCCCACCTGGAGGTGATTGTTTTAATGGTTTCTTATCTTTTTCTGGCATTGTTTTAAATGTTTGTAGATTTTGCATTTCAAATTTTTACAGCTATTGATAAAATTGTCTTGCCAAGAGATGATACCAGCCTATGCTCCCAGGGACACTGCATGTTCCCTCTTTGAAGTGCCTGCTCTTTCTCTCCTATGAATTGTCCATTCTTGCCTCAATCTGAACATCCTTGAGAGCAAAGGCTGTGTCTTCGATTTAATGCATCTTAAGTCACAGGAAGCACAATCGGTAGGGTTCTCTTCCTTGCTGGGAATAATTTCTGCCCAAGTAAGGGTGGTATGTCACATCTCTGCTTGGGCCATCCAAGCAGTGCCGGAAAGGTGGATCGCGGGGCATCTGAGATCACAGATTTTGAAGCACAAATGTGAATCACGGTTTAATTGGTCTTGGATGTTTAAACATTTATACAAAGAAATTTACAAAGCACAATAATTAAAAACCTATTAGCTGCATATCACGGATTTCCTTTATTGAGATGAGGTGAATGCATGAAACCGAGGCTCTTCAGTCAAGTCCAGAATGCTACCAATCAGGAAACCCGGGGAACTATACCGGTTCCTGAAGGGTGAGTCCCTGGGGCAAGAAGAAAAAGCAAAAAGAGAGCCTGTGCCTGCTGGAAAACATGTTGAATTCCTAAAGAGGTGTCTATTTTTACATAATAGGAGACCCAGCATATAATTTATGGACTATTATTAAGTATTATTAAAAATGGACCTACTGGTACAGAGAGGCTCTTGGAAAACAATTCTCTCCCCTGTGGTCTGCTCTCCTTGGGCTTATATGTAAGTTTAATTTACTCCCTTAAATTAAAAATAATAACAATAAAATATAATGAAATATGGTACTTCGGCATAGTGCAGAAGCCTTCTGATGAATTCAACTCTCCTTCCCCCTGCACTGGCAAACAAATAGACACGAACTGTATAAATTGGTAGAAGAAGAGGCTGGGGGAAAATCAGATTTACACCTTTCTAAAATTACTGGGTTTCTCCCAAAGAATAGATCTCAGCCTCGTCTGCCCTTGCTAAGACTCCAAAATCTTGGTGAAAATCTCCAAGGTGGGAGGCTTCATAGTCAAGGGACTTAGGACCTAACGAGTGTCCCACAGCGGATACTTCCTGTCCTGTGATGCCTCAGCGTGTTTCCTCTTCCGGTTACAGCCCCCCATCATTCCTTGAGGTGATCACCTGTCTCCAATTTCTGTGTTTTCACATCGTGCTTGACCCCCCCCCATCCCCAGGGGACTGGCATGTTATTTAGGTTCGTGAATCACTGTTTTCTATTCCTCAGCTGTGATGATCAGAATGGGAACAATTATGATCCAAGTCACCTGCAACGAGATCTAGACCTGAGGTTTTTTTCCTGGAAGGACTGGGGAAGAGCAGGGCTCTTTCTGTTGGGATAGCAAAGCTGAGAGCACTGGGGCCAAGGGTCTGCTTGAGAAGGAAACCAAATGGAGCAAAGTAAGGCTGAAGGATTTCGGGAGTTCTCAAGTCCTACAGACAAGACAGGACCCCTCGATCCAGCTGTGCCAGAGACAGGTCAAGAAATGAATTCCTAGACTATTAGAAGAACCAAAATATCTCACCCCCCACCACTTTTAAAATGTTAGTTTGAATCGGGTTTCTATCAATTACAACCAATGGAGTCCGAACTAACGCAATGGAAGGATTGAGGCAGGGAAAGTCTGTTCATGAGTGAATCTGTGAAAGCTTTCATAAATATGGTCCCACATCCATCAGTCAAGACAACGGATGAAGGCTGAGAATATCTGTGATGTTTTACACAACCTGATTTGGCAATAACGAGTAAACTGCCATTAATTTCCATTTGCAATCCCTCTGCTAGAAACTTGTTCAGTCTTTACTTCCCTGTAAATTACAAAAAGATACGGTACATCCATTCTACTTTGATGCAGATAAACAGACATTAGAAGACATGCTCTGTGACTCCAACGGAAATCCACAGTCAGAAAAGAGATACAAAGAAGTATACAAATATCCACATGTGATACAACTTCATGATGAAGAACCTCATCTTCACACAGGCCACCTGTGCAAAGGGCTTTATGCTCCCCTGAAGCATGGACGATTTAGAAAGACAATTTAAGAAACAATTTAGTGATGATGAGAAGTATTTGAAATAGATTAATGAAAAGGATTCCAGACTCAACTTCTCTGAAACACTGAAAAGGTAGGATGGGTATCCTCAATTGTTAAAACCAGCTATGTTGTTGGGTTTTTTAAAGATTTTATTTATTTATTTGAGAGAGAGAGAGCATACATGAGCCAGGGCAGAGGCACGGGGAGAGGCAGAGGGAGAAGCAGACTCGCCACTAAGCAGGGAGCCAGATGTGGGACTCGATCCCAGGACCCCGAGACCATGACCTGAGCCAAAGGCAGAAGCTTAATCGACTAAGCCACCTAGGCGCCCCAAAGCAGCTACGTTTTAAGGCAAGAAAATGTTCTAGACCAATGGTTCTCAAACTTGCTTGGATATCAGAATCACCTGGAGAGATGAGAGACCCACAGACAGTTTTCTGCATGGGGGGCCAAGTCGGCAAAAATGTAATTAGGTCCTATTCTATACCTTATGATTTACAACCTGCGTTCTGTCCCCAGGATCTAAAATAGATGACAAGTCAAGTGTGTTGATATATGTGTGTATATTCACATACACATAATCATACTTTTTATTTCTGCCATTATCTCATTAAATCCTCATCACAACCCTACAATTATATATTACAAAGCAATTAAGTAGCTACAATGGTTGGTTATGTCTTGGTACAGATTAAGAAGATAGTCTAAAGAGTTTGAACACTTTTCTCAAGGTCATACAATAGGGCAAATCGAAGGCTTTATTTTTTAATATGTATTTATTTATTGGAGAGAGAGAGAAGGAGAGAGAGCACTAGAGAAAGAAAGGGAGAGCACAAGCAGGGAGGGTGGCAGGCAGAGGGAGAGGAAGAAAGAGGCTCTCCACTGACCAGGGAGCCCAATGCGAGACTCAATCCCAGGACCCTGGGATCATGATCTGAGCTGAAGGCAGATGCTTAACTGACTGGGCCACCCAGGCACCCAAATGCAAGGCTTTAAACCCAAGACTCTTAACCACTCCAAATATAGATATGACAGCTAGTGTCATGATTGATGCACAAAATCAATGAACTTTACTAATAACATCACTAGAGAATTGGATAGAGTAATACCACTCACAAAGGGAAAATATGCAATGCAAGCAGTTCCTAAAAAGAAATTCGTGGATCTTAGAGAGCAGAAAGCAGCCTCTACTTAACTCCTCAGAAGCCAATTTTAGAAGAAAGAGAACTGCTGCCCGCTTACTTGAAAAGTGTGCGTACAAGAAACCGTATGTATGCCCTCCATTACTAAAAAAACCAACAGCTCATCTCTTCCTTTAAGAAACACTCTTAGTCCCAAAAGACGACTTGAAAGTTGATGCACGGGTCCAGAGAGGGTCATCCCCCAGGTATCTAATTCATGCCACCGAAAGCCACAGTAATGGGGGTGGCGAGAGGCAGTCAATTTCCCCAGTGTGTAAATGACACTTTGCACTCCCTTGACTCCCAACTAAATGACATCAAAAACGTACCCTTTTCGGAGGCAGGCAGACTATAGAAAGACTTTAAGACGATGGAGAAATAAGAGCAACCAGTATATCATGAAGAAAAGATTCTGGTAGAACACCAAATCCAAGTGCACCAAATTGCAAATTGGTAACAAACATGGCGACACAATCTCAGGTTCCTTCCCAGCTCTGATTCACTTGCTCTTCCCTAGGACGTGCTTGTATTACTGATGTGCTAATAACATCAGGACAACCTCATGATGGCATACGGAATATTTATATCACAATTCCATGCCAAGGTCACCACATTTTGTGTAAGGAGAGCCTCGGGCTTTGAGCTCTGGCCATCGGAGCCTCTAATGGTACTGGGAGGCTGCTTGAGCAGCTTTCATGGCGAGTATTTGGTACATCACTGGCTGCCAACGTCCATACGCTTTTGCAAAATGTCCTGCTGATGAGTACGGGAAAGCTAATGGGAAAACCACTCTTTGAAAATAAAACATCAATGCTTGATGTTCTGGCTTTGTGACTTTTTTTTCACATTAGGGATGGCAAATGGAAACCTATCATGACATCTCTCAAAGAGATGAAAATACTTGCAATTGTCCTTCAGGAATTTCTGATAATGCTAACTTGAATTAGGATAAATCTTACTGATACTTGGCGTGTTGATGCTTTGGGTAGGTCTTTCGTGTTTTTTGTATTCCCATTCCTCCTGATGTATGGTGAAGAAAGCCTTTTGGTTCCCTGGATAACAGGAGAGTACTGTGACATTCCTTCCTCCCTTCTTTCCCTCCTTGCTTTCTTCCTTCCTTTCCATCCTCCCTCCCTCCTTCCCTCCCTTCCCTCCTTCTCTCTCTTCCCTCCCTTCCTTCCATCTTCCCTCCCTCCTTTCCTTCCCTCCTCCCTTCCACTCATTTATTAATCACCTACTACATGTCCGCTATTGTACACAAAGAGTACACGAAGAAGACTCATTCCCAGCTTTCAAGCCTCACAGTCTAGTGAGAAGTGAGGAATAGCAAGCCAACACTTGAGAAGCAATATCATCTGAAATAACCGAATACTGTAACTGAAGTTTGGCGAGAGCGCGATGTCACGCCCACTTGGAGGCTGAGGGAAGTCTTCCCAGAAGAGGTAACATTCCCAGCTGACTACGGAAATACAAGTAAAAGTTCATGGGGGAAATGAGAAGAAGAGACATTCCAAGACATTCTGATACGTGCAAAGCCAAGACATGTTAAGGAACGTGGAATTCTTGGATTCGGAAAGAACTTTAGCAAGGTTAAACAACAAATACATGAAGGGGCATGTCAGGAACAGACGCTAGAAATATATAACCAGTGGCAGATTCTGACTGGGTCTTTCATGGCACGCTGAGGAGTCTGAATGGTTGCGTTGCAGGCAAGAAGGAACTCTTCGTGAAAGGAGTTGTAGAAGGTCAGTGATAAGCTCAAATAGATGGTATGTTGTCAGTAGGACCTCATCTGACTGAGGTAGAAACAAAAATAACAAAAAAGTTACTCTGCGGCATGAGAAATTTCATTGAGGTACAAAGGAGCATTTAGTGACAGTATCATTTGCTAAATATTGGGATGTGTTCCTCAGAGAGCTTGGAAAATCACCTCGGGAGGTCTTTAAGAATAGACTAAATTATAATTTGTCTTAGATGCTTCGGATGTGATTACGCATTAGGGCAAAGGGATTGACTTCAAGTCGCTCCCAGACTTACAGTTCCATTGTTCACAGAATAGTGGAGTGAATAGAGCCCTGCGTTGGTTAGCAATTTGTACTTGATCCTGTGGTTGCAGATTGATTACAAGATTACAGAAGCAGAATGTTCACTTGAGAAATACGCATAGAACAAACACCCTATGCAGGGGAAGCTATCGATCTGTTGAAGATAGAGCAACCTAGTTTATGACACAGGTAAATTTCCCCTGACTTTCTCAGAGGCTCGTGATGTAACCTTGATGTAACAACATTTCTCTTAAGGCTATCTGAACACCAGAGCGGGGACCATCAAGCATGAGAAGACACAATAATGAGCTACAGCAGGAATAAAGGAACTCATCCTAGATTAACTCGGTACGCGGGGTGCCTTGCGTCACTGCCTGGGAAATTAGTTAAAACTAGCTATTATTGAAGGTGCCCTCTGAGACTATTAATAATCCCCCGAAATATCATAGTTTTAGAGTTTAGCAAGTACATCCACGGGTATCATTACCTTAGCCTCTCCTCCCAAGAACGCTGCAGTGAATAGACTTTTACAAATGAGAACACTGAGGCGGGGAGAATTTCAAGAATCTACCCATTCTATTCAGCTACTAAGTAGCATAACCTGAATTTAGCCAATCTCAAAACACTTTATCTGAATCTCAGTTCCTAGCAATCTTTCCAAAGTAAGGGAACAACTTCAGTGGGATGGGGAAAGAGAAAATGAAAAATTTAGAGTGTTATTTAAAATATAACATATAGGGGCACCTGGGTGCTCAGTGGGTTAAAGCCTCTGCTTTCAGCTCAGGTCATGATCTCAGGGTCCTGGGATCGAGCCCCACATCGGTCTCTCTGCTCGGCGGTGAGCCTGCTTCCCTCTCTCTCAGCCTGCCTCTCTGCCTACTTGTGATCTCTCTCTGTCAAATAAATAAATAAAATCTTTAAAAAAAAAAAATAAAATATAACATATAAATATAAAATATAATAATTAGAGTGTTATTAAAAATAATGCTAAATAAAATGATACCGAAAAACCCGAACTACTTTCATATCAGGCGTCACGAATAATCCCAAAGCAGATTTTCAAGTGGCAAATACCCCCTGTTGGTAAAAATCAGCTTTTAAACGAAGAAAAAATCTCCTAAAACACTGATGAGGTAACAGATTAAGGAGAGGCTGATGATGATAAATAATAATAATGATGAATTAACCAAAACAGCGAGGTCTCTAATGTAGCTCCACGTGACATATCTCATTAGCAAAATAAAATAACACTTTAGTGTTATTTCATTAAACTATAGTTTCATTAAACTATAACAACTGAATTTTATCGAAACTGAAATATCATTGATTATAAGATACACTATTTACCTTATGTGGTCCTAAGAAAGGAAAAAACATGGCCAATTACAGTACGCCATTGATTTTCAGGCATGTCATGAGTCCAGGGATGCTAAAGGAAGAAAAAACTCTGCATTTTAACATATGTGAAATAAATGGTTAAATATATTTATACCAGGGGTTTAATAGTAACTGGAAGCACTAGAGACATATGCACCCCAGGCATCAAAGAGATTTATTTCTGAGCTGGGTTTTAAATGAATAGAGGACCACCAAAGAAGTCAGAGTCCAGGAGCTTAGTTTTAATGCTAGAAACATCATCTTTAGAGGTAGATGACAGAGGGTTTGGTTCCAAGAAATCATATACAAGGGCATAATAGTAGGGAAGAAGAAAAAAATTTATGAATGAAAAGTATTCTAGGAACCACGGAGTTACGGACTCATCTAAAAGAATATGGGGTAGTCATCTGACCCATAAATACCAAAAACTGGAAGGGAGGCCACCCAGGAGATGGATCCAAGGGTACAAAGACTTCAAGACCAAGAAGAGGAAGGTGATGGAAGAATCCAGGTGGTCCTTGCGCTTGTTCGTAGAAAGCTTCAATATAATAAACTCTTGAGATGGTATTTTTCTATCAAAACGGTATTTTCAGATATTTTTCTATCTGAAAATATTGGAAATATTTTCAAATGTGATACAATCAAATTGCCTTCTAAAATGTAATAATTCATAAGTGTTAAAGTGCATGAAAATTCTTATTTTCCCATAAGCCCACCACCCCTGGGTATTATAAGTTATTAAGTGACAAGAAATACAATAGATAAAACATGAAAAATCGTATCTCATTTGAATTCAAATCTTAACATCATCAGCAAGGTTTAGAATATTCTCATTGCACTTTGGTTATCTGAATTTATTCTTCCAAATCACCTGTTCATAGGTTTTGTATGGTTTCCTATTGGGTATTGTCTCCACTTCATTGATTTGTAAAAACTCTTTACATATAACTGATATAACACTAAAATATATAGTTATCATAAATGTACTTATTCAAAAGTTATTCCTTGATCAGTCATTTATTTGTTAATGTTATTTATTGTGTGCTTTTTTTTTTTACTATACCATGCTTTTAAAATTTCATATAGTGATACATCTTTTTTTTTTTTTTAAATTTTTATTTATTTATTTGACAGAGAGAGAGATCACAAGTAGGCAGACAGGCAGGCAGAGAGAGAGGGGGAAGCAGGCTCCCTGCTGAGCAGAGAGCCTGATGCGGGGCTCGATCCCAGGACTCTGGGATCATGACCTGAGCCAAAGGCAGAGGCTTTAACCCACTGAGCCACCCAGGCGCCCCATATAGTGATACATCTTAATGTTTTTATTTATGATTTCTGAGTTCTATTTCACACTTAAAAGGCTTTAGTTAGGGCGTCTGGGTGGCTCAGTTGGTTAAGCAACTGCCTTCAGCTCAGGTCATGATCCCAGAGTCCT
>CM052895.1:6674566-6776711 GCA_028534135.1 Potos flavus | reverse complement strand
CATGACCTGAGCCAAAGGCAGAGGCTTTAACCCACTGAGCCACCCAGGCGCCCCATATAGTGATACATCTTAATGTTTTTATTTATGATTTCTGAGTTCTATTTCACACTTAAAAGGCTTTAGTTAGGGCGTCTGGGTGGCTCAGTTGGTTAAGCAACTGCCTTCAGCTCAGGTCATGATCCCAGAGTCCTGGGATCAAGTCACACATCGGGCTCCCAGCTCCACGGAGAGTCTGCTTCTCCCTCTGACTTTCTCCCCACTCATGCTCTCTCTCACTGTCTCTCTCTTAAATAAATAAATAAAATCTTTAAAAAAAAAAAAAAGGCTTTAGTTACCTGAAAATAATAAAATATTGCCTTTAGTATTTTCATTTTTCTACTTTTTTACATCTAGACCTTTAATTCAATGGAATTTATTTTTATACTTTGGTATGAGGTAGATATTTGACTTTTTATTTTCAAAGACAAATCTAATTGTCCTAATGTCATATATTATGAAATATGTTCCTGTTTCATAGATTTCAAATGCAATCTTTTTTTTTTTAATCTTAATGGACCCTCTTTACTTTTCATTGATTTAGTTGTCCATTATGCATCGATGCCAAAGTATTTGAATTATATTATTATAGAACTTCTTAATATCTAGTAAGGTAAGTCCACAATAGAATTACTTTAAAAAAATTGTTCAATCTTTTGAAAAGTATTTGAGTAATTTTCCACACATAGTCTTTCAAATGATCTTTAAAAAAAAAAAAACTACAAAAAAAAACAAAAACAAAAAAAAGCTTGGCAAGTCCCCTTCTACTGACTTCCCACCAAAACTACATTATGGTTATGATGGAAGTTTCAGAAGATTGATAATACGAATTTAAGAAAGATGACCTCCTACATGCTACATTTATTCAGCCCTAAATTTCTTTGGACAAAATGCCATTGCTGACTTCACGAAGACATATTTCTTATTACATCTAGTCTGAGACTTTCCACAGTTGTTGCTATCATTAATGAAATTTAAAAAGCTAATGTTAATTAACTATTTATTGCTGATAGAATTAAGCTAGCTCTAGATATTCACCTTGCTTCCAGACAACTTTGTGAACTTTATTATTAGTTTGAACACTACTTCACTGAGGTCCATGTGACTTTCTAGGCCCCTGGTCATGTCTTCTGCATATAATAGACGGTAACTTTGACTCTTCTAACACAAATGCAGTTTATTATCTTACTGCATTAATTAGAATCTTCAAAACATTTGGGGAAAAAAAAAATCACAAACACCATCCCCCACCCCTCCCAATTTAAAGAGAATACAGTTAGTATTTAATGTGGTAGTTGCTATTTATGTCTTATACTGGTTTGGTTTTCTTTTAAGATTTTTACGTTTTTATTTTTTATTTTTTAAGTAGGATCCCAACACAGGGCTTGAACTCCTCACTCTGAGATCAAGACTTGAGATCAAGGGGAGCCTTGGTGGCTCAGTTGGTTAAGCATCTGCCTTTGGCTCAGGTCATGATCCCGGGGTCCTGGGATGGAGCTCTGAGTAGGCTCCCTGCTCAGTGGGGAGTCTGCTTCTCCCTCTCCCTCTGTCACTGCCCCGAGCTTGTTCTCTCTCTCTCTCTCTCTCTCTCTCTCTCTGTCAAATGAATAAAATCTTTAAATATATATCTATAGATAGATAGATAGATAGAGATATGCAGTCTAAGATTTCTGCACCTGTAGTCATCAGTAAGACTAACTGTAATTTGGGTGTGCTTCCTGATCCTTAGAGCTCCAGCAATCACTGAGCATGTAACCCCCAGTCATCCTTTCCCCTGCTTTGCAAAGTTTCTCTTCATGCCCTCTCAGCAAAACCTTAAGAGAACGCCATATTGGTCTTGGAGCTTTTGCTTCTCTGCAGAATGTTCATTTCTGGAACTCCGCATTGTAACTTCCAGTTGTTTACACACACACACACACACACACACACACACACACACACTACTCCACTCCCCATCCTCCACAACTAAGCAAGGCTTGCTTTCTCTTTCTTGGGTTTCTTATCCCTGTGCCTATGTCTGAATATTTCCTCCAAGCAACAAGCCAAGATCTTAGGGCTTACCTCATCCGCTCTCTTGTCTCAAAGACCATGGTGTGTGCTGAATGTGGTCCAAAAACTAAAAATAGTTGTGCCATGTACTTTGTCCAGTTTTACTGTAGAAGGTTAAACCTGGTCACAGTTACTCCACCAAGGGTGAAAGCAGAATTCCTAATGCCTTTCTGACGACAGATATTTAATATCCTTTTTCATTCTGTATCACTTCTTTGTTCAGTTTGGGTTTTGTCCTCTTGAAGCAATTTGTGTCACTTTAATTCTCTTACGAAATGATCTAATTCATCTAGATTCTCAAACTTAAAGAACTGTTCTTTTCCATTGGTAACATTGCCAGATTTAGCAAATAGCAATAGAGGACACACAGCTAAACGCGAATTTCAGATAAAAATAAAAAAATTTTTGGGGCGCCTGAGTAGCTCAGTGGGTTAAAGCCTCTGCCTTCGGCTTGGGTCATGATCTCGGGGTCCTGGGATTGAGCCCCACATCGGGCTCTCTGCTCGGCGGGGAGCCTGCTCCCCCCTCTCTCTCTGCCTGCTTCTCTGCCTACCTGTGATCTCTCTCTCTATCAAATAAATAAATAAAATCTTTAAAAAAAAACATTTTTTTGTACAAGTATGTCCCAATTTGGGACATCATTTGAAATACCCCCCCCCCCCAGATGATTTGTCATTTCTCAGAAATTCAAATTTGACTTAGTGTGCAGTATTTTATCTGGCAAGCCTATCCATTAAGTATCTTTGTAAAAAAAATGTTTTTGTTGTTTTTAATTAATGAAGTCCAGTGTATCTGTAGATTGCAATAGTAGGTTTTTAAAAATATAGCCATTTCTGCCTTATGTTTATTAATTTCTTGCTCTCTGGCTTTCATTTGTGGTTTATTTTGTTATTCTCTTTCTAGTTTCCTAAGTTAAGTGTTTAAGTCATTTGTATTAAAATAAAAAAAACATTTAAAGTCATAATTTTTGCTCTGAGTACAGCTCTATTCACATCATGGAGATTTTTTAGTAAAGAGAGCTCATTTGCATTAATTGCTAAAGCATTTGTAATCTTGGTTTTTTATTTCCTCTTGATTCAAGAGTCATTTAGAAAGGCATTTTTTTCAAATTCTAAGTGGTTTTTTATTATTTTGTTTTACCACTGAAACCTAATATTTTGGCTTTTTGGTAAGAATGTGTCCTACAAGTGTTCCAGTTTAAGAAAATAATGTTAAGGCTTTTTACAGGCCAAGTATATAATTAAATTTTGTACACACTTTAGAAACATAAGAGGAAAATATATGTATTCCCTGTTTTTGGGTTTAAACAGAGAAATATAATAAAGTTGGTTAATTGTGTTATTTAAATCCTTCAAATTTTTACTTGTCTTTGGCTAAGTTCATCTTGAACATGATCCACAATGAACTTTTGCTCAAGACCTACGAATGCAACAAGCTCTTCTCTCCATGATTTATGAAGCATTTTTAAACATGGCTGAGTAGCTATGAAAAAGTGTCCTTTTATAGGGATTTATTAGATAATGTATCATTGAAAGGCAATTAGACTCTTGTCCAGAAGATAGTAAAGGCCAAAAACATGAATGAGATTATGTAGACAAGACACTTTACACAATTCACCAAAGCCAAACTTGGCCATTCTTCTACGTAAAAAGCATGATAGTCATTGTTTCATCAATGGGTTGCTTGGAGGGATCTAGAGAAGAAGTTCGCCTCCAAGGCAAAAGCCTGGCAAGGCAAAATCAGAATTGTACCTACTCCTAAGAAGTTGGTGAAAACAACAAAAAACTGAAGGTTGGAAGCCACAAATGCTAAGCAATCATAAAATGAAAGCAAGAGTGAAGGCCACATTTATATGTAATTCTGGAAACTTCTAAATGGAGTTGTTTTCAGTTTTGAGATGTATCAACCACAGATCTTTGTGAAAGAAGTAGACAAGACTTGGGACGCCTGGGTGGCTCAGTCAGTTAAGCGTCTGTCTTTGGCTCAGATCATGATTCCAGGGTCCTGGGCTCAAGTCCTGCATTGGGCTCCATGCTGAGCAGGAAGCCTGCTTCTCGCTCTCCCTCTGACCCTTCGCAAAGCTCATGCTCTCTCTCTCACGACGTCTGTGTTTGTCTCTCAAATAAATGAATAAAATCTTAAAAAAAAAAGTAGACTAGACTTCTAAAATGTGGACTTTTTTCAGTTTTCCGAGCTTCTCAATGGATTGCACCTATTTTTTGAAATATAGTTGCCCTTGAACAATGCAGATGATAGGGACACTGATCCTCAGTACAGTCAAAAACTCACCTATAGCTTGCCCCCCCCCCAAACTGTTAATACCCTACTCTTGACTGGACGCCTTACCAATAACATAAACTGTTACTTAATGCATAATTATTAGTTATATGTATTATATACTGTATTTTTTTTTTTTTTTTTGACAGAAAGAGAGACAGCGAGACAGGGAATACAGGCAAGGGGAGTGGGAGAGGGAGAAGGGCTTGATCCCAGGGCTTGATTCTTGATCCCAGAATCCTAACCTGAGCCGAAGGCAGACACCCAAACTGACTGGCCCTATATACTGTATTCTTATCCTAAAATAAGTTAGAGAAAATACTATTACAAAAACCATAAGGAAGAGAAAATACACTGATAATACTGCACATGGCTAGCATTGTCCTCTAGTCATTTTTAAAAAGTAGTAAGTAAAAGTAGTCTCGTGTAATTCAAACCCATGCTGTTCAAGGGTCAACTGTGCTTTCTGCAACGTCTAGACCAAGGAGTGGCATTACAATTGCATAAACATGAGGAGTCTGGGACTCTCTGTGATACACTGGTATTGCTGGTGCTCTCAATTTCTCTAAGTTTCTTAGGGAAATCAAACTCTATCATGCATCATTAACCGCCCCCAATTTGACAACGTAAGGCTTCAGGTGTCTTTCACTATGAGCATTATGGCATAATGGTTAGAAAAACAGCTTAGGAATTAGATCTCAAAGACTCAAATTCTAACTCCGACACTTCGTAGATAAATTACATAATCCCACTCTAAGGCTCAGTCCCTCAATTTTAAAATGGAGATGATGATGAGAATGCCTCCCTCCAAGAATTATGAGATGATTCTTACAAAGCATTCACCGCAAACCTGAGGCTCAATAAATAAAACATATCGTTAGATGGTATGTTGTAAGTATGCTGTCTTGATTTAGCAAAATCTCTATAAATAGAAATGGTTTTCATATGTTTTCTTTAAAGCATGTCAACATCTCAGTCCTTAAGCTTTTCAAGAGAGATACCATCCATGCCTTGTACAATGAGCAGCCCAAATCAATTTTAAAGATGATCGATGGTGTCATGTTCCAATCAATATAACCATACACCATTTTTAGAAACTTCATGAAACATGAACCGTTGACCAAGCCAAACCAACGACCTCAAGCATACAGTACAAACGACTTCCCCAATAAGGCCACTCACCAAAAATCTCCCTTCAACTGATCCAAGAAGGATGACATTTGGTAATTCATCACTCTCCACTGGAAAAAACCTCTGCATTTGGATTGCAGATTCCCTAACAGTCAAGAGCCTGTCTTTTTTTCCCATGTTGTTGTATCCAGAAAATAGAACAATGCCTCGCTCATATCCAATGTACAGTATGTACTTTTCTATTGAGATATAACTGACATGTAACATTGCATTAGTTTCAGCTGTACAACACAAAACAATTCAATCTTTGCATAGGTTGCCAAAATAATCACCACAGTAAGTCTGGGTAGCCTCCATCGCCAACACATACTTTCAAACAAATGATTACAAATCATATTGATAGCGAAATTAAAGTAAGTACATTTTAAATTCTTTGATGAGTAAAAAGAGATGAAATTTTACGATCATCCTGCCAAAGCCAACCTGAAATTTAAGTCTTTTGGAAATTGTGGTAAGCTTCACGTGGAAGCAAACACACGGCGGGAGGCAGGGTGGCCTAACTCCCAATATGATGGGAGTCAGAACACTTGGGTTTCGGACCCAGCTTAGCTGCTGAGACTCAGTTTCCCAGTTTGGAAAGCAGCAGCTGCCTTGCCCGTATGAGGGCCAAGTTCAAGTGAGGCAGAGGGTGAGGAAGAAAAGGCTTTGAAACTTGGAAAGTACCGCGCACTACAAATGAGTGTCTGGAAATGTAAGGTGTGGGACTGTATTCGTTATGCCAAGCACACAAGGCATGAGATGAGTCAGAAATGGAAAAATGCAACAAACAGAAACAAGCAGCAGAACTAGTTCCTTAAAAGAAAAAAAAAAAAAATCCAAAAAGTGTTTCTAGATAGCTGATGTGTGCTGTTTGATATTTGAAAAGAACATCTAATTATGTATGCGATAGTCGAGTACTGGGAAAGCTATTTTGCTTTGCACATTTTTTCCTCTTAATTTTTGCACAGAATTAAATTTATTAATGGTCTTTATTTATAGAACAAGAAATAGCTCTGCTGCTTACACGGGTCCTTTACTAACTTGTCAACAGAGCCCAGAAAATGGATGAAATAGGCTGAAGGAAGAATTTAAGAATCTCAGAAAACACGGGGCGCCTGGGTGGCTCAGTTGGTTAAGCATCTGACTCTTGGTTTCGACTGAGATCATGCCCCATGCCAGGCTCTGGGCTCTGCGTGGAGTCTGCTTGAGATTCTCTCCCTCCTTCTCCTTCTTCCCTTCTCCCCAACTCATGTGTTCTCCCTCACTCTCTCTCAATAAAAAAAAAATAAATAGAATCTTAAAAAAAAAAAAAAAAGAATCTCGGAGCGCCTGGGTGGCTCAGTCGGTTAAGCGTCTGCCTTTGGCTCAGGTCATGATCTCAGGGTCCTGGGATCGAATCCCATATCGGGCTCCCTGCTCAGTGGAGAGTCTGCTTCTCCCTCTACCTCTCCCCCTTGTTTATGCTCTCTCTCTCTCACGCTCTCTCTCTCAAATAAATAAAATTCTTAAAAAAAAAAAAAAAAGAATCTCAAAAAACACATCTTCTAGTCTAGGCAGAAACACAAAAGATTGCAGAAGAGAAAGAAAAAGGAGGGGACACACACATGCAACACACGAATACCTTCTAGCGAATCTCTGAAAAGGGTTTCAGTCAACTTCCACAGTTGCTGAAACTGCTGAGATAGTTAGCCAGTGACACAACTGCTTTGTAAAGACGTTGAAGTACCACTGAAATGCCAGCTGAACCTGCTTTTTCTTTTACTGGGTTGTTTAATGGAATATTCTTTATAGTGATCTGGCAACTGACTAGAAAATCTTTGTTTTATGGCTTAACTGTACAGAATACAAGCCATGGACAATGTGGGTAATTGTTCAGACCAGTATATAGAATCTCCTGATCAGGAATGTCTAAATGTTTTGTATTTTCATATCCATGAACCAACACAGCCACTAAGAAAACAGAAGATCCATGATTCATGCTTTGGGAAATAATGCTTCTGAGGGGAAGAAAATGTATTTTCTTAATTTCAAATAGTCCAAGTTTTATGAATCATTTCCTTTTGGCTAGTGTCCACTGCAGTTGAGCAAACTTTTAAAAATCCATTTTTCTTAAAAAATCTACATTTTGTTTCCTTTCATTGTATTTTCTAGAATTATCGTCTTCTCCTCCTTCACTGTATCATTTCCATCAGCACACAGTGTTATTTCTTCCATTAAAGAAAGTGCATAAATCCCGTGAACCCTTCCACTTTTGCCTCATTTCTCTGCCTCTTTGTATATCAAAACTTGATAAAAGAGTCGATGCTTCTTCACCTCACCTTCTCCCCTCAACCCACTCCAGTAAGGCTTTGGTGCTCACTGCTCCACCAAAACCACTCTTGTGGACATCACTGAGGCTCTCCATCTCGCCAAACACCACTTCACTTCCTTTCTCATCAACATTTGACACAGCTGCTTCCTTTTCTCTTTTTTCAAATATTTTCTTCACTCTGTCTCCAAAAAAAAACACTCTTGTTTTCTTCCAACTTGATGGGCCGCTTTATTTTAGTTTCCTCTGCTGACTCCTTCTCCTCTAAACATCTAAATATTGGCGTGTTCCAGGATTCAATCCTGCCTCCTCTCCTTTCCCTCTTTCCTCTGTTTACTCATCCATAAGTCTCTTAACCAAGTGTGTGACGAGAGAGAGAAAGAGAGAGCATGAGTGGGGGGAGGGGAAGAGGGAGAAGCAGACACCCCGCTGAGTAGGGAGCCTGATGCCAGGTTTGATCCCAGGACCCCGGGATCATGACCCAAGTGGAAGGCAGATACCCAACCAACTGAGCCACCCAAGCGACCCTGGCTCTCCTTCTTTAACAGCAAATGTATTTTCTTTGTAGCCCTTGTCACAATGGATGGACTCACTGGGCCAGCAATTTGAGAATGTGGCTGGTGGTATAGCACTCCCCCCCAGGGTTAACCAAAGTGTCTTCTGCTCTATTTTAATTATACACCTGTAAGATCGCTATAAAAGAGTAAGCTTTGGCAAATTTTTCACATGTCTGTGTTTGCAGCGACAAAAGCATCGTGGAAAGCTGAGTAACGCATGCAGTAAAATGGACTCCAGTAACAAAAGATAAATAAGTAAACTGAAAATTAATCATTCTCAATAGCCCTATGACCCATAAATATAGGAAAAGACGCAACCTCATTAGTAATTGAGAAATGCAAATAAAATTATAATGAGCTGCTACTATTCAGCCCAAATGGCTAGAATTAAAAATAATCACAAGGCCAAGTGTTTATCAGCACGGAGAACAATGAGAACTCTCATACACTGCTGGTGAAAGTGTAAATTGGTATAATTAATATGGAAAACTGCTTGGCAGTATCTATTAAAACTAAAATTGGTAAAAAAAAAAAAATATTGCCCTAGTTCCCACAATTCTATGCCAGCTATATAACCTGGAGAAAGGCAGCTACGGGTGTATCAAAAGAAAGGAACAAGAAGTGTTCACAGCAACAAGATTTGTAATTATGAAAAACCAGAAACAACCTAAATATTTGTCAACAGTAGAAGAGGTGAATAAACTACAGTATATCCATACCCTGGAATAATGCTATTCACCGGTGTAACCGAATTAACTTTGGCTCTATCCAAAACCTAGAAGTTTGCTTGGAGTAATGCACAGTACGTGACTCCATTTCCATAAAAATTTTAAAACAGATCAAATTAATTCACGCTATTGGCAATCAGGAAAGCAAGAGAAAAGGGATGCCTGGATGTGAGAGGATTCTTCCTGGAGTACTAGTACCATTCTGGCTCTTGACTTGTTTGTGGTTACACAGATGTGTCCACCTAGTAATAATCCCATTCCAAGTAAGCTGTGACCTAGTCATGTAATATAATACTTTTAACAAGCGTAAATGAATCAACTGCTGCTACATCCAAACTCTGGATGACTCTCCAACATAATCTTAAGCAACAGAAGCCGACACAAAATAGGACGTACTATGTGATTCCATTTTTACAAAAATTTAAAAAGCAGGCAACATTACTGAATGGTTCTGGAAATCAGGAGAGGAAGAGGAAAACAACGAAGGAATATTGATGGTTTTATACAGAAGCACCTAACTCCACTGGTTTTTCTTCAGCCCAATGTTCACTCTTCTCCTTAACTAAGACCTGTCTCCCGGCGGCATTGCTGAAGGAGCTCGGTGAATGCGGAACAAAAGAAAATGAGGGGTAAAACCTGAACTTTGGCCCAGGGCACAATGGTTCATTCCCAGAGTACTTATTTGCATTCAGTTTAAAGACTAGGAGATTAGCATTTCCAAGGGAAAACAATCCCTTCCCTGCCTCCCCCCCACCCCCACCTCTCCTAGTCCGGTCTCATCCGGAGCCCTGAATCACTCCCTTTCCTCATTGCTGTCCTTGCTCTAGGACCAGAGAGAGCCACAGGGAAGACATCGGGCAAGAGATTTAAGAATTACGTTTAGTTTGTAAAGGGCTCTGCTGTATTTGGGAATAAAAAGCACTTTCGAAATATATGTGATTATTGTTGCATTAGAAGTAAACCTAGGATAGGAAAAATCCATTAGCAAGTGTTTCTGCAGAATGCTTTCTCAGGTGGCCATTCAGAGATACATTTGAAGACGCAAAACGTAGGAGGATCCAATTATATCTTCCTGATAAGAAATACTTTAAGTGTCCAGCCAGCGCTAATCACGGAGAGCCATCAGAGAACGGCAATTTCTAACACAAGCAGAAAGCAAATTCCTCCTTTAAGCGTAACAGCCAAAAAGTCTTGCTTAAATAATACCATTTTCGCGACTTCCAAAATAACTTGCCTATATTTCCCCAAAGGTCATAAAAACAACTTGACCTGACAGTGTAGCGTGTCACCAGCCGAGCAGATGTGAAAACCCTGAGGTTCTATCTATCCCTCTCTTAAATCTGTAACACTGGGTCAAAGCCTATTATTTCAAATTGGGGTTGAAATGATAGCAGAAATTGTGGTACATATTCTTTTTTTTTTAAAGATTTCATTTATTTGAGGCAGAGACACAGAGAGGGAGCACGAGCAGGGGGGATGGGCAGAGGGAGAAGCAGTCTCCCCACTGAGCAGCGAGACTGCTATCGGGCTCCATCCGAGGACCCAAAATCATGACCTGAGCCTAAGACGGCCACTTAACCAACTGAGCCACGCAGGCGCCCCTGTTGTGCATATTCTAACATGAACGACGTATCTTATTTTGCTAAAGATCCTTTAGAATGTCTAAGTAACACATAGGTTCAGCCTACACATAAGGGTAAACGTTACTTTTCAGCCAAAAAGTGAGTGTTATAAGCCACTGAGCATATAATAGACACCCAAGGAAGCTTAGTTACCTTCCCTTTTCCCTGGGGGGTTACCTTGTTCTCTCAAATTTATTTAATCCGCTCTGAAAAAGAAAAATAATGGAGCCTAAGTATCTTGCAGGTGGCGTCTAGGAAACGTGGCCAGTGTGGAAACCACTGTACATCTAAATATTCTCTTATTTAACCAACTATGGAATAGAGCATATCATTATCCTCATTTCCCATACGAGGTTAAGAAAACTGTCCACAATCTAGAGAGCAAGTTTTAAAAAGGAGGATCACCTCCTCTCCCACACTGGTCACAAGGGAATATCTGCAGATATCTTTTGACACATTGTAATGAATCTTTGAGACTGAAGATTGCTGGTTCTAAACTGGGCGCTCTTTATGTGTTTTACTGACGTCTTGAAAAAGTCAACTTCACTAAAGAAGATGGGTGAGCTCTTTTTCTATTTACAGAATTCATCTTTTAGGATTCTGTGTTTGTGGTAGGTGACTGGATACACAGAGGTAGGGTTTGGAAGACTTCTTTTCGTTTTCAGAACAAACTGCTTATTTTACTTTCTTAAGGGCAAACGGGTAGGCTAAATTTACGTAAACCGTCATATGGAGCCCTAGAAATATGCGCCATATGCCTTGGGGTAGCGGAACACTCAGGAAGCTGTTGAGGCCAAGTGGAATCCTATCAAGAAGTCCTTCAGTGTTCAGTTCTTCTCGTCCTTGAAAACGAGTTTAAATTACCTTAGCGAATACTGCTAAATGATTCCTGATGTCCCTACCACACAGCGATTACATGGTGCTTCATTAATTACTTCCAACTATCTCTTAAATTTCCGGATACAGCCAGGTGATTTTATTCATGGGATCATTTCTCATAAGGAAAGAAAACTTCAGTCCCCAAAATAGGTCCCATTCGTTCTTAACCCTGTATCTTCACTCAGGTTATGGTCTTCGTTGGAAGAGCCACACCCCGATCTCTTTAAAATCTAATCGTTCTTCGTTCTTAATCAGATTTTGCACCTGTAGCCATCACTGACTTCCATCTGCCCATTGCTTTTCTTGATGATAGGTACTCTACCTCTCCTTGCTTGGTTCCTTTGAAGGCCTATCCTAGTGTCCTGCACATAATGGCACTCAAAACACACTGTGGGTGATCTGTCATTTGTGGCCTGTGGTCCACAGTTTAACACAGACTCATGTGTTGTTCTACACTGTTCACTACGAGTCCTAAGTGTTAGTCTGGCATCTTTAACTGAATTACATGTTCCTTAAGGGCAGAAATTAAGTGGTATACCTCTTTATTCTCTCTCTCTCTTTTTTTTTTAAAGATTTTATTTATTTGAGAGCAAGAATGAGAGAGAGAGAGAGAGCATGAGAGGGGGAAGGTCAGAGGGAGAAGCAGACCCCCTGGTGAGCAGGGAGCCCCATGTGGGACTTGATCCGGGAACTCCAGGATCATGACCTGAGCTGAAGGCAGTCGCTCGACCAACTGAGCCGCCCAGGCGCCCCACCTCTTTATTCTCAAACATATAACTAAGAGTATAGTAGCGCTGGATGAACAGAATCCTAGAATTGCTCAATGAGTCACACACACACGCACACAATGTTGTGAGGCCTCAATGAGATGATTTAGGCAAATGATTTAGGCAAATTTTATGAAATACCAAGCTCTGAGCAAAAAAGCACTTACCAAGTATACACGCACTTGGTTTCTCTTTAACCAAAGACTGACGTCTTTGTTCGAAACAAATATCCAAGGGGCCAAAAAGCCAAGACAAATCACAGTCAGTGTTTGGGACAGTGTGGAGAACGGGCACTTTCATAACCCACGAAAAGTGAAGAACAGCAATATAACCTTTTTGGAGGGAAATTTGGCCGTGTGAAGTGATACTACGAATAATCACGTGTTTCTTAGATCTTTCACTTTTAAAGTCAAAATCTTTCCCATCATAAATACATCCATATTGCTTTTAACATTTTTTCTATAAGATAGTTTTGAACATAATGAGGGTAATGATCTGGGATAAAATATCTCAAAAATGAGCCCAAATAAAGCAAACATGTCTTACACTAGAGTAAGGAACCCTTCGGACAATATAGAAATGGCAAACAGTGGCTGCACTTTTGTTCCAGAGCGTTGTTTTTTTTTTTAACTGACCTGTATTAAAGCTCTCATATGAAACATTTCAAAACACTGTTTCATTGGATGAGAGCACAGATGTGGGGGCCCAGAGCCTACTTACATTCAAGTCCCCGTCCCGCCACTTCTCAGCTATATGACCTTGGGCAGGTGACTTAACCATTTCTCCGTGTCAATTTCTTCGCCTGTAAAATGAGAATAATAGTAATACCAATTTAGGACCGTAGTGAGGATTAAATGTGTTTGTAGATCTCACACTTAGAGCAGCGTTATGAAGAGCTTCATGATGGTTTGCTTGATTATTATTAGCACTATTTAGTAAGTACCCATTATGTGCTAGGGAATAAGGATATAGTGGTGAAAACTTAATGAGACTTTCATGCCAATGGAAGGAATTATATAGGTTGTAACAATAATAGTAGGGGACTATAACACCCGCTGATGTCAATGGATGGATCATCCAGACAGAAAATCGACAAGGGAACAGTGCCTTTGAACGACACATGAGACCAGATGGACCTAACAGGTATATATAGAACACTCCATCCAAAACCAGCAGAATACACATTCTTTTCAAGGGCACATGGAACATTCTCTAGAACAGATCACATGTTAGGCCACAAAATAATTCTCACTAAATTGAAGAAGACTGAAATCATATCATCCATCTTTTCCGACCACAACCCTATGAAACCAGAAATCAATTACGAGGAAAAAATCTAAATACATGGACCAACAGGCTACTCAACAATGAACAGGTTAACCAATAAATCAAAGAAGAAATTTAAAAAATACATGGTGACACATAAAAATGAAAACACAACGATCCAAAATCTTGGGATGCGGAAAAAGCTCTTCTAAGAAGGAAGGTTATAGTGATATATATAGAACTACTTTGAGAGAAAGAAAAATCTCAAACAATGTAACCCTGCAACTAAATAAGCTGGGAAAGGACAAACAAAGTTCAAATCTAGTAGAAGGAAGGAAATAATAAAGATTAAAGCAGAAATAAATAAAACAAGAACTAAAAAAATAGAAGAAAAAATTTGTTGACTAAATCAACAAATACATATACTCTCAAAATTATGATAAACATCCTATTAGAAGAATCATAGCTGATAATAAAAAAGGTACCAAAGGAACATTAGAGGTTGGCAGTCATGTAGGATTATCTAAAAAAATCAACGGGAAGAAGAGTATTCCAGAAGAGGCTATGCAAAGGCACATTCAACAAACTGAAAAAACTGAGATGGCTCAAGACCAGGGAGTGATGGGGAGAGCGTCAGAAGATGGGAGTTGCAGAGGCTGGCAGGGGTGAATAGATCAGAGCCACATGGACCGTGTTAGAGATTGGGGATGTTGCCTAAGTTCAGCTGAGAGCCAATGAAGCGTTTTAGGCAGGGAAGTGACATGATCGAATTTACATCTAAAAAAAGTCATTTTGGCCGGGAAATTATGTAGAAGATCTTGAGTTCTTATACATGAGCACAAAGACATACATACAGTAAAATCTCCACACTTGGAGGAATACAACCACACATTCTGTTCATTATATATATATATATATATATATATATATATATATATATATATATATATATATATAATTAAATCACCGTAAATTATATAAATCTATTATATACCATACATGATACATTTAAACATAGATATCACATATATTATACATTTATACATATGCATGACTGTGAAGATTTGTACTCTACACAGTGAAAGTTTTTCTGGACCCCAATTCCACCTTGCAGCAGGGTGGGAGGGTTCCCCCACATTTCCAATAAGCGATTCTTGGACACCAGTAAGATGTCCGAGAATTCAACTCAATTCGGACATTATCCACCCACAGACAGCATCAGATCCCACAGGTTAAGGCCTCAGTCCTAAAAGACTGCCCCCATCATGTGGGTTAAGCCATAAAATAAATGACATAGATCTATATAGACCAAAATGCAATAGTTAAGGGGGGGAAAAAAGCAAGTTCTAGGGACATACAATTAGTAAAGATAAGATTTTTGTGAAAATAAAAAGTATATACGAATAAATGAATACAAATGTAAATGTTTATCCAGATCTAAAGGTATACACATCAAACCATCAATACTGATTATCTGAATAGTAGGGTCAAAGAAAAGGTGAGCATGCACTTTTTACTTTAGATGTTTTTGATTATTTGAATTCTTTATAAGGAGTCTCTGTCAGTTTGCAAGCCAAAGCAAGCAATAGGGCACCCAGGTGGCTCAGCTGGTTAAGCATTTGCCTTTGGCTCAGGTCATGATCTCAGGGTCCTGGGATCAAATCCCACATGGGGCTCCCCGCTCAGTGGGGAGCTTGCTTCTCCCTCTGCTTGTGCACGCCTTCTCTCAAGTAAACAAATAAAATCTTAAAAAAAATAAAATAAAAAGCAAGCAATAAAGACATAAAAATAAAACGAAGCCCGAGCTTTGCTTTAAATCTATTTAGCAGAAGTAATTTATAGCATAATAAAGAATAAAGACACGAGCAGGGAGTGAAGTGAAAAGAAGACTGATCCATGCTATTTATAATTTTTAAAAATAGTAGCATATAATTAAAGTATTTCCTGTTAATTACTGACAGGCAGAATTAAGGAATCTCCGTCAGCCATTATTGATCAGGTAACACAACCTGATGTTAGACTAATATATGATGTGTACGGGGGCGGGCTTTCTTCTACAATGGCTTCCTCTTTCTTCCCTTATCTGCCTGCTCGCTTCGATTTGTCTTTTTGAGAATAAATGGACATCCAAAGACTTTGATCAGAGTAGATGTAGGAAATGCCAACTCTACAAAACAGTATTACTAAGTCGTGTACCCTGTACCTGTCCACAGGTGTCTGAAAAAAATCATGAAACTCCTTTAACAGCTCATAATTAAAGGGACAAGCTAATTATATCATAGGATTAAGATGTACTCAGCAGAGAGATGAGAGGATAAAGTCATCTAATTCAGGATGACTCATTTCTCTGACTCAGCTGAATGATGGCTTCCAAAATACCGGTCTTACCATTCAATAGTTTCAAGATAGCTACTAGGACTTTGTACCAACAAAATATTTTGGTATTATCTCAATGAATCCACCATATTATAGACCAGCCTTACTAAAAATATCTTCTCCAGAACACACATTCTGAGGGCATTTACCAGGTTTTTAAAAGTGGGGGTCAGTCATTGATGAAATAAACTTCAAAAATGCTGAGTAAAATAAGTTAAGGAAGTTTTTTGTTTGTTTTAAGTTAAGGAAGTTTTTTTATTAGACTTCTCGGAGCCATCATTATGCTAATGTCAATTACGAATCTTCAAGATATTGGTGGAATGAGTGGTATTTTCAAATTCTAAGTTTATTTTTCTAGGAAATCCTTTCACTGGTGATATTAGGGACATATAAAGGATAATACTAGGGGTATACTGTTCTTTGGGCACCCCATGGTCAACCCTAAATTTGGTACTTTAGGCTGTAAAACATGTTTTGTTTGCCTTCCTTCTTGACTCATTTAAAAGAGTCGTATAACCCTCTAAAACAAAATTTGCGACGTTGTCACGCCCTCTATAAAGAATATTTCTGTCTTTGGCTCTGCACACTCAGTATGGAGTCTGGAGTTTGAGTTTTTCTCTCCCTCTCCCTCTGCCCCTAACCAGACCCCACCCCCACCCCACCCAGCTCTCTCTCAAATAATTAAAAAAAAAAAAAAAAAAGAATATTTCTGTCTTTATCCTATTACGAAGTTACAGAACACACTGAACGCTAAACTTGAGAGGAAGCCAAGGTATACTGAGTTCTTCATTCCTTCCCTCCCACTGTCTCCCCTCCAGCTTAGCCATCTTCGGGTGAGAAACACAAATAGAGCTTGGTCTTGGCGACAGCAAATTTGGGTTGGCAGATTTGAATACACAAAAATAGACCTGAGTCTTCAAGTTGAAAGTGGTTAGTATTCCTCAACCCTCAGTTCATCGCTAGCAAATTTCCTAGCTAAGACTTTACCACTTTTTAAATATAACCTTGAACGCTAGTATCTGAATAACTCATGTTGAATCCACAAGAAAAATACAAGAAAAATATTCTGGAAAACATGTGGGAACACATATTTAAAAGTCTTAAAAATGTCTCCTTCCATTGATCCACATTTGATTCCACTTTTAGAAAGTGATCACCAAAATATGTAGAGGGAGTGGTCATAGAAACTTTACTCACAATAACCACAAAAAATGAAACACTCATACAACAGAACCTTATTTAGAACTTTAAAAGGACACTGTGGAAAAATATTCATTAATGTGGGAAAATACATATGTCCACATATATTCATTTTCAAAAAACAGATACACCTAAATACATAGGAGCATACATACTGGTATAAACTTGTGTTTGCACAGATTATATGGAAGGACACATAACATGAAAATGGTAGGTACATAGGGAATGGAGAACTGGAAGAATGAGGGATAGAGACTTCTTCCTCTACTCTGAATCATTTACCAGAAATAAATTAAAATAGGGATGAGAAGAAAGGGAAGGGAAGGGAAGGGAAGGGAAGGGAAAGGGGAAAGGGGAGGGAAGGGAAAGGAAAGAAAAAAGGAAAGGAAAGGAGGAGGAAAGAGGGAGAAAATGAAAGGAAAGAGGAGGAAAGGAAAGGAAAGTGGGAGGAAGGAAGGAAGGAAAGGAGGAAAGGGGGAAGGGGAGAGGGAAGGAAGGAGGGAGGGACTGAAGAATGGGAGAAGGTAGGGAGGGAGTCTGTGACGGTATAAAGAAATTACCAAACAAAACACATCTTCAATCCTGTATAAAGCCCCAAGTAACCAACTCGTGATATTGATAATTCAAACACATCATTTGATAATTATTCAAATTCTCTACAGTTTATTTTAAATTTTGCTCGTTTGATCTCTCCATTTCTGAAACAATGTTAATGTACATTTTCTCCCATTTTTAGAGATTTCTGCCTTCAATAGTATGAAACTATGGTGCTCCTAAAGGTGCATGACAGGTATACTCACTGGTTTCAACCTTTTATTACCATGATATAGGTTGCTTTTTCCCTTTCAGTAATTTTAGCCTCGGATTTGATTTTCTAATATTAATGTTTTTGTTATCATTTTGTCATTATTAGCATTTGCTTACATTATCTTTATTCATCCCTGTATTTTCATCTCTCTTGGGTCATTTCATTTTATGTGTCTCATAAAAAACGTACAGATGGATATAAACTTGTTGAAGCTGTAGTTCTTTGTTTTTTAACAGGGTTCTTTAAACCATTTACATTTATTTCTTAGACTTTCTGTTTGTTGCAGTCATCGCTTTGGTGTGTATTCTATTTATTGTTCTCTATTGTTTATTCTTTGGTAAATGTATCAGATTGATTTTATTTGTTTTCTGCACTGTTTTTATTCCATGCTTTTGCTTTAATTGCTCGGATGTTATACTTCTGTTTCTGTTACTTAGTATTTTACTCAAGTGTCTAACGCACACATTTAAACTTATATTAAATTTACGGAAGGCTCACATTTATCTATTGAAGCCTAGATTCGATCAGTACTTAGAATCTCCTGTCCTCTCCCCTATTCCCCAAGCTTCCACACCGTGAAATTATATGGGAATGTAGTTCTAAATTTTATTATATTTTAAATAATTAACATTCAATTAAATAATTAATGCTCCATTATAAATTATGCTTATTTTCCTGCTCAGTACCATTTCCATATCTTCCTTTTGAGTTGGTTTTTAATAGTGCTGAAGTATATTGTCTATTAATCATTTCATGTAAGTTTCACAGGTGGCATATTTCTAAGTGTTTTGTTGCTTAAAACATCCTACTTTACCTTCCTACTTGAATGGCAGGTTGATGTGGTCTAGAATGCTATTTCCTCAGAGCCCTCTGAAAATACTAATTATACGCATTCTAAAGTCTCCTTTCGGGTGCTCTCTTAATTACGTCTCTTCAGATATTTCTTTTTCTATAAAACGCAGTGCCTGTCTTTCATGCTGACTGTTCTCCCCTAACGTGTCATGATTTTTTTATTAGCCCTTTCCCTTTAGCCCTGTCCGTGCTCAGCCTCTAAGCAACGACCAAAGTGGGCACACTGGCCTTGCGGGCTGCCCCTGCCTCCGCAGACATGGCCCTACCTCCCAGCTTTGCAAGGACGACCTAGAAGCGGGAAGGAGGAAGCTCCCCCCCAGTACGCCTTCCCAGCAGCTCTCTACCAGGCCCATCCCGGTGCCGACCCATCGCCTCCCAGCTCGGAGCTCCCCTGGGGCCATCAGCCCTTTCTCCATCACCCACTCCTGCTCCTACTGTGGGCTGTGGATTCCTCCTTGGGATTTGCACTTAGATGAAGTTACAAAGACCCTGCGTCTGAGGCCACAACTACACACCCAGGACTAGACAGACCGGACCATAAAAATGCAGTCCACTCAAGTTCCCGCCACGCGCTTGCCACCAAGATGGGCGTATGTAGTTGGCATCAGTCGTCTTTTAGGGAAAATGTGTAAAGAGCATTACTGAGTTCTGTACAGAGTTGGAGAGGCCGGTGCCTTAGGGCGGAACCTTTTTTCGGTGTCTAAAGCAAATCTGCTTGTGACTGCTAAATACAGCCACAGAGGTTCCCCTCACTGGGACAGGAACAAATAAACAAAAAAACACACCAACGAGGGGCGCCTGGGTGGCTCAGTGGGTTAAGCATCTGCCCTCGGCTCAATGTCATGATCCCGGGGTCCTGGGGTCAAGCCCAGTGTCCCTCAGACTCCCTGCTCAGCGGGGAGCCTGCTTCTCCCTCTCCCTGCTGCCTGCTGCTCTCCCTACTTGCTCGCGCACTTTCTCTCTCTCTCTGTCAAAAAAATAAATAAATACACAAATAAAAATCTAAACAAAGAAACGCACCAGGGAGAAAATTCACAATGAAAGGCAATCTAGCAAAGAACTTAAGAGCCCAGACTCCGGGTGAATGCATATTCTTCTCTTCAAATGTGTGATCTTAGTCAAATTCCTTAACCACTCCATGCCTCAGTTTCCCTATCTACAAAAAGAGACAATACCTCAGAATTGTTATGAAATTAACTCAGTGCATCTACTGCCTAGGATGGGCGCACAGGAAGCCCCCGTAAGTATCTGCTCACGGGACTAATATTCCCAGCCAACTGCTGCTACCCTGCTCAGTAGAAGAGACTAACCCCTCCCTCTATTCCCTCTATTTGTGGAAGAAGCGCATCTCTCTTGGCGATCTTCTGACTTCCCACAGAGCAATTACTGCCAGGGGCATCTCTGCAGAGCAGACCCCTCAGGAGACGTGTGACTCTGTCCTTCGGATCTCTTAACAAAGTCTGGAACAACTCCCTCGTGGCTCAGCAGACTCACCACCCCTCCTCTGTTTCGGGAACCAACGGGCCCAAGAGTGCCCAGCTGCGGGGCGTCGCACACTCTCCGGGCACAGCTCAAGGAGCCCGCCCCCCAAACTCAGGCCGCCTGCTTCTGCCTGGATCATGTGCCTAATCGGCGCCGGCAGTCCTCGGCTCTGCAGACGGCTCCTGGCCGCGGGCTTACTGGAGTCCTGCCCGGCCTCTAGATGAAAACATCTCTTAATCAGTCCTGGGGGTCCAGGGGGACTAGGATTGATCTCGACGGCACCCTCACTGCCAGGCCCTGCCAACAAGTCTCTTTTCATTCCCGTATCTTACTTTCACCAGCGTCCACGCTTTGCGGATTACCAGCTTAAGTGGCTTGAGGAGGACAGGGAGGGACAATGAGAAAGCAGTTAGAGATGGTGTTGCTCTCGGGTTATAGAAAAGAACGGGACTGCTTAGAATCTGGGGGGTGGAAGTGGATCGAAACAGCAGACTGATGAGAGGTCCTGTTTTTTTGTTTCTGTTTTTGTTTTTGTTTTTTTTTCCTTCTTTTCATATTGACCAGTTGGATAACAGTCTGAGCAAATATTTCTTTGGCCTTCTCCCTACCTCTTCCATTGTTACTTTGGCCTCACAGCCCCATTTAAGGATGCATTTGTTTGCTCTTCTCATTAAGGCAACAGGTCTGTTTACTAAATCCTAGAAATCAATAGTCTCCTTTGAAGACCTGGGCGCCCTCACCTTGCTTTCCTGGAGAGGGCTTCTTAAAGCATAGAAATGCATTGCATGCACACACAGCTGTCATTTTTTTGATGGTCAACAGACATGCACGGTCCTACCCAAACCAGGTTGGTCAGTAAAAACCACTACAAGAAAAATGCTTTTCATCAGAGCAGGCCGGGGCCACGCCAAGGCCTGTGGGTGCCCCAGAGACTAATGATTTGCTTTCTGGAAGAGGGCTATTCATTAAAATATTGACAGAAGGACACCTGCTGGGTAAATGAAGAGGGGAGGGGAATCCCCCTGGCAGCCCGCCTTCTCTCTGCTGCCCCAAGCAATCCACCTCTCCCTCAAACTTGCACACTCAACTCTGCAGAACAAAAGCCTCGCAATTAACCAAATCTCCGCTCCTTAAAGGCCATTTAGTGACTTTAGGACCCGCCTAAGGCCCTTCGGTTCCTTACACTCGCACAGAGCATGATGCCAAATTATCCCAAAAAGGCAACCAAAGCCATTCTCACCCAGAAAGGAATTCTGGTCAATGTAAATTTCCCCATCTCATGACATTTCCAGGGATGCTTTTGTGCCTTTTATATTTCAGAGCCCCAGACAGCTCCCCAGCCCCGAGAGCGCGGAATGGGAACCAGGTGGAAAGAAGGAGCAGGGGCTGGAAGGGGAGCTGCACGCTTAGCCTCAGGGCTGGCTTTCTGGAAAGGAGGGCAGGCCAGAGGCCAGAAGGCCTCTGAGCATGAGGCCACTTTCTGAACACAAAAGCAAAAACGTGAAGGAGTCCACGGGATAAAAGGGACCAAGAATGTAAAATCACAGTGAAGAGCCGGGTTTGGTCGTATGGAATATCACTCACAGAATTTACAGGGATTTAGTTTTCAGCGTTCCCTCTGGTTTCTTTCCTTTAATAGAACACTTGAGTTGGTCTCGGAGAAAAGGCACCACCTACCTCTCCCATAGCGCCAAAGTCCAGGAGAAACTAACGAGAGCCACAGAATGTACCCGTTAAGTTTTCTAATAGCCACGTTTTAAAAAAAAGAACCAGGTGAAATTAAATTTAACACCCCCTTTACCTAATAGATCCCAAATAGCATCATTTCAACGTATAGAAATACGAAAGTGTATTAGTGATTTTAATACTGCGTATTGGACAATGCAGTCATGGGGGCTCTTAGCCTCACGGTGAGATTAGTTCCTGTTCCCAGGGAGTTTCAGTCCGAAAAGACAGTGCAAGTTTGAAGACGGTCTGTGAGTTAGAGTTACCTGAAGGTCTAGTCCAGAAAAAAGAAAAGAAACAGGAAAAAAGAGGTGGTATGGTGTAGTGATTCGAGGTCAAGGCTAGCATTTGGACAGAGACCCTGAACTCCGCCTCTTCCTAGAGGAACGACCGTGGATAACGTACTTAACTTCAGTAAGGTTGTTTCTTGAGATCACAGGACTGTTTTGAGGCCTGACCCTAATAAATAGTAGAGAAATATTAGCTCCAATTGTATAAATTATGAAATCTTTATCATTCTTATATATGTTCTATATATCATATATACTAAATATATACACATATATTTTTAGGGGGAGGGGCAGAAGGAGAGGGAGAGAGAGAGAATCTTCTTTTTTTTAAAGATTTATTTATTCATTTGAGGGGGGACAGGGGGAGATGGAGACAGAAAGGGAAAGAGAATCTCCAGCAGACTCCCCATTGAGCACAGAGTCTGATGCGGGCCTCAATCCCATGACCCCCAAGATCATGACCTGAGCTGAAACCAAGGGTCGAACGCTTAACTGACTGAGCCACCCAGACGCCCCATCATTCACATTTGTATTACCACTCAGGCATAGTCTCTCATCCCCAAACCACTGAAGAGAAGATTTCTAACCTGTCAATGGCTGATAAAGCCCTGTGACGAGAGCAAGAAAGAGAAAGAGGGAGAGAAAAGAGGTAGTTAGCTAGCGAAGTCGTGAGATGAATAGGGAAGGAGAAGGTGGAAGGGGAACTCCACTCGAGGCAAACAGACTCCCTGCAGAAGAGACCCAGACACCAGACTGGCCCTGCTCTACATGTGAAAACAATGAAGGAAGGACGAACTCCGAGTTTAGTAAGTGGGGGCCTTCCCCCCGACTGCTATATGGCTGGTACGTAGGGCCCAAAATGACCAGAGCCCCTTCTAGCCAAATCAGCTCTGAGTGCAAATCGGTGCATGACGGAGAAGAGGAGGAAGGAAGTGACCGAGGACGGCTCTTCCGAGCTCTTCCTCCACGGGCGACAGCGTGGTGCCCATAACACGTCCCCCCCTCACTGTCACAGTCCCGCTGCCAGCACCAGGTGATGAAAAGATGGCGTGAGTTAGGACATCCACGGCGGGAAACATAAAGCCTCTGGAGTGCTAAGACTGTGCCCCATCTCCCCTTTTACCCCCAAGATCCCTTTCTAGGGGTCCTAACAGGGTCTCTTACTCTCTGCTTGGCCACGTGTTCACGGAAGCTCTTAGCTGGCAAGGTAGCTCACAGCTCTGCATCTTAGAAAGATCTCCCCTATACGGAGCCAAAATACACTTTTGCCGTCTGTCCTAAGCTCCCCCCTCGGGTTGGTTCTGCCCTTGGGACAGGTGCAATATCTCTTCGACAGGCCCGTCTTCAAATCCACGTAGGCAGCCATGGCACTGCCCTTGGCATTGTGGGAGCGTGTGACGAAGTAACAACCTTGGCTTCTGGAGTTCCCTTCTCCTTGGTCAAGGTTTCCAGGCCCTTCCTTGCTCCGGAATCAGCTACATTTTTTTGAACGCCCTCTTAAATTGCAATGCACAGCTCGGAGCACGCTCCTCCCACTACGCGCCGAGCAGCGTCCGGTACAATGGGCTACTGTTTGGGACGCTCTGATGGGCAGCCCGGCTGCACGTCCGCCTTACCATCCTCCCAGCCGATCAACGCTCCCTCTTCTTCTCCCACAGTAGACACTGTCTGTTCTCCTCCCGCAGGGTCTCTCCTACCTTCCCCCCACCTCATCCGCGCCACCCGCACCAGCCCAGCCCTGTCTCGGCTGGGCTTCATCATCGCTCACCCGGATCACTGACGCGGGCTCTGCAGGCTCTACTAACCCCAGCCTCTCCCCTCTGCAATCCATCTTTCACCCAGTTGCGAGATGGTTCTTTCTGATCCATAAATCAGTTCACATCACACCCTTATACAGAAACAAAGGCAACTCCCTGTGGCCTTCAGAGTTAGTGTTAACTTCACGTTAGAGCATTTCAACTCCCAGGGATCTGGCTTTAAGTTATTTTCTTGACCCCATGGTCCTCTACATCCTTCTAACCACACCAGACCCTTTGCCATTCCCTTCGGCCCCAAATGTTCATACTTCCTCCCTGGTCGTAGAATGCTTTTTGGCCATCCTTCAAAGCCCAAAGTCAAAGTCACTTCTCCGTGATGTCTTTAACGACCGTGGAAACCCTACGGCACATCCATTGTATTGTCGTACTGGGCCATTCATTTATCATTTCTTTCGCTCGTTTGTCTTTACTTTTCAACCGGGCACAGTCCCTATACTCAAGGAGGTTCTGATTCTAATGTGAGAAACGGACAAGCAAAGAGCACAGAGAATCATGAATGCTTTAAAGGAGGATGGCCATAGGAACCTGAGGTGTAAGGGGTAAGTGTCTAACCAGACAGATCTCGGCGGCACAGAGCCTTCACGGAGTCATTTAAGCAGAGTCCTGACATTAAGTGGGAGCTCCAGGCAGAGGGAGTTATCTGTGAGATCATGAGCCACAGAGAGAAGTGAGGATGCAAATTTGTGGTGGGTCGTGGAGGGAACGGAGGTGGGAGACTGGCCAAGGCCAGTTCACAAGGGACCTTGAAGGTTACATTTCCAGGGCGGGGCATCAGTGAAGGTTCTAAGCGGGGGAGTGACGGCTGAGATTTCAAGCTCAGAAACACCATTTTAGCAAGAGTGTGGAGAAGAGAGGAGGGCCAGGTCAGAGTGGAGGCAGGGGGACCTATTAAGAGTCGGGAGTGAAACCAGAGACAGGACAGTGGGTCCAAAGATCAGTGAGCAGACTCAAAAGTGCAAAGGAATAAGCAACATCAAATGGTGAACATGAACAAAGAGGAAGGAGGATACATGCCGGGCTTCTATTTTGTCTTGTTTTGTATAAACTACCTCCAAAGAGACAAGCTTCCTGCCTTAATAGAGCTTACTCTGCCAGAGAAAGACAAAAATAATTAAGTAAACAAGTGAGATAAAAATATAAATTCACATAGGTATAATTGCAAGGGGGAGGAAATGGAGGAAGAGGTGGGAACAACCAACCAAGGAGGTAATAATTAAGCTAAAAACTGGATGAGGGATGCCTGGGTGGCTCAGTTGGTTAAGAGTCTGCCTTTGGCTCAGGTCATGATCTTGGGGTCCTGGGATCGAGCCCCCACATCTGGCTCCCTGCTCAGCGGGGAGACTGCTTCCCCCTCTCCTTCTGCTCTTTGCCCTCACTCGTGCTCTCTCTCTCTCATATAAATAAATAAAATATTAAAAACAACAACAACAACAAACAAACAAAACTGGATGACCATAAGGCAGGAAAGACATGTTAGGAGAGTATTCTAGGCACAGGAAGAGCAATATGCAGAGAACCTGTGTGTCCAGGACATAAAAGGGAGGGGAAGGGAGGGGAGGAAAGTGCCTAGAATGAGTTCAGAAAGGTGGGAAGCTCAGAGAAGGCCTCACAGGTCATGAAAAAAAGTTTGACGGTTTCCCAGGAGACTGGCATGATTTGACCATGAAGAGATGTCCCTCCCCCCAGCCCCGCCTTTGAGGTTGTCACAACCTGCTCCTCATATCCTCGGAGAAGAGCACAGCAGTTTCCCATGACTCGGCTTTTCCTGGGGAATCTTCCACAGGGAGCGTCCCAAATCACATGAGCTACCTTAAGGTAGGAAAAATCTCACCCGGCACCTGTAGCAACATTATTTATCAGCTGTCCAGGTGCAGGAGGGTACACAGCACCAAGGGGACTGGGGCCAAACCGAGAACGAAGTCTCTAGGGTATGCCTGCTGTGTGTGGAGCCTTTACTTCTGTTAGCGGTCTCTTCTCGGAGCACGAGGACCTGGGACATGGTGGCAGACCGGGACAGAGCCAACAAGGACTCGCCCCGTGCAGAGATGCAAGCAAAGAGGAGGAGGCCGGCCGGGGCACTGGCCAGGCCAGGCGGTGGCAAGAGCTCCTACGTAATGATTGTGAGTGATGAGTTCGAGGTTCAAAGATGGGAGAAGAAAGGCCAAGGAGAAAATGTGGCTTTGTGCCTCTACCAGTGAAAGAGTGACTCAGCATTAGAATCACAACTGTGGGTGGCTCAGCCAGTTGAGTGTCCGGTCTCTTGGTTTCGACTCTGGTCATGAGCTCAGGGGGTCGTGGGATCGAGCCCTGCCTCGGAGCTCTGCGCTCAGTGGGGAGTCTGCTTGAACGATTCTCTCCCTCTGCCCTTCCGCCGCTCAAATAAATAAATAAATCTTTAAAAAAAAAAAATTACAGCTGTGGGACACTGGTCTCTTCTGGTTTCCCCAAGAAGAAACAGAAGTGATTATTTCTGAAGTTCTAATGAGGAAAAAAATGGAAAAAGCCAAGATCGAAATGAACCTATTGAATGAAGCTAGCTATAACAAGCCCTCCATTTCCCTCCCCCCGGTTTCCATGCCAGGTCTTCTCTGTACCTTGAGGAGCCAAGAGAACATTTTAGAACAAGAAAACAGGACGTAGAACTCGAACTCACAGGAAGAGGGAGATGATCAGTGGCAAACGGGCCTCTGATTAGCAAGTGCTGTTCTGTTTTCTCTTATAAAGATTAAAAACACGAGGGCCTGCCATGGTGCTTTGGTCACGGTCATCTGCCCGGTCCCGACTCTCTTCCCCAAAACAAAATAAAACCAACCAAAATCCCCAACCTTAGAAGAAGACTGTTTTCTATTATCTCTAGACTCAAGAGACAATTGTTCCTCTGGCTTGCTATCAACGTGGTTGGGGCCATCCCATACACCCTGGGGTCTTGGGTTCCCGTGCCCAGTCACTAGGGTTTCATCAGTGCCCTCACAGTCGAATGGCGCCCATGTGTTTGTGATCTCACAGACATACCATTGTAATGCTGCATTATGGTTTTCCTCTGGGGGGCAGGGGGAAGTGGGGGGAGTTCTGCCTACGTTCCAGCGTGGACAAAACACTGCTGTCAGAATTCTACCCCGAGTAGTAGCCTGAGCATGTCATTTTAATCACAAGGGAACCATATTGGCTCCTCGTCAAATGTTGAATTGATTTTAAAATTGCTTTGATGACTTATGTATTCAGTGCACAGTTTGGGGCCTCTGTTTATCTCCCCGTATGAGCCTAGACGCAGCTTGACAGCATTTGAAGCTTGTTCTATTGGCCATCGGAAAATACAGGTTTGAGTCACATGGAGCATGTACTTTCGGTTGCAAGAGTCTCACATTTGGAGTTCATTCCTGGCTGGCCTCCAAAGCACAGAATGAATAGATCCATTTAAGATGAAATTTCAGCCTTATCTTTACACAGAACGCTTTTGAATTAAACATATACATAAGTTGTGCATGATTTTATTTGGGGTTATACAGCACATGAGAGCTTGAAAGAAGAGAAGAGGAAAAGAAAACAAAAACACCACCGGGCCTACTGGTGAAACTGGTCACATGCTACCTAGTTTACCTTCCAAGTTCAGCCAGGTGCTCTAGACAGCAGGGGACCCCACTTTTGCCCGAGTCCCCCTCCAGGAGAGATCAGAAAATCTTGCCAGCCTCGAGTGAAAATTCAGAACTGGCCTAGAAAGATGAGACTTTTGTTCACCTAGGAATTGATTAATAAATAAAAGAAAGGCGGAAGGAACTGAAGTAAAACCAGGAGGAAATCTTAACTGCGGGCCGGCAGGGGAGGCTAAGCTTTTGTGCCAGGCGTTAGATTAGGGAGGATGATAATTAGTGGAAATTAGGAAAATGGGAAGCAAGACAGGAATGTGATAGCCTGGAAAACCAGGGTCCTTGGAGCTCTGCTTGTCTGATCATGACTGGCACAATTTCCCCCGGGGGGCGGGGGGGCGGGCGGTTCAACACACAATTCCTTATGCTCACCGACATGTCTGATGGATTAAACGAAAATCTAACCTGGGATATCTACTACATTGCAAGATGCATGCTTAACACACATGCACTCGGTAGGAAATGTTTATGACGGGAGGCAGAGATGAGTCGAGCCTGCTTTTTAAAATTCATCAGGTTAATGCTGATGCTCCCCAAGGTCCAGAGAGCTAATGAGTTCACTTTCTGATCGTGCTTTGTTCCTATCTATCTTGGAAAGAATTCGGTTGTTTCAAGCCTGTCTCCGGAGAATTAGAATACCCTTAAGTTGTCTCCATGGATATATGTACAATGATAGCAAGCAGGCCCCGAATTAGCACGCCTCACCCCATCTCAGGGTTCAATGTCCACTGGAAGAGTCCGAAAGAAAATGATGTTACAGCCAATCCTGGCCATGCTCTACCAAAACCGTCACTTCATTTGCCAAAACACAGGGCCTAAATGCTGAGTTCAACAGAGAAAAGCATAGTGAGTCTGGGCCGGGAGCCCAGCTGAAGCATTCACGGCTCTGAGGGTGCCAATCCGGGTCCAAAAGGGCGAAGCCAAGGTCAAGGCAAGATGGGATCAGTCTGTCTCTGACGGTCAACGTGTTTCAAAATAATGATTTTAAGTCTGGAAACCTGACGTAGATTTCCAATGAAGTCAATGACGATTAAGCTTCAGGACCCCACACTTTGCCCAGACCTTGAGAGGGACCCTAAGTATGTATTCTCATGATCATAGGTTTTGATAAAACCTGTGAAAGCAAGGCTTTAATGACCATTAGCATTACGTTAATTACCGAAGGGACTACTGTCTTTTTCCACTCTGACTTACATTCCATCATACCTCCCCCATGTTGGGAGGCCCCAGAGAGGCCACGCGCATGGTGAGTATCTGAGAAGGGGAAGCTGAGTTGGGGATCTCTTGGCTTGGGTTTAGGACGCTACATTTATGAGGTTTTCTGTGGCTTCTGTGTATAGTTAAGCAATTGCTAGTCACGCCAGAATTATGAAGGCCTTCAGAGATGGTCTCATCCCCACAGGGCCAATTCTCCCAGTGCTAGGACATGAAGGGACCAAACCTGAAACAATATTATGATAGGAATTTGTCCCACAGCGCCCAGCACCAAAAGTTTGTGGGTGGCAAAAGAGAGAAAAAGTTGTGCAACGCTTAGCTCCCAAGCCATTCTTTTTTTTTTTTTTTTCTGGATTTGTGACATTAGCGGTATGCGACAGCTTTTTAAAATATATGATTTGTGGTGATTTCTTCCCTCGGTCTAAATTCCTATTTATTTTTCTATCTCACTTATATTTGTAATTGTGTACTATTTTCCTAAAGAGGCCTAAAAGTGATTCACCCCTGCCAAGGATCCAAGAAATCAACTAGATAGCATCAGAGACTATAGACAAAGGGTTAGTGTAATAAAACTTTCCGGAACCTGAGATTCCAGAAGCCGAAGGAGGCATATGATCCACACTGCCAGAGATTCTGGTGTAGCCTGCTCTGACCGACCCCGCCTGACCAGTCCATTACTGGATTCTAAACAAGATTTTTCACTCTAAACAACTTCTTCCCAAGAAGGACAGAGTACCCTTGAAGCAGAGCCAAATGCCTGCTAGGGTCACAAACCGTGTGCCATGAGCCTTCCCACTGCATCTGTCCTCCTCCGAGGGCTGGACAGAGGCCTCTGGAGAAGAAACTGTGCTATCTCGTCACATACACATGGTTTAACTCCTATTATCACTTCACCTCAAGGTAGGAGGTGTCAAATCTCAGAGCCCCTCCCCATCACCTCAAGTCCCCACTTGTGTTTCTCCAGGATGCCAAGCTCCTCAGACCTACTAGGATAAAAGGAAATGAAAACCAAGCTCAACGTGATTTACTTAATCACTAGGATACACTCTGTCTTCCAATCCTTAAAGCTCTTGGGTATGCTTTCCCGCAACACAAGACTTTGTTTAGTGTCTGAACGTGATTCTCTTATCTCTTGACCTCTCTGCTTCTTTCATAGCCCACCTATAAACCATTCTCCAAAGGACACTACTTAATAAAAGAAGGTAGCTGACGGAAGGTAGTGTGGTGTCAGAACCTACTGTGACACATACTTCCTCCTGCCCCCACCAAACACAACTGGGACATAAAGCCTCGAGCGGTTCAAGTCCATCGAATGGGGGAAAGTCAGGGTATTTTCAATATAGGCTATTTGCATATTTATCCTTGCACGGAATTATAGCAAACTTGAGACAATGAGAAAGAGAAAAGTATTATAACTTTGAAAGAGTAAAGAATAGGCAAGTTTAAATCCCATGCACGAATACTGACCAAAAGGTTTCCAAGTACATGAAGCTACTTTAGAGCGTGCGAGCCTTGTAGGGCTCCTTCCCACGACTGCTGTCACGCATGTGTCGGCAACCAGGTCCGAGCCCACATTATCTGAGATGTGTTGTCAACGATTAGTTTAATAAAACTGCATCTTGTGTTCAAAAGTACCAGACTGCAAGCGTTAACAAAACACAGTCACATCATTTCAAATGTCCACAGGTAAAGACCACACGGAACGTGAATGCCACGGAACATCCTATTCTTACAGTATCCTTTACCAACGTAACATAAACAGCGAAGTTTTACCAGAAAGTTTCCCAAACCATAACCGCATCCTAGGAGAGCCAGCCTTCGAGGGGGCCCCCAGCAGTCCCTGCTGCCGGGGCTTCTCACACCTGTGTAGTCTCCTCCCACACGGTATCAGGTGTGGTGAGCATGGCTATTAGAATACAGCAGAAGCCATGATATGTCACTTTTGAGACCAGGTTATAAGACCGTGGCTTTCGGGGCACTCTTGCTTTTTCATTCGATCTCAACCTCTTTCTCCATTTTTTTTTTTTTTCTCTCTTTCCCCCTCGCCCCCCATCTCTTCCTCTGGGGGCAGCTAGCTGCCATGTTGTGAGCTGCCCTATGGAGGGAGGCATGTTGTGACGCAGAAGCCTCCCGCCGACACCCAGCAGGAACTGAGGCCTGCGGACATCTGGGCGGAAGGAGATCTGACTGGTGCACCCCCCAGTCCAAAACCCCGTTCAAACTTGGGGAACTTACTTGTTGAGGGCGTATCTCTATGACCTCATAGAAATGAGAAAAGCCTCTGTGGACATTTGAGAGGGTCACGTGCTAAAGACATAATCACCTCCCTCGTTCAACCAAAATACAAACAAGGGTACTTAGAGGCCATGAGAATGGAATAGAGGACAAATGAAACCTTAAACGGTTCTGGTTCTGTTTCGGCTTCAGGCACATCATATCTTCTTAATCCAGGAGGAAGAAAGACGCTCAGACCCCACATTTTAGCGGCGTGTTTAAATCGCTTGGCACTGAGTTTCCTGCAGGAGATTTCGTTGATTGACTTTGCCTTTGCTGTGCATTCAGAGATTGTTTCTGATAAGTCAATTAGTGCTTTTTCAGAAACTGTTAACTTATGCAATATGTCAAGTAAGAAAAGCATTCTTTAGCCTACCAAGGGAATAGAATATGAGATATTCAATTCTGAAAGCTCCCAAGGTAGAGGTCAATAGCTGCTAAGTCACTGGTATTTCTGGTGCAGATTCTATAGACGACAAGTCAATATTTCTACCCCAAAGATTTCCGAGTGACTATGCATATTTTAAGAAGTCCCTTTCTTGGGGTGCCCAGGTGGCTCAGTCGGTTAAGTGTCTGCCTTTGGCTCAGGTCATGATCCCAGGGTCCTGGGATCGAACCCCGCTGCTCAGCAGGGAGCCTGCTTCTCCTCTGCCCCTCCCCACCGGCTCATGCTCTCTCTTTCTCTCAAATAAATAAATAAGATCTTAAAGAAAAAAAAAAAAAAAGCAGCCCGTTTCTTTCTCGTTCTTTCTTCCTCCTTCCCATGGAGGACTCTCACTGGTGACTCTTCTGCCACCTTATTCTGGAGGGGACAGACTGTGTCTGGTTCATTCCTGAGTCCTTCTCACAGTGCTTATCACAGAGCAACAGTACCCCAGACACACGCAATGGTTTCATGTCAAGCCCTTCCTTCCCAGGCGACAGCTAATGAGATTACAAAAGCGGACAAGGGACGGTAAAATAAAAAGCAAAGAACATTCTGAAGCAGCAAGAAAAATAATACATAGGCCCCCTGTAATATCCTCATGGATTCTCGCTGGATTCAAAGATGAAATATGCTCGGTGAACTAAAATAGAACACGAGCTAGTGTGCAACCGAGCAAGATGCAGAGCCAAAGCAACATGTACCGATTTGCCAGAACAAAGTAGGGATTTTTCTAATTCCACAGAAATCACCGATCTTTGCACATTAAACGATCTTTGCACATTTTAAACAATCCGAACAAGAAAAGCGCTATATTTTTGTATGTCATAATGGGTCGTAGTGAGTAATTTTTCCCGTCTATGTTCCCACTGAAAATGTTCTTCCGTGAAGAGTTTACTGCTACTCAATCCTGGAATTCGTCTCATAAAAACCACACAGACATCTACTCGGTTATGTCATAAACTTCTCATGCCAGGCAACCAGGAAATAGAACTTTATTTACAAAGTTAAAATAGAAGCTGCCATAAATAATCTACTGCCAGAAGGCTAAAAATAACTTTTACTCCTAATTACTATTAAAATAATATGAGGAAACGCTGGAGCCCTATTTTCCAGGACTTCCTGGCTATGCAAATGCCAAAGTGTCACTTGGCAACAGTTGGACAAACAACAGAGTTTTGTGTCAATCAAGACAAAGCAACTGGGATGCCTGGGGGAGGGGGGGTGTGAAGGGGGAGAGAGTTGGCAGCTCCTTTATGAACAAGATTATTATCTGTACTCTACCCCAGCCCTTCCATATTTTCTGTTTACCCCAAAAAATCACTTGTTAATTTCCCATTAGACTGAATCAAGAGGAAACACTCTCAAGTATTGAAGAAGCATCTGGTCATAACGCGCAACGAGTGTGTCGATGAATCGGCACCTTTCTAAAATTGAATCTGACCAATGAAGCAAGCAGTCTGTAAGAACTTTCACGTTCGACAACATCTGTCACTAACTGAATTTTCGACTGCTCTAAATGTCCTGCTTGCCGAATCGTTCCCACATCACTAATTGGTTCAGCCTGACTTTGCTAAGCGAGTATCTTCTGTGGAGTTGGATACCAAGTACACGTTGTCCAGCAGACCGGCTGGCCGGGTCTGAACCTCACTGCACCCCACACCAGCTCTGTGGCCCTGGGCAAGGGACTCCAGGTGATTTTCAGCAATGGTAAAGAGGAGGGGAAGACAGAACCTACTTCATAGGGTGGCTCTGAGTATTGAAAGAGGGAATGAGCATCTCACAGGCCTGGCACAGCGCTGGGCATAAAGTTAGTGCTTAGGAAGTGTTGGATTGCACGATGCTTGCCATTTATTTCAGTTTTATTTCTGTTGTTGATATTATGACTATTGCAAAACGAGGACAGGTGACCTCCTAAAATAAATGTCCAGAGGCATACCTAGATGTAAGAGCTTGACTACAGTCCATGCATTGACAGGCAATGTTATTAAAAGGTATATTTATTGGGGTGTTGGGGTGGCTTAGTCGGTTAAGGGGCTGACTCTCAATTTTGGCTTGGGTCATGTTTTCTGGGTCTTGAGATCGAGCCTCGGTCAGACTCCATAGGCGTGGAGACTGCTCAAGATTCTCTGTCTCTGGGACACCTGGGTGCCTCAGTCAGTTAAGAGTCTGCTTTCGGCTCAGGTCATGATCCGAGGGTCCTGCAATCCAGCCCCGCATCGGGCTCCCTGCTCTGCGGGGAACTTGCTTCGCCCTCTCCCTCTGCTGCTCCCCCTGCTTGTGCTCTCTCTCTCTCTCTCTCTCTGACAAGTAAATAAACGAAAATCTTTAAATAAATAAAAAGATTCTCTGTCTCCCTCTCCATCTGCCCCCTCTGTCCCTCCCTGCTCCATGCTCGCTCCATCTTAAAAAAAAAAAAAAAAAGGTACATTTTCAAGCCCATACATGTGTATAGGTCCATGATAAATACAGAAGAAATAGAGTACAAGCTTTATACTCTCAGAATCAATCAGCCGTGTTCTCTGGCCCTGTTTGGAGTCACCAAGCTCCTTCTTCCAATGTTCTGTGTGATAATCATTTGACATCTGCTATTAAAAACATATTCCTTTCTCTTCTTAAACCCAGACTCTTAGACCCACCACGGTAATTCTCAACTTCCCCAGTGACAGAACTCACAGTACAAGGGATGAAAAGAACTCAAGAAATTCATCTCCACTCCAAAGAACAAAACCATAGCCAACAGGGATTCTGTAATTTACTCATGTCCTTATTCAAATGAAGATACGAGACACCAATAAAGGAAAGCAGGAAAGCTGTAGGCTAAATAGCTCCTCCGAAAGGAAAAAAAAAAGGGGGGGGGGAGTGCTCTGAAATGAAGTTTTCTTCATAAAAGCAAAACTCCCGCAGGGCAAGTCAGCTGATTGGTTTTTAATGGAGTGCAAAGTTTAATCCAGTTACAAACTAAATCGTACCTAAATCAGATCGGAATCCCTCCAGCTAATTGTAAAAAGAATCGAAGGACCATACCTTTCCTGTTGCTTTCTCAAAGACCTCACACCTCCGTGTGCAGTCATTACTCTGCATAATACAGGAATCATTTACCTGTAACTCTTTCCGTGATTTACATTTAGTCAGCTGCCTTTGGGGGGGAAAAAATAAAAATAAAAAAGAAACCATCTTCTCTTTCTGAGGTCAGGAATAATCCAGGGCTTTTTTGGAATAACAGAAGAGACAGCATACCTTGAAAGAGGGTTATCAGTCATGCGAAAGTCAACTTTCATCTATTTTGAACTTTGCAAAAATAAACCAGACAGCTGAGGTGTTTCGAGTTCTGACAAACTGAGAAAATGATCATTTATGTCAATGGGTAGAACTTATCTGGCCACGGTAAAAAAAAAAAAAAAAAGAGAGAGAAGAGAGAGAGAGAGAAGGAGTTACCATTCTTTGGGAATCTATTATGTGTCAAAGAGTAGTATCCTACATAGACGAAGTCATTTATTCCTCATAACAATCCAATGGTGGGAATATTACCGTCCCCATTTTAGGGATCCTTAAAGAAACTGATGTTCAAAGAGCTTACACGACTTGTCCAGAGTCCTGCAGCTGATAGTGACTCAGCCCCGAGAGACCAAAACCCATCCCTGGTCTTGACACTGTACCATTAACCTCCAAATGGACTGGGTCGCTTTACCTATGTCCACAGACATCAACCGTTAAACAAGTTTAAAAAATTATTAACTTGGGTGTTGAGACCTCCAGATGCATTTCGATACAGCAATAACCCTATAAACGGAAAACATGAGGAGTGGTTTGCCAATGAGTAACAAAGCCAGAATTTCACAGAAGTACACCGTTTAACAGTTAACTGCCAGTGCCTCATTGTTGGTTATTTAGGTTGTCTTCGTATTCTCAGATAAGGTGTTTTTCAGTTTGTGGGAGAAGGGAGGTGAAGAATCGCAATTAGTGGCTCGAGACATTAGCCAGGGACGATCTGCTTGCAAGAAACAAAACTCACTTAAATTAGCTTAAGTGAAACAGGAAGAACCTGGGGACTCAAAGTCCCCCTTATATCATGTCCCAGTTCAAATACTTAACTGAAAAACAAAATCTCTGAATAAATTTGCAAATACTCTTTGGAATATCTGGTTCACCAGAAACTTAGATTTCTCTTCTGCTCCGGCGGCAGAAAGGGGCTCTTCAAACACTCAGCGCATCGACCTGTGACTTAGTCTGCTCAGGCTGTTAAACAAAATACTATCGACGATTTGGCATGAATGACAGACATTTACCTCTCACCGTTTTAGAGGCTGGAATGTCCGAAATTAAGGTGCTGATGGAGTTGATTGCTCTAGACAGCTGCTTTCTCGGAAGAGAGAGGAAGGGCTCTGGTCTCTTCATCTTACTGTAAGGGCGATAAGTCCCATCACTGAGACCCACTCTCCTGACCTCATATAAATCTAATTACCTCCCCGAGGCTCTGTCTCCCAGTACCATCACACTGGGGGGCAGGGACACACACCTTCAATCGACAACAACGTGGATCACCACTGCCTTGGTTCTCAGACCCCCTCCCCTTACCAGTGTCGCTAAGGGAGTCCTAGTCCCACATTCCCTAGCCTCTCCTTCCAACCCTAATCTTTCTTCTGTTGCTGGCACTTCTGTTTTCTCTGTTCCATCAACCGGCAAAGATCCGGAAGAGCTATTGGCCAACGACTTTGGAACAGGGGTAGTTTGGGCAATGCAAGTTCGAGCAGCAGGCACACATCTCCCAGGCGGGTCTCTGATGGAGGCGGTCCCAGATACGGCAGCCTGAGAGCAGATTTAGAGATTGCCCATTCACGACATTTTTTTTTCAAGTGCTACCACCTGATACGGTATCTTGGACAAGTCACTTCTTCCCTCTAAAGCTCGGTTAAGAAGTGCGAAGATCAGAGTAGATGAACCGTAACGTTTACAGACCTGTGACCAAGACAGGAGGCCAGCTCTGCCACGCCTCCATTCATTTAACCTGAAGTTTATATAACTTAGACTGGGTGTGGGTGCTTAAGCTACATGGACCCTCATGTCCCAAATGGCCTTCTGCATCCTTGTGAGCACACTTACTTTTTAGTCCTTCAAAAATCACAATCGGTCCAAAAAGTTAGGCTGTCTTTATATAAGAGCTCTTCGCTGCAACGAACACTCCAGGGGATTCATTCACTCATTCATTCCTTTCACCCACTGCTTAGCGAGCATCTACGCCGGGCATAAGGAAAAGTGCAAGACATGGCAGGACCTCAAAGGAAACTGATCGTCAAACAACAGCAGAGAATATTAGCAGCTTTCCTGAGCGCGAACCATTCTAGCAGGCTAAAAGACCTTTAAAGTTAAGGCAAATGGGAAAAAAATAGCAGCGATGATGCTTGTCAAGGTCCTACATGTGGCTGGGACAGTGGAGTCCTTACCAGAGCAGCTTCGATAAGCTGTCTCCTGGGGGAATGAATGATGTCACAAAAATACACAGCAAACACTGAGCATAAAGGGAAATGGCGGAGGGGCTTTGGACTCTTGGTTGGCTCCTATCCCATCCAGCTCCAGTTCTTTTCTTGCTACAGGTGGGGAGGGGTGTGGCCGAGAAGGGAAGGGCGTCAGGCATCTGTCACTCATGATGCCATCCATAGTCCAGCTGTAACAAGGAAGATTCACAGAAGTCCCAGGCTGGCCAACCGACTGTGAGGGTCTTCCGGGTCATTTCATTAATGCCCATCACCATCATCACACAACCCAATAAAAGAAATCTGTGTTTTACATGATTGAACTTTCCCTGTGTAAATCAGAGTTCTCCAGAGAAACAGAAATCAGTCAACTTACCTATCTACCTACCTATCTATATAGAAAGTGATTAGGAGGAATTAGTTCAAGAGATTATAGAGGCTGAGAAGTCCCACGATCTGGCATCTGTAAGTTGGAAACCCCAGAAAGCTATGTGGCATAATTCAATCTGAGTCAGAAGGCCTGACAACCAGGGGAGCTGGGGGGGTAAATCCCAGCCCAAGGTCAGGAGAAGATGAAATGAGATGTCCCAGCTCAAGTGATGAGGCAAAAAAAAAGGGGGGGGGGAGGAATTCCTCCTTCCTCTACCTTTGCTTCTATTTAGGCCATCAACACATTGAATGATGCCCACCCACATTGGGGAGGGCAGTCTTCTTTACTGAGTCTACCAATTCAAATGCTAATCTTATTCAGAAACACCCTCACAGACATCCTTAGGAATGGTGTTTAATTTGTTATCTGGGCCTCCTGTAGCCCAGGCAAGTTGACGCATAAAATTAACCATCATACCACCTACCACGCTATGAAATGGTTGTACTCTATGTGAATACCATATAAGGAGGGCTAAGGCAAGATGGGGGGCCAGAATATTTAGAGAAATGTGAAGTAAAAGCAACTATGGGCTTTCCACGGGCAAGAAAATGTGCTGAAAGCCTAACCAAATAACAAAAAGGATGATCTGTAAGGCTTAGCTTTTCTGAGTGTCTTTGTGCCCATGTTTTCTCACCATTCCCATACCGCCATCTTGACTCATTCTCCATGGGCAGGGGGTTCCCAGTTGTCCTCCCCACGGCTATGCTTCCAGTCCTCCAACTGTATTTTCAAAACTTAAGGAGATTATCTTCTCCTAACTGATTCCATCACATCACTCCCCTCTCAGAAACCTGATTCAGTCTACATCAAATACCTGGACCTAGCCTTCAAACTTCCTGTTCTCCATTCCAGTCAAACTGGTTTCACTCCCACATGCGGCATGCTCGTTCCTGCCTCTCCACCACGCTCTTCTTGAATACTTGACTACCTCCCCATCACTGGCTTGAATCTTCTAGTCCTTCAAAGTCAGGAAAGTTCCCTTCTTTTCATGAAAGTCAACTGGGACCACTCAGATCTTCACCAGTGGATGGTCCCTTCACCAAACTGCAATGCCAGGTCAAACGAGTTTGCAAGTAATGATGTATTTTAATACCTTTTAATCTTATCTCCCCAGTTAAGACTGTCAACATCCGGGGCGCTCTGTCCCACAGGCTCCATAGGTGTTTAATAAATATAAGAATGAGGGATTGTACTGGCCATATGATCTATGCTCTTCATCTCTTATGTAACGTGTCACACAAGGCAGTGCCAATATTTTATCCAAAGTATTGGTCAAATGGTTTCTGGTGGTAGCACCTGGAGGATTTGTGGGGTTGTAATAACGTAGGCAAACTCAAGCCTTCACAGGGCAGAATTCACAAGTAAGAAAGACAGCATCAAATGTATAAATGGTCAATTGAAAATTCTGGATGTTTGGAAAATGAGGAGATAGTTGTGACATGCACAGGCCAAGGGCTCATGTAGGAGAGTGGATATGAGGGCAGTGAGGTGGCAGGCAGAAAGCACCAAGTGGAGCAAGAACTGAATTGATAAGGAAGAAGAGCGGGGCACCTGGGTGGCTCAGTCAGCTGGGTGTGTGACTCTTGATTTTGGCTCAGGTCAAATCTCAGGGTTGTGGGATCAGGCCCCACATCAGGCTCCACCCTGAGCTTGGAGCCTGCTTGGGATTCTCCCCCTCCCTCTGCCCTTCTCCCCACCCCTACCCTCGCTCATGCACCCTTGCACTCTCTAAAAAAAAAAAGGAAAAACCATAATGAAGAGGAGCACAAAGAAATCTGTCCATACCTCGACTTGGATAAGGGAAGGGATCAAGGCAAAGAATCGAGGAAAGAGGCACAAGATGTAGGTGCAACCTGGTACCCGTTTAGATCTGTCCCCAAAATGGGAGTATGCGCCTGTCAAGAGTTGGAACAGAAAGGAGGGGGTTTGCTGGTTGACCTGTTGGCTCTAACTCCAAGTATCTGACTGTGTGGTATCTAGTCACTGATTCCAGGTGTTGTGTGTGGGTTCTGGCGGTGATTCATTTTTTCATTTACTATTGTATTAGGTACTTACTGTTTGTTCGATTCCCTGCCAGATGATGTTATGCCCCATACAAGGTCCTGAGCCGCCCCTTCAGATGGAAATAAAGACTGATGAGAAGGAAGAAAAACGGTAATGCAAGAAAAGTAGGCAAGATCCCTATGGAGAGGGGACAAAGAGTAACCTTTTACGTGTCCAGAGAAGAAAGGCCAACTCTGGAGGTAACCAGTGCTGTGGAAAGGGCTCGGAATAAAGAGTTGCTTGAGCCAGCTTTTAAGAATGTTAAATTGTTTGAGTTTCGGGTTATGTATTTTTTTTATTTTGCATTTTACTGTATCTGATATTGAGATAATAATTAAAAATTGAGATAATAATTAAAAAAAATATTTAACTAGCCCTTGCTGTGTGCCATTATACATTCTACATGCTCTACAAGTGTTCACTCATTTGTTCTTCACAACACAGTGAGGTGGACACAATTCTCAGTCCCATTTTATAGGTGAAGAAACTGCGGCTCAGAGTGGTTATGGCGCTCGCTCAAGGCCCCAGTTTGTCAGCAGGGGAGCCAGTGTTCACACTACGGACACGGGGTCCAGAATCCCAATTCATCAGTAGTCAATTTAAGGGAATACACACATGGGATTGTATCTATCCACCCCCGAACAGTTATTAAATCGAAGTGCATCATCCAACCATGGCCTCCTTAAAATCAAAGAACTCTGTACTGCAATGAATTGGGGGTGGGAATTCAATGTGATCTAGCAAATATTTATGTAGCTGTGGAGGACGAAGAGATGAGTAAGATGTAGTCACTCTCCTGAAGGAGGTCAACGCGTAGTGGGAAACGCAGAGAAGTAAACACCCCAGGACAGCACACCGTGTTAAAGGCTGTGGGACTATTTCCATTGTGTCGACAAAGCTCGTGGGCTGTTCAAAACAAAAGGATTCATTCTGTTGGCCAGGTCGAAAGAGGCTTCCTGGTGGGGGGAACCACCGAGCTGAGCCTTGACAGAAGATCCATTTCACCGGGGCCAGCAGAGGGTTGGAGGCGCCAGCAAAGACACCGCGTGAGATGGTTCCAGAGAGAGCTAATAAGGGGTGATCATGAGGCAGAACTGTAATAGCACTGGAATTCTGCGTTGGCTTCTCCGGTCCTGTTCCTCGAAGGTCCCTGAAGGGTGTACGTGTACAAAAAAAGGCCAAGCAGGGTCACCTAACATCTTCTTCTTAGCTTCCTGCCCCCCCCACCTCAACCCCTAGTGTAAAGTCAGGAGCTAAGCTAGACCCTTGGAAAATGCCCTTATCTAGGTTAGCATGGTTGAAATGCCCTAGAATCCCAATAGCAAAGAACCCCAGTCATAGGTCTCCCATTCTGGTTTGATAAAAAGCTCATCCAGAGTATAGAGCCCAAGTCAAGACAAGCCAGTTAGTGCAACGGCCTAGATAGCGTGAGAGAGAAGGGAGCCTTCCAGGGAGAAGCCTGGCTCTCCTGAGGTCTAAACAACTCCAGCCAAGGGACGCCTGCGTGGCTCAGTCAGTTAAGGGGCCGACTCTTGGTTTCGGCTCAGGTCATGATCTCAAGGTAGTGAGAGGGATCCCTACGTGAGGCTCTGCGGTCAGCGGAGAGTCTGCTTGGGATTCTCTCTCTCCCTCTCCCTCTGCCCCTCCCTATGCTCTCTCTCTCTCAAATAAATAAATCTTTAAAAACAAAAACAAACTTCAGCCTAGTAAGTGGAAGCAAAGGATGTGGGAAAGAGCAGGCAAGAATCAGGCTGCTTGCAGGAGAGGTCCCAGTCCTCATTTCCATGTCTGCCTTGTGGAAGCTTCCAGAATTTTTATAACACATGCACTGGGGCTTTATTTATTTTTTTAAAAAGATAGAGTATAATGAAATCTTTAGCCACTGGCAGTCCTTATAAGAGACTGATTACAGATAGCTCCTATTCCTTCTTGGAGTCAAATAAGGGCGGTAAAGGGGAGACCGTGAGGACCAAATGCATCGCCATCCGCCACCTCATACGGAGGTATACAACTCTGCCTTGTATGCAGGGGGCCAGTCCAATTCAGCATGGCAGGGCAGACGTTCACAGGGAAGAGTCAACAAAGTGAGGTCATGTCTCTCTGTCCATCTGTCTCCCCACTTGAAAATGAAAGAAATTATCCTGAGATCTTAGTAGGCAGCAGTTACTACCGAGACTCTAACCATTTTTTGGTCCTAGCTGGGATAAGACACAAGGCTTGAAGGAAGGGTGGGATTTCACTTCCTAGCTCTGTGGCCTCAGGCGAGTGACTGACCTCCCTAACCTCACTTTTGTAGATCGGGACCGCGACAAAATGACGGTGATGCCTGCCTCATAGGGTGGCTGGGATGAGCCAATGAAAGGATGAATGTCAAGCGCCTCACGTGAGGCCTGGCACATGGAACTCGTTGGTTCTCTGTGAGGACCTACTGCTGTATCGGGACAGTCCCTGCCCTCAGATTCCACGGGACTGGACATAGTCAATGTTTTGTGCAGTAAGGGCAGTGCAGGAACCAGAATTACCCCACCTGTTTTAAGCAAAATCGGTTTAATACAGGAGTTGAGAGGCTTGTGGCATCACTGGAAGGTGAGAGATGAGCTTCTTGGGAGGAGTCCCAGAACAACCCAGAGCCGACCTCGCTGAGGGGCTGCAAACACAGAGAGTGAGCTACCCCCGTGGCGGAGCCTGAGGTCCCCGCTATAGCAGGAAGCAGAACAGAAGAGGCTGTGCTCAGAGACTGGACATCAGCTCAAGAAGTGGCCACTACCCCCTTCCCTCTTCTTCTAAATCTCCTATGAGAACTTCCATCAGTGGAGCCGAATATGTATAGCCAGAATCTGAGCTACAAGGGAGCCTGGGAAATGTAGTTTCGAGGTAGGCAACCACGGGCCAAGCCCAAACGCTGGGACTGGTGAAAGGAGGAACAGAATTTTGGGAACAACTAAGTGCCCGTCTCTTTCAGTACAAGATGGAGAAGGCACGTGAGGGCAGAGTATCGCTAAAAACCGGGGTAAGGAAAGAGGAGTCAGCAAGAACAACTGGGTAACCACAGGGAGGGAGGATAAGGACCCTCTAAGGAAAGCTGGAAACTAGGTACCTGACATTGTCCAACAGCTCGAATGGAGACCTTTCTGACTTTCCTACTTTCGCCCTTAAGCATAGTGAAAACTTAGAATTCCTTCTTCAGTGTTCTTCTCCCTTAAGGGTCCCCAAATGCTGTTTAAAGTCTCGCTAACCTGTCATTATTAAGTAGAACATCGTTAAGTGGGTCTGGAAAGAACCAGAGGCCCCTTCCTCAAAGGTCAGCTGTGCGTGGAGCTTGTCCCCCCGATGGAAATGGTCCTGCGTCACCCACTCGGGTTCAGTTAATGCACAGAGGAGTTGTCAATAATCACCTGCCCACTAGGCTTTCTGAATTTCTTTTTCAAAATGCTACTTATTATTATTATTATTAATCAAGGTATGCAAATTCGCTTAGAGTTGAGCACTAAATGGAAGGAAAGAAAGCAGCCGACAGGTGGCAATTACATGTTTACCAGGAAACATATTTTATATCTTGAAGCTCAGCCTCTGATGGCTGAAGCCATTTTTCTTTGTCTGTGCCCATGGTACAGAGAAAGGCACTAGTTCCTTGCTGGTGAAAATGGGGCGGCAGAAGCCAGCAGAAAGACAGTATTGTTTTCATTTTGCACTCATGTCCCCAGACAGAAGCATGCACTTCTCACATTTGCTTTCTCAAGGCCTTTATTGTCCTCACTTCCTGTTAAAAACCAAGCTGGCGATGGCAGACCCATGCGATCCCATTGGAATACTGAAAGCCGTGCATTACGGTACCAGGCAGGAGAGTGAGGGCCACACAATAGGTATAATAGGAAAAGTATTAACCCCAAATGAAATCGATAGTAAGCTGCAAATTGCAGAGCCCAGGCTATGGCAACAAAATGAGGACACAAGTTACCATTGATGGACTCTCACAAGCAAGCAACATCGGAGAGGCTGAGGGCAAACAGAGAGGAGACAGGGAGGCTGAGGGAACCCAGCTTTGTTCCTCCAGTTCTCCCAGGGAATTCACCACGTTGCTCTAATTTACATTAAGTCTGTGACATCAGACACACGCGTAGCTTGGACACTGAAAGAACGGTTTTGAGCAGAGCTGTTTGAACAAAGAATGCTGGATCCATCCAACAGAGAAACATGCTTGGAGTCCTTAAGCTTTTCTGTGCGTGCCTCCGTGTGCACAATCAGCCATTAATATCTAATGGTAACTCTTCTCTTTGCCTGGGCAGGTGGGGGGTGGGGGGCAAGAGGAGACTGTCTCTCAAGAACACAGAAGATGAACTTCAGGGTCAGTTTCTTAAGGGCCTATGGCTAGACTTCCTCAACCCTGCAATGAGTCTAAGAGGTGGGAAGCCAGAGAAAGATCGGCAAGCAAATAAACATACAAGAATCAGGATGAGTGATTCTAAATCCGGGCCTTGAACATGCACCAGCAGGAAAATTACGCCAGAATATTTCCAAAATATTATAGAGTGTGTTTCTAAAGATAGAGATATACAGCCCTAAGTCCGTAGCCTCTGTCCACGTTAAACAATGTCCTAGGGAAGGCAGGCCATCACTTGCACAGAGATTGAGTTGAAATTCTCCGAAAAGGTAATTTATTCCAAGAAAAGGAAAATTTACCTTTCCCATACCCACCCACCTAGAACAAATGTCAAACCTTTTAGAGAGAGGGGACACATCTTAATTATCTGAGGTATACAAACTTCTCCAAATTATCAGCCTAGATATTTTCAACAGAGAAGACAAGTCTGTTCATACACACTTAATTGAAGTGAGGAAATAGGAAACTATCAGATAATTCAAGTCATACAAAATGCTTTCGCCTTAAGACCTATATGAATAAAATCATAAAACTTTACTAAAGGACATAAAAGAAGATTTGGACAAATGGAGACAGATCACATTGCAGACAGGAAGAACTGATGTGATAAAAATGTCAATTCTATCCAAATTAATCTATAAATTCAGTGCGATCCCAAGTAAAACACCCACAGTTTCTTTCATGGAACTGACAAGGTAATTCTCTGGGAAAGAAAACGGACAAAAAGAATTAACAATATTGTTTTTTAAAATTACGTGAGGCTATACTAACTGAAATAGCACGTGTTTAGCACAAGGAAGTCAACATGAACAATGAGCTAGAATAATGTACTGACCATTTCCCATGTATGTATGCGTCTGTGTGCAGGTCGGGTGTGTGTGTATGGGAATTTATCTCAAATAGTGGGGAAAAGAGGACATCTGATGTGAACGTAATTTTTTTTACCCACCTAGGAAAGAAAAGCTCAACCCCTACCTTCTAACATACTCCCCCCCACCCAAGACAATCAAACATTATCGTAAAAGCATTAGGAGATGCAAAATCTAGAAGAACAGGACAAGATGGACAAATATAACTGTGCAAAACAAGCTCTTTGTAAAAAAAAAAAAAAAAAAAAAAAAAGACCGTCGAACGCGAGGAGAGAATATTCGGAACATGTAATGCAAAAAGGGGTAAGATTTACATCTGTAAACAGATACAACTCAATCAGAAAGAGAGAGTGCTACAGTCAAATGGGTGGAAGGTTTGAAAGGCCACCATAGAAGAAACTGGGCAGATGGAATCTCCTTGACTCTTCTCTCTTACACTCTCCTACATGCAATACACCACCAGTTCTTTCCTGTCGAGTTCTGCCACCAATATCCTAGTTCGTGGTCACCTCCCTCTCCCTTCTACCACGACGGCCTCCCAGGGAACTAGTGAGCCCCCCACCCTGAGGCCAGGCTGAGTTTGATGAAACACGGGTCGCCCCCATGCCTGAACCCCAGCTTCCAGCACTCTTGGGGCTGAGACCCAAGTCCCAGCAGGGTCTACGAGGCGCCACAAAGCCTGGCACTCTGAACTTGTCTCCCCCAGTGACAAACTTATTCTCCGGATATTAGCCTTGCTTATTTTTCTCAAATGCGCATGCCCCCTTCTTACCATACAGCCTTTAATCAAGTAGCTTCCTCTACCTAGAAAGCTCAGCTGCTCTGGATCCTTCTTTTCCCCTCACTCTTGCAGGGGCCAAGGGGAGGCCACTCCAAGATGGGCCACTTGGGCACTGAACCCAGTTTTGAGTTAAAGGCAATCACAACCCAGGGGATTCAAGAGGAGCTCTTTATCTCCCCTCAACAGCCTAAATTCGCATGGGAAATTCACATGGGAAAGGAGAGCCTCTACCAAGAAGACAGCTATTAACAAAAGATGCCTCTTTACCTAAGAAACTTACCTGCTTAATAAGGCAAACTTTATTTTTCAAACATCTCCTCTCACCTTCCTGCTGATGGTCTTCTTCCCCTTCTCCCCTTCGTATCCCCAGACCCTACCCCTCTCCTTGGCTCAGGAGGCCATAATAAGCCTCCTGTTGCTTGATTATCTTTGCAATTTGTGTCTATGTAAATTCCCAGTACGTTCTATGATTTTCTGTTAATTGGTCTCATATCAATTTGATTCTTAGTTCAGCTACATGTACCTAGAAGGGGACAGGAAATTCTTGCTCCTTAACCTCCCAATTTTTTTTTTTGGTATCATCTATCCTCCTTAAAATCTAAATTCAATTATCATCACTTCTTCCAGGAGACCTTCCCTGGCATCTTGGATTAAGCCCTTGGATTAAGTCTCCAATATAAGATCTAATAATATGTACCTCTCCTTTATTGCAATTGTCACATTTATAATATTATAGGATTCTTTAATTAACATCTCTCTCTTGAGGTAGGCCATTAGGCTCCACAAAAAGAGGGACCATGTCTGTTTTTGCTCACCATGGTATCTCATTGCCTGGAACACAACAGAGGTTCAATACATACTATGTTGAATAAATGAAATTTTATTAAAAATGTATATAATATTTACATCTATAACTATAAAGATCTGTATTTACCATTTATATTGATGTGTCATATGGAAAGTTCTTGGAAAAACAGACACTAAATTTTAGCAGAGTTTTTCACATGGGGATTTTGGGAGATTTTTACTTGATTTGTATTTTGTCTGGTGAGTATCTTTTGTATTGCATTTAGAGGCTAAAAAAAATCAAGTTATTACCATTTGGAGAAAAATACTCAAAGGTAAAAATTAAAGCTAGGTAGCAGCTGGGAAATTTAAAAATTTATCAGATGGGAGGTAATGAAGATTCTAGATTCCTTTGTTTTTTTTTACTTTTATGCAAGATGGCCAAAAGCCACTGTTCAGATAACCCACTTGCCTACACCTGCTGGATTTTTAGGCTACCTCAGTTTACTAACTCAGTTTAATTTCTCCATCACTTCAGTTCTTTACCCTCATCTGCTGTTGTTGCTGTTGTTTTACTATTGTTATTAGTCTTTTTTTTAATACAGCAAAGCTCATTTTAATTGCTTACTGCAAATACCACCTACTTACCTGGCAACAGAGACTGTCCTCACCCTGTTTGAAAAAGTGAGCCTAATTAGCAGCCATGCTAACCAGAAAGTGGAAGCAAGAGGGTGGAGGAGGCAATGGAAAGAATATTCGAGAAAAATTATTTTAAATCGTTTAGAGCAGGGCCCCTAGAAAGGCAAAGATGGCCTTGAGTTTTGAGAGATTGTCAGGCTTCTCGGAGGTGATACTTCTCAAATAATTAGCGAGTGGAGCCAGAAAAGGTGTTAATTGACTTGAGGGATTATGGTGTCTTTCACTTTGCATAATTACTCAGAGGAAATCAAGACAGTTGTGGGCTATCCTATATGAGCCCATCACTACAGCAACCCAGGAAGGGAAGAGGGTTGTGATCAATCAAAGTTAATGAAATGAGAATTTTAGATTAAAAGTTTGAGATTTTGTCTTTGGCATTAGTAGGACTTCATTCCCCTTGCAATGCTCAAAGTTGTCACGTCCACCACCACATTTTGACAAAATGAAAGCCCTATACCTTAAACCTTGGAGACCCTTAGAAACCTGGGCATTTGATCCGATTTTTACAGCTATTCTGAAATTATTGCAAATCTCACCTTAAAAATTAATAAGTGACACTCCATGAGCATAATTACATTGTTCGTCTTTCCCTAATCCATAATTCCTTGGCGTGTAATGACATGTGATCGGTCCTCCTCGTAACCCAGCTGTTTCACGTAATTGCTTGCTGTCTTACTGAGAAAAACTTTTAATAAAGGACACGTTCAGCGAAATGGCGCAACTCTGTTCTCGTAGGTACAAAATCAGAACTGGGTTTTCCCAAGATGGAGTCCTGTGATTCTTTCTCCCTTTTTCACCATAGCACGGGGGGGGCGGAGAAAGAATTCAAATATTTCAATTAGAACTCCCACAGTTCTTGAGGAACACAACTAGGACTGTGTCACTGACCCGTGTCTTTCCTTCCGCAGCTCTTATTTCCTTAACAGGCATTTTTTTTTTCAGCAACTTGAAGAAATGTTTCCCTTTTGAAATACAACATCTACATAATGGGCCCCATCTGGAATGGCCACACAAACTGAGAAATGGAGGGGGAAATCTTTTTTTTTTTTTTTTTTTTTTTTTTTTTGTCTAGGGTGAATAATTGTGGTATCTATATATGTTACCATGATAGAAAATGAGCCAAGCTTTTCAATGACTAGAAACTCCAAATCTTGAAAAGGCTGATATTCAAGAGAAAGAATCTTGTGAATTTTGTTTATTCAAAAGGGAAGCATTTTCTTTTGTATTCAGTTCTATAGTACCTTCATTCTGATAGTTTGGCTTTGCTTGGTCTTGTTTTGTTTTTAACATGCATTTGGAATAACATCTGAACTTTCTAACCCCCTTCTTCAAACTTGGATGAATTCTTGGGTGAATGATGAGAGCTTTTCTTTCAGTCAAAAAAAAAAACAAAACAAAAAACATGGAGAATTTAATGGGGAAAAGGGGTCTCTGAAATCTTGTATGCTAGTGTTGGGATAAATGAAGACTGCAGTAAGCAAAAGAATTTAAGACCTCTGGACAGGAAAATATTAAACCTGCTGCTTTATTCCGTGATAATTTCCCAGGTCTGCCCTCAAAGAAACATGAGAAGCACAGGTATAATTTAAAACACTGGGGCGCCTGAGTGGCTCAGTGGGTTAAAGCCTCTGCTTTCAGCTCAGGTCATCATGGTCTCAGGGTCCTGGGATCGAGCCCCGCATCGGGCTCTCCACTCAGCGGGGAGCCTGTTTCCTTCTCTCTCTCTGCCTGCCTCTCTGCCTACTTGTGATCTCTCTCCCTGTGTCAAGTAAATAAACAAAAATCTTTAAAAATAAAAAAAATAAAAAATAAAAATAAAACACCGATGGGGCACCTGGGTGGCTCAGTAGTCGGTTAAGCATCTGCCTTCAGCTCAGGTCATGATCCCAGGGTCCCAGGATTGAGCCCCAGGTCAGGCTTCCTGCTCAGTGGGAATCTGCTTCTCCCTCTGCCTCTGCCCCTCACCCCCATGCGTGCTCTCTCTCTCAAAAAAATAAATAAAATCTTTAAATAAAATAAAACCAAACACCACATAGCTTATACTGCTTGAAACCCAACACAAGAAGTATGGACCAACAATGACAATTGGAAGGAAGCAACAGATCAGTAGCCAGTGAGGTGAGCATTCTATTGAAAACCAAACAAAAGAGGGATTCCTAGTCCTGTGTGGAAAGGGGCCCGAAGTTTCACATCATGACATGATCAAATATTAGGTGAGCTAAGTGAAATCCTGCATCCCACCTTTGGCAGATACAGTTAGGAAAGCATCAGTTGCCACAGGAACACGATGTTGTACTTAGCTTTGCCCTTCTCTGCCACCAACGGTACAATCCGCGGGACCAGCCCTGGAGAGCTGTTTCGGGCAGGGCCGGCCAGTTCAACCCCTTCCTTTGGTTCTTTCGTAGGACGTGATTCCAAATCAAGAGTTTCTTATCACGCTTTGGCAGAGGCTTCTCCCCCCGGAAATTAAGGAAAGGTATGTCACTTGGCAAATGAAGAAGAGAGAAGAGGCCAGTTTTACTGAAAAGCAGAACGTGACATTGACTAGAAAGCACTGGGTTTGGAATTCTCCTTGTCATTCTAGCTGCAGTCCTTTGTAAACCCCATCATCACCTCTGAGAGCCAGAATAAGAAGTCTTCTCCTTCTCTAGCCTTTCCATTGGACTGCCGACTGCTAAAATGCAAATCCTATCACGATGTCTATATGTGGAAATCACAACCGTCTTCCAAGATGAAACAATGAGTGCTAAGCTCCAGAAGCATTAAAAGGAAACTATCCGTTTTTTCCGACCTCAAAGGACCATCTATCTTTTGAAGATAATGACATTTTGGACACAAAAATCACTACCTTACAATGGAAATATCTGATATTCGATCTGCCTCTGTCAACATAGGTTTAGAGCCAACGCATGCTGCTTATTTCATTAAATCACTACAGATCCGGGATTGGAATCATTATGCTATTACAGTGCATCGCCTTCGTCTAAAGCAGAATGTTCCCCATGAGTATTTACTTTCATTCTTTATTCTCGCCTTCTATCCTATTTCCCCTCTTTCTGGCAATTACCCATGACAGTAAGAATTGCCTGATGGTGCCATCTTGTCATGGAGAAATACAGGGGATCATACAGAAGTTTTACAGTTAACTTTGGGCGATGGGATCAAAGACTCAACCACAACACTCTGACTGAACCACTACCACTGCAAAAAAAAAAAAAAAAAAAAAGTAATAACTACCTTGCTAAACTGTAAGTCATAACAAGTAGAAATTTGTGTGGAGTTGGGCTCCTCCCAAAGTGTTGTCCAGTGGCCAAAATATGCAGCCCAAAATAATACCCTCCCCCACGCCACCACCCTCCCCACCCTAAACAAGATGTGGTAGATTCCAGTGGATCCCTTCGGACTCACAGATATTCCTTCACAGTGACGTGCAAAGTCACTGAAACTGAAGTTCTCAGTTAAGAGAGGTGACCTCAAGTAAAAGTAATGCTCCAGAATTCATCCTTCAGGAAAGGTAAATCTAGAATCTCCATAATTCACATTCTGCAAATGCGTCCTTCCAGAAGACACAAGTTAGATAAACACCCTATAAATTTTCCCAACGAGAAATGGCCACGTTCTGATGTCAGCCCACCCACTGACATAAACAACTGACAGACCGGGCCCCGTGAGCAAGCTCCTCGGGCGCCTGATGAAAGGCTCGCTGCACTTCTCCTCAAATCTCCATGTTATGACACACTCTCTGGCAAACTCCGAACCCTGTCATTACCCTCCCCAGTTCAGCAACACTCAGAAACCTTGGTCCCCCGGGATGTTGTCATGTTTCACAAAGGGCCACATTGTGTCTCTAATTCCTACTCTGCTCGAGGTTCATTTTCTATGCTCTGCATGTGCTTTTTGATTTTCAGAACATGACTCATACCTTTTAAATTACTCTGCACACCTACAAATGGAGGACGGGAGTGATGGGTTGGCTGATTGGAAGTGAAAAGGTGTCCTCTTTCCCTGGATGGTATGACTCTTTAAAGAATGCCCTAAGTAACTTCCTGGCTCACCAAGATCAAGGTGATGTGACATCTGAGAAGGGACAGGAGTAGTGGGTGTTCTCCTTACATTATTTTTAGACAGCTCATCATTTTTCCACTGACAGAATAAAGTATTTTTTCCTCCCCTTTCTCTCAATAGAATAAGAGAGCAACATGGAATGAATCTACCTCAGCCAGCTCTTCCACACAGTAGCGTCGAAGTGAAAGATTTCACTAAGTGACCTATTTAGAGTTACAGTCAAAGTGCATTGGATGTGATTCTGTTATCAGCGTTCGGCCCTGAGAGGCCCCGGAATTTGTAGGCAACATGTAAATATTTCACTGTTTTGTCAGAAGGGAAGACAATTTATTCCCTAGTTGACTTGGAAGCTCTCTTCATTGTTTGAAAGAGTGCCTTCTGGAAGGGGAGGCGCCCCACCCACCATCAGGGCTTGGGGGTGGGTCTGGGAGGGGGTTGCTCTAAGGAGAAGAAATCTGTGGGATCAGGGATGGGGAGGGTGTGGGGAGTAGACAGAAATGAGGAGGGACTGGGCGAAGAGTCAGCCTTTGGAAAGAGGGTCTCAGTGCTCTCCAGAAAGGAATGGTGACTCGGGATATGTCCTGAACCGAGAACTCCCAGCTTCACTATTGCCGAATACACCGAGTCCCACTGCACACCCACCGCACGATCTCCCCCACTGCATGATCTACCGCATGCTTGGGATTGCTACTCTTCACCCATGGCCTCAGAGGGGCTGAGTTTCTCTGGGCTGCCTCCCTAGGTTATGCAGCAGAGAGTCTGCCTCTAGGATGCAGAAAGCCAAGGACAGAAACCAGAAGAACTCGTGTAACCATCAGAAACCTGAGGAACTTGCAGAAATCTTGCAGGGACTTGGGGTGCTCCCTGCTAGGGGGTTAGAGAAGAGACCCAGGTCACCTGATTCCGATCTATCAGAGCAGAGAGGTTCCAGCTACAGCTGGATGGTACTTTCTCCCTCTCTCAACATTCCCACAACATTTATGTATGTCTTACACGTACGTCTTACAATGTACATGTCGGTTGCAGGCTGTGCATGTGTGCGTGAGAGAAAATCCACGGCAATATCGGACCCAGAATAGGACCTCACTGCTCTTTTTCATTCTCCTTTTTCTCTCAAGAAAATCTCTTAAAAACTTGGGTGAAAACCCACAGGCCTACAGAAAGAACTTGGCTTATCATTGAGCGTTTCAGTTGTCCTGGGGTGGAAGGTTCTGACATCATTGGAATCACAGCGCTTTTTGTTCTTTTATTATTTTGACCTATGTTTTTATACTTTTTGAAGGACTTTTATATCCATGATGTCACCTCATACGGACGACACGCCTGCGGGGGGGGAGGAGGACACTCACTCTTCGGTCAACAGTCACGGTTCATGACCAAAGCCCCAGAGCCCAGAGCTTGGGAAAGCAACCCAATCGTGTTATGGCACCCCCAGAAAGGTCCTCCAAAGCTGACAGTGTGACCAGGCTTTGCAAGTGGCTGGAGGAAACAGTCCTGATAAAAGGGCAGCCTGCCCGATGGCCACATGCCACCAGCTCTGCCTGGCACGAACTAGGCGGGCTGGGGAGAGAGATACTCTCCTGTAGGATGACTTTTCTTCTTTGGAGTCCATTAGGGCACACAGAGATAGAGGCATGGGGAGTGAGGGGCTAGCCTGAGTCTAGCTAGTCTGGGAGATATAATGCAATGGGACTGGATGAGAAAGAACGATCCTTCTTTTGTATGTAGAGCTCTTTCTTTGGAAAAGCAGCAAGAAAGTAAAAAATTCTCTAGATTTCAAGGAAAGATGTGTCTTGTTCTCTTTTTCCTTTCCCAGCCAGTGATGGTCATGCATGTGTATAACAAATGGCAGGACTACTTCCTGGCCAGGAGAGTCATTTTATGTTCCTCAATAACTTCTATGTTCTATGAGGTGAAAAACACTGTGTAAAGTTATCAGCCTTGTACCAGGGACCTAGTACGAGTTCAGGAAGTGTCATGTATTATTATAATGATATTATAATTATTATAATGATATGCATAAGATCCACAACAGAGAGTATAAACTGGTAGGTCTCTTGAAATGGCTCGATCTGCCCACAAAGTACTTAAGAGCCTTAGCCCGTACAGATAAGGCTAATAGTTTTGTTTGCTTTTTTAAATTAATTTATTTATTTGAGAGAGGAAGGGAGGGGCAGAGGGAGAGAGAGAGAGAGAAACCCAAGCAGACTCCGCACTGATTTTCATGACCCCGAGATCAGACCGGAGCCAAAACCAAGAGTCAGATGCTTAACCAACTGCACCACCCAAGCAGCCACAAGGCTAATAGTCTTAAATAAGCAAGACAAGTGTCCTGCCTGTCCAGGTACTGTGTTTAGCCCAGCCTGAATGCAGAGGCCAATGGGTGTGAGATCAGCATTAGCTCGTCTTGACCCATCGCGCAGGACAAGCGCACCTGCACACAGGAGACCACCATTACTTGGCCCACCGTGTGAAATAGTTCGATGGAAACTGGGAAGCAGCGTTACTGAACCCAAGGTGTCTATTCACATTTGTTTGATGATCCCACACACAATTCCAAAGGCAAGAGCCGACAATGATTTTTAAATGTATCCAATTCACAGCCAAGTGAAAATGTTTCGGCACCAAGAATAATCCTACGTTAAACTTTTTTTATTTTTTCCAGCAGCCTAAATTTAACCAGTGGGAATTCTTTTTTTAGATGCTATTCTATTCAACCTTTAAAAATGAAGGATCTGAATTTAATGTGAAATCTGCATTTCATCAAAGTTGGGACACAGTGTCCTTGGCTTAATTATTCTTTGGAAATCGAACATCTTTACTACCGCATGCTTAACAGGTAGCAAGAAAAACAAGCTGCAGGAAATGGGATTCAGGCCTGAAGGACTGAAGGCACTGATCCCATGTACAGGGATCAAGCATGGGGAACCCACCTCGCGTTCAAACTGCTCACACGTTGAACTAGCACGTGATGTAATCGTCAGTGATAAGGTCACTACGTGTCTACACATATAAGGAGAATTTAGAGCATGACTAAGTAGCAATTACTGACACCTTGCTTTATAACCCTCCTATAATCACTCCATTATTAGCCCCTGGAGGGGAGCTCCAGTAGGACTCAAGGAAGAGACTGGAGTGGTGACCATCCAGTCTGCAGGGGGGAGAGCCAACGTGTGCATCCTGCCGCTCCAGAACACTCCTCTTTCTGTTCCGCAGCTTCCTAGTGAATGTGGAGACTTTTGTGGACGGGGGCAGGAGGTGCGGTAACTGTCCTCATGGAACCAGCTTCGTGCAAAACAGAGGAAGAACAGAGGGCAGGAAGTCAAACTCCGCTGGAGCTCTGGTTAAGCTTTTAAGGCATCGGGGGGACCTGGGACAAGTGCCCTAAACATCCACTACCTCCAGTTTTCATCTCGCAAGAGGGAATGCTAGTTCTAGTTCTTTCCACCACATCAAGTTTTTAAAGGAAGGAAGGAGCTAATGAATATGAAACTGTCTTAACAGGTATTAACGCTTTTCAAAATGTAGGTATGGAAAGGATTTAAAAAAAAAAAAAGATTCCACTTATTTATTTGAGAGAAAGAAAGGGCACAAGAGCAGGGGCAGAGGGAAAGGGAGAAGCAGACTCCCTGCTGAGCAAGGAGCCCAATGCGAGACTTGATTCCAGGACCCTGGGATCATGACCTGCCTGAGCTGAAGGCAAACGCTTAACCAACTGAGCGACCCAGGTGCTCCTGGAGAGGATTTTTTAAAATAAGTTATATTGCTAGCTAACAGAAGCACTTGGATCAAATGAATGTACGAAAAGCCTATGAGGTCCAGTCTCCTACTGGCCATTTGGATGATTCCAGAAACCAGGGATGGCATGGGACCTGGTCTCTGTGCTGGTGAAAGACCCTTTCCCTTCTGATGCTAAAAGGTATAGATTTACTTGGGGAAACTCCTCCCACTGGATACAAACAAGAAGGGAGCTTCATCAAGGACCCCGCCGTCCCTGGGCCTAGTCACACTGTAGAGAAACTGGAGCTGGAGCAGAAGGATAAGGCACCTAAGAAGAGTTGGCTCCCACAGCCTGGCAGTAAATCCCATCCGTGCCCTCTTGTAATTGTTCTTCCTTTGAGGTGGTGAGGGTTAGTCCCAGAAACTTCCAAACAAAACACTCCATCGGCCAAAGCAACAACACCCTTACAGATCTATGCAGCCAGGGGGAAGGGGGCAGAAGAGAGAAAATCAAGAAAATCACACCATTTGGTCACCTATTAAGCTACCACAGAACAAAAGGCAGGTACACCAGGTAAATGAGCCATCAGTCAGTCAGTCTACAACCACCATACTTGTAATGTCTCCTTTTTCCTTCTTTGTATAAGTCAATGAAAGTTTAAAAGCTCAAACCAAAACTATTAATGTTGTGACAATAAAAATTAGTTTTAAAAGTAAATTGCACAATTTAGGGGCGCCTAGGTGGCTCACTTGGTTATGCATCCAGAGTCTTGATTTCGGCTCAGGTCATAACCTCAGGGTCATGGGACTAAGTCCTGCATCAGGCTCCGCACTGGGCATGGAGTCTGCTTGAGATTCTCTCTCTTTCTTCTTCCACCCCTCCCCCAACCTCTCTAAAATAAATTTTTAAAAAAATAAAAGTAAATTATACAATTTATATTATATATAGTCTACAAATATTCTATAATATATATGTATATACATATATATGTGTGTGTGTACATATATACATATATATCTTCTACAAAATTTTTATGCAACCACATAAACAGTACTGTTCAGTACTGTTAGTTTTATAAGAAATGTACTAGTAACTCTGTTAAGGAAGTTGTCAACTTTTTGTATGAAAGTTACTCTCTTCTGCTAAAGTGTATTTGACAGTGGGTGGTCATCACAAAATGAAATCACCAGGAAGAGCTACATTCCAAAATCTTCAAAATGTTCTGGAATCAGATAAATGATTATCTAGAGATTTTCTGCAAAAGAGTGTTCCAAAGCCAGAACATCAGATGTGAAAGGGAAATTCAAAAAGTTGCCCACACAAGAAAATCACCAGCCTCAGTGAGGATCCCATTTTCCGTACATCGTAACATTGACTTGGTTCTAATATTCCCTCTTTCAAGAAACCTTCCGTTCTGATAACTACTATGACCTCACAAACCTCTCTTAGGCTTACTGGTGTAAAACAAGCATCTGATGATGCTTCAAATTCTGCAGGTCAGGAATTCAGGGTAGCAAGGATGGCCGGACTCTGTTCCATGACGTCTAGGGCCCACGTTGGGAAGACTTCATGGCTGTGGACGAGAACTGTGAGGAGGTGCCCTCCCTCACCCGTCCACTGTGGAAGCTGGCCATCAGCTAGGTCCTTAGCTGGGACAGTCAACCAGAGTGCCTATAAGGAGCCTCTCCATGTGGCCTGGGCTTCCTCACAGCATGCCGGCCTCAGGGCAATTGGATTTCTCACATGGAGGCTCAGGACTTTTTACATGATATCGCAGCAAACAGAGCCAGAGCTGATTCTCCTTACTGCCCTCGTCTCAGAAGATATGTGGCACCCTTTCTGCTGGACACAAATGAATCACAAGCCCATTTAAGAGAAGACGACACCAACTTCCACTCTGAATGGGAGGAATTATCAATGTCTCGTCATAAAAGAACATGTCGGATGGGGGATATTGTGCGGCCACCCTTGGAAGATACAATCTGTCACATCATCATGGATCTCTTTTTCCCAGCTCAAAATATGCTTTGCCTTTCGAAATTCTCACAATGCTCAATTTTCAAATCTAGGCTTACAGATTTCCATCTTATACTATAATTATCACAGACATGTGTCATCTTCTCCACCCCTCTATAAGCTTCTACGGGTTTTCTCTCCTTTTTTGTATCTTCACAGTACCTAACAGATCTCCTGGCATTTTGTAAACCCACAATAAAGTTTACAGAAAAAATGTGGACTGTTTGAAACCAATTTCAGATAGGACTACAGCTGACCCTTGAACAGCACAGGTTTCGGGTGCCGACCCCTGTCCCACCAAGTTGAAAATTCGCAGATAATTTCTGACTCCCCCAAAGCTTTACTAATAGCTTACAATAGACCAAAAGCTTTATCAATAACATAAAGGATTGATCAATACTTACTTCGTACGTCATATGCATTATATACTGTGTTCTTAACAATGACACCTAACTTTTTCCTACTTTTTTAGGTATTTCTAGGCTACATGGTTCATCCGTGAGTTTTTTCAAATTGTGGTAAAATCTCCAAAAAATTTTCCAATATATTTATTGAAAAAAAAACCCGCATGTAAGTGGACTCACATGGTCCAAACCTGTGTTGTTCAACTGTATTGTGGACCTATGAGACACTCACAAGTGCTTTTGGAAAAAAAGGAGGAAAGAAAGAAGGGGGGGAGGAGTGGGGGAGGGGACGAAGCTGGAAGGCAAGTTGGCAGACATAACTGTTTGAAGTGGATCTTTCATTCTCAAAACATTTAAATCACTGCATTAAAGAATTTCCAAAGGAGAAAAGACCCAATTGCCCACCTTTTGGGTACATCAGCAAAAGAACCCTGGAGAAAAACATACAATCATGCTTACAGGTTTCATCTTAAATCCATGACCATGAACATCAAGGAGGCCCTCGTGCTTGGCACTTGTGTTGTGCTTCCCTAGTCCTTCCTTTCCCAGATGTCTGTTTCATACCTTCACCTCTCTCCTCAACCTTCCACATGTTCTCCTCCATCTTTCTGTTCGTTGGTGACCTTCCTCCCTTTCTGAACAACAAAGGGAGGCCCTAGAGACCCCCACCCTCTCATTGTCCACCCCAGCCTCTGCACAGAGGTCCTCTGTCTTCCCACCACTGCCATCCATGGGCCATCCATGCCCCATTCTAAAGCCAGTCTCTCTGCTCTAATGCTGGGCTCTAGTCCCACCCACCATGGTGCTCCCAGTAGGCCATCCCCCTCTGTCCCTTGCACCAATTCCAATAGCCTATCAATATGAGGGTATTTCTCCTATCTTAGAAGATATTTCTCTTGACGGTCCTTCACCCACCAACTCATTTGATTTCTGTGCTTCATTGAAATAAAATAGAAAGTTACTTGAAAGAGTTGTTTACACTTACTGTTTCATCTGTGTCTCCTTAGACTCTCTCTTAAACTCATCCCGATCAGTTTTCACTCTTACTACTCTACCAAAGACGTTCTTATCAAGGTCACCGTTGGACCATCTCTGTATCAAATCCAATTTCCAATTCTCATTCCCCATATCGCTTGACCCATTAGCATGCAGGCGACATCACCTTCCCCTTCATATACATAACTGACCTGGTTTCCAAAACACCACACTTTCCTCCCACTACCTCCTTGACATTTCTTCTATGTCTCCTTTCTTGGTTCCTTCTCCTCTTCTTTGCCTTTAATGTTTGGTGCACTCAGCTTAGACCTTGAATTCTTCTCCAGCTAGCCCCACTTCCTTGTCAAGCTTCTAGTCTCAAAGCTTTAAATCGCCATCTCTATGTGGGAAACAACTCCCATGTCTCTCCACCTAGAACTCTCTCCCCAGACTCTAGACTCAACATCTCTGCTTTAGATGCCTGGGAGCCACCCCGTACTTAACATGTCCAGCATGGACTTCTCGTCTACCTGCCACCCTTGTGCTCCTGTAGTCTCTCCCATCTCTGTTGATGGCAAGTCCAATCTTCAAGTTGCGTACACCAAAAACTCTGCAGTCATTCTTGACTTCTCTGTCTCTTATGTTTTATATCCATTGTATCAGGAAGTCCTATATCTAGACTATGACCACTTCTCTCCACTGTTTCAAGCTACCCCCATCCCTTGGTTATTACAATTGCCTCCTTCTTGGGTCTCCCTCTCTCCCCCCTGCCTCTCTACTATCTGTTCTTGATAGTACAACCAAAATGTCTCGTTAAAATATCAGTCATCTCGTGTCTCTCCTCTGGTTAAAGCCCTGAAGTGCTTTCCCATTTCAATCAGAGGAGAAGCTAGAGTCCTAACAATGACTGACAAGTCACTACATGGTCTGACTCCTGGTTACTGCTCTGACTTCACCTTTTATTGTTCCCCGCCTCCTTCGTTGGCCTTGTTCTTTACTTCAAATGTTCCAGGCATGATCCCACAGTAAGGCCTTTCTTCGCCTTGGCTAGTCCCTCCTTGTGGACTGCTCTTCTTTCAAATATGTGAATGGCTTATACCCTTACTGCCTGCAAGTCTTTATCGAAATGTCATGTTTTTCTGTGAGTCTACCTTGAACACTCGATTCTACCTGCAGTGACCCGTCTCTCGGCATTCCCAATCCCTCTTCTCAACTGCTCTATTTTTTGTTATCATTTATCGTTGTCTAAGAGACCATTTAATTTATCCATTTATTATTTATAATGTCTACTGTTTGTTCTCTATCACTCCCTGCTAGAATATAAATCTCACAAGATCAGAGACTTTTTGTCTGTTTTGTTCACAGATATGTTGTAAGCCCCTAGAGTACTGCCTGGCACACAGAAGGTGCTCAATGAACAATTTCTGAATGAACAGTGTGAAGACAAAATCTGTGCAGAAACAGAGCAGAAGAGAACTTACACGGTGTGATTTTTAGGGACGTCATGGGGCTTCTCTCATCCCAGAGTAGCTTTCCCACCACAATACCAATACAACACCTTTCCTTCCTCTCTGGCTTACAAGAGTTATCTCTATTTTATTTTTTTCAAGATTGTATTTACTTATTTGTCAAAGAGAGAGAAAGTACAAGCAGGGGGAGCAGCAGGCAGAGGCAGAAGCAGGCTTCCTGCTGAGCAGGGAGCCCAACATGAGGCTCGATCTCAGGACCCTGCGATCATGACCTGAGCTGAAGGCAGATGCTTAATGGACTGAGCCACCCAGGTGTCCCACAAGAGCCACCTCTAGACTCCGTCATTATTAGCCCAGAATAGTGCAGTCAAATAGCTAAAACACACACTTATTCTGAGATGTCGGTAGGAGCTCAGTGCAAAGTTGGGCTGGGGCTGGCAAGGAGGTGAGAGAGACAAGAGATGGGATGGTAGTCAAAAGGGCACTGGGCTGGGGTGCGTGGCTGGCTTAGTTGGTGGAGGATGTGACTCTTGAACTTGGGGTTCTAAGTTCAAGGCCCACATTGGGTGCAGAGATCACTTAAAAATAAAATCTTAAAAAAGGGAAAAAAAAGGGGGCATTAGACTTTGGAAAAGTTATCTAATCTCCTTTCCTTACCTGAAAAATGGAAGAGATGTATTATTATCATTATGCTTCATCCATGCAGTATAACATACGTACAATAAATGACCATCACATTGGAAGTCAGACAGCTAGACGGATTCTTTCTCACTTGGTAGCCTGTGAAAACTCCCTAAATTCCTTGACCCATAAGCAACATGAAGGCTCCTACAGTCTGAAAGAGAATGCTGGGGGTGTGTCCTCAGAAACAGAAGGTGAAGGATTTGGGGGGCACTGAAGGACAAACATGGCGGCCTCCATCATAAAGCCTGGCTCTATCGTGTGAATATGGCCATGACAAACACAGTCTCCCTCATCTTCAAAATGTCCTAGTGTTCCAAGGAGGACATGTGATGTGTAAAGGAGCTAAGATGCTGTCATCCATTTCTTGTCTAGGACAATAATGAAAACCTAGAGGGAAACCTGGCCCCACAGAGATTTCTTTCAGACTCTGGGGCACAGGACTATAATTCTAAGGCAAAGGAGACTCAGGCAGTCCTGTAAAATCCAGCCAGGCCAATCCCCTGGGGTCCTGTTCAAGGTGCACAGACATCACAATCACATGTCCATGTCCCCACCTGGACACTCCCTCTTGCTCTCTTTCCCACCCTCTCTTCCTGCTTCCCCTACCTCCCTCCTTTCCTCTAAGAACTGGGTTAGAAACCATCACAGCGTTATCTGCAGAAACAAGAAACTATGGTGGTCACTAATTAGAAGAAGCCAGGGGCACCTGGGTGGCTCAGTCGGTTAAGCATCCCTCCACCCCTCCCCTCCTCTCTCTCCCTCTCTCTGTAAAAGTTAATAAATAAAATTAAGTAAATAAAAGAAGCCAGATACCACAAACTGCATTCTGTACGATTGCATTTATACGAAGTCCAAAAATCAGCAAAACTAATGTACGACGTAAGAGGTCAAGGTCATAGTTTAGTTAGTGGGGGTTGATACTATGAGCACCTGCTAGGGAATTCTGGAGTGCTGGCAATGCGCTCTCTCTTCGTCTGGGTGATGGTTACATTATAATTCACTTTTCCTTATGTTTATTTTACTTGATTTAAAAAACTGTGAGGTGCCTTTAAGGGAACAGACTCCTTCATTTCATCAGCGAGCCAACAGTTCGAGCACACTAAAATGAATATTGTGTTAGTTTTGTTCCAAAACTGAGTCTATGGCCTCAAGAAAAAAAAAAAAAATAGTCACAAAAATTGGTGAAAAATCTATCATACCATCACATATTTAAAAATCAGCATGGATGTCTGTAATATTCTAGTATCAAATTATTCAAATATCTCAAATAGCAAATCTCAAATGTTCCCATTAACACAGTAGTTCCTGACTACAAAAATATTGAATATATGCAATGCACAGCATTCAATTAGCATTTGAAAATTCTGGCAAAGCCAAAGCCTGGTGTGTGAACAAAGGAAAAATTGAATTCTAATACGTTTTCTGAGATGTATTGCTCAGAAAAATCCCATGCTCTTGCACTTCAGCAGAAACCGTGGCATGGAACCCATCTTCCCTGCCCAGATTCTGAACCGGTGAGTCTGGGGAGCAGCCTCTGGGGGAACAGAAGAGACCACGTTAAGTCCCAAGAGAAAGAAGAAAGGCAAGGAGAAACTCCCCACGTAGGTAATGTCACCGCCCCCACTTCTCCCCAGGGGAAGGGACAAATGAATCAAGATGATGTCTTGGACTTCTTCTTGACCAAGACACCAGCCCAGTTCCGGGCTCCTAGAAGGAAGCTTAGTGGGGTCTACACTGCCTCGCTTTCAGATACCAAGATTTGATTAGGAAGTTACAAGGTGCCCTTTCATGCAGTGGTTATTGCTAAAAGGACATCTGATAAGCCAGAGAAAGCTGCGCCAGCCCACCCCACAGACCCGGTCTTGCACGGAAGTGGACGCCAGCCCCGGTGCTGCTTCTTCCTAGCTCTTCCCGCATGCTCTGTGTGACATTGGGCTTTGCGTCCGGGGAGCTAGTGAAGGCACGTGACCACGCCCAAACACTAGTCTTACGTTTCCTTGGAGTGAGACTGGCCCTGGACGTAAGGAAGGATCAGGACCGGGCTGCCCCGAGGGTCTGCATTCCAAACACAAGGGCGCCAGGATGGACTGGCCAGACCGCGTGGCCGGTAAAACTCCTACGTTGCTTCCAGAGGACCATCGTGGAGGGTGTGAGCTGTGCCCCTGTGGGATCCAGAGCGACCAACCTGTCTGCCGGGGAGAGTTCCTCGGTCAGCTTACAAGATGGGGGTGTCAGGCCTGCCACAGCCCAGGACAAAGAAGAGGCCCCGTGATGGGAGGAGCCAGACCTGCCTGGGCTCCCGGGGCCAGCCTGCTCCAAAACTAGAGCAGCAACCCAGACAGAGTGCTTACACTCGGTGTCTCGGGTGTCTCACTAGCAAATGGGGACAGACAGAATCATCTCATAGGTTTACTGTAAAGTGTCAAGGAGCCTAGAGATGTAAAGCCGTTTAAAACACCTGGCATCCCCAAAATGTTATATGATGCTTGCTGTTAAGATGTATAATTGTCAGGGCGCCTGGGTGGCTCAGTGGGTTAAGCCGCTTCTGCCTTCAGCTCAGGTCATGATCTCAGGGTCCTGGGATCGAGCCCCGCATCGGGCTCTCTGCTCAGCAGGGAGCCTGCTTCCCCCTCTCCCTTTGCCTGCCTCTCTGCCTACTTGTGATCCCTCTGTCAAATAAATAAAATCTTTAAAAAAAAGACATACAATTGTAATAAATAATAGATAATGTAATATAAAAGGTAAGAAGCATTTGGAAGCCTGTAAATATACATACTTCAGCTATTTTGATTTTTTTCCTAATTGATCAAGGGAGGAAATAAGAAGGGGGGCCCAGAAGCAGTACTAGTTGAATCATGTAAAACTGCTGATATTTGGACTTTTTTTTTTTTTTTTTTTTTTTGGCCTATGCGATAGCAATTTCATGTGATTTGAACTGTTAATAAAGAGGGAGATAAAAATGTTTATTTTTCCTGTCTTTCGAACTGTCTGGGCCCATTCTGAACCCAAGGCCAAGAAGTGCTTGTGGATTTGTGGACCCGGGGCTCATCCATTAAGCGCTCTTTACCCTCGGGTGCTGCCCACACATTCAGTGGCCAACATGGGCAACTGGCCATGGCCACACTGGGGAACAGCTTCTTCTCACCTGAGCTTTTAGGTGTGCAGGGGAGGCGGGGAGTGCCCGAAGGCATCCGTGGTTTTACCCAAACTATCTGATGTGGCTCTTTAAGCTTGTGCAATCTTTAAACTGAAAGGAATGTGAGATGACCTCCTTCTACCCCAGATCCCAGCCCACTGCTGAGAATGCTAGCCCCGTCTTCCTAACAGGTACGTTTCCAGCGTGGCTCAAGGGGCAGAGTTATTCTTTTTTTTTTTTTTTTTTTTAAAGATTTTTATTTATTTATTTGACACAGAGAGAGAGATCACAAGCAGGCAGAGAGGCAGGCAGAGAGAGAGGGGGAAGCAGGCTCCCCGCTGAGCAGAGAGCCCGATATGGGACTCGACCCCGGGACCCCGAGATCATGACCCGAGCTGAAGGCAGAGGCTTTAACCCACTGAGCCACCCAGGCGCCCCGGGGCAGAGTTATTCTTTCATCTGGCCCATAAAAGCATAAAATAAATAGGAAGTCTTGCTCACCTACCCTCAATAACTGGTCCCCTTCCCTAAAATAAACACTCTTAAGAGTTTCTTGGGTATTTAGGGGCGCCTGGGTGGCCTTAGTCGGTTAAGTGTCTGACTCTTGATTTCAGCGCAGGTCATGGTCTCAGGGTAGTGGGATCGAGCCCCACGTCGGGCTCCACAATCAGCACGGAATCTGCATGAGATTCTCTCTCCCTCTCCCTCTCCCACTTGTGCTCTCTCTCTTAAATTAAATAAATAAAATCTAAAAAAAAAAAAAAAAGAGTTTCTTAGGTATTTAACCAGAAAAAGTTACGTTTTTCTTATGATTCTGCTTTTTAAAATTTACCCAAATGGGATCTCGCCGTGCATGCTGCTCTTGCGCTCTTTATTTATTTATTTTTATTTAATCTACTTAGAAACCTTCCCACTATGTACATGCAGGAAACCATCCTGGAGCGCATGAGAAATGACCCGGAGGAGTTCTGAAGGTCACTTGCCTGTTGGGGCAATGGTTGGTCATGCTATGAGAACAGTAGCAGTCCTGTTGTTCAAGCAGCTAGAAGGCTCCGAGGCTACAGAGGGCAAGTCAACCTGTGGAAAATTCCACTGCACAGATGTGCCCCTGACATTTTTAAACAGTCCTTTATTCATGACCTTCCATGTTCCTCCCAGTTTTTTGCTATTAAAAATGTGGATACGCTACTATCTTTGGCTCAGAGATGCACTATTTTTAAGGCAATCTGCTCTACTGTAGGACACTCCAGTTATTAGGAGTGATGTCCTTGAATTGATGTAATAGCCAACACTGAGTTCAAAGTATTGGTCATAATTTATAACTTTAGAGTCAGGGAGACAAAGAAGCATGCGGAACAACGCACTCTCTCAAGCTTGTAAGACATTGCCAGTTAAGTATAGCAACACGTACCCTGGGTAGGCTTGACACATTAACTAATGAAAATACTGGAGACCCAGTTGATTTTGAATTTCAGGTAAGTAGTGGATAACATTTTTGGTGTAAGTTTGTCCCATGCAATACCTGGGGCATAATTATCCTTAAAAAGTATTAAGTGCTTATCTTTTTTTGTTGTTTTTTTTAAGATTTATTTATTTATTTGAGAGAGAGCGAGTGAGCACGTGCAAGCACGAGCAGGGGAAGGGGCAGAAGACGGAGAGAGAGAATCTTCAAGGAGACTCCCTGCTGAGCACGGAGCCTGACGTGGGGCTCGATCCCAGGACCCATGAGATCATCACCTAAGCTGAAACCAAAAGTCGGACGCTTAATTGACTGCACCACCCAGGCGCCCCTAATTGTTTATCTTAAATTCAAATGTAACTGACGTCCTATATTTATCTGGTAAATACCTATGGCTGGGTTTCTTCTTCTAGTAAAATATGTCCAGTTCCTATGACCAGTTCCCATATAATTTTATTCCCAGACCCTCTAGCATTGGGACATCCTTAAACCAGAGCTCCCAAGTGACCCAGACCTTGTCCTTCCTGCTGTGGCCCCATTCAGCACTGTGTCCGCCATTTCTATCCATCCCATAAAGACTTCGCCCCTAACACAGACTTATGAGTGAACGAGCATACGTCTGCATCCTACCAAACCAAAACGAGACCATTTCCAAAGTAACAGAGAACGAACATCTCTAATGTCTATAAAATGTGTCCTCAGAAAACAGCTATACTGGGAGTCCCCCTTTGCAATCTCACTTCCTTGGGCCACTATTCACTCTAATCCAAAAAGCCAGGAGACTGGAATTCTTCGATTCAAATAATCTCCATGCTCTAGTAGCACAGAAAATACAACCTGCGCCCTCTTTAACGCAAATACTAGACTTTCATAACGGCACCCACACTCGAAGTTTCTTTTCTACGTATTTCTTTTCCTAACTCCGTCAAATTGTTGATTTATCTCTGAAGCGTTTCCAGTAGCCAAGGCGAGCAGCTTTTCATCAAACAGATCATATTGCTGCTGCTCAATCAATTATTCATCAGCCTGATCATGTGAGCTGGTGCTCAGGCAATGGAGCCATTTATTTTGACATTTTAAGTACCAGTTTGGATTGGCCACGCTGCTCATCAACCGAGTTCAACTGGCTGTTAATGAGAGTAAACAGAAACAGTGCATCGTCTGTGGATTTGGATCCCAATTCGAACCCATGAAAAGAAGGGATTAAGAGAGGGAAGAATGGGGAGCTAAAGGGAAGGGAGACATGATGAAGGAAACTGGGGAAGGGGGAGGAAATGGCTCTCCCTTACCCCGTGTTCCTCCATCCCTAACCCAGGTCATTTCTATTAGGCAATCATTTTCCTAACCAGCCCGGATAAAACAGAATTAGAGTACATTTATCATTCTGCAGCTTCCTTTTTCACTCAACGCCGCCTCCTGAAGACATTCCCGCGTCCGCACTCGTAGACCCACCTCAAGGCTCTTACCACTGCATACAGTGTCGTCGGAAAAATAGACGCCAATTTATTTAGACCGTCATTAAGTTGTTTACCGTTATTGCTATTATAAACAACGCCGCAAGACATATCCTTGCTCACTCTTTCTTGTGCACATTCAATAGGTTTCCTTGAGTGTAACTTCTGAAAAGTGGAATTTCTGGGTCAGGGAAAACGAACTTTAATTTAAATAGATACTGCCAATTTGGAAAAGGTCTGGAGGGTAATAGTCTGTCTTCTGGGGAGGGGACTGGTGTGACACCCGAAAGGGATTTTAGCCTTATCTGGAATGTTTTAATTATGTTTTAAACAAAGAGAATGAATTCACTTATTAATTATGTAATGAAAAATAATTTTTGGAAAAGAGCTTTTAGACACAGAATATTTCAAGGGCTTAAATCCCCTTGAGAACTAAAGTGATCCAGTCTACTTGCCCGTCCTCTGAGGGTCCCTGTCCGGAGGGGACAGTAGCTGTCCTAGTGAAAGGAGGCCGAGCTTCCTAGATGCTTCCCCCACCATACATACACACACACACACACACACACACACACACACACAAACGGCACACCACAGACCGTACACATACCACACACACACCACACACCATACACACACACCACACACACACTACACAGATACCACACAACCATACACACCACACACACACCACACAGATACCACACATCCACACCACACACCATACACACACACCACACAGATACCACACATCCACACCACACACACACATCACACAGATACCACACAAACATACGCACCACACACATACCACACAAACATATGCACCACACACATACACCACACACATACCACACACCGTACACAAACCACACACATACCACAGACCATACACACATAACACAAATACATCACACAGACACCACACTCATACACATCATACACCACCTTCATCTCACACACCCCCACATCACACACACCACAAACACATCACACAGACACCACACATAACAGATCATACACACCACACACCACACACACCACACATAACATGATACACAGCACACACATCACAGACACCACACATACGAACACCACACATACACATCACACAGATATCACACACACCATACTCCCACCACACACACACATCATACACACACACTACACACTACAGACATATACACATACCACACCATGTATACACCACACACGCCACAGAGCCCACGCACACACCACATACACATCACATACATACTACACACACATTCACCACCCACATCACACATACACACATACCACACCACATATACACTCCACACACACCACACAAACGCAATGTCGAAAAGGCGTCCCTGTGTGGGCCAAACACTTTCACCCAAATCTGGTACAAACTGCCCTCGACGGGGTTAGGGTTTCTGCAGGAGCCACCGAGTAGCTTCCCCATTCCTGCTTTAAATAATTTACACACAGAATGAATGAAGAGACCAAAGTATCCTTATCAAGCTGACTTCAGGAGGTTTAAGGCTATGGCCTGGACCTACGAGCGGGTGGTCTTAGACTCGGGCAGCCTGTCCCGGAGGGCTCAGAGGCCCGGAGCGGGCCTACCCACGGCCCCGCCCCAATCAGCGAGGGTCCAGCGGGGCTCGGGGGGCGCTCTCCGACCAGGATGGCCAGAGCAGGTACTCTGAGGTGAAGAACAGCCCTGTCTTCAGTTGGTGCCATCAGCAAAAAGCTCGGGACAGAGAGCAGCACACAGGGAGTCTGCTGGGGAGCACGCTCAAGACCCAGACGCTGTGGGGGGGAGTGAAAGACGCCGAACTGACGGAGGGAGGGGCTGAACCGCAAGGAAGTCGCAGTGAAGGCCTCAACTGATCCAAGGACTGGGATGAAGCTTCCCAGACGTCCTGCGCCATTATGCCGACCACACACTGGAAGGGGCTGCCTCTGGGGAGTGGACTCTGAGCTGGGGAGAGTGACCTTGGCTCTCTCTGGCGGAAGGCAGCTCCTGGAGACGGCCTCAGCTGACAGGCCCAGGTCACCTGGTCATGAACATTCTCAGTAGCTTGGTGGGGGGATGATGTCCTCTGTCCGAACGGGGGATCCGGCCCTGCCCCCCGGTGCTCACTAGGGCTCAGCGCTGGGTCACCTGGATCCACTTTCTTCAGAGGTAAAATCTGGGAATAGCTCCTCGAGGGATTCTGGTTGGCCTACTCTTCTGGATTAACTTACAAGAGAAAGGTTAGTGACATGAATTACAGTTCCCGTAGCTGCGGGTGGCTTCAAGGTAACTGATACACATCATCGTCCACTCCGTTGCTTCGGATTCCTGGGACTTTTGGCTAGCACCTCTGTTGGTCCGAGTGGCTCACCTGGCAGGGTCACCCTGACCTTCACCAAGGAGATGATCTGAGCCCACAGTCATCATGCGGTTCTCAGGCTATGGTTCCTGCCTTCATCCACTGGTTGTTAAAAATGGGTAAGCGCGTTCCAAGAGACGCCCCAGGATGTGAGAGCAGACCTCCCCTCTCCCGATCACCCGAGTCCATTACTCCTGCTCGGATGGAGACCATCTCCCTTGCTTGGCAGACGCTGGCAGAAAGGTCAGTCAGCAGGTAGAGCTTAAGGCTTAACGTGACCCCTGCTGAGTTTCCCGATAGAAATGTCCTCCCTCCGGAAACTGAGAAGTCTAAACCCAGACAAGCCTAGAAGTGCAGTTAACAGGAAGCAAAAACGCCCTAAGTGGGTCCCTGGGAATGACAGAAGCAGAGCCACAGCCCCTTGGTTTCCAGACTCACGCTTGCTATCCCCGGGTGACATAGCCCCACAGAATGGGGGTTGACGTCGGGTGCGTACTGTGTCCCGAGGATGGCGTCCATTCTCACAACTTATTATCTCCAAGCTGAATCTTCAGGGCTGTTCAGAAGCTGTTTCATCGCTGTCGGCAACTTCTTCTTTATTTATTTATTTATTTTTTAAAGATTTTATTTATTTCACAGAGACAGAGAGCAGGGGAGCCCGATGTGGGACTCGATCCCAGGACCCCGAGATCATGACCTGAGCAGAAGGCAGATGCTTCACAGACTGAGCGACCCAGGCGCCCCAACAGTCGGCAACTTCTGAGTGACATAGCCGGTGACCAGGCCAGTGGATCCCATGGTCATGCACCTACTGCCACACCTCCTTGTCTGTCACTGGGTCTCTCGGTCCGATGATCTGGGACCCTGTGCCAGTGAATAAGGCACTCTGGATGCCCTGTGACAGTCACACTGGCAGATGCCTCCAGACAGAAAAAGCAATCTTCTATCTGGTTTATGGGTTAAATTCAGTCAAAACGAATTGCTGCTCCTTCAAGATGGGGGCTGTCGAATGTAGTCACTTGCCGCCAAGTCTCCATTAGGGATGATGTTACTGCTCTCTGTTCCTAGAGAGGTGGACATTCAGCAAGGGCAGATCACCCTCGGCAAGAGGAAGCCCAGGTTGTTGGGCCCAAGCATCGCTTCCGTCTCCAAAACCGTGCCATGAAGCCCATCTTGCCAGTACTGGAGTGTCCAAGGATTGACATCAACCGGCTGAGTCATTCTGTCAACCTGGTGGCTTGGTGCCTCTTCCATGGTCAACGGATGCTCTCTCTTGGGTGTTGTCATTAAATATGGAGTCAGTTGCCCCTCACGCTCCCCCCCATAGATGCCTCCACATCCCTCTTCCCCAGACCTCCTTGTCCTTTCTCCTCTCATCTCTCTCCCTCTGGACCAACCTCATCAACCAGACAGACAAGCCCTTGATTACTGACCATGAGCCCACACTGATTGCTACTTCGGCTACTTGTGTCTCCACACAGAGTGGGTAACCAGATACATCTCCCACGTCCCTGTTTGGAGAATTTCTCTTCCCTCTTTCCTTCAGGGCTACCCCTGAATGGAGCTACAGGATAGCAGCCCGCTGTCAGCTTACACCAACGTTAAGAACCAACTCATCTGAGAACTCTGTCTGGCCCTTTACCTCCTTCCTCAGCTGGTCATAGGGACCTTAATGGGGGAGGTCACTGAAAGGACGTGACTGCTGGTTGAGTTGTGCATTGGACTCACACAACTAGCGGCTCCTTACCCCCACCCCTGCCCTTGGAATGCACGTTCTGCCCATCGTCCCCACAGTGGAGCCACGCCCAAGGACGCAGCCTTGAGAGAGCGGTGCGTTTTTGAGTTCATGTGGACGCTACCTCTGCGTGAACCCACTTAAGGTCTCTACGTAAACTTTGCAGACTCCGGCGGGCAGATGCAGAGGTCTGCTTGTCCTGTGGCCGCCCAAAACACGCCTCAGGCCCAAGTCCCCTTGCTTATTAAACCACGCCTACCCGTCTGGAGTGGTCTGCCTCTTGCTTTGATCTCTCCTTGCCCTCTATGGACGGATGAAGGCCAGTTTGCAAACTAACAGACCCTCCCACGGCTCTGCAGCCTTAGGTGGGAGCTGAATGAGAGGCACTGCTGGAAGCCTGGGGGTGGGATGGGTGCGTGTTCCCTGCTCAGATCACTTCCTTGGTGCCTGACCCTGCTTGTGTCCAGGCCAGACGGAGCTCTTGTACCCTACCATCGACTGCCGCTGAGAGTGTATGAGCTTATGATACGGCAGGTCTGACAGAGGTCAAAGGAAGTACATGAGACAGGGAGCTTCCCGGAGCTTAGAGCAGGGTGAAGAGCGGAGAATGGATTTAAAGGCACACAGAGGATATTCAGGACACCCCACAGCCTGCCCGGCACCGCAGCAGAGCCCTGGGGGAAGAGCAGAACTTGTATTCCCACAGGTAGCTTATTCCCACATTAACCGATCAGTGGAGCAGAAGGAGTCCCGAGGCAGGGAGCGGTCAGAAATGCGCTTAGGGGAAATTCCTCCCAAGAAGCCCGGAGTGGGACTGAGCATTTCTGCTCTGATAAGCAGGAGGAGCTGGATTCTCCAGGCACGGAAGGACGAAGCGCGGCCTGAAAAGGGAGATCCCGCTAAAGACTAGAATGTTCCAGACAGTCATTGCTGTCCACCACGACTTTCTGTGAAGATGAAAAAGTTCTAGAAGTCTGTGCTGTCCAGAAAGACAGCCGCTGGCCGCCTATGATTACGGAGCACTGAAGTGTTGCTGGCAGGGCCCCTGGGGGGCTCAGTGGGTTAAGTGTCTGCCTTTTGCTCAGGTCATGGTCTTGGGGTCGTGGGATCGAGCCTCGCACTGGGCTCGCCGCTCAGCGGGGAGTCTGCATCTTCCTCTGCCCCTCTCCCCTGCTCATGTGCATGTGCCCTTTCTCAAAAAAAAAATTTTTTTAATTAAAAAAAAAATTTCTAACGTGCTGCTAGAATGCTGTCATTCTAGAACGGAGTTGTTTAATTAATTCAAATTTTCAATAGTCACAAATGGCTAGTGGCTACTGTAGTGGGCACCCCAGACACTAGGGAGTACAGAGGCCTTCATCCTGGACAGAAAGACCTGCAGAGGCTCAATCACACAAGGTCCCATGGAGCCAACGAAGGCACTGGACGCTTCCACCTAAACCCCTTGAACTTGAGGGAGTACCCTCTCCGCCCGGGGTACGCCACAGGCTTTGGGATCACGCAGGCCAGGTCTCTGCTGAGCAGCCGCGTGATTTCAAGCAAGTTGCCCGACTTCTCGGAGACCCAATTTTCTCCCCTGTGACAAGAGAGCAACGCGGGCTATAATGTATAGGGCTGATACAGACAGGAATTGAGAATCCTGGTGTCCCGTGATCCTTTCAATGGACACGGCTTCCGATCCCAGCCCCCAGCCTCAATTCCCTCCTACTTCTTTCTTCAGTGAACCCCAGTCTACGATGTCACAAACATGGTGGTTCCTTCCACATCATCCCACCGACACTGACAACAAAAACCAGCCGCCTCACTGCATCGGAGGAAGTGAGATTCTCACCTATTTTGGCTGCCAGTTCTTGGGAGGAAAAGCCTCCCAGGAGAGGCTGAGATTCGCAGGCAGGGGAGGGGCTCTCGCCTGGGAATTACGTAATTCCCTGCAGGGCAAACAGCCAGAAGCCAAATCTGGCAACTCACCAGGGCTCAAAGATTTCTTCCCCTGTTTGTTTGGCCCTTTGGCACACTGCTTTTGTTTTGGTCTGCGATGTTGTGAGGGATGTTTTGAGAGGTATGACTACTCTCAGGTCTGCCTTTGCTGGGGGGAGAAGAGAGAGCTTCCTTTGTTTGTGGGGATCAGTAATGATCTTGTTATTTCTGCGGCAGAAAGTGTCAGGAAGTTTGTTGGTTCCAATTTTCATCCCGCTCCACTCCGGGTCCCTCTGACGAACTGATGTTTTCATTTTTTTATCCAGGTCTTAGCACCAGACGTCACAGAAATAAATGAATGCATAAATAAAATCCACGAGGCGGGCCCCGGGGATTTGAAGCTAAGAAGCCTTGCTGCATGGCAGGGACGAGTTTTAACCTCAGAGCCTCCTCATCTTGCTATTGTTGTTACCTGTGCAAAACTTGGGAATGAAGGGACAAAGTAGGTCAGTCCCTGCTGTACCGAAGGAGAACACAGTGGCGGAATTATCACAGAAATGTAAAAGCCTGTCCTAGCCATTCAAAGCGCACACTTTTGTAGGTTTTCTTTCAGTGAGAATCTGGTCAGTCAGAATCATACCAGCCCATGGACTTTTCCAGGCTGTCAAAGCAGAAGTAATGTCAGTATTCCTAACAAGGTTCGTGCGGGGAAGGGCAGTGAGTATTCAAGATAATTAAAAGCCCTGAGAACCAGTCTGATGTTATTCTCAGATCTTGGGGTTTTGCTTTTCCGTGTAAAATAATAAAATAACTTCAGGCTCCTGTGAACTCCTAAAAGTCACTTTTGTACTCTTCTGAAAGTAAAAATCCACGTCTGAATGGATGGCACCAACGTTTCCAGGGATTACGTGCATTTCGACAGTTGTACGAGTTTGCAAACCTCTTTTGGAAAGATGGGGGGGGGGGAAGGTTTTGGCAATTTGCCATCCTAAAAGGAGCTCGAGTGGACTCCCTGGAGATAAAGAAAAAGCGGGATGCATTCCAGTCCCCAGGTGTGAGAAGACAAAGGTCATGAATGAAGGCAGACAGCAAGGAAAACGAAGAACTTGCGTCCTTCCTACACGAGGGCTATTCCTTTGCAGAGGTGTGTCTCCAAGAGAAGCGGGCCGTTAGGAAACACTGACCTCACAGAGAGAGGCTTAGCAGACTCTTCCCCATCAGCTCCTCCCGGGACAGAAAGCGTGGGACTCCCTGGTGCAGGGAAAGCCAGAAGGACAGCCTGTACCTGGTCAATACGCGTCAATGTCCTCGCTCGTCTCCTTTCCCCCCTGCGGAGGGCCAACCGGGGAGGAACCCAGCCTCTGAGCCTGAAAGGAGGTGCTGCCCCAGGAGCCCCTTCTGCCAAGGGCCCGGGAAATGGCGTCCTCCTGTTCGGTAGCCACCCGACAGGCAGGGTGACCACAGAGTTTCGTCCCCCGAAGGGAGGACACCCGCACCCTTCCTCTTCCTCTGCCTCCCCACGCCCACCCAGGTTCCTGGAAGCATCTATGCCATCAGACCGCAGATGCGGGACCCTGATACTAGTGTCATTATCCTTAACATGTCTGCAAGATCCCTTTTTCTTCCCAAATCCATTCAGAAGGGGAAAAAAGAATAATCCTCCTAGGGGAAAGGAGAAGAAGTGAGGCAGGTGGTTTAGGGGCAAGGGAAGAGCCCCTCCCATCTGGGCTGCTGTGCTCAGGCCGTGCACACACACACAGCCAGTCCCCTCCATCAAGCTCCTGAGGTGAGGAGCCCATCCTCTGAGGGCCTGCGCTGGCTCCCGCCAGGCCGCCCCTTGCCCCCCATGAGAAGGAGCTTCCTCCCTCGGGAGGTCTGGGCGGCGCTCCACACAGCTCCCCAGCAACCCACGGATGTGCAACCTTGAGCAAGTTACTCAACCTCTCTGCGCCTCCATTTTCTCCTACAGTACGTGTGGTAGTAACGCCTAAGTTCACAGAGCTGATGGGAGGCTCCGAGACGATAGGTAAGAAGCCTGTAGTCCGGCAGCCAGGAGATCCCAATAACTGTCGGTCCTCTTGTGTCTCTCTCACAGTCACACTTAAGGCAAGACAAGACACAAGGGATGCAGGAATCGGGAGAGGAACACGCAGTTGGGTACACAAGTCACTCAAGCTTCGTGGCCACAGCGTCCTCAGCTGGGAAGTCAGGAGTTTGGGTTGCACAGTTTTGATGATCCCGTGAAGAACCCAAGCGATCCATGACTGAAGAAGAGAAAGGAAGCAAGAGAGCAAAGGCATGGTAGACCTCAGGGCAGGATGACAGACGGGATCGCAGTCTACAGAATTCCAACAAGACGAAGGACGCTGCCCTGGGGGGGATCACAAGGGTTCCTTCTGGGTCCCGGGATCCCAACCCCAGAATTCAAGCAGCATAAACTCAACTCAGCCAACAACATAGGCAGGTAACAAGCTCAACAGCACACAGTAGAAATGCCGCACTTAGAATGGATATGGTTCTTCCTCCTTGGCTCTTGCCACACTTTCTGCTGAGCCGAGAGGACGAGAGGCGGACAGAAGGAGGAGAGGCTCGAGCAGATCCCTGTCACGCGGACACCCTCATCCAGCCTCGCTCCTCAAGCCACATACCAGGATTTTGAAAACACATCAAACCGCAGACTGTGAATACCCCCGCGGAGCTTCGATTTCAACATACAGATTCCTGACGTACCGAGCACGTGTCGAATGACGGGCGCACTCTAGCCTCCCCTTCCGTCTCGGACATGGGTCATCTCATTCCCTTTTTACCTTGGGAATTCGCCCTTTATTTCATGTCAGATACAGGTGAACCGAGACGACTGCTGGGTCAGAGATTTCATTATGACACGCCTCGGGGGGTGAAAAACACACCAAGCATTGTGCGGAAGGGGCATCCACCTCACTCTCCTTGGGTCTCCAAGGGCGCAGCTTAGGAGGGTGAAGACACATCTCCCTCCCTCCCTCCACTCCCGAAATGTTTAGGAGCACGTGGTCCAGGGTTTGTGTCTCTTTCTTCCTCGGTGTAGAGGACAGGGAGACACAGACTCTGTCTGCAGCTACCCTTATGACAGTTAACTCTTCTGTTCTTTTTTTTTTTTTTTTTAAGTAAGATACAGTCTTGGTCCTTTGTGGTGACACCAAATAGTCTGGCTTAGATTGATTTGTTAATATTGATTTACTAATTTAAGGGAGAGAGAGAGAGAGAGAGAGAGAGCATGAGCAGGGGAGAGGAGTGGAAAGGGAGGGAGAAGCTGACTCCCCGCTGAGCGGGAGCCCGAAGTGGGACTCGATCCCAGGACCCCGAGGTCATGACCCGAGCCAAAGGCAGACGCCTAACCGACTGAGCGCCCTCTCAGGCGCCCCACTAACTCCTCTGTTCTAAGCGCTGAATGATCAGAGAAAATGAAATAAGAAAACAAAGGAGATGTCTTTTAGGTGTCTCTCCTTTAACTGGAGCCGGAGTTTGGAGGATACCTGGGGGACAGTCCAAGAACTGGGTGGTCCTGGAGAACCGCCAGCATCGGGGAACCCATCGGGGCCTAGTAGATATTCTACACACGCCAAATGTTTTACATTTTTGAAAAGGGTGTTGGCTTTGGATTCAAAATCAGTGCAGTTCAACAACATTCTTTCCCTGCCTTGTGTTGCCCGTGGGAGAGCTGGAGGTTGCCTTCGGTGCCTTAGGCTGGAGACTCACAAAAGTGGCGGATTTTGTTTCCCTAACTCCAGGCACCACAGGTGTTTGTACTCGGGCATGGAAGAGCCAAGGCAGCCATCCTGGACCCATTTACCCTTAAGACAGGTCCGTGAATGCTGGCCTCCCTAATGAATGCCTGCCCCTGTCCAGCCAGCATCACATAAAATGAAGCCAAACACTTCTCGCTGGCAGGTTATTCAAAAAAAGAGAGAGAGAAGCGGGATTAATCCTAAAATGTGTTTTCTTCACTATTAAGAGTTCTTTGCTCTGCTTTCTCTCATTATAAAACTGTAGGAGAGTGGCAAACACAAAGAAAAGAAAGATTGCCAGTAAAGTGAGTATTATGGAGGCTTTTTCCCCCCGTAGCTGTAAGAATACAAGGCTTTCTGCGATTTCCTCAGATTCAGACTCTGAGGAGGTTGACCCATCCGAAACTGGGCCCCACCCTGTGCACCCCGCATTAAAACCTGTACCTCACCATCTCGGCGGACACTGTTCCAGGCGTCACACTAATGGTGAGACTTTGCGGCGACCCCACTGGAAGGATTTTGCTCTGCACTACCTGGCCCTTTTTCTGTGTGCTTTTTTTTTTTTTTTTTTTAAGATTTTATTTATTTATTTGAGAGAGAGAGAGCGCAAGTGCCAGGAGGGGCAGAGGGAGCAGCAGACTCCCCTGCTGAGCAGCGAGCCTGACATAGGACTCGATCCCAGGACCCTGGTCTGACCAGAGCTGAAGGCAGACGCTTAAGGACTGGGCCCCCCAGGCTCCCCGCCTCTTCAGTGTGTACTGAATAAGCAAAAAATCACTGACAGAGAAGAGTTCCTCTCCTCTGCATCCACTCGCAAAGCCCTCTTGACCTAAGAGTGAGGTCTGCAGAGACTCCACATCTCACAATCGCAGAAAGCAGGTCAGGTGCCTCAGAAGTCACTGCCATTTACTGTCACCGTCTTTACCATTCTTTAAAGTCACTGTCTTTACCATTCTGCGTTTTTGCCAGTAAGGTGTCTGCACCCCAAGAAGATGAGGCCACTGTTAGAGTGAACACAGATCGGAAACACCAAAGCCCAGAGCTCAGCTTTTTGCTAGAAGGGAAGCCAACGCGCACGCCTTGCAGGGTTAGGAGACCCAAGCCTCGGGAGCCAGATGAGCTTGTCTGATTTAGTGGCGGCACCAATCCAATCCTTTAAATTGTTTCCTAGCAGAATGTAACCAGCTCTTTTGAAAGTCGGTCTGACTGTAATTTGCTACTAATTGTGGTGTAAAATGAGCTACTCTGGGTCCAGCTGATAGCAAAGCATAAATTCAAGAGGCTGCTCTTAGGATGTCCTTGGATTGAGGTGAGCTTTAATATTCTCACTACCCGGACCTCTGGAAATCAGACCATTTCCATGCCTATTGTACATATCACACTGCCCATCAAATTAAGGTAAGCTCCCAAATGATGAGACAGATAAGAATTGTTTGGACAGTGTTTAAATTTCATCAGAGAACAGAGTCTTAGTAACTAACTGTGCAGCTTGCTTCTATTACAAATGTCTTTTGCTGGCTGCCTATCTTCTGACTTTTCTTTTTCTTTTTTCTTTCTTTTTTTTTTACTGCTCCTTTGGACCACTTACTCCTTAGGGCAATATTCGCCAAGTGCAGTCCATGGGACATGCTGGGTCCTTGCAAAAATGCAGATCCCTAGGTCCTGATCCAACCCTATTGAATGAGAACTGGGGTGTGGGGAAGGAGCCACGTCTCAGAAACCGGCCCTTAAAATAAGACCCCAAAGGGATGCTGATGCACACCCAAGTTAGAGCACCACTGCCTTACAGAGAAATGAGGCTCGCTCATCAATGGGAAATTTTGCTGACGGTAGTGAAATCAAAACCAAGAAGAGAGTGTGGAGTGAAGGCGCTAGGATGGGCTCCTGTATCTCCTTCCAACTTCCACGACTGTCCAAATTATTTCTCTGCCACTCTGGGCGCGAATGTCCCCCCACCTGACAGGGTTGATCAAGGGGTGGTATCCGGATCATAAAGCACAGGTCTACATTCTCCGTTGCCTGGCCTTGATGTCCTCGCTCTCTCCAGTGCACGCCACTCTGGCCAGGTTAGTGGCCTCTCTCCTCACATCGGCTGTGCCCAGGTGCTCATGCCAGGCTCCATGTCTTTGCTCATGCTGTCTCGGCCCCCCACCCCTGCCATATGCAAAGTCTCGTCCCTGCCCCTTGACACATCCCAACTCCACACATCTTTCCTGCCTAGGATCTAACTCTCTGTATGACCCTTCTCCCACCGCCTTCAAACACCTTCAGCACTCCATTCTCTGAAAAGTTATTTCCCTTGGAATCAGTCTCAGGTTTGGGCGGGGTTTTGGGTTAGAACGGAGTTCTCCCTGAATCCCATAGATAGGCAAGACTCACCTTGCCAGCTAGACTTGGAAATTCTCTAGGCAAGGACATTACTATACTTTTTGATATTTCCCTCAAGTTTTTAGCACTGAGAGCAAAGGAAGTTTACAGTGCAGATCTAATAAATCCTTGTTAAACTATTGGCTAGTGGAACATCTACCTGCCCAGAGAACTCTGTGATAATTCCCACCTCCCCCGTCACATCTGGCCCCAGTCAGCACTGAGTCAGTAGCATTAATGAGGACATGGAGAAGGGCCCTAAGAAACATGCATAAAGAGGAGAGCACTCAACAAGTCATTATTTACTAAGCACCAACTGTATGCCAGGCACCGGGTTAGGTGCTGAGAATACAGTGGTTAGTTAAATACTCTCCTTAGGGAGTTCCTGCCCTCCCAGAGAAGACAGATTATTGAGGTGCTCATAAAGACCAGCACAAGATTATGACATGATACATAGTAGCAGAAAATGATTTCTGTAGACACTGAAACCAAGATAGAGGAGGGCCTTCCCTTTATGTGCGTGGGATTAGAAGGAAGGGGACAGGGCTGGAAACAGAACTCTGAGCCTCCAGGTTGAGACTGTGCGAACCTCTCCCTAGACCCCTCCCTCCCCCAAAATTCAAGCGGCATGACCTTCCCTTCGGAACCCTCCCTCCCAAAATTTAAGAGCTGCTTGCGTCTATGTGGCTGAAACATGACTGCCAAGTGAAGACTATGTTTTATCCCCCAAATGGCCAAATCCCTGGGATTTCTCCTTGGACTTTCTGGCAATAAAATGAGTATGATAGGAGAGCTCTGCTAAAGTCGCAGTGAAGATCACGAATGATTGCAATGCATTTGGACTCCTGGGAAGGTAAAGCAATCATGGCCCCCAAGCCTGCAGAGGTAGTCCCACATTTCTTGGCTACACAACCCCAGGAAAAACGTGAAGAAGTGAGGGACAAGGACTCTGCGTGTATGTGTGCGTATGTGTGTGTGTGAGCGAGAGAACACACAATAAATTCAACTCGGTTACACAGTTCAGCTGTTCTCTCGTGACTTTCTGCGGATTGCAACAAAGGGACATTTTAAAGGGCTCCAAAAGAATCTTCTGAGGGAAATTTGGCTGCCTATCAAATGACAGAGGGTATTGTTTATCCCTGAATAGCTTTGTCAGCAATAGGCAAATGTAATAAGATAGTTACCCTGAAAACTCAGCATGGAGGAAGAGCAGGAACATATGGAGATAGATACGTGTTTTTATGATGTTTCTCTTCTGTAAAGCTTACGTAAACTGTGCTACTTGTCCCTCGCTCCTGAGAGGGTATGGAAAGGTAGGGAAGGGTGGTGGGGGGAACCGCCAGAGGCGTTGGCTGCCCACTTAATATAGCCTTGTTCGGTCAGATGGGCTGTCTTGGGCAAACTCACTCATTTCTGTCCAACCTTTAAAACAGGAGACTCAGAAAAGCACAGTCAAAAGACCCAGAAGATTCATACAGATAATGCACCTGACTGTATTTAACAACAACAACAACAACAAAAAAAAAACACGTCCAGTGACTAAAACTAGCAACCCCTTTGTATTCAATCTGATCTGCTTCTAACCTCCATTTTTATAGCCAGTCAAAGCATAAAAGCAAAAGACAGCTGTTTTTAGAAATCTGTGCTTCCTAGTCCATCTGTAGGTTTTGCTCCTCCAAGAATTCAAATATTACACATTTAGAAGGCAATTTAATGAGAAAAAAAGTGTACTTACGTTTCCCTTTCTAGGTGTCAAGCACCCTTCTGTCTTGAGGTGCATCTGAACTCAGCTATTACTTGCAGCAATGCACGAGGAACGTAGGGGCTTCGCTTCTCCAGCACAGAGAGGTTCAGTAACTTGCCTGAGGTCACAGAGCAGGTAAGCGGTAAGGGCATGGGTTTGATTCCAGGGACATGGATGCCAGTGTCCACGGTCTCTCCCCCTCTGCCATGTCCTCTCTCTGACGCTCTGGAAGAGAGAGATGGCTGGTGGTAACTATAATTTTCTTGGAGTAGATTGGAAAAATACAGTGTTTCCTTAGGCTTTCCATAGGCTAATTTTTAAAACTCCTTGGTTCATGATAAGGTAGATGCCAGTTAACTTGCAGCCAATGAAATGTCAAAAATAAATCGCAGATGGGTAATTTGTACAAACTAAGTCAGAATTTGCAATGAAAGCAAGGTGGGGGGGAAGTGTTTGAAAAAAGTATCTTCGGAGAAAAAAAGCGGTAAGTTAAAATTGACTCCCTGAGGTAAAAAAGACTCCACTCTTCGCAATTTGCCCAAGTGCTAGGAGGTGACTTAGAATTCCCAGCCTACACTCAGATGGGAATTTAAAAGTGCTTCTTTTAGCAGCTCTTGCAGGATAAATTATGACTTCAAAGCAGAAATGTCTCCATTCACAAATGGGTCTCTGACAAGAGCTGGAGAGTGCAAAGAAAGTGTAACAAGCAAAGAAATATGGCAACAAGAAAAATGAATTTCTACCCTTGATTCTGCTTCCTCGCAGCTCTTTTGCGCTGTAGGGTGGCAAGCCTCATCGCCCGTCTCATCACCCTGGGAGGAGCACGAGAAGGGGAAGAGGCTCGGTGAAGCTTGGGGCTGGAAGTCTAGGCCTCACCGGACCTGGAAATGCCCCACAGAAGCATCCCGTCAACTCCTTCTGAGACAAGAGATTCCAGGTCGGCGCAGGACCCTCGAAGACCTGCAGCCACTTTTTGCATCTCTGCATCAAGGTGGGGGGGAGAGGGGGGATCTGTCTAAACAAGAACAGCCAGGGCTGACACGACTGAACGGCATATGCAGAAATGGCTTTGGAAACGCCCGGGCTCACAATGTGGGGATGAAGGGAGACTCCGTTCCAGAAAGCACGAGAACCTTCTGCGTGCCCAGAGGGCGGAGCCAAGAATGCCCCGCGTAGCAGGTCGCACCCAAGAGAGAAAGCGATGTGCGCATGTGCAGGGAGGGGGCCCACGTGACCACATCCATGGCGATGCAGTGAGGGCGCCCCCAGCAGCCAGGTGGTGAGAGAACTTGGAACCAAAGTCAGCGTGGCGGGATGAGGTGATGCCGTTACTCCACAGGCCCAACTGGGGCGCGGTCCTTAGCAGAAGTCAGCTCAGAACCTCCAGCCAGCGGGCAGGGGAACTACCTGAAGGAGCCTTGCTCCGCTCAGGGCTCTGGCCTTTGCCTCAGTTTCCAGCCTGGCACTACAGTCCTTTCCCAGGATTAGAGCACAGTTGGGACTCAGGTCCCTTGACTGAGGCCCTGATGTCTCACCGGGGTCTTACCATCCTCCTCCTGCACCCTCCCAGAAGCATGAACACCTTCTCCTACCTCAGCCCACAAAAAAGAAAACTTGGTGAAACAGCTCTGTTTCATGGCTAAGAAGTTCAGAGAGAATCTGTGAGTGTTCCCAAGAAACTATGCCTTACCTATTGGTGCCACTCAATAAAAATCTTAACTAAGTCAAGGGGCGCCTGGGTGGCTCCGTGGGTTAAGCCTGGGACTCTTGATTTCGGCTCAGGTCATGACCCCTGGGTGGTGAGATCGAGTCCCACATTGGGCCCCGCCCTCAAGCAGAATCGGCTGGAGATTCTTCCCCCCTCCCTCTCCCTCCCCCTCTGCTCCTCCACACGCTTGCATGTTCTCTTGCAAGTTAAAAAAAAAAAAAAAAAAAAAAAAAAAAAAACTTTAAAAAATCTTAACTAACTCCAGGTTAGACTTTGTGCCAAACACTTTATAGTTAATCTCCCCAACCTAACCTGAGGGGAAGGGCTTTTTTGTCCCCATTTTGCAGATGAGGAAACAAGGCACAGAGAGGTCATGACTTTCCCGGATCAGATCTGCAGCCTGTCCTTAAGTGGAACATTACATTCCTTCCAAGACGCGCTGGATACATCCCCTCACTTTTTGGTGCTTCCTCCCACTTCTCTCTAGCCAAGGTGCCAGTTTCGAAGAGGGTGTCATGGGGTGAAAACAGAATACCATCCTGTTCAAAACAGCCATGGGAAATATAGTGCCCAATACAGATGGGAAAACGGGTTCCCATCCCTGAGCTAGCACTGCAAGGTAACTGGTATGATGGGAAAATCCTCTTATAAAAGAGTTATAAAAAGCAGTTAGTCACCATTACTTAAGACTTCCCTCCGTACCCCCCCATCTGCCTCTACTTTCCAATAAAATAAGGAACAAGACAAAGTCAGCCCTCCAATTCTTCCTGCTGTCTCAACTCGGCCAGGAAAACATGAAAAACAGACCCAGCTCCCAGAGGAGAAGAATATGAAGAAGGGGGGGAAAGAGTTAGCTGGGAGCCCCGTGGGGCGGGGCGGGTGGGAACTGGATGCATCAAGAAAAATTAGAAATGAAAACAAAAGTGAGTTCTTTTATTACTGCTAATATATACCATATTAAGATACAGATGGAGGAAAACGTGGGGGAAAAAAAGAAGGAAACGAAAGAAAGAGGGAAATTTTGGCAACTGTGTCTCTGATCTCCAGTGGAATGGTAATCCAACTAGCAGTGGGAGCTGAGGTCTGGTCTTGGCTGTGCTGCTAACCAGCTGTGGGACACTGGCCAGGACACTGCCCACTTCCGGCCCCTCCGTTTGAGGTTTTGGTCCAGGCCCCATCTAAACACATTCAACCAATTCATCGATCCACCGGCACTTGCTTGGCATGAGTTGTTCCAACATCTATACGCCCATAACATTCAGAAAAGCACACGGGAGGGAAGAAAACTGTGACAGTAAGTCACCTGTTTTCTTGTAGGAAGGTTGTTTCATCTCGGTGTCCCTAGGAAATCATTGAAAAGTCATCTTTACATATTCACATGCACACAAATGCTTTCCTTGTGATTTAAAAAAAGATTTGTCCTGACATTCGAGAAAAAAATAGGGAGGCAGAGAGAGTGTGAAATTAACACTGCCAGGTTTCAGGTCTGCCATCCTGAACCCTCGCCGGGATAAGGAGAGCTGACTAAGCAGGTGGGCTCGTTGAAAATAACACGCATTTCTCTTCCAGGAAGAGCTCACATCATTTCCTGCAGATACGCCAATGAATCAGGGACTTAACCTTTTACTTTTTTATTTTTTATTTTTTTAAAGATTTTATTTATTTATTTGACAGAGAGAGAGAGAGATCACACATAGGCAGGGAGGCAGGCAGAGAGAGATGGGGAAGCAGGCTCCCCGATGCGGGGCTAGATCCCAGGACCCTGAGACCATGACCTTAGCCGAAGGCAGAGGTTTTAACCCACTGAGCCACCCAGGCGCCCCTTAACCTTTTATCTCTTTCTAGAAATTAGGAAATGTTGTAGGCATAATCACCACATCTGAATATGTGCATTTAGAATACTGTTGACCCTCGAGCAACGCAGGTTTGAACTGCACGGGTCCACTTACAAGGATTTTCTTCAGTGAGCACGGGAGAGTAGAGTAAACGCATTTGCGCTTCCTTAAGATTTTCTGAAATAACATTTTCTTGTCTTTAGCTTTCTCTGTTGCAATTTGCAATATACAAGTAACACACAAATGCTATTTACGGGATTGGTAGGGCTCCCGGTCAACAACGGGCTATTAGTAGTTCAGTCTTTGAAGGAGTCAAGAGTTACACATGGATTTTTGACTGCGAGGGTAGGGAGTGGGGGGCCTGTGTCCCTAACCCCATTGTTGTTCAAGAGGCAAGAGCAGATGTTTTCAGACATTCTTTCTCAGCTAAGAGAACTATCACCCATATTTTCAAACGTGAAATGCACACCGTATAAAAGTGACAAGTGTAACTGACATCTTGTATCAAAATTAGTCTTCCTGTAGTTACTGGGAACTCTGAAAATTCTCTGAACTCTCTGTGATTAGTCTTTGACGGAAGCAGAAAATTTGAAAATGGGAGATAACGTCTGAAGGAAAGAGATGTGGAGAATGAGTCTATGCTCCCCACCCTCACCTCTGAGATGTGAAGTGGAGAAACACAAGGGGTCCCTTCCAACCCCTGGCATGCTGATGATGTGCCCTTTATTTAATGCACTCAGCTACTTAATTAGCATGCGATTTAAAGCTTTGAAAAACTGCGTGCAAAGTCAGCAGGGGGTCCGAGTCCTGATGTTATGTTTCCCACAGCTGAATAAATGATTTCCACCTCCACCACCACACTCGTACGCCTGTCCTCATTAGTATGTATGAAATGAGTGGAATAACCATTGGGAGATTTACACCGTGCCACAGCCAACTTAATTAAGAAGAAAGGGAGCCGATTTCTGGAGGAAGAAGTGCATGTTCACAGGTTCCTACATACCTCTGTTTAATTAATAATATAAATCCGTCAGAAGGAGACTTTAGAAGTGCCCTCCTCATTTTTTCTACCCACTTAGCGATTAAGTAAACTTTTTAGGCACTTACAGATGTGAAGGAGCCGTGATCTTTGGGTAAGCATCTAGAATTTAATGATAACCTTAATGTTCCTACCCCACACCAACTCACTCTGAATACTCAGGGCGCTTGAGATGTGGGACACAAAGGTGAACGAGGAAGAGCCCGATTTTCAAGGAACTTTCGGTTAAGCAGAGCAGAGCAGGATATAAATAAATGCGATACAGGGAGGGATTTTTCTGAAGGGGGATGTACGTGAAAATCGCTAAATGAGCCTCAGGCGATGGTGGTGGGTGAGAAGGGTACAGAAGGAAGACAGAGAAGGGTTTCACCCTAACCTAACGATGGGGGAGTAACAGCCCATGATAAAGAGCTGATATCTGAAGGAGGCTTTAAAGGACTCCTGCCGATGACAGGATGAAATCCTTTAAAGTCGCACCCACTGGAATACCCCTCATACCTAGCACGTGGGATGTGCCTAACAGAATTTTCTCAATGAGTTAACTAAGTCAGTCAGGCATGGGAGGACGTGACAGCACTTCAGGCGGGGGTCAGGAACCAGAATCAAGGGTCTTGGTTCTGAGAACCACAAGTAGCTCTGTACGTCGGAGGAGGTGGTTTGAGCGAGGAAGTGAGGAGAGGGGGGAACTGGAAAGGGATTCTAGAAATCCCAGTTTATGAAACTGGGTAAAATAAATGGCTGTCTTCCAAGAATATTTACTTCACTAAAACTCAAGCATACGAGAGCACATGGCAACCTCATACATAAATTAAGCATAATATCAGCGGTGCCTTCATAACCACAGTATATTGCCTCTTGGCTTGTCCACGTGGCGAAAGAAACTAAAGCCAGGTGTCTCAATGATAAAAACACATTTCTTTCAGTCTGGAATAATGAAAAAGTTCTGGAGATGGATAGCGGTGCTGGGTGCATAACAAGGCGAATCTACTTAATGTACGCTTAAATAAATTGTACGCTTAAAATGATTAAACTGGTAAACTTCGTGTGATGTATATTACACCACACAGAGAAAGTATTCTTTGAATGCCCACCATGCACAAGACACTCAGACTGTTATCTTATGGCATTTTGGTAGTGATTGATATCAAGCTCACTGGGTTTTCATTATTTTTTGCTGGGACACAAGTTACATAGACACAAGTCTTAAGTATACAGCTCGATACATTGTAATACATGTACATATCAACGCCCGGATCAAGGCCCTGCATCAAGATTCCAGCACTGCCCCCGGGTTCCCCCTGCACCTTCCCAGGAACCCCTCAGGAAGCTAAGTGCAACACTGATTTCTAGTTGAAGAATCTTTTTCTTCTTTTGCAAATATATGCTCATCCTCGCGTTCTCTTGATTCTATTCAGTAGGAGATTTCGGCGGTTGTTGACATAGTAGTTTAGGTCTCTATTACCGTGTCAGGAAGCACCATAAACTCAGTGACTTAAGACAACAGAAATATGTGCTCTCTCAATGCCCAGGGGCTGGGAGTCCAGGCGCGGGTGAGCTAGGAACTTGGACCTCAGCAGGCTGAAATCAGGGTGCAGGCCACGGTTGCTGTCTCCTTGGAGCTGCGGACCCCTCTCCCCAGCATACTGGTTGGTAGTAGAATTTCGTTCCCTGTGGCTGAATTACTGAGGTCCCTGTTTTCCTGCAAGCTGTCAGGCAGGGACTGCTCTTGGCCCTAGAAGCCGCCCTCCAGTCCTCTCTGCCAACATAGCAGCTCACTTCTTTGAGGCGAGGAGCAGACAGTTCTTTCAAGAAGCAGCCATCTTGCAAAGCCCACCTGAGTAGCTCTTGTCCACCCAGGACCCTTTCTCCTCTGAGGAACTCAAAATCAACTGATAGGACCTTGATTCTATAAGCAAAATTTCTTTAGCCACGAACAGAACCTAATGATGGCGGAGTGACAGCCCATGATACAGTCCCACCCACACTCAGGGGAGGAGATTATTCAAGGTACACACCCTGGGGGCAAGAGTCCTGGGGCCATCTCAGAATTTGCTCTTCAGCTGTTTCACCTAACCGCAAAAGCAAGAGTCATTTTTCTCCGGAAGGCATTTATTATAGAGAACTGAGAAAATACAGATGAAAGAAAAGTTCAGTACAAACTAATATTCCACTATTATAACCACGTAAAATCACTTTAGCATTTTAGTGAATCAATTTCCAGTTTTTCTCCTAAGCATTATACATATACATATGTGGGCATTTATAGAATGGAGATCGCACTGTATGGTATTAGGGACCTGTCTCAACTGAGTTTCCAGTTCTTCACTGTCTGTGTGGATGACTGTTTCCATCTTCTGATTTTGAGCATGTGTTATAGAGCAGCCCTGTGTTTATCTGTGTGATATGACTGCATATCTGCGTACAGACGTCTGGTTATAAATTCGGCTAAACTAGAATGTACAACAAACCCGTATCAGCAAAATATCCAAGAAGTCCTTCCTTCCAGGTAGCAAACAAAGAGAAAACAGAACAAGAAGAGCACTAGTCTTACGGGGTTGCCCAGCTGAGCTTTCCTTGGCTAGCAGGAGGTATGACTAACGCACAGAGCGGTGAGGTATGTCATAACTCATTTCTTACAAAGCATTTTTCTATTTTTTAAATTGGTAGTGGTCACTCGAGCTTTCAGAAATACTCCATTTTTCCTTTTCTGAGCAAATCATGGAACAGCGTTTCCCTGTCCCCACACAGCATAGCTGGTGTGACTTATCTTGGTCACAAAAGGGGAACGAAAGCGATGTGCGATGTTCCAGAGCAAGAACATGAAGAACGAGTTTGTGATTGGTGACGGGGACTTGGTTCGCCCAGCTCTGCGACTGTGTGAGCTGTTTCAAGATGGCACCTTTGCCAGCCGGGGTCCCTGATGGGCAGAGGGCCCCCTCCACCGCAAGCTCCCAGTGAGTAAGACACAAAATGTGTGTAAGACACTGAGAGTTGTTTCTGACCGCGGTGTAATCCAGCCTCACTGGACTAATGCAAAAATTAAGGTCTGACAATCATTTCTCTCTTTTTATAAATTAGAGTAGATTCGAGTTCATACCTGTAAAAACATATCTTGCACTCACTTGCATTCTGATGAGTTTCTGTGGAGGAGAAGGGAGGGGGCGAAGGAGACACAGATGCGCTGAGAAGTGCCCACGGGAGCCTGTCCTCAGGGTGAACATCTTCCTTCACGTGTGACTTCGTGGAAAAAGCGTTGAGAACAGCAGATTATCACACTAGAGCTGCAAGGCCAGAGGGCTGAAGCATCTGCCTCCCTCCACGATTGTGTATTCCCCACCGTGGGTTCATCGGGTTAGTTAGGAGCTAAAATCGAACGTATCCGAACACATCTCCAACCTATCAAAGTCTCACTCTGCTAAAATTCTCTCTTGAAAGTGGGGCACCATCAATAATTACTCGTAAAATATATGACTAAGCCTTGGTATGCACTTAACACTTTCGAGTACTGTCTAAAGGAATCGGCAGAGGGTCGAGTCTTCTGACCCGCCGCTGTAGCCAAGACTCGTATGGATCTGGGTGTGTGCTCTCAAGACAGAGTGAAACAAACCAGCAAACAAAAACAAAGCCAGTTTTGTTGAGGGTGATGAGCTGAAGTGACATTTTTAGCAGAGGGCCGACGAATGCTTTTAGACAAGCTAAAATCCAGCTTCGAGTCAGGTGACGGGTTAGGATATCTGGGATCAAAATCTCCCCCCCCCTCCCGAACATCTATTCCCCCTTCTTGGTATAACTCTCCTGAGTCTGTTCCCAGGTAGCCACACCTTCCAGGGAGCACCTCGTGCTTTCAAGGAGGTGAACGTTCCCCGTGCCCACTGAGGATGGGCTATGTGGCTCGGGCTCAAGCGAATCCACGTGCTCTCCTCCCCTGGTCCACTGATTGGCTCAGGTGGATTGTCCACCAAGTGGATGGACAACTGTGGGCCAAGAAGATTGGAGGAGCTTTTTTTTTCCCCCCTCTGTAACTTTCAAGACAGACCCATCCTTGCTCTTTTCAGAGCACTTCTGAAACCAGCCATCTCTCTGGACGTCCCCAAGGATACCTGTGAAAGCAAGCATCCTGAGAAGTCGCTAGCAGCCAGATTACCCCCACAAGCTAAGACCAGCCTACGGGTGAATCCTCTGTTGTGGTTAGCCAAGAGGAGAGATGAATAGGAGCCTTGATTGCTTCACTGAGCTACGGAATTGAAGTAATCCCGAGGTCTGTCCTACCTGTGAACCATGGAGCTCTCCGGGCTCCCCCACGCGCTTTTAATGCTGAAGTCTGTCTTTGTTGGTTTTTTGAATCTTTGCATCGGATGCATTTAAACAGATACAATTGCAGACTGATTGGGAAACCCAGCTACGTGGAACACAAAAATCAGAAGGCAGAGGGCCTTTTCAAAGCAATGGCTTTAAGCGGCCCGAGTCTGCGCCTCCCAAAATGACAGATCATAGTAAGACGCTCTCGCAGTTCCAACGGTGTCAAACAGAACGTAAACTGCGAAGAATTGCAGGTGGGGTCTTTGGAGTGTTTGGGGGGGAATAAAGAGGTGTGATCAGGAAGGGCATGGCAGAGAAAAAAGAACACTGACCCGGTTACAATAACAGCTAATGTTCCGTTGTGCCTACCGCGTACCCAGCAGTCTTCTGGGCAGTGGCCATATTGACTCAGTTACTCCTCAGAACTATCTTATGGGAATATCATACTTATTTAAACACCACACCCCTGCCCCTCTACTGCGAATACCAGCCGCAACTCAAGCAAGGGGTCTGGCTCCAGCGCTGGACGGTCCCCCACTGCAGTGTCCGCCATTTTGTTCCTTAATGTAAGGAGATGTGTAAAAATACCCCGCTCCCAACACTGGGCATTCTCTGTGCTCTCTGTGCGTAGCTTCCTTCGAGACCCAGTGGACATACCTAGGATTCATCTGGAGGAAGCAAGACATCCTGGCATGGATGTACCTGGCGGAGCCTCTGTGGACGGTGTTTGCAAATGACTCACGCCAAGGAATTAGGTAAACAAAGGGAGGCCTCTTGCCAGTTACTTGCACAGACTTCACGGCCACCTACTTACCCGTTGATGTCACTGAGAGCCAAGGTTTCTCCTCTGTAAACAGATTCTACCTTTCTTCCTCACTCCTACAGACAAGGATGTTATTTCTATCAAGGATGGAAAGGCACCTCTTTGGAAGAGGTCTTTTTTGCTTCAATGGGGACAATGTCGGTTAAACCCAACCCAGCTATAAAAGTAAAACTGAAGAATGTATTAAAACTTCTTTTTAATAATTTTTTTTAAGTTTTTATTTAAATTCCAGTTAGTTAACATACTGACTAATCCAGTTAGTTAATATACAGTTAGTTAACTAACATAGTGTAGTATTAGCTCCAGGAGTACAATTTAGTGATCCAACAGTTCCCTACATCACCCTGTGCTCATCACAAGTGCCCTCCTTAATCCCTATCACCTCTTTCCCCCAACCCCTGACCCCCCTCCCCTCTGGTGACCATCAGTGTGTTCTCTAGAGGGAAGAGTCTGTTTTTTGGTTTGCCCCTCTCTTTTTCCCCTCCTACAATCATTTGCTTTGTTTCTTAATGCTAGAAACAAATGCCCCTATTGCTTTCACTGTAAATATAAATTACAAGCTCAAGGAGTTAACTGAGACAGTTTTTAGTAAGGTCCTTTCGTATTGTCACCAATGTTGCGTAAAGCATGATAGAAAACAAACGAAAGAGGCCTGGAGGTTGTTACTATTTTTTAAAATATTCACTTAAATTTCTTCCCCATTGTATTTTTCATTTTTTCTTCCTTTCTCGGTAAAGCTCTCCCACCCCACCCCATTCAGCATAAGACCAGACCTCCACTCATTCAGGAAGGGCCCACAATAGAGTGGAAAAGAGGGCAAACCACAAGCTTTTGTGTCTTTGTTGTACAAAAGCCTAAACCCAGGGGGAAAGAGATTCTCTATTCACATCCCAGAGACACAAGAATGGAGAAGTTCCTCTAAACTCTCCCAGGTCCCTGGGCTTAGGGGAAGTGTGCAAAAGGCGGGAGTCTGGAACCAGTCCCAAGAGCAGCGAGCTGGGCCCCGCATTAAGCAGGCTGCTAGGAAGCCTGCCAGCCCCGAGAGGGACGGCTACATTGTGCACACTGACAGAAATATAAGCAGCCTTCACGAAGATTCCCCGGCCCCCAGCAGGACGTGGGAACAACGGAGGACCATTAAAACTGAGCACAGAGACAGAAGCTCGCAGGCCTCCCCTGTCTTGGAGCACTAACAGAGGACCCAGTGTCTTCTGCCTCCCCAGCCCTCAGCTCTGTGGAAGATTCCAGAACTTCCCAGGAAGTGGTCAGAGGATCCCCCAAAGAACTAAAATTTAGTTGCTGTCTGCTCGTTGGCTTGTTTTTCTATGGGTCCGACTGAATGGGCAAATCTTAGATCTCAGGATGAGACACACCCAGTGAAAAGATGGACTACCGCGTGTATACCAGAGTTGGGGTTGGGGGGGGGTCGTGGCCGCACCGGGACCCTGCGGTGAATCCTACCACGGAGTATATAATCTCTTCCACGGGCTGCGGACACTAAGCGAATCTGACGACAACGAACGCGGAAAGTAGGGAAATGGCAGAATGTGTGCTAGAAGGGAGAGAAGGGCGCCCCAAGTGAAACTCTGGGGAGGGTGGACTCTGACTTGGTCTCTCAGCAGAGTAGGTCAAACCAGCAGGTACGGGGACGAGGCACCGCTCTCCAGGCTGTGGGACAGCACGCGAGGACTCAGAGTTGAGGGTGAGCATCTCAACCGTGCTAAGAAGGAGACACGACTGGCAGACTGGACTGAGGGAAGAGTGCAAAATAAAGGGGGGCCGCCCTGCAGAGGGACTTAAGGGTCTGGCTCCAAAGTCCATATGGGATACAGTATGCAGTAAGGTACCCACGGGGAGCCTTGACCTGGACTGCGCAATGGTTTCTGGAAATTATATTCTAGGGTTAAAACGAAGTTGGAATCAACAGAGTATGAAGAGCCAGCAATATGGAAGAAGGCAGCAGTATTGGGCGCTATTTCTGTAACATAGCGAAGACACGAGGAAAGGCCTGCATTCTGGGTGGGTGGAAGAAGAAATGAGGGTACAGAAGAGCGGAAGGAAACATTTCGAAGAGCGGAAGTCATTTCGGCAAAAGAGGGAACCACAATTTTAGCATTCTGTTTAGATGGGTGTCCAACCAAATGGTGACACTGGGCACAAGAAAGTTCGTTCCCTCTGAGTAATATGACCGGCAAGAGTCGTGTGACAAATTTTAGCTTGCTATTTTAAGCTGCTGTTCACCTTAGTCCCTTAGGAAATGTGCTGTGTTGGTTTGGGCTGGGAAGGAATTACAAAAGTGAAAACAAGTGTTTCCAGCCTCAGAGTGTTTTCCTTCTTGTAACGTTCGCTGGTACTGCTGTTTAATGTCTTCCCACACTTAGACACACCGTTGCACAAGGCAACTGTGAAGACAAACATGTCTAATTGCAGGAACAAAGCCACCCGAGAGCACTTGCCATTTGTTAGTCCTGGGGAAGTGAGAGAGAATTTAAAAAGCAACAAACAAGATTTGTGCAAAACAGTAACGATAACAACAACAAAAAACCCAAAAAACGGGGCGCCTGGGTGGCTCAGTGGGTTAAGCCTCTGCCTTCAGCTCAGGTCATGATCTCAGGGTCCTGGGATCGAGCCCCGCATCAGGCTTTCTGCTCAGCGGGGAGCTTGCTTCCCCCCTCTCTCTGCCTGCCTCTCTGCCTACGTGTGATCTCTCTCTCTGTCAAATAAATAAATAAAATCTTAAAAAAAAAAAAACCCAAAAACAAAATACACACACATACACAAACTCCAAAAACCTGCAGAACATAAACTATCCTCAGAAGCCATGCAAAGAATGGCTTCAACAGCACAGCAGTATTTTTGTAGACAGAATCCTGCATTCAAATTCCGATTCTGCCATTTAATGACCATGCACCCTTGGCCAAGTTACTTCAAAGACCAGCCCTTAAGACCTCCTTCCAATTGGAAAAAGGTGTCCCTCTGGGCAGAGAAAATCCCAAGGAGGCTGGAGAGCTCCCTTTTGACCTCCACCCTCCCCTGCGACTGAGCACCCACATTCAGGAAGCGATCCACACGATTGTACACAGTGGCTGTATGGCTTCCAATCCCTGTTTTCATTTCCTCTTCGTATATTGGAGGAAATGACAGTATCTACCTCATGGGGCTGTTTTGAGGATTAAACTGCGATAGAACACGTCAAGTGTTTAGGATAGCATTTGGCACATTGTAAACATACTGCAAATGTTTACTATTATGATTGCATTTTTATTCATCTAAATCTCTCCTACTCGGGGGCAGAGGTTAGGAAACTGTGGCCCACAGGCCAAATCCAGCCCACCACCTGGTTTTGCGCCGCCGGGGAGGTAACATTTGTTTTTACGTTTTTAGACGGTTGGAGAGAAATCAGAAGGAAACGATTTTATGACACACGAAGATTACATGAAATGCAAATTTTATTGTCCATAAGTAAAGTTTTATTGGCTCACAGCTACTCTCAGTCACGTATAGTCAGTCTCCGGCTGCTTTCAACGGCACAGCGACAGAGGTGAAAAAGAGCATCAGAGATGGTAGGGCCTAGAGAGCCCAGACTATTTTCTGTCCAGCTTTGCGGAGCCCTGGCCCCCGCCCCGGCCCCCGCCCCCGCCCCCGCCCCCGCCCCCGCCCAACATCCCAAATGGCTTGGGGATGTGCTCATCAATCTTTCCCAAGGATTACGAGGAAATCAAAATGATATTCGAAATTCTTGAGCCCCAGTGAACATCAAGCTGTTGAAAGAGAGGCATTCTCATTCTTTCCAAGTATTTTGCAATATCTTTCAAAACACTGTCACCTCTTTTCATGGGTGATGACAATGTGCTTCCCATTAATTCTTCCGATCCACAAAGACAGTGGCAGCACGGCGCGAAGCCAGAGCCCGGGCAAACACACGGCTAGCGAGGCCGCCCTCGGTGTCACCCCATGTGCAACAGGTTCAAGTTGGAAACGCACTGACGTACGGGCAGCCACCTCGGGCTGTCCCATGACGTCGACATACACACAAGCAAAGCCGAAAATTCAGTCCATCACCGAGCTGTGTTTTGTCTGTTTGATGCCAGAAATCCAGATATTTGGAAACCTCTGGATAACTGATTCCATTTTTCACGTTTCATCTGCATTTGGCAGTCAGCCGACTCTAGCTCCAGAGAGCAGCTAACCACAAGCTGTGTTCTAAAGACTAACAGAGAAAATAAAACCCACTCTCTCCCTAGCTTTTCCAGGATAACTTTCCCGGTTCTCCTTCTTCTTTGGAGTACATTCTCTGTTTTCTTCTCTTCCCCCTTCCCCCCTCCCCCATTTAGCTGTTTCTTTTATCTTCTTTATCTTTTGTACTTCTTCTCTCTCTCTCTCTCTCTTATCTTGACTATTCTCTTTAGCACGATCTCTACCGTAAAACTTTTAAAGAGTGTGCTCTCCTGTCCAGCCCCTTCTTTCCAATCCAAGAAGGAAAAATGAGTAGCTTCAGAACAAATGGAGTTTTCAATTAAAACCCGACGGCCATGCCTCCGATGACATAAAATGGCTTCGAAATTGCTGGGAGACTGCTTCGTGTCCGATCGACCGGACCGCGTCCGTGGCAGAATTCCAGGGAAAGGTCACCGGAGCAGCCTCGGATTTACCTATTCGCGCTTTTGCTATTATTTCTCAAGTGATTTTTTTGAACAATCTGTTCAATGTTGCAAGTGTTTATAAACCCCCCCGTGATATAATACAGACTTCTCTGGGCCACTTACTTGTAATTATGGCAATTACGCCCTTTGCTTGACTTTGGGCTATTTTGGGAGGCCTGGTTATGGTCTACACTGGTCCACAGTCTTCTCTTCTAATACTATGGACCTTGTCAAGACAAATGCAATCTTCTCTCCCTGCTCCCCTAAATTCCTGATTGATGCTCTGCCTTTCTAAAGTCTGGCTGCAAACACGGCATTGAATCCACGACGCTCCTGTCTGGATGGCTTTTGCACCTTTCCAGAGAAGGCTTTTTCTTTTCCAAACAACACTGTAGGGTCAGCTGTCGTCCCAGATCATACAAACAGGAAAAGCAGCTGCAAAATGGAGAATGTTATTGTCCTTAGTCCTAACCTGCTGGCTTCATCTTTAAGAAGAAACAGTTTCAAAAAGACAAGGGAAAATATCTTGGTGTTACAGTCATCACTGCGTGAGTCCAGGAGGTAGTGTGCTATGCCACGTTCATCTGAACGTTTGGGTTTCCTTTTCGCTTAGAGATGACTACAAAAAAATACCTTTGTCCTGAAATCCTCCATAATTAAAGGGAGAAAAATTATGCTTCCAATACTAGATTGTACCACCTGATTCTAATGTCAGCCCAAATCAGAGATATATTAAAAATGAAATTGCTAGAAGAATATAAGCAGTAATGAGGCAACAGCAACCAATATGGCTGTGTGATGGGAAAATCATGCCGGAGCAATATACTGTCAAGGTAAAATCAAGGTATGCCGTTTCAGAAATATTTCTGTGTAGCTAAAGTGCCTTGATGTTTTGGGAGGTAAATCAGGATGACAGTGATTTTTAATTAAATTAAGAACAATCCTTGCTAACAAGCTGTTTTATGCAATACACATTTTTTCCTGGTCTCTGTCAGAAGGCTTATATTCCCAACCCTTAGACTTATATTCCCAACCCTTAGACACAGTCAAAGTCAGGGAGAGAGATCTGCAGATCTGTAGATGGTAGGCTGTTGGCTTAGAAGACGGAGGAAGGAGCCATGAGCCAAGGAATGAAGTGAATTCTAGAAGCTTCTTTTTTTTTTTTCCTCTCTAGAACTTCCAGAAGGAAGGCAACCCTGAGGACACCTTGTGTAAGACTCATTTTGGCCTTCTGGCCTATAGAACAGTAATATAATAGGTTGTGTTGTCTTAAGCCACCAGGTTTGCAGTAATTCGCTGCAGTAGCAATAGGAAACACATACACACTCTCTAAAATAATGTTCCCTCCCTACTCCCCAACTGGGTTGCTTCAAGGCCTCTACTCTGCCTTTTTTTTCCTTCATAGGACTTAACACTGCAGAAAAATCATATTACTTTCTCAACTATTGCTTATCTATCTCCTGCAATAGAAAGCAAACCTCCCTAAAGTAGAAACGTTGCTTTGTGAACTCTGGATCTCACATTACCTACAAGAGAGAAGGTGCTCAGTGGATCTTTGTGGAACGAATGCGTGAATAAGTAAACTCATCCTTATTAAGACCAGACCCCACTGAAACAGAATTTGGATGCTTGTGCAGTGTATCTACAGTGTCAGAGTAGAGGAAGAGGATTAATAAACAGGGTCAGGCTGAGAGCAGGAGTCGCGGTACTGGCAGTGGTGGAACTGTGCAAGTCAACCTCTTTCTGTGACAGAACCATGGCCCTGATCGATATTAATTAAAATACATCAATATTTCCAGAAGGCTTCTGATTAGATCCTCATATGAAAATGTCCTCCATATAGAACTTCAGTGTTGTTCCGGACTAGGTGTCCTTACCATTTAGAGAACAACCTCGAATGGCCCCATGAGGCCATTATCAATAGTTCAGTGTCCATGCATGGATTGTGCACTTTGAACAATTTCCCCAAATTACGTGACTAAAGAAGTCGATGTTATTGTGATCAAAGCTGGAGTGAAAAGTGAACCCCCAAAATATAGAACAATGAGGTACTGACAGAAAAATAGACACACAGATCAATAGAAGAGAACTGAGAAGTCAGAAATAAACCCACGTGTATATGGTCATTTCATCTACAACCAAGAAGGCGAAAATATACAATGGGGAAAAGACAGTCTTTTTAGTAAATGGTGCTGGGAAAACTGGACAGTTACATGCAAAAGAACTACGATGGGCCACTATCCTACACGATACACAAAAATAAAATCAAAATGGATTAAAGACCTAAATGTAACACTGGAAACCATAAGATTCCTAGAAGAAAACATAGGAAATAATCTCTTGGTCATCAACCTCTGCAACATTTTTCTAGATACATCTCCTGAGGCAAAGGAAACAAAAGCAAAAATAAATAATTGAGACTACATCCAACTAAAAAGCTTTTGCACAGTGAAGGAAACCACGAACAAAACAAAAAGGCAACCTACTGAATGGAAGAAGGTTTTTGCTGATGATATGCCTGATAAGGGGTTAACGGCTAAAATATGCAAAGACCTCATACAAATCAACACACACAGAAACAAAGCATCTGATTAAAGAATGGACAGAGGACCTGAAAAGACACTGTCCAAAAAAAAACATCCAGATGGCCAACAGATTCAAGAAAAGATGCTCACCATGACTCATCAAAAGGGAAATGCAAATCAAAACTAACCTCATACCAGTCAGAATGGGTGGATTCAAAACAACAAGAGGTAACAAGTGTTGGCGAGGATGTGGAGAAAGGGGAACCCTCTGGCATGGCTGGTGGGAATACAAATCCATACAGCCACTATGGAAAAGAGTATGGAGATCCCCCAAAAGCTAAAAATAGAAGTACTACACGATCCAGTAATTCCACCTCTGGGTATTTATCGGAAGAAAAAGAAAACACTAATCTGAAAATATATATGCATTTCTATGTTTATGGCAGCATTATTTTCAACACCCAAGCCACGGAAGCAGCCAAGTATGGATGAATGGATAAAGAAGAAGTGGTATATATCTACGATGGAATATTACTCAGCCATAAAAAAGGATGAAATCTTGCTACTCCCAACACCATGTTTGGACGTGGAGGGTATCAGGTTACGTGAAAGAAGCCACAGAAAGACAAATACTGTGCGATTTCACTTACATGTGGAATTAAAAAAAAAAACAAAAAACACAAGAGAAACATAGTCATAAACACAATGAACACACTGGCGGTTGCCAGAGGCAAGAGGGGTGGGGGAAGGTGAAAGAGGTAAAGAAAAATAAGAGGTACAAACTCCAGTTATAAAATAAATTTTTAAAAAAAGAAAAATTAACCCTAAGAAATGGCATCTTGTTTTGTTTTAATTTGATTAACTTTGATCATTGGGGAATTCAAATTTTTTTTCACACACCTGTCAGTTCTTTTCAAACTGATGTGGATAACTGCCTGCTCATGACGTTTACAGATTTTTTCCACTTTTTGTTTTCTTATTGATTTACAGACATTTTTAAAAACTACATTCTGGATATCAATTCAGTCTTTGTTACAGAAACTACAAACTCTTTCTCCTTGTCCTAGTCTCGTAGTCTCCATTTCAAGTTTTAACTTGAAAATGCTTCATCTCACTTTACTTGGATCTACACGTTTTTCTTTAGGCTTGCTTTTTGAAATGAGCCTGCCTGATAAACCACGTATCTGTTCAAGTTACATCACGGGGAAAGGTACGCACATATTTTCTGACCTCACTGTCAGAAAATTTTGTTAAAGGCTCAAATTATCTTTAGCATAACCAAATGGATTAAGCAGAAGGCCCTTCTTAAAAGAGTCATACTGTATCACGGATAAAGACATCACAACACTCAGTAACGTGATTTTACTAATGCCCGGTCGCTGTAGTTCCAAATATAGTTAAAATGTGCCTATTCATTTACAGGAAATTTCACGAACTTTAATATTCTTTCCACATGGGGACGTTCATTTTTAGCAGTTTCATGACATCTTCTTGAAAAAAGACAAAAACAAAAAACTTCAACACTTGTTTTTTGTTATGATATAGCTAATTTTACTTTTGTGAACCAAAAAGGAACAAGGTCTCATACCACATTAATTTTTTATTTACCATGTCAGTGATTCCTTTTAAATGGCACATATTAGGATTGGGTTTCTTTCATTAATATTTAAGTAGTATCTAAGCTTGAAGATACCAACTTTATTATTGTGTAAGCAAAAATGAAATAAAATGCTATAGATCACATAGATCTTTAAATTTCCCCCAGAAATGTTGAAACAATGCTTTTAAAAGACTATCTAAAAGAGCATAGATCAGAAATCTCTATAGACCCACCCTCAAAGAAGGAGACGCAAGTTTGGATGATTTATATTAGGAACACAAAATTTCACCTAAAGAACTGATGGAATTGGTAAATTTTATAAGTTCTCAATCAGCGCAAGGATAAAGCAAATCCACAGAAAATGTTAATTTCCAGCCACTATCTCAGAGCTCTTTTGCCACTAATTCTCTTGCAAGGACTAGAAAGATGGTGACAGGCCTGGGCGGGCGGGTGGAAGGAATGACTTCAGCTCAATCTTCTGGAACATATCACCTTCTCTGGAAAGCTCTTTTGAAGACAAGAGCAACCTGAAGAAAGGAGCGAACTGGAGAAAGAGCTAAACAGGTGGGATCCCCAGACGGGACCATTTGCTCCAAGTTCTGAGGGTCAATGAAAGCAGCACTGAATAACTGAACTTCTACCCGGAATTGAAGAACTAGTACGGTGTGCGTGTTGAGGGTGGCGAGGGGAGGGCGGGTTGGACACGCAGGCATCACTGTGCTCTGCTTCACCCAAGATTTGTATTTAAAACATCAGATAGGTATTGTTTACAGGATAGAGGGAAGGGAGAAAAGGTGCATTTCTTGAAACAACAGACCAGACCAAGAGCTGGGCAGATTGGTTAGTGTTCCCAACTGAGCAGTGAATCCGTAATAACATATTGACCTCTCCTCCGCCATCTTCTCGGGGTTTCTGCTCCCAACACCTCTTTCTCTTTCTCTGGATCCTTTTCCTCTAACCATCTAACCACTGCAGGGGCATAAGCCATTGTACAAATAGACAAGCTGCTTCGTTCTACTTTGAGGGTCTCTCGGGGTGCAAACCCTAGAGAGAGAGGGACGGTGGAAGGAGTCTGCCACAAGCGTGCAACTGTGGGTCCACGCTACTGATGTTGGGGGAGCCTCTCTCGGAGACTGCCGTTTCTTACCTCTGAACCCAGTGCGCACACCCGCCTTTCTACTTCTAGTCAGTGGATGGGGAGCCAAGAGAGCCATGCCCCAGGCAGGTGGAGAAGGTTCTGTGCCTCTTCTGTCCTTAGAGGCTGTGTATACAGGTGGTATAACCAGGAGATGGAGGAGGGCTGCCCACTCGCATGGAGCTTCACGAAAGCAAGAGGCGGACCTTTGGTTGTGTTACGTTATTGAGATTTGAGAGTTTCTTTTCTACTGCAGCCTCCCGCGGCACCCCGCTGGAAATGCAAATGCCCGCCACTGACCGTGAACTCAGAAAGTTTGGAGATGGAGCCCAGGAATCTGCGTTGTAACAAGCCCCCACGGGCAATTCCAGTAACAGAAGAACCACTGTGACAGACCGGCCTGACTAACCCAACCCAGCGCAAAACGAGTATTCGAGAAATAGGAGTTACTAGTAGTTCAATCCAACTACCTGTGCCAAACTAGTTACTGCAGCCAAGTAAAAGCACTCCGGTTCTCTCTGTCACTACAAAATACGTTGGTCATAGTTTATAAATGGAAACTGATCCCCAGGCAATATTTGCTCCTTCTTCTATTTAGAAATGCAGACGGTAGAACTGTTAAGATGATCAAAAACCCCAGGATGCGGTGACCCCGATGCTAGGCCAAGTTTATGATTACCATTAAACTGATACGTGGGATTCAGTGGTAAAGTAAGGAACGCACAGCCCCCGAATTTACAAGTATTTCATAATCAACTACGCACCATCACTGCGGGTCCCAAATAGTTGGACCTCATAAGAAAAGCTGCAGTTGTAAAATGTTTTTAGAATTTTGTCTAATTTATACAACAAAGTGAGTGTGTGTTTCTGTGTGTGTGTGAGTGTGTCTATCTGTGGTAGTGAGGTTGGCCTTCTTGGGTAAAATTCTTAAATGTAATTATAATGAGATTTATTACAATTGCGCCTGCTTTCCCTTTTTTCCTTCATTAATGTCTGCCTAGATTTTAGATTTTATTTATTTGTCAACGAGAGCAAGCACGAGCAGGGGGAGGGGCAGAGGGAGAGGGAGAAGCAGGCTCTCCCGCTGAGCAGGGAGCCGGATGCGGGACTCGATCCCAGGACCCTGAGATCATGACCTGAGACATGCTTAAGGCAGATGCTTAACCGACTGAGCCACCCAGGTGTCCCCTCTGCTTAGATTTTAAATTCTGTGCTGGCCCCACCAGTGCTGTAGGTGCTGGACTCACTGGGCACAGGCTTTCCATGCTCAGGCTGAGCCCTTAACAGATCATATGATGACCTTGGAAAATTGTCAAATGGCCTCAAACCTTTCCATGACATTGGACAGGGCCCAAGGTTTTGATCCCAACACAACAGTGCCCCACCTCATTAATTTGTTCTGATGATCATTTTTTTTCTCTTTAAAGTGCTGCATAACATATATTTTACTTGTCCTAATTCAAGTCAACTAAAATGAGTTTTGTCTGAAGAATTAGGAAGCATGCATGGAGCTTTCAGGGAGATCAGCAAAATCAGACCTGGAAACCACTTTTCCGAGGACACCACAATTTGACCATTCTTGCCGAGCATGCACAAGAGGAAAGAACAGTGGAATGTTTCCCTCCAGGACTTTCCCCTCCAGGACAAAGAGAACAATTTCACACTGTTATTTGGAACGTTGGATGCCAGTGGAAATCAGAATTTTTCTGTTTTGTCTGTGCTAAGGAATTCTGTCTTTTATAAAGCACCAGGCCGTAAGTACCTGGTAATAATTTCCATCATTATTCTTAAAACCTTGCAGGGAATTCCCAGCTAACAGACGCATTTTTGTCACGTCCATCCATTCTCTGTTTGGCTGTTCCTTATCCATGCTTGGTCACCTTGGAATCTCATGCCACCTGCACACATTGTTCGTTCAACAAATGTCTGCCCTCTAGCATTTCTCTTATTTTTCTATCTCATATCCCATGTCCATCCCTCCCTTCTAGAAGTAGCCATTCTAATCTGTTAATGTATTCCTTTCGGTTGGTATTCTTGAAAAA